>CM035843.1:265573086-266773086 GCA_020510985.1 Pholidichthys leucotaenia
AACCTAAGCAGGGCTGCTCGCAGAGATAGCAAAAAGACGTAACAAACTAATAGGTTTTTTTTTTTTTTTTTTTTTTTTTTTGAATGCAAAAGATGCAATAGACTTACACAATGGTCCTCTCCGGCATACAACTAGGACATACCGGTCGCTATGGAGGGTGAGAATATGTATGGGCACATAATCATACCATGTAGGATAACTAAATAGACGGTTATGCTGTTTCATCCCACCTAGCAACAATGCTCTGCACTGTGTGTGTTTATATATTTACATATTTATTCCATCTAGCTACAATGCTCTGCACTGGGTGTGTTTATATTTATATATCTATATATTTATTCCATCTAGCTACAATGCTCCGCACTGTGTTTTTATATATCTACATATTATTCCATCTAGCTACATTGCTCCGCACTGTGTGTGTTTATATACTTGCATATTTATTCCACCTAGCTGCAATGCTCCATACTGTGGGTGTTTATATATTTACATATTTATTCCATCTAGCTACAATGCTCTGCACTGTGTGTTCATATATTCATATATTTATTCCATCCAGCTACAATGCTCTGCACTGTGTGTCTGTGTGTGTGTGTGTGTATATATATATTTTATAGTAATATGTACATATGTATATTAGCTGCTCTTGCTTGTTTTTTCTTGCCTTCTGATTGTTGCTCTGAGTGTTGCTATCCCTGTGCTGTTGCAATCCTGGAATTTCCCCGTTGTGGGACTAATAAAGGCTTATCTTATCTTATCTTATCTTGTTACCACAGTGAGTAACTTTAGCCACTGTGGGATTTTTTTTTTGGTGTCATGGACAACTGTTATTGGAATACTAGTAGTGCAAATACACCAGTATGCTCACCTGACTGACTCACTGGTGATCAGAAAGGACCAGTATGGCTCTTCACTCTGGACCAACTCCCTGGCATTCTTTGGAGTATATGTAGTATATACGTACTCAAGAAGAAGTACCTGGAAATGGCAAAGCAAAGGCTCTATGTCAAACATTTCTAATTATTTAAGAACATTCAGTAAATGTAACAAAACAGCCCGGATTGAGTAGACCAATGTTTTTCAACTTTGGATCATCAAGAAATGAAAAGAAAAAGATATGAGTGCAGCAATTAAGGTTAGTGAAGTTAGTTTGGTGGTGGTTGGTGGCCACTGGTGCAGACTGACATCCACGTTTCCGTCAGTCTGCCCCAGGGCAGCTGTGGCTACAGAAGTAGCTTACCACTACCAGTGTCTGTCTGTGGAATGAATGAATGGACTCACTGTAAAGCGCTCTGGGTATTATGAAAGGCGCTATTTAAATGCAATATCGGAGTGATGGCCTAGTTGGTAGGGCATCTGCCCCACAACCGGGAGGTCGGGGGTTCATATCCCGACTGGGTCATACCAAAGACCATGTATAAAAATGGTACTTTCCGCCTCCTAGCTTGGTGCTCAGCATAATAGAATCGGGAAAGGAAAGTTAACGCACATTCCACGTACCAAAAGCCAGTTTAGAAAGCTTGGTATCAGTCCGCCAAGGTCTCCGCCTTTGACCGCCACCTAATCCACATAGCACCGGACCCCCATGATCCCTCCTGCAGGTGGTGAGCCCACTGGAGGGCGGACCCATGTAACTCCTTCGGGCTGAGCCCGGCCGGGTCCCATGGGTGGAAACCCGGCCACCAGACGCTAGCCTTCGAGCCCCTCCCCCAGGCCTGGCTCCAGGGTGGGGCCCCGGTAACCCCATACCGGGCGGGGTACACTGAATCCTTGATATAGAATTTATCATGAGAGTCTGTTGGATCGTTCTTAGTCTGGCCCTTCACCCAGGACCAGTTTGTCTTGGGTGACCCTATCAGAGGCAAATTGCCCCGGACAACATAGCTCCTGGGATCATTGGGGCACGCAAACCCCCCACCACCACCACCACCACCACCACCATGATACCTGCGACCGTATGTCTTGGACACTCAGGTAAAGAGAGGCACAGAGCTGTCAAGTGATCACCACCTGGTGGTGAGTTGGATCCGATGGCAGGGGAGGAAGCCATTCAGACCTGGTAGACCCAAACGTATAGTGAGGGTGTTCTGGGAACATCTGGCTGAGGCCCCTGTCCGGGAGGTCTTCAACTCCAACCTCCGGAAGAACTTCAACCACATTCCGAGGGAGTCTGGAGACATGGAGTTTGAATGGGCCATGTTCTCCACCTCTGTTGTTGAAGCGGTGGCCCAGAGCTGCAGCCGCAAGGTGGTCGGTGCATCTCGTGGTGGCAACCCCCGAACCAAGTGGTGAACACCAGTGGTGAGGGGGGCCATTAAGCTGAAGAAGGAGTCCTATCAAGCTTGGTTGGCTTGTGGGAGTCCCGAAGCAGCTGAGGAGTACCAGCAGGCCAAGCGGAGTGCAGCTCGGGTGGTTGCTGAAGCAAAAACCTGGGTAGATAGATAGATGGATAGACAGATAGAGAGATGTACTTTATTGATCCCAAACTGGGAAATTACAGTGTAACAGCAGCATGACAGTTGACAGCCAAACAATAGAAACACATATGACAGACAAAGGGATTACCCATCGAAAGTAAAAAAGAAACTAACACGACTATGGAACCTATATACATCATAGCTTAATATATGATGATGACCCGTATAAACACATGAATCATCCCATTGCACAAAGAAGGACTATCAGGAGCAGAGTGAAATGTGAGGTACCAGTTAGTCTGTAAGGTGCAGTGTGGCAGCATAACTATGACCACAATACAACATCATAGTGAGTTATTGTACAGTGAAATTGCATGTGGCAGGAAAGATTTCCTGTACCTGGCCATTCGACAACGAAGCTGTAGTAGTCTACTGGAGAAAGTGCTTCGCTGCCCATCCAGTGCGTGGTGGAGGGGGTGATCAGGATTGTTCATGATGGATCGCAGTTTATTTAGTGTTCTCCTCTCCACCACTGTCTCAAAGGTCTCCGGTCTGAGACCAATTACAGAGCCAGCCCTCTTGATAATCTTGTCAAGTCTGTTGGTATCTCTGGCCCTGATACTGCTACCCCAACAGACCGCAGCAAAGAAGATGGCACTGGCGACAACAGTCTGGTAGAAAAGCTCCAGCATCCTGCTGCACACGTTGAAGGATCTCAGTTTTCTCAGGAAATAGAGTCTGCTCATCCCCTTCTTGTGCGCAGCATCGGTGTTGGATCTCCAGTCCAACCCGCTGCTGATCCTGACACCCATATATTTGTAGTCTTCAACCACTCCCACATCCTCCCCCCTAATCTGCAGTGGCTGAGAAGGAGCCTTCCTCTTCCTGAAGTCAATCACCATCTCCCTGGTCTTGCTGACATTCAACCTCAGGTGATTCTGTTCCGTCCACTCCACAAATCTGTCTACCAGTGCCCTGTACTCCCCCTCCTCTCCTCCTCTTATACACCCAACAACAGCTGAGTCATCAGAGAATTTTTGCAGGTGACATGACTCAGTGTTATACTGAAAGCCGTGGTGTATAAGGTAAAAAGAAAAGGAGAGAGCACAGTCCCCTGTGGCGCTCCAGTATCACTAGCCACCACTCCAGACAAGACACTGCCAGCCTGACAAACTGTGGCCTGCCTGTCAGGTAGTCGGTAATCCAGGAAATCACAGAGCTGTCAACCCCCATCTCCCGCAGCTTCTCGCCCAGCAGCAGTGGCTGGATGGTGTTGAAGGCACTGGAGAAATCAAAAAAAGTGATTCTCACAGTATCTCCTCCACCATCCAGGTGCTGATGGGCTCGTTGCAGCAGGTAGATGACAGCATCTTCAACTCCTAAATGGGGCTGATATGCAAACTGCAGAGGGTCCAGCCACGTCTTCACCTGTGGCCTCAGGTGGGCTAAGACCAGTCTCTCCAGGACCTTCATCACATGAGATGTGAGGGCAACTGGTCGATAGTCATTCAGATCGGAGATGACTTCTTGGGGACAGGAACCAGGCAGGATGTCTTCCACAGCACCGGTACACTCTCCAGACTCAGGCTCAGGTTGTACAGGTGTTTCAGTACTGGAGCTAGTTGGTTGGCACAGATCCTCAGGATCCTACCGGAGATGCCATCCGGGCCCGAAGCCTTCCGCTGACGGAGTCTCTTCAGCTGTTTCTCCACCTGATCTGTAGTCACCGTGAAGTGAGGGGGGGGGGGGGGGGGTCCTGGTGCCCCCTGAGGAGAAGGAGGGGGGAGATGGAGAGAGGTTCTGCACGGGAGCATGGGTAGGGAGGGGTGTGTGGGGGTCTGGTTGTGTTGCTCTGGTGACAGACTGTGAGTTGAACCTATTAAAAAACAGATTCAGTTCCTCAGCTCTCTCCTGGCTCCCAGATGGTTGCCTGACTCTCCCCTTGTACCCAGTTATTTGTTTCATTCCCTCCCACACATCTTTAGTGTTATTTTGCCTGAGTTTCTCTTCCAACTTCCTCCTATAATTGTCCTTGTACCTCCTCAGCATCTCTCTCAGCTCATGCTGCACTCCCCTCAGCTTCTCCTTGTCTCTAGCCCTAAAAGCTCTCTTCTTTTTGTTCAGAAGTGCTTTCAGGTCACTGGTGACCCATGGTCTGTTGTTGGAGAAGCAGTGTACAGTCTGAGCTGGCATGGTCTTGTCTTCACAGAATCTAATGTATTTTGTGATGCAGTCAGTCATATTGTCTATGTCCACCCCATGTGGTTCACATAGTACGCTCCAGTCTGTCGTCTCGAAGCAGTCCTGCAGTGCATCAGCAGCCTCCTGTGTCCACCTCCTCACAGTTTGTGTATAAGCAGGCTGCCTTTGCACATGGGGGACGTACTTGGGTGTTAACATGACCATGCAGTGATCTGATTTACCAATGGGGGGGCAGAGCTGTGGCACTATATGCATCTCTGACATTGACATACAGTAAATCCAGTGTTTTGTTCTCTCTGGTGGGACAGTCAACAAACTGGTGAAAGTTGGGTAAAGTTTTTCCCACTGAGACATGGTTAAAATCCCCTGTGATGGCCATGAATGTATCCAGGTGCTTCTCCAGTAATGTGGCCGCAGTGGAGCTGATGACGTCACAGGCCACCATTGCGTCAGCTGAAGGAGGGACGTAGACGATAACAATTAAAGCACACTTCATTTCTCGCGGCATATAATAAGGTCTCATACTGACAGCCAGCAGTTCAATGTCCCGGCTGCAGCACTTTTCCTTCACATAAATGTGCCTGGGATGACACCACCGCTCATTAACAAGAAGAGCCACGCCTCCTCCTCTCTTTTTCCTGCTGCTTTTCACGTCTCTGTCCCCCCGTATAGTCCTGAAGCCAGGTATCTCTACGTTTACGTCCGGGATCTGTGAGTGTAACCATGTCTCCGTAAAACACATGAAACTACACTCACGATACTCCTTTTGTGTCCTGACCAGCGCTGTGATCTCATCTGTCTTGTTTCCCATGGAACGCACGTTCCCGGTGATGATCATCGGTACAGCCGGCTTATGCTTCCTCCTCCTCCTCCTCACCTTCGCTCCAGCCCTTCGCCCGCGGTGTCTCTTCTTCAGCTCGTCCGGGATGAGGGGCTTCACTGCCGGCCGCAGCGCTCCAGGTGCCGGCCTCCTCAGCGCAATCAGCTGTTCATGTGTGTAAACAATGCGTCCGCCCCCACCTCTGTTGATCTCCATTGTCCGAGGAAGAGAAAAAGTGACGAAAACTAGAAAAAAAGACCGGCTAAAAAGAGAGAAAAGTTGGTCCAGTCTTAGTCCGAGTATTCCTACAGAGCCCTGGTTAATAAGAGACACACTATATACAGGTATAAACAGATAGAAACACAAAGACACGAGAGAGTTGCCGCTGGTACAGCCGCCCTGCCTCCGGCGGCATTAAAAAAAAAAAAAAAAGTATGGGTATGGGAGGAGTTCAGTGAGGCCATGGAACAAGACTTTCGGCCGGCCTCGAAGAGATTCTGGCAAACTGTCCGGCGGCTCAGGAGGGGAAAGCAGCTCCCTGTCCACACTGTGTATGGTGCGGATGGGACACTGTTGACTTCAACTGGGGATATCGTCGGGCGGTGGAAGGAATACTTCGAGGATCTCCTCAATCCCACTGATACGCCTTCCACAGAGGAAGCAGGGGGGATGACTCGCCTATCACAGGGGCTGAGGTCGCCAAGGTGGTTAAAAATCTCCTTGGTGGCCGGGCCCCGGGGGCGGACGAGATTCTCCCTGAATACCTCAAGGCCCTGGATGTTGTTGGGCTGTCATGGTTGACACGCCTCTGCAACATTGCAATTGCGTGGAGGTCGGGGGCAGTGCCTTTGGCATGGCAAACCGGGGTGGTGGTTCCTCTCTTCAAAAAAGGGGACCGGAGGGTGTGCTCCAACTTTAGAGGGATCACACTCCTCAGCCTCCCTGGGAAGGTCTATGCCAAGGTACTGGAGAGGAGAGTCCGGCCGTTGGTCGAACCTCGGATTCAGGAGGAGCAATGTGGTTTTCGTCCTGGCCGTGGCACATCAGACCAGCTCTTTACCCCCTCAAGAATTCTTGAGGGGGTAAAGAGCTGGTCCGATGTGCCACGGCCAGGAGTTTGCCCAACCAGTTTACATGTGTTTTGTGGACTTGGAGAAGGCATTTGACCGCGTCCCTCATGTTTTTTTGTGGGGGGTGCTTCGGGAGTATGGGGTATCGGGCTTGTTGTTATGAGCTATTCGGTCTCTGTACGACCGTTGTGAGAGTTTGGTTTGTATTGCCAACACTCGGTCGGAGTCATTCCCAGTGAGAGTTGGACTCCGCCAGGGCTGCCCTTTGTCACCGATCCTGTTCATAATTTTTATGGACAGGATTTCTTGGCGCAGCCAGGGAATGGAGGGTGTCATGCTTGGTGACCACAGGATCTCATCTCTGTTGTTTGCAGATGATGTTGTCCTGTTGGCTTCATCCAGCAATGACCTACAGCTCTTGCTGGGACGGTTTGCCACTGAGTGTGAAGCGGCTGGGATGAGAATCAGCATCTCCAAGTCCGAGTCCATGGTCCTCAGCCGGAAAAAGGTGGATTGTCCTCTCCGGGTTGGGGACAGGCTCCTGCCCCAAGTGGAGGAGTTTAAGTGTCTTGGGGTCTTGTTCACGAGTGAGGGGAAAATGGAGCGAGAGATTGACAGACGGATTGGAGCAGCATCTGCAGTGATGCGGACGTTGTACCGGTCTGTTGTGGTGAAGAGGGAGCTTAGTTCTAAGGCAAAGCTGTCGATTTACCAGTCAATCTACGTTCCTACTCTCACCTATGGTCACGAGCTTTGGGTAATGACCGAAAGAACAAGATCGCGGATACAAGCAGCTGAAATGAGCTTTCTCCACAGGATTGCTGGACTCACCCTCAGAGATGGGGTGAGGAGCTCAGTCATCCGGGAGAGGCTCAGAGTAGAACCGCTGCTCCTCAACATTGAAAGGAGTCAGTTGAGGTGGTATGGGCATCTGATTAGGATGCCTCCTGGACGCCTCCCACTTGAGGTGTTTTGGGCACGTCCCACTGGGAGGAGACCCCGGGGCAGACCCAGGACTCGGTGGAGAGACTACGTCTCCCAGCTGGTCTGGGAACGTCTTGGTATCCTCTCTGAAGAGCTGGAGCAGGTGGCTGGGGAGAGGGAAGTCTGGGCTTCTCTGCTTGAACTGCTGCCTCCGCGACCCGGACCTCCGGAAAAGTGGTAGGAGATGGATGGATGGATGGATGGAAGTTAACGCACAGAGCTACCAGAAGACTGACCCCCCCCCCACACACACACACACACACACTGTAGCTTTCACTACTTACAGTAGGTGTGTGGTCTAGGGTTAGTGAAACGGAGATAGGCGCCACCCCATACACCACATGGTGTCCTACACGCTGTGAAAGGGATTAACTTATTTTATATAAATGCAATGCATTATTATTGTTACCACAGTGAGTATATTCTGGTTAAACATGTAACAAAGCCCAGAGGTTTAACAGAAGAAAGCTGATGTGTTGTTTAAGGCCCATTGCTACAGAGAGAACAGACTGCAACCAGATCATAATCATCATTATGAGGTTGAACTTTAACTTTCAAATTAGAAAAACAATAAGCATAAAACTAACTTTTTACATAATCAACATTTTATCACAGACTGTATCAACAACCCTAATTCTAGTGAATTTGGGACATTGTGTAAAACATAAATAGAAACAAAACACAATGATTTAGAAAATCTTTTCAACCTATATTCAATTGTATGCACTACAAAGACAAGATATTTAATTCACAAACTGATAAACATTATTGATTTTTTTTGCAAATATTCACTCATTTGGAATTTGATGCCTGCAACACATTCCAAAAAAAATGGTGGGACTAGGGCAAGAAAAGACATGGAAAAGTTGAGGAATGCTAAAAAAAAAAAAAAAAAAACTTTTTCTGGAATATTCCACAGGTGATGAGGTTTACTGGAAACAGATGAATGTCATGAAAGTCTCAGTTCACAAGCAAGGAACAGGCGAGGTTCACCACTTTGGAAACAACTGCTCGGGCAAATAGTCCAGCAGTCTAACATGGGCTTAGGAACACTTTGGAAAACCATTATCATTTAACAAAGCCTGTTGCTACATCTACAAGTGCAAGTTTAAAGTCTACCAAACAAAGCAAAAGCCATACATCAACAATACCGAGAAACACCGTCAGTTGCTCTGGGCCTGAGCTCATCTGAGATGGACTGACACAAAGTGGAAAAGTGTATTGTGGTCTAACAAGTCCATAATTCAAATTGTTTTTTGGAAATCATGGACGTTGTGTCCTCCGGGCAAAACAGAAAAAGGATCATCCAGATTGTTATCAGCATTAAGTTCAAAAGCCAGCATCTGTGATGGTGTGGGGGTGTGTTAGTAGGAAGCAAAGACCTGCTATGGGACAGGGGAAAGGGAGAAACTTAAAAAAAAACAAAAAAACAACACACACACACAAGGCACACAAGTAACAGCAGACAGCCCTAGTATACCATGCAGGGAGAACATAGCTGTATATAACAAGCATAATAACGCAAGGAAGAGGGTCAGGATCAAGGGCAACAGACAAAGACAGTGAGCAACATAAGCCGACAAATGTTAAACCATGCGGCAGAAAGAATGTAGAAATACAAACAGTAAAATGTGGCTGTTAGTCATGACAATAGGGTGGGCAGACTGAATATAATTATCTTGTGGCGTATGTTAGAATAGACACAGGTATGTTTTAAGGAGTTTGTTTGGGTGGCCTTAAAGGAGCCGACGGGGATAGTAATATTGCAGTGTATTTAATTGAATATAGGTTGAAAAAGATTTTTAAATCATTGTATATTTTTTATTTACGTTTTAGACAACATCCCAACTTCACTGGAACTGGAGTTGTATTTTGAAAACCAAAACAGACACTGCTGTTGATTATGTATACAGTTCACTGATAAATGTTACGTAATGAACATCACTTATGAATAAAACGTCCCACAACCTGACAAAAGTATCGTTTATAAGGAAGTATTTTTATCAAATCAACAAGATTACGGACATATGTTTTTCCATTTATCAGGTGACTGTATAGAGGCGTTCCCAAACCAAAAAAACAGGCTAGCTTTGTCATGTAGTAGGTCACTTGCATTGTTGCAGTGTGGCATGGTTCCAGTACACAATAAGACGAAAAGATAAAATAAACAAAAGATCTGGACAAGGATGCAGTTACAGTATAAAAGCAAACAGGAAAAAAAGCATCTCACCAGTTGGTGATACTTGGATGATTGGGCTTTTTGGGGTAAGCTAATGATTTTACTTTATTTTTCCAAAATACTTGCTTTGAATGAATGATCTGACATCTGACAAATTCCACAACACTGTGTAATTAATATGACATTCATTATGGTCTAGGTTCCATTTAAAACAGAAAGCATGTTGTCGAATGAAAATAAATTGTTCATTAGTGGATATGTAATAATGCGGCCATAGCTGTAACACTACAATCACCCAATTAATTTTAAGTTTATTGAAGATGAAAGCTCCTAAAATTAATGTTCTTGCATTACAGGTACTGACATATAAATGGCTCTCATGCAGATTTGTGCTGTGCTCTTGTTTCTGTCTTTCTCAGTAAGTTCAGGTAAGTGCTCTTAAAATGTTCCTCTGTCAAATGCAAAATATGAAGGGATGGAATCCTTTACTCAACATGTAGAAAGGGCCTTTCACAGGGAAACTCATTTTTCTTCATTTTTAAAGTGTTGTGGTCATCTCCCTCAAAGTCTTACCTGTAATAACTGAATATATGTAGTTCTTCATGTACAGTATGTATGAATAGAGTACTATACTACTACTATAAGAAAAGTAAACACCAAGCAACAAAATCATAGACACAAAATGCAAATAAGGAAGTGCTCATTTCAATTAAAAAAAATGTAACTTTTTGGTACAATATCTTCACAAAATCTGAATCTGTCAATGCATATGTCCCAACAGTGTTACCTGAATCTCTAAATACAAACGTATATGTATCCTTATTATGCCAGAATTACTTATTTAGCACTTGCTTGAAGAGAGCCAAGTAGTTGAATAAGTGAATTAAGCAAAAATAAATTAATCTTTGGAGGTGCTGAAGAGGCCATAAGCTTGAAAGTTGTATTCCAGGTGCAAAATGAAAAAGGGCTGCCCCACATCAGACTGCTGAGTATATTGTACTTAAGAGTAAAAAAGTTTCTACGAAAAAAAGTTACTTGAGTAATGAATAACAACAGTTGCAAGATTCATTTCTTCTTAAGTTTGTGACGTTTTCTCAAAAAATAAAAGTTTTTCCTTATATATTTAGGACATTCTTCCTTTGAAATTTGATTATTTTTTTTAATACAAAATTGTAATTTTAACCATGTAAATTTTTAACTTTTTTCAAATTTATATTTATTTATAAATCTGAAATGTTCTTGTACATTTGAAACCTTATACTCATTTTCAGTTTTTGAGGTTTTCCCCATACATTTCAGACATATTTCTTTTAAATTTATTACTTCATTTATATGTGAATCTTTTGATAACACTGTCACTTTTTCACATAAATTTTCAACTTTTTACTTGGAAATTTGCAGTGTTTTTATCTCATAAATCTGCAACTTTGTCACCACTAAACACTCGGCATAACTTTGACGGATTTTAGATTAAATCTGGTCAATCTGTCTAAGCCTTAAATTTGCCCCAAAATAGCTGATGAATACCGGGCTGTGCCTAATATAGACCAAATGACTGATTTTCTAAACTACACACACACACACACAGACACACACACACACAAAAGACACACATCACACACACACACACACACACACACACACACACACAGAGAGTAGTGTGAAAACGTGTTTGCCCCTTTCCTGATTTCTCTTTTTTTTTTGTATGTTTGTCACACTTACAATGTTTCAGATCATCAAACAAATTTAACTATTAGATAAAGATAACACAAGTAAACACAAAATGCCGTTTTTAAATGGTGTTTATTATTAAGGGGGAAAAAAATCCAAACCTACAGCCATGGACAAAATTGTTGGTACCCCTCTGTTAATGAAAGAAAAACCCACAATGGTCACAGAAATAACTTGAATCTGACAAAAGTGGTAATAAATAAAAATTCTATGAAAATTAACCAATGAAAATCAGACAATGCTTTTGAATTGTGGTTCAACAGAATTACTTTAAAAAACAAACTCATGAAACAGGCCTGGACAAAAATGATGGTACCCCTAGAAAAGATTGAAAATAATGTGACCATAGGGACATGTTCAACCAAGATGAGTCCTCTATCTAACATCACAGGTGTCTACAAACTTATAATCAGTCAGTCGGCCTATTTAAAGGGTGACAAGTAGTCACTGTGCTGTTTGGTGACATGGTGTGTATCACACTAAACATGGACCAGAGGAAGCAAAGGAGACAGTTGTCTCAGGAGATTAGAAAGAAAATTATAGACAAGCATGTTAAAGGTAAAGGCTATAAGACCATCTCCAAGCAGCTTGATGTTCCTGTGACTACAGCTGCACATATTATTCAGAAATTTACAGATCCACGGGACTGTAGCCAACCTCCCTGGACGTGGCTGCAGGAGGAGACGGATAATACGAATGGTAACAAAAGAGCCCAGAACAACCTCTAAACACATTCATGGTGAACTCCAAGGTCAAGGTAGTACATCAGTGTCAGATCGCACCATCCGTCATTGTTTGAGCCAAAGTAGACTTCATGGGAGACGACCAAGAGGGACACCACTGTTGAAAACAAATCATAAAAATGCCAGACTGGAATTTGCCAAACTGCATGTTGACAAGCCACAAAGCTTCTGGGAGAATGTCCTATGGACAGACAAGACAAAACTGCAACTTTTTGGCAAGGCACATCAGCACTATGTTCACAGACGCAAAAATGAAGCATACCAAGAAAAGAACACTGTCCTTACTGTGAAACATGGAGGAGGTTCTGTTATGTTCTGGGGCTGCTTTGCTGCATCTGGCACAAGGTGTCTTGAATCTGTGCAGGGTACAATGAAATCTCAAGACTATCAAGGTATTCTAGAGAGAAATGTGCTGCCCAGTGTCAGACAGCTTGGTCTCAGTCGCAGGTCATGGGTCTTGCAACAGGATAATGACCCAAAACACACAGCTAAAAACACCCAAGAATGGCTAAGAGTGAAACATTGGACTATTCTAAAGTGGCCTTCTATGAGCCCTGATCTAAATCCTACTGAACATCTGTGGAAGGAGCTGAAACATGCTGACTGGAGAAGGCACCCTTCAAACCTGAGACAACTAGAGCAGTTTGCTCATGAGGAGTGGGCCAAAATACTTGCTGAGAGGTGCAGAAGTCTCATTGACAGTTACAGAAATCGTTTGATTGCCTCAAAAGGTTGTGCAACAAAATATTAAGTTAAGGGTACCATCATTTTTGTCCAGGCCTGTTTCATGAGATTGTTTTTTAAAATAATTCTGTTGAACCACAATTCAAAAGCATTGTCTGATTTTCATGGGTTAATTTTCATAGAATTTTTATTTATTACCACTTTTGTCAGATTCAAGTTATTTCTGTGACCATTGTGGGTTTTTCTTTCATTAACAGAGGTGTACCAACAATTTTGTCCACGTGTGTACATGGCCCTGTGTGAAAAAGTGATTGCCCCCTAAACCTAGTAACTAGTTGGGCCACCCTTAGCTGCAACATGTCATGCGGTGACCCTTGCGGGCCACCATAAGATGCCAAAAGTCTCCAGTGAGTTTTGCATTTGATGTTTTATTTTAACAAAGGCAAGACGAGAACACAAAGCTGTGAGCCGCTGTGGGCAAAAACACACACTACAGAATACAAGAGATCGTAGGGCTAACCCCAGCCACTACGACCTTAACCATGAACATGAACAAGAATATAAACACGAACCTGACATGAACGAGGACCAGGAAAGTTAGACGATACTCCAGCAATCAACTGCTGCCAGCGCCCGCTAATAAAGCCGGTCACTAACGAGCAGTGATGCCAAACAGCTGATCGACCTTGACAGCCGGAAACCCCACCGAGCGCTGTCACAATAAGAGCCCGGTGGAGCCAGAATGTAATCCACAGCTGTCAAGGCCGACAGAGACGATACATGGCCCGAGCGCGGACAAGATCGACGCTCGGGTCGTAACAGCACCCTCCCTCCGAGGGCGGGCTCCAGAACGCCCATGGTCATCCATGCCACCCCCCCACCCCCTCCAGGGTGGGCGAATGGGGGCAGGCCCGGCGGGAGAGAGACCAAAGCTGAGAATCAGCACAGACCATCAGAAAAAAAAAAAAAAACGACTCAAAAAAAAAAATACATGAAACACGTAGTAAAGACATGGTACAGAAAAAAAAAAACACAACACTAACTAGAACCCAAAACAGAATCAAGACCCGGCAAGAGAGAAAAAAAAAAACAACTATACAAAACACGATGACAAAAAATACCATATACCCAAATCAAATACACAGGACAAATGAGGCAACTGCAAGACACAACAGGGCACAGACAACCAGAGAAAAAAAAACAAAAACAAAAGTATATGAAACACCGTAGCACAGACATGATAACAAAAAAAAAAAATACACCCACTAGAGCAAAAACACGATCAAAACAAGGCAGAAAAAGAGAAAAAAAAAACAACCATACCAGGCACAATAACAAAAATACTGCATTCCCATATGCACAAATCAAATACCCATAGGACACATGCGGCAGCTGCAGAACAAAAATCACAAATTCCCCAAAATACACAAATAACCATACGAGAAACAAAACACAGGATAGCAAAAAAAAAACCACCAGAACAAATACTGGATCAGAATACCACAAAGAAATTACCTCTACCCTCCCCCCCCCGACAGTTCATGCCGAGCGGCGGAGACCAAGCGCCACAGGAACAGTTCAGGCGGTCTCCCCGCGTCCAACAGCCGGCGGGTGGTCATGGGAGGCAGAACATGACCGGGCGGCTTATCATAGTCCCAGGCCAGGAAAGTCCACTCCTCTGGTGGCCGAACCAGGTCGCCCAGAAAAGCACACAACATGTCAGGTGGCCGACCCAAGGCGCCGAACCGGCGAAACAGTTCCTTAGGTGGCCGAACCAGGTCGCCCAGTAATACATGCGACAAATCGGGCAGCCGACCCAAGGCGCCGAACCAGCGAAACAGTTCCTCGGGCGGCCGACCCGCATTCCTCAGCCACCAGTACCGGGGGAAAACAGCCCGGGGCGGCCTCCCTGGCGAGGACAAAACACGGGAGAGCCGGGGCGAGTGAAAAGAGACCCCCACAGCCCCCGGCGATGATGCGCAGCGGCAATGACTCTGTAGAGGGAACAGAAGACTAAAATGAGCCCATACCGAGCCAGGTGGCAAAGGGACTGCCGCTCTTCCACCGTCCTCGGACCACACCGGCGCTGCACCTCCACTGGACCCTGATTGGGCCAACACAGCTCCTGCCTCAGGCCCACCCACGTCGGACTCCGATCGGGCCACAGCAGCACCCATGCGGGACCCCGACTGGATCGGTGCAGCTCCGCTGACGACCTCCACCTCCGAACCTGGGACCTCCAACTCAGCGACCCCAACTGGCTCCGTGCCGGTGACACTGCAAGGAAGCTCAGAACACACAGAAGAACTGGGATCAGTATCACCGGCAGCAACAGAACCCAGCGAGACAAGCTCGGGCGCAGCAGGCGGCTGCCCCTCACTCACCTCCCCGAGAGGAAGGCAAAAATGCTCCAAAACAGGGGACAGAGACACAAGAGGGAGCACTTGCCTGCACTCGGGTTCTGTTGCCGTCCAGGACTCCGTCGATCCAGGCTCAGGGAGAAGAAGTTCGTGCGCAGGCTCCAACTCAGCTGCGTCGGGCTCTGCAGCTGGTGAGATGGTTTCCGCAGCCCGAGGTTCCTCTTGCACTGATGTCCACGCCGATGACCCGTATGGCTTGGAAGCAGGGGACCCTCGACCCCCTAGTTCGGACCACTCCGGTAAGGAGACCCGGGGACGCTTCATCGTCGGCACAGGTTCCGGGCCGCAGTCCGCTCTTCTCCTCTGTTCACGACGTGGCTGCAGGGCCGGATCCAGGCTTTCCAGCACTGCAGGCCCCCTCCTCCTCCGGCGACATAGAACTGGAGTCGTGGACCACTCGGCAGAAGAAGACACAGAGGCAGCGGGTTTAGGAATTACAGTTACAGCAGGTGACGGGAGCTCGGGGGGCTGCGAACCCTGAACTCCGCCCCCAGAAGTCAGACAAGGCAGATCATAATTATGGTGGAATGAATGAACTTGCACTTGCCTGCCTCCTGAGGAGAAGATGGTGCCTGCTGCAGCAGGTGGAGTCCTCCTCCTATCCCTCCGGGAGGTAACGGCGGGCCCCTCAGGGAGACGAGGAGGAGCCACTCGGGAAGGATTGCTGACGGGCCTCGCTGAAGCACAACTCACAGCACTCACAGCCGCTGGGGATGACGTCGAAGAGGAGGACATGACAGCCGGGGTGATATGGGCACGAGGAGCTGACAGTGCAGCTGGAACAGATGACCCGGGGGTAGCGACTGCAGGGGTTCCCTCCTGTCGTGACGTGAGAGATGCGGCCAACTGGGAGGCTGGGTTCCTCCGACGACCCGGAGCTGGATCCGGACGGGATTCTCGTTGGGACTTAGTAGGAGCATGGCGATGAGGCCTACTGGCCAACGGTGCAGCGAGGGACCCAGGAACACATGGCGCTGAGACTGGACAGGCGACAGGAGCTGGATTCCGATCCGCTGGTCTCCTGCCGAGTTTTCCCTCCAGCCTATGGATCTCCACTCTCGCCAGGGACGCTGTCCTCGCGGGAGGTGGAGGGGTTTCCTGGAATGCTTTTGTCATCAATTCGCGCTGTGCCACAATCCATGATAACCTCTTGCTCCCCTCCGGAGTAGAGGTAAGGTGGTAACTGCGCAGGGCCCGCTGGGCGAGGCATAAGTGGTAATCGGCCGCTTTGGTGGGCATGAGACGGGCGGCTTCCGCTAGATAGCCATCAATCTCCTCCAGCCACTCCGGGCAAAAACCACACTCGCGGGCGGGCATGTCTCTACCAAGTCCAGCTAACAGGGAAAACTCCTCCCTACGGCAAAAACTCACGGTGAAAAGGCGTCTTGGTGTGGCGTCTCCGTTTAGACATCCATGACTGGAGTATATTGTCATGCGGTGACCCTCGCGGGCCACCATAAGATGCCAAAAGTCTCCAGTGAGTTTTGCATTTGATGTTTTATTTTAACAAAGGCAAGACAAGAACACAAAGCTGTGAGCCGCTGTGGGCAAAAACACACACTACAGAATATAAGGGATCGTAGGGCTAACCCCAGCCACTACCACCTTAACCATGAACATGAACAAGAATATAAACACGAACCTGACATGAACGAGGACCAGGAAAGTTAGATGATACTCCAGCAATCAACTGCTGTCAGCACCCGCTAATAAAGCCGGTCGCTAACAAGCAGTGATGCCAAACAGCTGATCGATCTTGACAGCCGGAAACCCCACTGAGCGCTGTCACAATAAGAGCCCGGTGGAGCCAGAATGTAATCCACAGCTGTCAAGGCCAGCAGAGATGATACATGGCCCGAGAGCGGACAAGATCGACGCTCAGGTCATAACACAATAACTGCAATCAAGTGTTTACCATAACTGGCAATGAGTCTTTTACAGCGCTGTGGAGGAATTTTGGCCCACTCATCTTTGAAGAATTGTTGTAATTTAGCCACATTGGAGGGTTTTCAAGCATGAACCACCTTTTTAAGGTCATGCCACAGCATCTCAATTGGATTCAGGTCAGGACGTTGACTAGGCCACTCCAAAGTCTTCATTTTGGTTTTTTTAAGCCATTCACAGGTGGACTTGCTGGTGTGGTTTGGATCATTGTCCTGCTGCAGAACCCAAGTACACTTCAGCTTGAGGTCACAAACAGATGGCTGGACATTCTCCTTCAGGATTTTTTGGTAGACAGCAAAATTCATGGTTCCATTTACCACAGCAAGTCTTCCAGGTCTTGAAGCAGCAAAACAGCCCCAGACATTACACTACCACCACCATATTTTACTGTTGGTATAATGTTCCTTTTCTGAAATGCTGTGTTTGTCATGACCCGAGCACTAGGTCTTGGTGCTCGGGTTATTCTTGTCAGGGTTTGATAGCGGCATTATTATTCTAGCTCTCCGAGCTCTTATTGTGATAGTGCTCGGGGAAGATATCGCCGCGCAACGCAAGATATTCCTGATGCTGGAGGAGGAGCGTGGTGTGAAGCAGGAGAGGAGGCACTCCTGCCCATTGCCTACGGATCCTGATCCCGTCCTCGATCCAGTCCTGGAGTTCGCACCACCAGGAGGCTGGCGGAGGCGTCGACGCCGCGGTCAAGTACGTCTTCAGCAAGCTCCTGCTCCGGATCCAGTTCCGGGCCGCTGGAACGAGATGAGATGAGATGAGATGAGATGAGATTCAACTTTATTGTCACCCACTCAATCAGCCAGCTGCTGAGAGTGATCTGAGTCCTGTGCCGGTGAGCTCCGTCCATGGGTCCTATGTTACCATCCAGCGAGCGAGGGAAGGAGCAACGTCCTCTTCAGCTGGCACCATCTTACCTTCGGGAGACAGGCAAGTTCAATTTCACTTTCCTAGTCATTATGGTGATCTGTCTTGTCTGACTCCTGGGGGTGAAGCTCGGGGTTCGCAGCTCCCCGAGTTTCCTTCTCCAGCTGAAGCCAGTTATACTGAACCTGCTGCCTCTGTGTTTCCTCCTGCGGAGCGGTCCTCGGCGTCAGTCCCACGCCGTCGAATGAGGGGGCGGCCTGCGGCTCTGGGAGATATCCCAGCCCTGCAGCCTTGTGTTGGACAGAGGAGGAGAACGGACTGCGGTGAGGAGCCAGAGCCAACGAGTGAGCGTCCCCAGGGTTCCTCAGAGATGCAGCTCGAGTCAGCAGATCGAGGGTCCTCTGCCCCCACGCCATACGGGTTATTGGCGTGGACGTCAGCGCGAGAGGATCCAGCTGCAGAGACCATCAGGCCGGCTGTGGAACCCGACGCAGCCGAGTGGGAGCCCGACAACAAGCGTCTGTCTGAACCTGGATCGACGGAGTCCTGGACGGCTCCAGAGCCCGAGTGCAGGCAAGTGCTCTTCTTTGTTTTCCTTTATGGTGTGTTAGAGCATTTTTGCCTGCCTCATGGGGAGGCGAGCGAGGGGCAGCCGTCTGCTGCACCCGAGCTCGTCTCGCTGGGCTCTGGCGCTGCCGGTGAGATTGATCCCAGTCTGGAATCTGTCAAGGTCACGGGACTGGAGGTCCCAGGTTCGGGGATGGAGGTCGTCGCCGGTGCAGTGCCGACCCAGTCGGGGTCCGACGCGTGGGCCGAGGTGACCCAATCGGGGTCCGACGTGTGGGCCGAGGTGACCCAGCCAGGGTCCAACGCGTGGGCCGAGGTGACCCAGCCGGGGTCCGACACGGGTGCAGCGGTGACCCAATCGGGGTCCGTCCTGACCCATTTGGGGTCCGACTCGTGGGCCGAGGTGACCCAGTCGGGGTCCGACGCGGGTGCGGCTGCGACCCAATCGGGGTCCGACGAGGCCAAGTGGGGGTCCAGCTCAGGTGCGGCTGCGACCCAATCAGGATTCAAGGACGTCCAAGTTCTTGGTCATTCCCTTTTCAGGAGCCACCAGCTGGGGGCCGTTGGAGGTTTTTGTCTGGCAGGCTGGCGCTCTCATGTCTTGTCATCATTAGGCGGGTGGCTGCATGCAATTCCTCCACGGTCCTGGTGGTTGTGGGATGCGGGTCGGCCACCCGAGGAACTGCTTTGTGCATTCGGCGTCTTGGATTGGTCGCCCGATAAACTGTGGTTGCTACTGGGTGACCTGGTTCGGCCACCAGAGGACTTGTTTCTGGGGGCCTGGGACTGGGGCAGGCCGCCTGACCATGTACTGTTTTGTGGGACTATCCGTGGGCCATCGGAGGCAGGGAGTTCGCCGGAGCTCTGCCTGGGGGGCGTTGGATCTCCGCCGATCATCTTTTGTTTTGGCCCATACGGTGTCTGGTTATGTCAAGTTATGTAAAGCAATTTTTGATTGCCTCATGTGTATTTTCAGCCCATAGTCAGGTTATGTAAAGTTATGTAGAGCAATTTTTGATTGCCTCTTGTGTTTTGCCGTCCATAGTCTGGTCAAGTTATGTAAAGCAATTTTTGATTGCCTCTTGTGTATTTGCAGTCCATAGTCTGGTTATGTCAAGTTATGTTAAGCAATTTAGATTGCCTCATGAGTTTTTGTAATCCATAGTCTGGGTCTTGTGTTTTTTTGTTTGGTTTCCCCCTCTTCCTTTGAGGGGCTATGGCCATGTTTTGCTTTTTGTTTTGTTCCCCTCTTCTTCTTGAGGGGCCATAGTATGGTGTTCTCGTTCATAGTTTTCCAGGTGTTTACATGTATTTCTGGTTTCGTGTGTGTTTGTTTTTTCCATAGTCACGGTGTGTTAGCACGTATTTCTTGTGGGGGTTTTTTCATAGTTGCCATGTGTGCATTTATTTCTTGTTTTTCTTTCATAGTTACCATGTGTTAGTATGCATTTCTTGCTCATAGTCTTAATGTGTTTGTATTTATGTCTTGTTTTGTTCCCATAGTTACCATGTGTTTGTATTTATTTCTTGTTTCTGTGTCCTTAGTACCGTTATGTATTTCTTTCCTTTTTGCCATGGTTATGTGTTTGCATTTATTTCTTGTCTTGTTTCTGTAGTTACTGTGTGTTGAGGGTCTATTTTTGGGCCAGGTTATGTACACTGGGGTTAGACGGGTTGTCTGTGGTCTCGGTGGGAAAATTTTCAGGGTCAAGTGTTTTTTGCTTTGTATGATTGTGTTCTCCTTGTTTTGTAGTCAGGTCTTGTTTTGTTTTTTCTTCTTTCGTCATTGTTCTGGGGGGAAAATAGGATGGATATGTCAAGTGATGTATTCGTTTCTTTTCCTGTTTAGGGTGTTAGGTTTTGTTTGGCTCCCTCCTTGCCTGTTCCTCAATCAACTCGCCCTGTGGTTGGGGGGTGGGGGGCAGGTGTTACTAGACGTTCAGAGCCCGTCAAGTGAGGGGGGCCTACTGTCATGACCCGAGCACTAGGTCTTGGTGCTCAGGTTATTCTTGTCAGGGTTTGATAGCGGCATTATTATTCTAGCTCTCCGAGCTCTTATTGTGATAGTGCTCGGGGAGGCTTCCGCTCAGCTGTCAAACCCTGAACAGCTGTGCTGCATTTGTGGTCGTTAGTGCTAGGACTATTTTTACCCTCGCTGGCGACCACATCCTCGCAGCAGTGTCTGTTCGCACTCCGTCACGCTACGGAAGCTTAGGATTAATTCCTACCACATCTGCTCTTGGTTTGACCGTCGTGCCCCTGGACTAGTAAGTGTGCTGTATAGCCTTACCCCTCCCAGTGTGTTTCGATCTCTGTGTGTCTCTGCCTTAGCAGCCGGTGTAATTATTATCACCAACCTCGTCTGTCTGTACTTGACCGTCTCATCCTCTGGACCTGTAGTGAGCTGTATAGCCCTATGCCTCCTGTTGTGTTAAGACTAAGTGTCATTGTCTCAGCAGCCTGTGTTGTATCTTCTCACCGTAAATAAAACTCACTGAACTCACTGGTGACTGTGTGGCGTCTTATGGTGGCTCGCGAGAGCCACCCATGACAGTGTTACTTTTATGCCGGATGTAATGAGACACACACCTTCCAAAAAGTTCAACTTTTGTCTCGTCAGCCCACAGAGTATTTTCCCAAAAGTCTTGGTGATCATCAAGATGTTTCCTGGCAAAACTGAGAAGAGCCTTTATGTGCTTTTTGCTCAGTAGTGGTTTTTGTCTTGGAACTCTGCCATGAAGGCTATTTTTGCCCAATCTCTTTCTTATGGTGGAGTCATGAACACTGACTTTAAGTGAGGTAAGTGAGGCCTGCAGTTCTTTGGATGTTGTTGAGGGGTCCTTTGTGACCTCTTGGATGAGTCGTCACTGTCCTCTTGGAGTAATTTTGGTCAGCCAGTCACTCCTAGGAAGGTTCACCACTGTTCCATGTTTTCGCCATTTGTGGATAATGGCTCTCACTTTGGTTCGCTGGAGGTGCAAAACTTTAGAAATGGCTTTATACCCTTTTCCAGACTGATAGATCTCAATTACTTGGTTTCTCATTTGTTCCTGAATTTCTTTGGATTGCAGCATGATGTCTAGCTTTTCAGGATCTTTTAGTCTACTTCACTTTGTCAGACAGGTCTGATTTAAGTGATTTTTTTAATTGAGAACAGGTGTGGCAGTAATCAGGCCTGGGTGCGGCTAGAGAAATTGAACTTAGCTTTTCAAAGATGTGATAAACCACAGTTAATTTATGTTTTAACAGGGGGGCAATCACTTTTTCACACAGGGCCATGTAGGTCTGGATTTTTCTTTTTTCTTAATAATAAACACCTTCATTTAAAAACTGCATTTTGTGTTTACTTGTGTTATCTTTGTCTAATATTTAAATTTGTTTGATTATTTGAAACATTTAAGTGTGACAAACATACAAAAAATGAGAAATCAGGAAGGGAGCAAACACTTTTTCACACCAGTGTACATACACAGGCACGCACTGGCCATTGGGATGACCAGGACAATTCCTGCTGGACTATCCAATCAGGAGCCAAAGCGGCCTGGAGGAGCGCCAGATATGAAAAGTAGAGAGGGAGCAAACCCGTAAGAACCCAGACCCATTTCTCATTCAAGGAAAATTATGGGGCTCTCAGTTCTTATGGGCTAAAAGCAGAAAAACCCTTACCACAGATGCAGACAAATGCAGTAAAATCACTGAAATGTTTGAAACATGGACTGTGTGTTATCTAACTAACTAACTAACCTGCACTTATATAGCGCTTTTCTAGTCACAAAGACCACTCAAAGCGCTTTCACTAATACTAACCCTCTATTCTAAGGGCCTATAGGAAACAGATACCTAGGGACAATTTAGAACAACCAATTAACCTAACATGCATGTCTTTGGATTGTGGGAGGAAACCGGAACCCCCGGAGTAAACCCACGCAGCACAGGGAGAACATGCAAACTCCACACAGAAAGGTTCCAACCCCTGCCAACCTGGGGTTATCAAGTCCAAAGTCAGTGCAATCATCTACCAGGAAATTTTTAGAGTACTTCATGCTTCCCTCTGCTGACAAGCTTTATGGAGGCGGTATTTCATTTTCCAGCTGGACATGGTACCTGCCTACACTGCAAAAAGTACCAAAACCTGGTTTAATGACCATGGTATCACTGTGCTTTATTGGCCAGAAAACTCCCCTGACCTACACCCCACAGAATTTATGGGGTGTTGTAAAGAGGAAGATGAGAGACAACAGACCCAACAATGCAGGTGAGCTGAAGGCTGCTATCAAAGCAACCTGGGCCTTCATAACACCTCAGCAGTGCCTCAGGCTGATCGCTTTCATGCTCCACCACATTGATGCAGTAATTAATACAGAAGGAACCCCAACCAAGATTGTATGCAAATGCGTACATGGCCATACTTTTCAGTTGGCCAACATTTCCAGTAAAAACCATTTTTTAAATTAATTTTATGTAATATTCTAATTTTTGAGAACCTGAATTTGGGGTACCAAAAGCCAGTTTAGAAAAGAAAGCTTGGGCTTGTTGTTACGAGCTATTCGGTCTCTGTATGACCGTTGTGAGAGTTTGGTTCGTATTGCCAACACTCGGTCGGAGTCATTCCCAGTGAGAGTTGGACTCCGCCAGGGCTGCCCTTTGTCACCGATCCTGTTCATAATTTTTATGGATAGGATTTCTAGGCGCAGCCAGGGAATGGAGGGTGTCATGCTTGGTGACCACAGGATCTCATCTCTGTTGTTTGCAGATGATGTTGTCCTGTTGGCTTCATCCAGCAATGACCTACAGCTCTTGCTGGGACGGTTTGCCGCTGAGTGTGAAGCGGCTGGGATGAGAATCAGCACCTCCAAGTCCGAGTCCATGGTCCTCAGCCGGAAAAAGGTGGATTGTCCTCTCTGGGTTGGGGACAGGCTCCTGCCCCAAGTGGAGGAGTTTAAGTATCTTGGGGTCTTGTTCACGAGTGAGGGGAGAATGGAGCGAGAGATCGACAGACGGATTGGAGCAGCATCTGCAGTGATGCGGACGTTGTACCGGTCTGTTGTGGTGAAGAGGGAGCTTAGTTCTAAGGCAAAGCTGTCGATTTACCAGTCAATCTACGTTCCTACTCTCACCTATGGTCACGAGCTTTGGGTAATGACCGAAAGAACGAGATCGCGGATACAAGCGGCTGAAATGAGCTTTCTCCGTAGGATTGCTGGACTCACCCTCAGAGATAGGGTGAGGAGCTCAGTCATCCGGGAGAGGCTCAGAGTAGGACCGCTGCTCCTCCACATTGAAAGGAGTCAGTTGAGGTGGTATGGGCATCTGATTAGGATGCCTCCTGGACGCCTCCCACTTGAGGTGTTTCAGGCACGTCCCACTGGGAGGAGACCCCGGGGCAGACCCAGGACTCGGTGGAGAGACTATGTCTCCCAGCTGGTCTGGGAACGCCTTGGTATCCCCTCTGAAGAGCTGGAGCAGGTGGCTGGGGAGAGGGAAGTCTGGGCTTCTCTGCTTGAACTGCTGCCTCCGCGACCCGGACCTCCGGAAAAGCGGTAGAAGATGGATGGATGGATGGATGGATGGATGAATTTGGGGTTTTCATGAGCTATAAGATAAGATAAGATAAGATAAGATAAGATAAGATAAGCCTTTATTAGTCCCACAACGGGGAAATTCCAGGATTGCAACAGCACAGGGATAGCAACACTCACAGCAACAATCAGAAGGCAAGAAAAAAAAAAAAAAAAAAAGCAAAAGCAAGCAAGAGCAGCTAATATACATATGTACATATTAATAAGCCATTAATATTACATATTAATAAGCCATAACCATCAAAATTAAAAGAAATAAACACTTGAAATTTATCACTGTGCATAATGAATCTACATAATATATGAGTTTCATTTTTTTAATTGAATTACTGAAATAAATCAACTTTTCAATGACAGTCTAATTTACTGAGATGCACCTGTATATTGTTTTCATCCAGGTTAAAGTCATATACTGCAGCTTATGCTCTGTCAACCCATTTTTATACAGTATTTTCAAGTGGATACAAATTATATATTGTATATCTATCTATTTTCTTTAATCAACACATTTCTTCTTGCTGCTCTAATGTGTAAATTTTGTGTGCAGGGTATTTCTAAGGTCTTTAACTTGTTTTTACATAGAAAGTTAGCAGACTGTTGTGTAATAAGATGGGGGCTCACATATTATAATGCATGCTATACAGTATTAGATTATGGCAAGCTTGCTGTCACAATCACAATCATACAAATGTACAGTATGATTATAGCATCCCCTTGCTCTTATTAGAGAGCATCTGTATCCACCTTATTCCTAGCCCCAGTGATGCCTTGCGTGAATTATGGGCGCAACTTCCGGTACTAGTTTAGAAAGTGGGGCTGTCACTGAAACGGGACACTTTTCCTTGTTAAAAAACAATGACTTTGGCATCAAAAGTGTGAGAACATGGCCTTTTGCACTTCCAAAAGAGAAATATAATCATACCACTTCCCATGACTATTGAGGGATTGGAAGATGACCTTAAAAAGTGGCCTGGCAGACAGTAGCTCCGTTAGTTAGCTCCACTGCTAAGATGCTAATGCTGTAAACAAATTAAAGCTCTGAGATATATCAATGTCTCCACCACAATAAAGTCGGTTGCATGTTGTTAAAAGATGTTGGACTTCATCAAATTTACCCTAGAGCAGACACAGAATCGAGTCAGCACCACAAAGAACCACAATATCGTGCTTGGGTGTTTAATGTCAGACAGCTGCAGCTGTTTGTTTTACCCTGAAAGTAACATGCTCATGCTGCCATCAGGCCATGAATGCTTGTTATTTAACTTAACACGTACAGACATTTTCTGACAATTGTTCAAAATTTTATTGATCTATATTTTGTGATAATTTAAAAATCAATGCATGCTGAAGCTGCTAAGATCAAGTGCATATCATTCCAAGGCAGTGCAACGAATGCAACCCCCCCCCCCAAAAAAAAATGATATCTTTCTTAAATCTTTAAGCCTTTGGAAGTAAACTGTTACTATTTTTTTTTAATTATTTTACTTCATGCAGCCTTGCAGCTGGTGACATATATGTATAAACGTCAGATCTGACATTCATACAAGTGAAAACATACCTGGTGCTTTTGTCTCTCCTGTCTGTATCACCGACAACACCAAGAGTCCTTTTTAGTTTTCAAGGCATGATCTACGCATGGCTGTTGAAGCCACAGATTTAGCTGTGCTTGGTTGTGAGGAGCCTCCATTTATCCAGTATGGCACAACCACAAACACCAGCAACAAGTACCAGAACTACGCCAAAACATTCAAAAAACACAAAAACTACAAGTGCTGAAATTAGATGCCGCTTGACTGCAAAATACGTATGTGGACTATACATTAAAAACGAATTTGAAAAACCTTTTAAAACACTATTTTAAATGCCCCGCTACTCCACTCTTGCTGAATGATTTAACACTACTTCAGCTGAAATCGTAAGTTGCCCCCATAATTGTTTCTACAGCAGCGCCCTCAGGAATAAGGTGGATTGAACAAAGAGTTAAAAGAACCACATTTTCATAATTAAATCCTTACATGTTTAATTCAGAGCATTTTTACAGTAGGTTTTTATTCAGCAAAGCAGTAATTGCTTTTACAATACAAAATTTCTTTCATGCTTTTTAAACTGCCAAGAGTTGGAACTTTCTAAAAATGCAATTAAAAGAGAATTTGAGTGTATGTTCCAGGCATAAATTTAAAAACTTTGTATCGATTTCAGAAAGTAGTGGAAGTTGTAATTAGATTATGCAGAATATCTGTCTTTTTGTTTGGTAAATAACGGTTAAAGTATATGAACCCCCTCCCCCCAAACTAAGATGTATGTATGTACGTATGTACAGCGGGGAAAATAAGTATTGAATACATCAATATTTTTCTCATTAAATATATTTCTGATGGAGCCACTGACCTTACATTTTCACCAGATATCAGTAACAACCCAAGTAATCCATACATATGAAGAAATCAAGGTGACTGCATTCACAAAACAAATTATATTCAATAAAGTGGAATAACACAAAGAATGAACACGCTTGGTGAAATTCATTTAATATTTCATAAAAAAGCCTTTGTTGGTAATAACAGCTTCCAGATGCCTCCTGTATGGAGAAACTAGGTGCAGGCATTGCTCAGGAGTGATTTTAGTTCATTCTTCCACACAAACTGTCTTCAGATCTTGAAGGTTCTGTGGGTGTCTTCTATGAACTCTGATCTTCAGTTCGTTCCATAAATTTTCACTTGGATTCAGGTCAGGTGACTGACTGAGCCATTCTAGCAGCTTTATTTTCCTTCTCTGGAGCCAGTTGAGAGTTTCTTTGGCTGTATGTTTGGGATCATTGTCTTGCTGAAATGTCCACCCTCGTTTCATCTTCAGCATCTTGGCAGATGGCAACAGGTTCTTATCAAGGGTGTCTCTGGACATTTGTCCATTCATCTTTCCTTCAATTATATGAAGCCTGCCTGTACCATGTGCTGAAAAACACCCCCACATCATGATGGGATATTCAATGCCATTTCTCCAAACATGCTGTGTATTGTGACATCCAAAAAGTTCAATTTTGGTCTCATCTGACCAGAATATATTCTCCCAATATTTTACTGGCTTGCTCAAATGTTGTGCAGCAAACTTTAAACAAGCTTCAACATGCTTTTTCTTCAGCAGTGGAGTCTTGCGAGGTGAGCAGGCATAGAGCCCATGTCGGTTGAATGCATTACTTATCATTTGTTATGGTGGGGGTATTTGATCCAAAAGCAGACTCAGGAGAAAGTGATAATAGATGTGAACAATGATCTTTTATTACAAGGATTGTGCAGGTAAATGTGCAAAGTGAAGATGCGAGAGTCTGGCAACCCTGTGGGGGGAGAGCAGAAGGAATGGTTAGTTTAACTGAAACAGTAAGTGGGTTTGTAAAAGTTATTCTGTTACGCTTACACTTCAGCTGGGATGAGCAGCTGGGAGTCGGGGAAGGTCCTCCATGCTGGTGAAACAGGCTGCCAGGGAAAAGCGTGCTGAGGTGCTGCAGGGGCGTAACCAGGGGATACTGTAGACAGGCTGGCCAGGCCTGCGTGCTGGGGAGTGAGAGTGAAGGACAGAAGGAATCACGGTGGTAAGCCAACTTACATGGGGAATTGGGAAAGTGTACGAGATATTCCAAGTCTGGTCCAAGAGGCTAATTCCAATGTCCAGAAGCAGGCTAGGGTCGAGGCACGTCAGGCAAGAACTCAAGCAGGTAGGCAATACCAAATGGGCAGGGACTCGCAGGGTCTAGAGCAAGCAAAAGTCGCAAAACATGGCAAAGCAGAATGATATGGAGCTCGGATCAGATTGGGCTGTGTATAGGTCAACATCACCAGACAGAGTGAACGGAAAGTGCCCTATTTAAAGGCCTCCACTGATTAACCACAGGTGAAGCATGAGGCTGCAGGGAATGAGTCTAATGAGAGGGAGTGAGAGGCAGGGAGAAAGAGCAAACACATACCATGACATTGTTTTCTTTGAAACAGCAGTACCTGTTAACTCCAGGTCTTTTCGGAGCTCTCCACAAATGGGCTTTGGCTCTTGGTGTTTTTGGGCTAATGTGCAGTGCCATTTCTTCTCCTAATATGCTGTGTGTTGTGGCATCCAAAAAGTTAAATTTTGGTCTCATCTGACCAGAATATATTCCCAGAGTATTTTAGTGGATTGCCCAAATGTTGTGCAGCAAATTTTAAACAAGCTTCAACATGCTCTTTCTTTAGCAATAAAGTCTTGCGAGGTGAGAGGGCATAGAGCCCATGTCGGTTGAGTGCATTACTTATTGTTTTCTTTGATACACCAGTCCTTGCTAACTCCAGGTCTTTCTGGAGTGCTCCACGAGTGGTCTTTGGTTCTCGGATAACTCTTTTGATAATTCTTTTGACTCCTCTGTTACAAATCTTGCAAGGAGTTTCTGGTCATGTTTATAGTAAAATGATGTTCTTTCCACTTCCGAATGATGGCTAAAACAGTTCTCACTGGAATATTCAGCAGTTTAGAAATGTGCCTGAAACCAATGCCATCATTATGTTTTGCAACAATAAGGCTGCAAAGATCTAGCGAGAGCTCTGCTTCTACCCATCATGAGCTTGTTGTGGTGTAACAATCTGATATTCACAGACCTTTTTAAAGGCTATCAGTCAGGACTTAACCAGCTGAAATTAATTTGCACTGATGGGAGATGGGATGGCTTCCTAAATTCTGATGGATTTCAGCTGGTTTCTTGGCTTTCTATGCCTTTTTGCACCTCTTTTTCTTCATGTATTCAATACTTATTCCCTGTGTCATTCCACTTTATTAAATATAACTTGTTTTGTGAAAACAGTTGCCTTGATTTCTTTGTATGTATGGATTACTTGGGTTGTTACTGATATCTGGTGAAAATCTCAGGTCAGCGGCTCCATCAGAAATATGTTTAATGAGAAAAATGTTGAGGTGTTCAAATACTTATTTTCCCCCCTGTAATTGAAATGTTAAATTCTGGATGATACCACAAAAACCTTCAATTTGTGGGGAAAAAAAAAAATCAACTGTGTTTCCTCTACCATTATATCATGGGCACCAACCCCTCTGAAAGTCCTATCCAAACACACACACATACACACACACATACGCACACCTACATATAAGATAAGATAAGATAAGATAAGATAAGATAAGCCTTTATTAGTCCCACAACGGGGAAATTCCAGGATTGCAACAGCACAGGGATAGCAACACTCAGAGCAACAATCAGAAGGCAAGAAAAAAAACAAGCAAGCAAGAGCAGCTAATAAACATATGTACGTATTACTATAAAATATATATATATACACACACACACAGACACACAGTGCAGAGCATTGTAGCTGGATGGAATAAATATATGAATATATGAACACACAGTGCAGAGCATTGTAGCTAGATGGAATAAATATGTAAATATATAAACACCCACAGTACGGAGCATTGCAGCTAGGTGGAATAAATATGCAAGTATATAAACACACACAGTGCGGAGCAATGTAGCTAGATGGAATAATATGTAGATATATAAATATATAAACACACCCAGTGCTGAGCATTGTAGCTAGATGGAATAAATATGCAAATATATAAACACACACAGTGCAGAGCATTGTTGCTAGATGGAATGAAACAGCATAACCGTCTACTTAGTTATCCTACATGGTATGATTATGTGCCCATACATATTCTCACCCTCCATATATATACATACATGTAATGTAGTTATTTATTGTTCATATATTGTATTTCATATGAAGCTCTTATTTGTGTGGCACGGAGTGGTGGCTCTGCCTTCTGGTCCCTCCAACCCTGTGGGTATAAGAAGGGCTGCAGGTAGGGGGCGGTCTCTTCCGCCTTTACCTCTGCCAGCGGCTGCATGTGTAGTTAGATGAATGAAGCCCTGTATTTTAATAAACAAGCGTTCAGCTCCACTCCAGGCATTCCCCTTCACTCCAAACTCGGACATAACATTTTGGCGATGAGAAGTAAAACCATGGAGGCATGTGGGACATCAATTTGGCCGTTCTTGGAGCTCCTGTACCGTGGCCTCAGTGGTATGAAGCTTTTAGATAGATAGATAGATAGATAGATAGATAGATAGATAGATAGATAGATAGATAGATAGATAGATAGATATTTTATTTCGAACAAAAAAGTATAACAAAAACAAAACAAATGTCAAATGCAATAAAGTAACAGTATACAGTGTTCGAAAGGGAGAAGGAAGAAGTGAACACTTATTAATTCCATCTCCTCTTTTCCATAAATACACCCATGTAAATTATATACAAATTACCACCTTTAAGACCCCAAGTAAACAATTTACTGTATTTTTTACATATCAACATTAACACCCATCCATCCTAACATACATTGATGTCCATACATCAAAACCAGCCTCAAACAACACAGATATACACAGTGCTGTCCCACCCACCATTCCATAGTGTCCCATAATGTCCCAGAGTGAGCATAGTGAATCGTACATATAAATACTACCCTTCTAACATACTATATCCTTTCAGCAAATAATGTTTATACCTCTTTTTGAATTGATTTCTGTTTGTACATAGTTTCAGTTCTGGTTCCAGACTGTTCCACAAATCCACCCCACAGACAGATATGCACATACTTTTCTTGGTTGTTCGTATCTTGGGTTTTGTAAAGTTTAAGTCTCCTCTCAAATTATGATCATTGTCTCTTTTTTTAAATATTTTTTGTAAATTAGTTGGGAGTTGATTATTAATTGCCCTGTACATTACTTGTGCTGTCTTAAATTTAACTAAATCGATGAACTTTATGACATGTGACTTTAAAAACAACGAATTGGTATGGTCTCTATATAAGATAAGATAAGATAAGATAAGATAAGCCTTTATTAGTCCCACAATGGGGAAATTCCAGGATTGCAACAGCACAGGGATAGCAACACTCAGAGCAACAATCAGAAGGCAAGAAAAAACAAGAACAGCTAGTATACATATGTACATATTACTATAAATATAGATAGATAGATAGATAGATAGATATAGACACACAGTGCGGAGCATTGTGGTTGGTGAATGTGCAGCAGAAAGTCTAAGCTGCCAGGCGGGCCAGCTCAATGTCTTTGGGCATGATGGTTTTTAGATTTAGATTTAGATTTAGTATACTTTATTGATCCCCAGAGGGGAAATTGAGGGTCATCCACCACCTGGATAGATGAAGCAGCCACGATACGGCGCTATCCCTTAACCATTCACACACACATTCACACCTAGGGCCACTTTAGAGTCTCCAATTAACCTAACCTGCATGTTTTTGGCATGTGGGAGGAAACCGGAGAAATCCCGGGGTAAACCCACGCATACACGGGGAGAACATGCAAACTCCACACAGATCACTGTTGGTCGGGGGCTGGGATCGAACCCACGATCCCCACGATCCCCGGACAAGGGTAAACTGTGCTGCCGCAGTGCTAACCACTGCGCCACCGTGCAGCCCATGGTGGTGACCCTCTTGGCGTGGATGGCGCACTGGTTGGTGTCCACGAAAAGACCCACCAGGTAGGCCTCGCTGGCCTCCTGCAGAGCCATGACGGCGGAGCTCTGGAAGCGCAGGTCGGTCTTAAAGTCCTGAGCGATCTCCCTCACCAGGCGCTGGAAGGGCAGCTTACGGATGAGCAGCTCCGTGGATTTCTGGTAGCAACGGATCTGTCTCAGAGCCACGGTACCGGGCCTGTAACGGTGAGGCTTCTTCACTCCGCCGGTGGCCGGAGCGCTTTTTCCGAGCAGCCTTGGTGGCTAGCTGCTTCCTGGGGGGGCTTTTTCCTCCAGTAGATTTATGGGCGGTCTGCTTGGTTCTTGCCATCGCTCTTTATTATTCTGTCTTATATTTCTTGCACGCCGCCTAAACTCCAGCCAGGCACCCGCGTCGTTTTCGCTACAGTTCCTCGGTATGTCAAGTTTCTCCGTTAGCACCGGGTGGCGGTTGAGTGCTAGCTGCTAGCTAGCTCTTCCCTGCTGTATCGTCTCCTGCTGTAAACAGTGGCTCCGTCCGCCGACTCGGGAGACCTTTGGGACGATCTGTGTGTCCGTGATATATATATATATAGAGTGAAAGGTGTAGAAAGAAGAAGGAAGATAAAAAAAAAGGCAGTTGCAAAAGGCAGCCAACTCATGTGGCGCCGCCGGTCCGGCAGAACCGGAACCGGAAAAAAAATATCCTACATTGTTTATTATCCTTATAGCTCTTTTTCGTAATGTGCATATTGACTGTAGGTTGGTCTTGTAGGTGTTTCCCCAGACTTCTACACAGTAGTTAAGATAAGGTAAAAACAGTGAATTGTACAATAAGACCAATGATTTATAGTCCAAGATGTGTCTTGTCTTCCCCAGTATGCCTATACATTTTGCTAACTTGGCCCGGATGTGACTGATGTGAGGTTTCCAGCAGATTTTATTGTCTAGCATCACCCCCAGAAACTTATTTTCCTGTACTGTTTCTATTCTGGTATCATCTATCGTTACCATTATTTCATGATTTATTTTATAATTTCCAAAGAACATAATCTTTGGTTTTTTTCAAACGTATATGGTGGTGTTGGACCTGGGAAGGATGGAGAAGCTGAGGGCACGTTTGTTGCTTGTGCACAACCTGGAAATGGAGGGACAGAGGATTTTGGGCACGCTTGGTGACGCAGACAACTATGAAGAAGTGGTTGAGTTAATGGTGAGCCATTTCAGGGCTCTGGACAACATCATCATCCGGAAGATTAAGTTCAGACAGTGCCGCCAAAAGGTAGGCAAACCCATCCAGTGGTTCGTGTCGGACTTGAGGCTGTTGGCCATCGAGTGTCGATTCAGGCCGTTGGAGGAAGAAATGGTTCACGACCAGTTGGCGAAACACACCAACTGTGCTGCGGTCTGCTCCAAGCTGCTCACATTCCCGGGTGAGTTGACACTGGCCAGGGCCGTCGAGTTGGTGCTTCAGCTGGAAGCAGCAGACAAGCTAACTCGGGAGCTAAGCAAGCGTCTGTCACCGAGAGATTTACAATCCCCCATGGCTACGCAGGTAGTGGACCTGGACAGCGATGGGAGCATTGATGACAACATGGAGAAGGCCAGTGCTGTATGGATGAGGTCTGCCCCGGGGAAGCCCATTTTTTTGGGCTGTGGGTCCATGAAGCACCGCTACAATGCCAGAGAGTGTGCGGCAAGAGGGAAGCACTGCGGCAGGTGTGGCTGTCTACACCACTTCGCGAGAGTATGCCAGTCAGCAGAACAAGAGAGACCATGCAGAAATTCGACCCCTCCTGCCCTGACAGTAATACGTACTATGTCCCTGAGTACCAGTGGGTGCACACATTGCACGGAAGTGTTGGATGCGCACACATTGCATGGAAGTGTTGGATGGAGTACCGGTACCGATGCTGATCGTCAAGGGGGCGGAGTGTTCTCTGCTGAACTGGGCTACAGTTAGGCAATGTTTTCCCCACTACAGAATTGGAGGTGACAGCGCCGCTTTGCAGCTATGGAGGAGGACGGCTGGCCACGGTGGGTACCGTCAGACTGACGGCTCGGTACAAGTTGGCAGAGATGGCCAATGTGGGGTTTGTCGTGATGGTCTGTGGCACGAACATCATGGGCTGCAACCTGTTCTATGGCCTCGGGTTTTCCATCAGGAGCGGCGCTGGGGAAGAGGGGTTGGGCTGCAGACTGTGGGACCGACCGGTTCCAAGAGTTCGGGACGACACTATGTGGGATGAACAATTGCTGGGCACTCCGGAAAGTGGACAGGCCTTGTTGCGCTCAGGGTCACCGCGGGAGGGCCCCTGTGCCAGTGTGTGAGTCGCCCTGGAAAAGGGTACCAGGCAGCATGGAGGACAGTCTGCAGCGGTGTGCGATGCCCAAAAGATGGTCCCAGGTGTTTCCGGAGCTCGGCCGTGGTGGGCCGGTGAACACAGGGCCACATCGGCAGGGTCTGCAGCGGGTTGACATGCAGTCGGGGCAGGACTGAGCAGCACTAGGACAGCGAGTGCCAGGCGTAGACACTGCAGGCCATGCAGGGCCCCGCTTGGAGTCACGGACTGGGTTCGGGCTCGGGCAGAGGCGAGGTCCAGATGGGTGAGAGCCAAGTGGAAGATGGAGCAGTACCATTGCCAGTTGCACATGACAGGCGAGCGGCAGGATGGTTACCTTCTGCTGTCGGATGGCTCGTGGCATCATCCTAATGAGTTACGGCATGGCAGAAGGTGGTTGGGCATGACCCCAGACAATTGGAGCGTCCGGAGGTGTTGAGGAGAAGGTGCACCGGGATTGATGTGACCAGCTGTAGCCTGGGAAGCGAGCTACCTCCAGAGGCGGACTGAATGGTGAAGGGTCTGGTGGGGGGGGGGGGCACGGGTCATCCTCACCGAGCTATGGATGTGTATGTTGTTAGTTCTGGGATTATTTTGGTGTTCTGTTTTAAGTAGGAGACACGGCAGTAATTTTCTTTTAGTTTATAACAGGACTTTTATATATCATAGGCAGCAGAATAACTCGCCTTGCCATGTGGGGGTAGGACAGCAGTTTACCCGTCTACCCTAATTTTAGTTATTTTGTGTGAATGTCATAGGCCCCTTTTGTGATTTTAGTTTTGTTTTGTTTAGCAGATGATTCGGGTTCCAAATTAGGGTGGGCTGATTGTATGTGTGTTTTGGATTTTTCTACGGGGGGGGGGGGGGAGTAATGTAGTTATTTATTGTTCATATATTGTATTTCATATGGAGCTCTTATTTGTGTGGCACAGGGTGGTGGCTCCGCCTTCCGGTCCCGCCAACCCCGTGGGTATAAGAAGGGCTGCAGGTAGGGGGGGCGGTCTCTTCCGCCTTTACCTCTGCCAGCGGCTGCATGTGTAGTTAGGTACACGGAGCCCTGTATTTAATAAACAAGTGTTCAGCTCCACTCCTGGCATTCTCCTTGGCTCCAAACTCGGACATAACAATACGTACATACATACATACAGTGTGGAAAATAAGTATTGACAAATCAACGTTTTTCTCATTAAACATATTTCTGATGGAGCCACTGACCTAAGATTTTCACCAGAACTGTGGAAGCCATCCCATCCCCCATCAGTGGAAATTAATTTCAGCTGGTTAAATCCTGACTGATAGCTTTTAAAAAGGTCTGTGAATATCAGATTGTCACACCACAAAGAATGCATAATGGGTAGAAGCGAAGAGCTCTCGCTAGACCTTCGCAACCTGATTGTTGCAACACAAAAGGATGGCACTGGTTACAGGCACATTTCTAAACTGCTGAACGTTCCAGTGAGCACTGTTGGAAACATCATTTGGAAGTGGAAAGAACATCATTTTACCATAAACTGGCTAGGACCAGGAGCTCCTCGCAAGATTTCTAACAGAGGAGTCAAAAGAATTATCAGAAGAGTTATCCAAGAGCCAAAGACCACTTGTACAGAGCTCCAGAAAGACCCGGAGTTACAGTAGCAGGTACTCCTGTTTCAAGGAAAACAAAAAGTAATGCACTCAACCGACATGGGCTATATGCCCACTCACCTCGCAAGACTCCATTGCTGAAGAAAAAGCATGTTGAAGCTTGTTTAAAATCTGCTGCATAAAATTTGGGAAATCCAGTAAAATGCGTGGGAATATAGTCTGATACTGTATATATATAAACCAAAATTGCACTTTTTGGATGTCATAACACAAAGCATGTTTGGAGGAGAAATGGCCCTGCACATCAGCCTAAAAACACCATACCAACAGTGAAGTTTGGAGGTGGGAACATCATGGTGTGGGATGTTTCTCAATACATGGTACAGGCAGACTTCATATAATTAAAGGAAAGATGAATGGACAAATGTACAGACATCCTTGATAAGAACCTGTTGCCATCTGCCAAGATGCTGAAGATGAAACGAGGGTGGACATTTCAGCAAGACAATGATCCCAAACACACAGCCAAGGAAACTCTCAACTGGCTCCAGAGAAGGAAAATAAAGCTGCTCGAATGGCGCAGTCAGTCACCTGACCTGAATCCAAGTGAAAATCTATGGAACGAACTAAAGATCAGAGTTCATAGAAGACACCCACAGAACCTTCAAGATTTGAAGACAGTTTGTGTGGAAGAATGAACTAAAATCACTCCTGAGCAATGCCTGCCCCTAGTTTCTCCACACAGGAGGCGTCTGGAGCCTGTTATTACCAACAAAGCCTTTTTTTTACGAAATGTTAAATGAATTTCACCAAGCATGTTCAATATTTACCTCCGCCAGCCAAGGAGGTTATGTTTTCATCGGCGTTGGTTTGTCTGTCTGTCTGTTTTTTTGTTAGCAAGATAACTCAAAAAGTTATGGACGGATTTTCATGAAATTTTCACAGATTGTCAGAAATGGGGTATCCTACAGATGATTACATTTTGGTGGTGATCCAGCTCACCGTCCACAAGAAAACCGCCATTACGGAAAATGCCATTTTCGTCAATAACTACTGAACCACTAATCCTATCATTGTCAATCCAATTGCTAGTCATATGTTTTCATGGTCAAGGAATCTGAAAACGTACACCCAAACACTGTATGGGGGGAACTGTGGCGCTTGGCGGAGGTCTGCGCTCTCCGAGTGCTTTTCTAGTTATTTCCTGTGTCATTCCACTTTATTAAATACAATTTGTTTCATGAATGCAGTCGCCTTGATTTCTTTGTATGTATGGATAACTTGGGTTGTTACTGATATCTGGTGAAAATGTAAGGTCAGTGGCTCCATCAGAAATATGTTTAATGAGAAAAATGTTGATGTGTTCAATACTTATTCCCCGCTGTATAAGATTGTATCTTATTTTGAATCTTAAAGTAGTCTATTGAAAAATATTATGATTTCGTTTTTTCTACAACACATATTTAGCAATTGGTTGAATGTATGTATACAGCAGTAAGCTAAACTGAAAATTATGGCTTTTATTTTTCTGAAAAGGTGGCGAAGGAAGCAGCTCAGAGGCTGAGATGGTGAAGAGTTCAGAGTCTGACACAGAGCAGGAGCCTTCAGGTAAAACTTTGAACCACAGTCCTAAATATGTAGGGTATGTTGTTAGATGGACTGGAATTGGGGTGCATAAAAGCATAGCAAGAGAAGCCCAAAAATGTTGATGTGCTCAATACTTATTTTCCCAGCTCTCTGTGTGTGTGTGTGTGTGTGTGTGTGTGTGTGTGTGTGTGTGTGTGTGTGTGTGTGTGTGTGTGTGCGCGTGCGTGCGTGAGTGCGTGCGTGCGTGCGTGTGTGTAGGAGCAAGATACAAAAAATAAGAGTAGGCAATTCATTGAAAACTGCATTTAAACTCAGTCTGTTCATCAGCTGATCAAAAGTTTAAGACCCCACCCCAAAAAAGTGTTTTTCAGCCAGGTTACCCTGGTATATTCAGGGCACCCTGAACATACCAGGACAACAAGTGAAATGATCTAATTTCACTTGTTAACTGGTCTAAAAACAAAATAATTTGATCTAAAAACAAAATAATTTGCCTTTGTTGTGTATGGGTTCTGTACACACCATGCACAACAATGGCAAATTATTTGCTAATTTTTTGCTGGGGTTTTTTTGTTTGTTTGTTTTGTTTTTGGACCAATTAAGAAGGTAAATTAGAAAATTTCCCACAAAAAACTGAACATAACAGGGCACCCTGACTGAAAAACCCTGGCCCAAAATAACATGAAAACAGAACTAAAAGTGTCGAAAAAGGACTCGGTAGTGAGTCGCCCTACCACTCTTGTTAATCACTTTAAAAATTTGTTTCAGCATGCTGGATGTGTGTGTTGCCAAAATGTCTGCTTCCCCTCTTCCTATCAAGGCACAAGGATCATTGGAGGTCAAGAGGTTGCACCTTACTCTATTAAGTATCAAGCATCCATTCATGCAAAAGGTTATGGACATTACTGTGGAGGAACCCTGATTCGAGAATATTGGGTGGTGTCTGCTGCCCACTGCTGGAGACAGTGAGTATTGACAGCACCTAACAAGGGTGAAAGCTACAGTACACACACACACACACACACACACACACACACACACACTGTCGGTGGCTCCCTTTTCGGGATCACCACAGCAGATTCTGGGTCCCCATATTTGATTTGGCAAGGATTTTTACACCAGATGCCCTTCCTGATGAAACTCTCCCCATTTACCTGGGCTTGGGACTTTTACAAGGAGTACGCTGGCTTTGTGCTTCCTCCTGTGGCTGGGTTAGGTTGAAAGATAATGTAATGAACAAATTTCATTAATAAATAAATCTGTAGGTATTTTGTATAATTAATGAAGAAAGCAGTGCTATATTTTGTGACTTTACTGGTTACATTTTACTAAAGCCGCTTTTCCACTAGCCCAGCTCGCCTCGCCTCATTTCGTTTCGCTACTACTTGGTTCGGCCTCGGTTGTGTCTCCATAGCAGCCGGGTAAAGCGGGGTTAAGCTGGGGTGGGCGGGATTTTTTTTACAGCAAGGCGGCGCCACACTTCCGTGACGTAAAGCACGCGACCCAAGCCAAACATAACATAGCAGCTGTACAAGGCGACTCCTCGGTCTGTGGCTTTTTTCACCGTAAATGCCAAAAAGGACCGCCAGACAAGGGTACAGGCAGTGAGATGAAACACTCTGGAATAATTCTGCAGCTTCTGGGAGAGCCGAAGGCGTGAGGATACAAACTAGGTCATACATGACGGTAAGCTAATGTTGCTAATGCTAGTTTGCTATAAGTACGTCGTACTACACTTTAATGTCTGCAAGTTATCGCTGTTAGGTACTAAAATATGTATGTTGTGTGTGTTTCAGATGGCTCTGTTGTGGGGAAAATTACAGCTTCAAACAGTCAGTCTGGCGTTCACCACAGCCTGTCACTGATGTCAACACAGCTTCACAAACGATCAGTGGTTATAGAGCTTAAGAATATCTGTAGAAACGTTTATTTCCTGTGCAACAAATTGCTTTGATCTGCGTGAAAATCATGGAGAGACTGTTGAGATATCATGGACATACCTGCTCCAGCTGCACTGAGTCTGAGATGGTGTCATGGCAAAAAATGATCAGCTGACACAACGTGATCGCCAGGTTAATAACTATATTAGCCACAAAATATATATTCAAAAAGTAAACAGTACTGAGTTAGGTATAATAAAATATATTTGACAGTTATGATGCATTTTAGGCTAAAACAAACTTGATCTAGGATTAAAAGCAATTAAAATAATGCAGTCACAAGGTTACATGGAGAATGCTTGATTTACTAGATACATGTACTGTAGAAATATATATTCTCTGCATCAACAATGTACTATACATGCATTCATGTAGTATTGCACTGACAATAAACCTCTGAAGTTTTTACAGATGTCTCTTTTTTTTTTATATGTGAAGGTTACCACCATGTGACATAAATTTAATACTGACAGATTGGAAAAGCTGTCTAAGAACAATCCAGCAGTTTGAGAAATCACTTATGGTTTGGTGTAAGTCTGTCAACAGGATTATGAACCATAAAGCAGTTTGTGTTAAAATGTTAAATCACTAGAAGACCCAGAGAGGGGCCATTTGGCCTTTTTGGCTAGAAAACCCATAGGGGGACCATCAAGTGGCCACAAGAGGGCTAATGTCTGGGTCTTCGAGTGTTAAACTCTAACCCACAGGTGTCCAATCATGTGTCATGGAGGGCCAAGACCCTGCAGGTTCTCTCTTCTACCCAGTCTCTTCAGCAGGTGTTTTCACTGATCTGCAGTCAGTGGAAGTTCAGTGGAATCTGCTGTTGAAGACATTGGTTGGAGGTAAAGCCTGCAGGGTCTTGGCCCTCCATGGCACATGATTGGACACCCCTGCCCAAACCCATTATGATGAAGAGCAGATGCTAATATGACCCAGAATTCCTCCATATACTGGTACTGTCACTAAAGTATGCAGGGTCTTCTGCGGTGGCACATCCAACAATACAGTCTTCAGTTAATAAAATAATTGTTTTGGTTACTTTTCTTAAAAATGAGCCATTATTTTGAAGGTCACCCATTAATGGTTTGTACTATTGACTCTTTTCCCACCAGTGTGTTAACAGACAAAAATAGAAATCATGATGCAAACACATAAGTCACTAAATTGTTTATTACAATCAGCAGCAAATTCCAGATTATTCAGAATGTGCAAAATTCAAACTGTAAGACTGGGTCACTCAGCAGCTGGGATGTGCAGCTCACACTGGTCCCAGATCAGCAGATCTTAGGCCTGCATCTCTGTAAATAGTGACGCAAGGTCCAGTTTGGGGTGGATCGTTTACCTCTTGCCTAGACAAAAGACAGAAATGGGTGGTGGTTAAATAAAGGAAGTTTAAAACATATTTGGGAAATACACTTGTTGCTAAAAGCCAGTGGTGGAATGTGAATGAATGAATGAATCTTTATTTCGGATAGATTAAAAGAAAATAGAATAATATAACAAAGGGGAAAAAAATCTAACAAGGTCAAATTAAACAATAACTCCTCTGATTATACAGTTCAACATAGGTTATCTGAAATGGGTGATGGCTGAAGCTGCAGCTTATATTGCCCACCATATTCCAACCAAGAATTCAAAAGAAAAACAAAACAGGAGCGATTCCAATTCCAATGTGACAATAAAGTACTTCGTTGTTGTATTTAACCACAATTTTCATGTAGCTGCACTTATGTAAAGTCGATTTTACAAGGGCTGTGTTACATTTAAAATCATCTGTTTTTACTGTGGCCTCAGCAATCAGAATGAATTAATACATTCACTTGAATGGAGTCTAGTACTTTAACTAAAGGTGTGCATCACCGAGTATGGAGTCGCTCAGTCAAAATATGAAGTTTTTATCAATAAAAGTTTGTCTTGTCTGTAAAAGTGTCTCTTCTTGCCCTGGCTTCAAGTGTGGGCGGTGTTTTGTACTGGCATTGCTAAAATATAAAAGGATGCACTACAATGGGTCTCAAATATTTGTAATGTGTCCTGTTACTGCATGAGTTTATTGATGAAAGACTATAAACTACACATATAAACTAAATTATATTGATGACTGAACAACTGCCATTCCCCAAAACATACAGTTATGAACATAACTCACAAAGGATCACACAAGTGATCTGACAAAAAAATAAATACATTAACAAGCGGTTTATTTTACAGTTGATGCGCCATTCTTTTTCAATTATTCTGTAATTAATACTCACACAATCAAATAAATCTCAGTTCAGTCCCTTTTATATTAAGTGGAAATTGTGCTACTTTGGTTTTGACACTTTACCTATAAAAGCAAAGGATTTCAGTACTTTCCACAGTGGCGAGGTCCATTGTGGGGCGGCTGCTTTCCTCTTGCCTAGACGAACGACAGAAATGGATGGTGGTTAGGTTCAAGCAAGTTCAACACATATACAGGCACATCTCAAAAATTAGAATATCATGAAAAAGTTCAATATTTTTGTCACTCATTTCAGAAAGTGAACCCCATATATAGATTCATTACAGGGACAGTGATATATTGAAAGTGTTTATTTTAATATTGATGATTATGGCTACAGCCCATGTTAACCAACACCTCAGCAGCCAACATTTATATTTAAAAACTATTTTTTAAAGTTAATTTATGTAATATTCTAATTTTTTGCCAAATTGAATTTGGGGTTTTCAGGGGCTGTAAGCCATAATCATCAAAATTAAAATAAATAAATGCTTGAAATATATCACTGTCTGTGTAATGAATCTATATAATATAAGGATTTCTCTTTCTGAAATGAGTGTCAAAAATATTGATTTTTTTTCATGACATTCTAATTTTTGGAGATGTACTTGTATTAGGGAAATACACCTGTGAAAGTCAGTGGTAGGATGTGACAAAAATGCTTCGTTTCCCTGACAAGCACTGCAGGAGCCACTCTGTACATGTACAAGTACATTATCAATCCAGGGATTTATGGTGGAACAGCACAACAACACTGCTCCAGCACCTTTTATGGAAAATCCACAGAATAGGTGTGTGGGTCTATTCTGACGCTTTAGAAAATTATATGAATGACTTTATAAATCACTGGTTTGAAAAAGCACTTTTATATTGTTGAGATTTCGGCTCCTGTGGTCCATTTCACCAGTATCCACAATATAAACACTGAGGGAGGCTAAACCCTGGCATGTGGAAACACATTCTAGCATTAAATTGCACACAATTTAATGCGCAGCACCAAAGTGCAGCACGTACACAAACCAGGACTTTAACCAGGATTAACATATTTCATCGTTTTGCTCTCACAAGCGAATACATAGGAGAAAACAAGCGCAAATCAGCAGTTGGTACTATCTAGCTACTAGCTAAAACTCGTTAGCCAGCACGCTCAAAAAAAGTGAGCTTACCACCAACAGGATAAATAAGCGAATAGATGCACATTATTACAAATCACTCACCATCGATGGGTCTCTCACGTTCGTCTTCAGCTTGTCCGTAGTCCGGTTCTATGCTGGGCTGCATCTGTATCGGTGCGAGTCGCTCCTCTCACTGTGGATCTGCCACTAAACAGAGAAAACTCTGCACTTCTTCGTTGGACCACGGTGTAGATTTCCGCAAAACCTACAACGCTGTCTGTATTAATATCGTATTTACTCCGTGACCGAGTTAGTCCGTGAAATATTGCAAATGGCGGTCGTATAGATTCCACTGAAGACGGACGCTTTCGTGACGTTAAGCCCTGACCAATCAGCAGCTCGCAGTCTGTTGACATCACATCTCGGCTCGCTTCAGCACGGTTGTACCCTGCCCTCGAACAGGCACGAAAATAGCGCCTGTTAAACCATGCTGGGTACAGTGGAAAGGGCTAGAAAGTGAGTCGAGTTGAAGTGAGTAAGGCCAAAGCGATAATAGTGGAAAAGGGCCATAAGATTATGAAATAAAGTGAACCACATATAAAAAAAAAAATTCTTTTGATAGGCATTTGGAAAAGCTAAATTTATCCTTTGATTAATACTTGTGTGTGAAGTGTTTCAGTTTTTCATAGCTTAAGGACTATTAGAGAGTTAGGGTTATACTTGTACACACCCCTAATCTCATTTTGACAGGTGCCATGCCCCCTTGACCTGACCTGACCTGACCCTGACCCCGCCCCCGTGACCCCGCGTAACTAGGCTGTCAATCAAAAGTGTTTTGAAAACATGACCTTTGGTCCGAAAACTTCTCATCAAACTGACAGATTGTGATTTTAATCTGTTGACCATATGTGTTTTAGCGTGAGAATGGGGTTAATGACGGCAGAACTTCTCGTCTGAAGTGACAGCTTTGCAGTCTTTCAATTTACAAAAAACATCAGAGTGTCTGTAAAAGAATTTAAAACAACACCACTGTCTCACCCAAAAGAGATGGGCTCAAAGATGACATGTTTGTAGCGGTTTCAATTTGCAAAAACACACACATCAGAGGCGTCTCTAAATGCTTTAAAAAAATCACAGACATAGCCATTCTCTCAGTCAAAACAGATGAGCTCCACAGATGTTGAACGGGGCAGACTGGAAGATATTGTGTTACTCATCCACATTCCAAAGGCTGTACACACGCACACTAAATGCCCTTGTGGAGCAAAAGCTGTACACACGCTGCAGGATTTAAGGCAGACGTTCATGTGACAATACCACAAATTAGACTCTCACAAAAACTGCAACATCATCTTCTGCACATTCAGAAAAAGGGTTTTAGAGGCAGACTGACCTGAGCAAACAGGCCTATTTGGTCTTAATGACCCAAAGCACATTGAAAAAAACAGGTAAATGTCCTTACACAGCTTAAACAGAACTCAGACTTAGACCTCATTGAAAATCTGGGGAAACAGACACATTTGCTGCTGCTACTGTTGTTGTATAAGCAGAGGAAGATTGCTCATGGCGATTAATTCACATGACTCTTAGTGTTGCAATAGTTTACTTGTAAGGCTGACTGACTTTAGATAGGAGATGCATATACAAATTCCACTTCGTAAACACATATTTTGCATTTCTGACTGACTGTAGGATGTTTGCTGAGTCAGTAGGAGAAAAGGAGCAAATTTGTCTAGGAAAAAGTGCCAGAGGGGTGGTGTGAAGCTTTCCTAAGCAGGTGCCACCGTGAAACCAAACACCGGCGATAATCCCTATCCCCAACTCTTCCCTCACAAACACGTACACGCACACACACATGTGCGTGCACATGAGTTTGTTTTTTAAAATAATTCTGTTGAACCACAATTCAAAAGCATTGTCTGATTTTCATTGGTTAATTTTCATAGAATTTTTATTTATTACCACTTTTGTCAGATTCAAGTTATTTCTGTGACCATTGTGGGTTTTTCATTCATTAACAGAGGGGTACCAACAATTTTGTCCACGTCTGTATTTTTATTCAATCAAACCTTTTATCATCTGCTGTGATCTGAAAAAAAAGTTTTATAACTTTAAGGCAGAGGGGTTTTTTTTTTTCAACCACTCATGACAACTTTAAACCAAAATTTGGAAAGGGTTTTGTGTGAATCAACAAATATCTTGTTAACCTTTTTTTTGCGCTTTTAACTCACTGTATGAATATTTGTTTAAAATCTGAACAGAGGTCCAAGGCTAAAGCATGGGAGGGAAAAATAAGCCTTTGAATCATTAAATATCGTTTTGATGGCTATCCCAGAGATTTTCTTGTAATGAAATGATGCAAGTGGATAATTTTACAAAGTTGACCATTTCAGGACTTTTTACAAAGTACACAGTGGAGGAAATAATTATTTGATCCCCTGCTGAATGTATAAGTTTACCCCCTTACAAAGAGGAAACTTTGGCTTTTAGTGACATCTTGTTTTTCACTCAGCAGGCTGTAACCCCATTCATTCTATTCATATAGTGCATTCCTTTTGTTGAGGCAAATCTGATTTAGGACTGTATTTCTAGTACTTCCAACCATGAAGTTGGCATTTTCGGCTCCTGAAGTTGCAAACTTTTTTCTCTGCCAGCAACTCAAATGTCACGAGATTTGCTTTCAAAGACTTCTCGTTCATTCAGAGAAATCTGAGGTCACAACATCAGTGTTTATTCCTTCCTGCTTTTTGGGAGAAAAGTTTAGCGGGCCATGTCTACCAGATCCTAAGAGTCAACACAACAATACAGTTAAAAAACAATGATAAAGAACTAAAGCTAACACGCAGCATCATGTCACAGTTACTATGGACTTTTTAAAAGAATTACCTCGGGTCTTTGGCTGGTTCTTGAAGGCGTCAAACACTTTGCACCATACTGCATCACCGGCATGAGGGCTACCAGATTCTGAAAAAATTCATTTGAAAAAAGAAAAGCACTCGGAGAGCGCAGACCTCCGCCAAGCGCCACAGTTCCCCCATACAGTGTTTGTGTGTATGTTTTCAGATTCCTTGACCATGAAAACATATGACTAGCAATTGGATTCACAATGATAGGATTAGTGGTTCAGTAGTTATTGACGAAAATGGCATTTTCCGTAATGGCGGTTTAGTGCCACAGTTCCCCCCATACAGTGTTTGTGTGTACGTTTTCAGATTCCTTGACCATGAAAACATATGACTAGCAATTGGATTCACAATGATAGGATTAGTGGTTCAGTAGTTATTGACGGAAATGGCATTTTCCGTAATGGCGGTTTTCTTCTGGACGGTGATCCGGATCACCACCAAAATCCAATCATCTGTAGGATACCCCATTTCTGACAATCTGTGAAAATTTCATGAAAATCCGTCCATAACTTTTTGAGTTATCTTGCTAACAAACAGACAGACAGACAGACAGACAGACAGAAAGACAGACAGACAAACAAACAGACAAACAAACAGACAGACAGACAAACCAACGCCGATGAAAACATAACCTCCTTGGCGGAGGTAATAACAGTGTACTTACTTCTTTGAATAAGAATAGTTTTTATCTTTTGTAATAACAAATGACACATTACAGTGTGACACAAACTCTGATTTTTTAAAACTAGTATATTCACACAAAGTTATCACTATGATTAATGTGGTTAAAAAGCACTCACTAGTTTCAAAAAAGAAAATATAGAAACAAGTATTTGTTTGAAAGAATTAAAAAAAATATTTTATTTAGCTGTACAGAAGCATCTAAGGATAAACTAATTTGCATTACCTTCCCTTAAACATTTATCATTGAAAGGCAGTAGTAACTCCATCAGTTGTATACTTGTTTCAATTCAGTTCAATTTAATGCAGCCAGAAGGTGGGAGATCCATCGATGGCGACGGCTCAATCCATCATACTTGTTTCTCTGCATAACACCTATTAGAGACCTCTTTTTTAAAATCACACAAGTACATGCGTGAAGTACATTTATATGTTTGAAGAAAGAATTTTTAACTCCCTTATTTTTTGTAACAACTTACGCCGCTTGTACTAATCGTTTGTTTATTAAACACCTGATACAAGTTTGTAAAGGGTCGACATCACCCTGTTTTTATTGTGGTTGCAGTTTTTTAAGGTGTTTTTGTACAAACTAAACACCCTCTGGTATATTTGTGTTCATGTATATTTGCGTTCATGATTAATTTAGCATAACGCTGTCGATGTTGTGTCATACACATTTTTTTGCTTTTCTGTTGACAAAAATGCTGTTTTTCTTTAAACGCTACATGAAGATAAACCTGAATCAAATGAAACTATGTTAAACAAAGTTACTTCAACCTGGTTAACGTGTAATGTGTAACGTGAAAAAACACAAGCACCCCAGAATCTTACTCGATGACTAACTTTTGATTTAGTTTATTCCTTTTCCACACAACTTTTTTTGTTGTAGTAACACTAAAATATTTCACTAACCCATTTTTGGATAACAGATTTGTTGTAGACAAGTGATTTTTCTTTTCTTCTCGGTGGACTTGACAGACAAATATTCATGATTCTCGGTTTGGTTTCATAATACATAAAAAATATAAGAAAGGGCATCCAGATGGTAAAACATCGTACACGAAATTTACCAACGGGTAAATTATTTTATTCAATTTATTACAAAACTTTATCATATACAAATGTATTTACTGCTGCAAATTCTAATTAAAAAAACATTATCTTTAAAAAAGTTTCTAACTCGGACTTTTAAAAAAACATTTGATACATTAGATCATGCCATTTTACCATCTACATTAGAAAAATGCGGTATAAGAACCCACCCATCTACCCAACAAACGCGGGGTCGTTCTATCCAATAAACGGAGAGGAATAGTCCTCCCCCATAACAGCCTACAGGCAGGCCCCTACCATCGACCAATGAAACTACAAGGGTGGAGCGTGTGAAAATCGTATAAATAAGTAGCCTGAAATTGGAAAAATGAAACAATCTTTGGGAAAAAGAAAGTAAAAAAACTCCACCATGACTAAGAGGCCGAGCGATCTTCATCTGATCAGCGAGACACCCGTCTCCACCTTGCTACATAGCGCTCCGGGATTAGCGCCGAAAAAGAGAATGTTGTATCTTTGGCGCATCCAGTCTTCAGGAGGAATGGCAGTTAGAAGCCAGAGGTAGATGGGGTTACGTGTTCAACTATGCGAGTACCGAACTGTGTTTTTACCAGTTGATGAAGAAGAAACTTTTGACCCGCTCTCCAGAAAAGCCACACTTTCAGCCGTGGACTGGAGCGTACTGCAAAATGTGATATACCCCGATCTGAAAACAAGCGACGTACATCGCCAACAGACAAGAGTGGAAGACGAACCTGCTACAAAAGACCAACAGACACAGACACCTGTGAGTGTGAAATGAGAGCAACCAACGGTATTCGTTACCGGAAGAGTGTTGGCTAGTAGTGTTTGGGAGACGAAGGCGTCCCTGTCTGGCAGGTGGTACTTCCAAGCCATGCGTCAGGTATCAATGGGTGACGCCCCATCCGAGGACGAATTCATCTTGCAGTATTTCAATTCCAAATGCGGTGTGTTCCAGACAGCGTTACACTTACCTACAATGGCGTGGGTCAAAATGGTTTACAAGAAAGGCGAAAAGCTCAAGGCCCTTTTCATTCCCAGCTGTACCGCGAGAGATATAGTCATGTTGAAAAAAAACCCTAGCTTTTCCAAATGACACCACTCCCACGACCTCCCGCACCTAACCCCGCCCCTCCTAACGATTTTAAAAGAAGACCACCGACCACCCATCTAACCCCAAACCAAAATGGAGGCAAACCCACGTGTGACTCTCCAAGGGTGTTTGAACGAGGCCCTTGGGAAGAATTATCATCTTTGAAAATATCGAGCGAGGATGACCACCCACCTTCACAAACACGCTCCCTAGATACTGAGGGTCCTCCTCGACTGTCTTCACCCACCCTCCCTTCTGCAATGGAGCGGATCTGTTCTATGGATGCTGAAGAATATGCCACTGACCCTCCACACGGTTCTTCCTCTACAGGCTTTGACGGGGTTTTTGAGGAAGGTGACCCAATACACACGGCGGATCATCTACCTCCAGTGTTTCTGGATATAGTAAAATCTGGGTTGATAAAATTTCTGGATGTTAACATCGGCAAATACAGAGAAGAAATATGCCGCGGTTGTCTGATCAACCAGTCGGATCAACCAGTCGGATCAAATCCACCACGATTGCCTGGTGGAATCAGAGTATTTCTTTCTGACCCACTTTGAAGAGATCACAAAAAGACTATGGAACAGCCGTTTCATTCCGGTGCTCCAGAGACTGACCGAATTAAACTGCATGTATACTTGTATGCAGGTGTACGTCGGAATTACAGAGGCTTTCCTTCATGAACTTAGACATACACCACGCATCATCCCCAAGATTTCTGAAAATGGCTCATCATTTGCAAAGAGCTGAGGACTACTGGCAAGGGTGTCTGGATGGTGAGAACTTTTGGGAGGAGGATTTTGTGGGCGATCCTGACAACGAGAAGAGTTGTGAAATGGACGGTGATACAGACTCCGATATCAGTTCTGATGCAGAGTCAGAAAACACTGATGCTGAAATGCAATAAATGCTTTTTTATTTAAATCTGCATGCTTTTACTTAAACTATCTTTGTTCCACAACCAACTGCTGGGATGAAATCATCGCAATGTGTATCGCTGTATAATTTGCTTTTAGGTAGTGGCTTTTTTTCACTCGAATGCATGGAGAATGTAGTTGTGTGTAAAAAAAATGTATTTTACAATGTTGGAGGGTTTTTTTTGATTTTGTCTAACCTTTTACCGTGATTATAAGAACAAAATACTTCGGGCGCCACACGAGTAGGCTGCCTTTTTGCAACAGCGGATCAATTTCTTCCTATTTCTATTTACTATCTGGCTCTCTTGCTAATTTTTCTGATTTGGCGACACCTTATCCATCACAGACACGTAGATCGCCCACATGTTTCCTGAGCCAGCGGACGGAGCCACTGTTTATTGCAGGAGGCAGTACAATAGAGACCAGCTGTTAACACTTAACCGGCCCACGATGCTATCGCAAAAACTCGACATACCAGGAGAGAATAAGACGGAAACGGCGTGGATGTCGAGCTGGGGTAAGACGGAATATAAGGGACAGATCCATCTGCCCATCCGTTATTATAGGGAATGTACAATCGCTACTCAATAAGACTGATGAGCTAGCGGCTATCTCCCGCTACGAGAGCGTCTTCAGAGAGATAAGCTTGATGTTGTTTACTGAGACGTGGCTAACAGAACTAGCAACAGATGCTAACATTGAACTGGAGGGTTTCCACGCAATACGGGCAGACCGGACACCAGACAGTGGGAAGGCAAGGGGTGGAGGAGTGATAATGTATGTCAATAACAACTGGTGCAAACCAGGACATTATCACAGTTAAACAACAACACTGCAGCAAAGACATTGATTTGCTAGCTGTTAGCATGTGGCCTACCTATCTCCCGAGGGAATACTCACACGTGATCTGCATTGTTATTTATGCAAATCCGACGGCGAACGCGGGGACAGCGCTTGAAGCCATCCACTCAGTAACTGGCAGGCTGCAGACAGAACACCCAGTGCTCTTCTCCTCATCTCAGGTGATTTCAATCACATTTCACTGTCCCCCATTCTGCCCACATTCACCCAGTATGTCACATGCCACACTAGAGACAATAAAACACTGGACTTATTCTATGCAAATACTAAGGAGGCGTACACCTCATCACCACTCCCCCCACTCGGGAGATCGGATCACAACTTGGTTCATCTCCTGTCGGTGTACAAACCCCTAGTGCACAGACAACCTCCGGTCATGCGCACAGTGAAGTTATGGACTGAGGAGGCAATGGACGCTCTAAACGACTGTTTTGAAATCACTGCCTGGGAGCAGTTCTGTGATCCACATGGTGAGGACATCGATGGCCTCACTCACACCATCACGGACTACATCAACTTCTGTGTGGACAACACCGTACCCACCAAGACCATACGGTGTTGCTCGAACAACAAACCCTGGATCAACCCTGAGATAAAAACACTTCTGAGAGAGAAGAAGAGGATCTTCAGGTCGGGGAACAGGGAGATGCTGAAGTCCGTACAGAGGGAGGTGAGGAGGAAGATCAGAGAAGGCAAGGACAGCTTCAGGAAGAAGATGGAGGACAAGCTGCAACAGAGCAACATCAGCGGGGTCTGGAGAAACCTTAAAACCATCTCTGGGCTCCAGAAAACCTCCTCCCAGGGCACGGGGGGCAGGGAGTGGGCGAACAATCTGAACCTGTTTTTTAACCCCTTGCACTCCGGTCAATTTTCCTAAAAACACCAAAAAAAAATGTGCCCAAAGTAAATCGAAAGCTGTTCTTCATCCCTTTGCAGCATCTTCATGGGTTTGGTCTCATTTAAAAGAAAACACTTTGAATTTTTTGGCAAAAAAAACATGATCTCTCTAAGTGCTCCGGCCACTGAGTTACAGTCATCTAAACATAATGAACTTGAAGAAAATAAATTTGGCCTGGGGGGTTTTTTGGATACAAATGCTTGCAAATAACACACAGCTTCAGATCCGGGCTGGAAAATGCAACAGAAATGTAGAACCAAGTGTTATCCAGCTGAGGTCAAAATTTTGTAACAATACCACAAAAAATGAATATATTACACAGCTTTGTTCTCAGGCTGTTCCCAGGCATTTTGGAACTGTGCCAAATTGTGCCAAATGGCACAGTTTGGAAAAATGTCTGTAACTTTTGAATGATTCAACATAGAAGCTTCATCTTGGGCTCAAATGAAAGGTCACATTCAGGGCTGTGTCTGTGTGTGTGTGGGGGGGGGTTGTCCCCCACCCCCCCGCTACAGAGGATGGAGATCGGCCCTCGCTACATGACGGATTACACTTGGATGTGGCATGTTTCCACAGCAACGCTGTCACCGCGACTCCCCCCACCCCCCCGCTACAGAATCGTAGCAGCGGGGGGGGGCGTTCACAGTTCGGAGGCGGCGAAGAACCGTGTAACGCGGCGCACGAAGTACGAAGTGCGTGCGCCGTACAGTTGTAATTTACCGATCGGTCAAAAGTCATTTTTTGATTACAATTTTCAGGGATAAATAATAATTTAGCTTATAACACCTTACCTCTTCACAGCCACATTGTCCTGGCGAACTTCTCTTCCCCATTGTCAGACGAACGCGACGCTGGTCCGCTCGTGGATCCCGGTCAAAACATAATTCCATTATTGCGGTTTTGGCGAATGATTTACGACCTTTGTCGTCGGCCTCCGTCGGTCTATGATGACGGAAGAGAATCCTAAACGTCTATTCTGCTGGAATGAGTGCAGGTTGCACTTGTGGGTGGCCTCCGTGCTGCTGGGTCTGCAGCAGGTTCTTCCTGCATCCTTTTTTTTCATCTGTGGCAGCAGTAAGTCTCTCTTCACCCAGCCCGAACTTCTGTGCTTCAATTGGCTCCTGCATTCACAGTAGGCGGGTCCTCCTTCCTAGGTTTTCATTCATTGGTTCTTCAAGGTTTCAGAAACCCAATTCAAGGCTCTTATTAGTCGAATGAGAGGTCAATCAGATGAACTAATCTGTTCGCAGCTGTGTCTGCAGCTTTTATTTTCAGTGCGCGCTTGGACGCCATACACCACCTACATCACAATCTCCATGATGCACCCTAGAGCGCACGAGAGCGCACGAGGGTGCTCTCGTGCGCTCTAGGATGCAGAGACTTGCCCGTCCGTGGTACAACGGAGCGCAAGAGGTTAATAGGTTTGACCAACCGCCCTCCCACCCGACTGCACAACAACCACTGCTGCCTCTAAAGTCATCGAGACCTGCTGTCCACACCCCACTCCACCAACACCCCCCCACTCCCAGCACACAGCCCCCCAACCTGACCCTCACTAAGACCCAGGTGAGGACGGAGCTGAGGAAGATCAAGGCGAGGAAGGCCTCGGGACTGGATGGCATCAGCGTGAAGCTCCTCAAGTCCTGTGCAGACCAGTTGTGTGGGATTGTGGAGCGCATCTTCAACCTGAACCTGAAGCTGGGGAGGGTACCACAGTTGTGGAAAACATCTTGTGTGGTACCTGTACCAAAGACTTCCCACCCCAAAGACCTGAACAGCTACAGGCCAGTGGCCCTGACGTCTCACATGATGAAGACCCTGGAGAGACTGCTCCTTGGTCACCTCCGCCCCCTGGTGGGACCAGCGATGGATCCACTCCAGTTCGCCTACCAGCATGGCATTGGGGTGGAGGATGCAGTGATCTTCCTCCTTCACCGTTCCCTGTCCCACCTGGAGAAGCCCGGGAACACGGTGAGGATCATGTTCTTTGACTTCTCCAGTGTTTTCAACACCATCCAACCAATGATCCTGAAGGACAAGCTTATGTGCGCAGGAGTGGACCAGCACCTGTCATCATGGATCCTGGACTACCTCACTAACCGGCCACAGTTTGTGAGAACCCAGGATTGTGTGTCCGACACGATCATCGGTAGCACGGGGGCCCCCCAGGGAACGGTTTTGGCTCCCTTCCTGTTCACCCTTTATGCTGCGGACTTCTCACACAACACAACACACTGCCATCTACAGAAGTTCTCTGATGACTCTGCGATCGTCGGCCTCATCTCCAACGGAGATGAAGCTGAGTACAGAGGACTTATCCAGGACTTCGTGGACTGGTGCCATCGGAACTGCCTCCAGATCAACGCAAGGAAAACTAAGGAGCTGGTGGTGGACTGCCGCAGGCAAGGACAACCCCTCACAGCACCAGTAAACATACAGGGAACAGACATTGAGATGGTGACATCCTACAAGTACCTGGGTGTTCATCTGAACAATAAACTAGACTGGTCACACAATACCGACGCACTCTACAAGAAGGGACAGCGCAGGCTGTTCCTACTGAGGAGGCTCAGGTCTTTTGGTGTACAAGGGGCGCTGCTGAAGACATTCTACGACATGGTGGTGGCATCAGCCATCACTTTTGGAGTGGTCTGCTGGGGCAGTCGCATTACAGCAGCCGATAGGAAGAGACTGAACAAACTGATCAAGAAAGCTAGCTCTGTCCTGGGGAAACGCCTTGACCCAGTGGAGGAGATAGGAGAGAGAAGGATGGTGGCTAAACTGTCATCTCTGCTGGAGTCTGAGTCCCACCCTATGCAGGACATACTGAACGCACTGAGGAGCTCATTTGGCAGTAGACTACATCATCCTAGGTGCGCGACCGAGAGGTTTCGCAGGTCCTTCCTACCTAGGGCTGTCAGACTGTATAACCTAAGCAGGGCTGCTCGCAGATATTAGCAAAAAAAAAAAGTGACGACCTAATAGTATTGAATGCAAAAGACGCAACAGACTTACACAAATGGTCCCCTCCAGTATACAACTAGGACAATATCAGTTGCTACGGAGGGTGACAATATGTATGGGTACATATTCATACAATGTAGGGTAACTAAATAGATGGTTATGCTGTTTATTCCATCTAACTACAATGCTCCGCATTGTGTATGTATATTTAAGTGTACATACAGTATGTATATTCACTGCTCTTATTTTATTTTCTTATCTTCTTAATTATTGCTCTGAGTGTTGCTATCCCTGTGCTATTGCAATCCTGGAATTTCCCCATTGTGGGACTAATAAAGGCTTATCTTATCTTATCTTAAAATTAATCTGTTCCATTTACTGAAGTGTGGATTACTTCTTTTTGTGGTCCAAATGATTCAAAAATGACGAAATAGTTGAGAGTTTAGTCATGGTGAAGCAACGATATAACAAGTAGGAGGGCTGAATAAACGTGTGAAATTTGTAAATTTCAATTTGTGGAAAACAGTTTTTAAAACAGTTCAAGTCAACAGAAAACATAATGGTGTGTGACACAACACGTGCGCGGTTATGGTAAATACATCATGTGCGACAACACATGTTTTTGTTGTTGTTGTTGTCAGTAAAAGGTTAGACAAAAAAAAAAAACTCCAATACTGGAAAATACATTTTTTTTTTACATACATTTACATTCTCCATGCATTCGAGTGAAAAAAAAAACCACTGCCTAAAAGCAAATTATACAGCGATACACGTTGCGATGATTTCATCCCGGCAGTCAGTTGGCTGTGGAACAAAGATAGTTTAAGTAAAATCAGTGTTTCTGAAATCTCAGAAATCTTGGGGATGTGAAAAAAAAAACTGTTGAAAAAAAAACTTGCTGAAAAAAAAAAACAAAACTGTGAAGTGTGGATGAACCACAGCGTAAAAACAATGGTGTGTGTGTGTGTGTGTGTGTGTGTGTGTGTGTGCACGCGCGCACGCTCATGCGTGCATGCGTGTGCGTGTGAGGGAAGAGTTGGGGATGGGGATTATCGCCAGCATTATTGACTCAGCAAACATCCTACAGTCAGTCAGAAATGCAAAATATGTGTTTACGAAGTGGAATTTGTATATGCATCTCCTAACTAAAGTCAGTCAGCCTAACAAGTAAACTACTGCAGCACTGAGTGGTGTGAATTAATCGCCATGAGCAATCTTCCTCTGCTTATATAGCAGCAGCAGCAGCAAATGTGTCTGTTTCCCCAGATTTTCAATGAGGTCTAAGTCTGAGTTCTGTTTAAGCTGTGCAAGGACATTTACCTGTTTTTTGTCAGTGTGCTTTGGGTCATTAAGACCAAATAGGCCTGTTTGCTCAGGTCAGTCTGCCTCTAAAACCCTTTTTCTGAATGTGCAGAAGATGATGTTGCAGTTTTTGTGAGAGTCTAATTTGTGGTATTGTCACACGAACGTCTGCCTTAAATCCTGCAGCGTGTGTACAGCCTTTGCTCCACAAGGACATTTAGTGGGCATGTGTACAGCCTTTGGAATGTGGATGAGTAACACAATATCTTCCAGTCTGCCCAATTCAACATCTGTGGAGCTCATCTGTTTTGACTGAGAGAATGGCTATGTCTGTGATTTTTTTTAAAGCATTTAGAGACACCTCTGATGTGTGTGTGTTTTTGCAAATTGAAACCGCTACAAACATGTCACCTTTGAGCCCATCTGTTTTGGGTGAGACATTGGTGTTTTTTTAAATCCTTTTACAGACACTCTGATGTGTTTTTTGTAAATTGAAAGACTACAACTACAACTCTCATTCCCAGTGAGAGTTGGACTCCGCCAGGGCTGCCCTTTGTCACCGATCCTGTTCATAATTTTTATGGACAGGATTTCTAGGCACAGCCAGGGAATGGAGGGTGTCATGCTTGGTGACCACAGGATCTCATCTCTGTTGTTTGCAGATGATGTTGTCCTGTTGGCTTCATCCAGCAATGACCTACAGCTCTTGCTGGGATGGTTTGCCGCTGAGTGTGAAGCGGCTGGGATGAGAATCAGCACCTCCAAGTCCGAGTCCATGGTCCTCAGCCGGAAAAAGATGGATTGTCCTCTCCGGGTTGGGGACAGCCTCCTGCCCCAAGTGGAGGAGTTTAAGTATCTTGGGGTCTTGTTCACGAGTGAGGGGAAAATGGAGCGAGAGATCAACAGACGGATTGGAGCAGCATCTGCAGTGATGCGGACGTTGTACCGGTCTGTTGTGGTGAAGAGGGAGCTTAGTTCTAAGGCAAAGCTGTCGATTTACCAGTCAATCTACGTTCCTACTCTCACCTATGGTCATGAGGTTTGGGTAATAACCGAAAGAACGAGATCGCGGATACAAGCGGCTGAAATGAGCTTTCTCCGTAGGATTGCTGGACTCACCCTCAGAGATAGGGTGAGGAGCTCAGTCATCCGGGAGAGGCTCAAAGTAGAACCGCTGCTCCTCCACATTGAAAGGAGTCAGTTGAGGTGGTATGGGCATCTGATTAGGATGCCTCCTGGACGACTCCCACTTGAGGTGTTTCAGGCACGTCCCACTGGGAGGAGACCCCGGGGCAGACCCAGGACTCGGTGGAGAGACTATGTCTCCCAGCTGGTCTGGGAACGCCTTGGTATCCCCTCTGAAGAGCTGGAGCAGGTGGCTGGGGAGAGGGAAGTCTGGGCTTCTCTGCTTGAACTACTGCCTCCGCGACCCGGACCTCCGGAAAAGCGGTAGAAGATGGATGGATGGATGGACAAAGCTGTCAATTCAGACGAAAAGTTCTGCCATCATTAACCCCATTTTCACACTAAAACATATATGGTCAACAGATTAAAATCACAATCTGTCAGTTTGAAGAGAAGTTTTCGAACCAAAGGTCATGTTTTCAAAACACTTTTGATTGACAACCTAATTATGTGGGGTCACAGGGACGGGGTCAGGGTCAGGTCAGGTCAAGGGGGCGTAGCACCTGTCAAAATGAGATTAGGGGTGTGTACAAATATAACCCTAAATCTCTACTATTAATATCTTAGGTATGTCCCTGAACTACACAGACAACAACTGCTCTATGGTTGGCTCTATTCTTGTAGTATTTTGTAGCATTCTCTGTCCCCCTCCCCAACCTGACCAGTGATGACATGTTCACCTGCATGTCATCCTTCAACCGCTGGCTGTCTATGTGGTGTCCTGCAATCAATGTGGGTGACATCGACAATTGGAACTCATTTTAGGGAAAATCTGGTCTTGTTAGGCGAGACGGCGTCCATCCCACTTAGGATGGTGCATCTCATTTATCTAACAACCTGGCATCATTTTTATACAACGTTCCAAAGCCTTGACTACTACTCAGAGTGGGGACCAGGAAGCAGAATTGTAGTCTTACACACCTCTCTACAGTTTCTCTTCATCCACCACCCCTCAATTTAGCCTCTGCCCCCCTTCCATCAGCGAATCACTGTCTGGGTTGGGCGCATGCGCACGCAGCGACCGGCAGCTGGTGAAAAAAGTCCGTCGTCTGTGTGTCTGTTTTTATGCACTTTAATGTGTTTTTAACGAAATTCTCTGTGTCGTTTTTGTCCTGGAATGTTTGTGGACTGTATGGCAAAGAGCTCCCTGGTTCCATCAATATGGATTTCCTCCCCTTTTTTTGCACTGCTGCTACTTTTCCACCGGCTCTCTGTCTCTGAGGTAAGCGCGATCGGGATCATGCCGGGCAGAATACATTATTCCAGGGACATGTTGCTGCATTTAAACACGGTTGATGCAGCGTCTGTGATTGAGTCTAAGCTGCAACTGCCGGACTTTATTTTGAGAGACGTTCATGGACACAGCGGTGAAAAGAGAGACGGGAGAAGGAAACGTGGAAAGCGTGGAGGCGTGAAATTACGCCTGAGAAGACATCAGTTTGGTAACATTCCTCTTCCTTCTATGATTTTTTGGAACGTACAATCTCTGAAGAACAAGGTGGATGAAATTCAAGGGAATGTACGCTACCAGAAGGACCTCAAGAACTGCTGTGTCATGGCTTATACCGAGTCTTGGCTTAATGCGCATGACCGGGACACGGACCTGTGGATTGATGGCTTTGGAGCCCCACTCTGCTCTGATCGGCAGGAAGAGGTAACAGGGAAGCGTCAGGGGGGTGGCGTATGTTTATATATTAATAAGCAGTACTGCACATCTGTCATGGTCAGAGAGCGCATCTGTACACCTGATGTGGAGCTGCTGTCTGCGTCACTACGCCCCTTTTATTTGCCTCGCAAGTTCCCCCAGCTTTTTATCACGACTGTATACATCCACCCGAGGGCAGACGCTGACTCCGCCTCCAGCACCATCTTTGATGTGGTGCAGCGGCTGCAGTCAATTTCTCCAGAGGCGCCAAACTTTATTCTTGGGGATTTTAACCATGTTTCTTTAAAGAAGACACTTAAAAACTTTTATCAGTATGTCTCCTGCCCAACCCGGCGAAAAAAGACATTGGACCTGTGCTATGGATCCATAGAGAGGGCCTATAAATCATTCCCCCTTCCTCCTTTAGGATCCTCAGATCACAACTGTGTACATTTGCTGCCCACGTAAAAAACTGCCCTCAGAAGAGGCAAGGTGGAGACCAGAGACATAGATGTGTGGACAGAGGATTCAGTGCGCAGCCTCCAGGAATGATTTAACTGTACAGACTGGGAGATGTTCACACTGTCCTGCGGGGATGATTTGGACTCTTTGGTGGATGTAACATGCTCATACATGGCTTTCTGTAAAAATACGATCGTTCCACGTAAACGTGTCAAAATATATCCCAACAACAAGCCATGGGTTACAAAATCAGTTAAATCCTGCTTACAGAGGAAAGCACTTGCCTTTAAACAGTGGTCTGTTTCTGAGTTACAGGTTGCCACAAAAGAGCTGAAGGCCGAAATTTTAAGAGCAAAACAGAATTATAAATCAGAGTTGGAAAGTAAGATGGCAACAAAGAAACTTGGTTCAGCCTGGGCCAGTATGAAAACTATTGCAGGCCTTCAGAGCACAGAGCGCAGTAATCATGTGTTTTTAGATGGTTTTAATTCAGACACAGAGCTGGCTAATGCTCTTAATTGTTTTTATGGTCGTTTTGACTCCTTTGATTTTAGCACAGAAACCCAAGATTTGAAACAGAAACTCAAAGGCAATCAGCACTTTAATATTGAGGTGCAGGATGTTAAAAGGGCGTTCTGCGCTGTAAAAGTGAACAAAAGTCAGGGCCCTGATAATATATGTGGGTGTTTGGTAAAGTCCTGTGCACATGAACTGAGTCCGATATTTCATTACATTTTCAATAAGTCCTTACAGACACAACATGTGCCTAAGATCTGGAAAGAAGCCGTGGTTGTTCCCGTTCCAAAATCCAGCTGTCCTAAAACGGTAAACAACTTTAGACCAGTTGCTTTGACTTCAATTTTAATGAAAATTTTTGAAAAACTGGTCAGATGTGAGGTCCTAAAGCAGACTGAGCATGCATTGGATCCTCTGCAGTTTGCCTATAAGCCTCACAGAGGAGTGGAGGATGCCACTGTCACTCTGTTTAACATGCTTTTTAAACATCTGGATTTTAATGGGACACACGCCAGGCTTTTATTTGTGGACTTTTCCTCCGCCTTTAATACAATCCAACCTCATATTTTAGTTGAAAGGCTCCTGCAACAATTTGATTTGAGCAATAATCTGGTGGGTTGGATTCTGGATTTCTTAACCAACAGGACGCAGAGAGTAAGGGTCAATGGTACATTGTCTGACCTAAAGTGCTCTTCTACTGGCTCTCCTCAGGGGTGTGTGTTGTCACCACTACTCTTCATCCTGTACACAAACATGTGTCGGAGCAGACATGACAACAGACACATTATAAAGTATGCTGATGACTCAGTTATTGTCAGTCTCCTCCAGGATGGTGAGAGTGGCCACGGCCCAGTAGTTGATGATTTTGTTCACTGGTGTGAGGATTCCTACCTGCAGCTGAATACGACAAAAACTAAAGACATGATTATTGACTTTAGGAGGAAAACTCCCAGGCACAAAGTCACCGTACTAAAAGGCCAGACCACCGAATGTGTACAATCCTACAAATATCTTGGGACGATTATTGATAGTAATTTAAAGTTTGAAGAGAACTGTGAAAGGGTGTGCAAAAAGGGTCAGCAACATTTGCATTGCTTGAGAAAACTTGCACGCTTCCAAACTGACCGAACTATAATGACAATGTTTTATCAGGCTTTTATTGAGTCTGTTTTATCCTTTTCTTTAGTGTCATGGTTTGGTCAGATAAAACTGAAACAGAGGAAATCCTTGGATCAGGTAGTTAGATGGTCCAGTCATTTGCTTGGTGAGTCACAGCTGAGCCTGACATCCCTGTACACCAGACAAGTACAGAGGATGGCTACCTCCATTTTAAATGATGACTCCCACCCTTTGCACTGCAACTTTCAGCTTCTTCCCTCAAGACGGAGGTTTGCTGTCCCAAAAAGTAAAACCCAGCGCTACAAAAACAGCTTTGTTCCTGCTGCTGTCAAAGAGTTGAACAAGATGTAACAATATATTGCACATAATTTAGGTACCTATTTATTAACTCCATTGTATATTTACTTATTTTTGTAGGATGTTATTTGGGTTCTAAATATTTTATTGGGTTTTAGACCTTTGAGTTTTTAACCTCTTTGACTAGTTTTTAACTTTTTAATATGACCCTTCTCTCTTAACCTCTGGTTTTTCTCTCATCTCTTTGTCTTTATACCCTGATTGATGGAGCCTTGAGTATTTTTATCATGTTTATAGTCAGCTTCATGTGTGCCTGTGTTTGTGTCTATGTTGAATGTAATTGTGGCTTGTAAATATGGATGTCACCAGACTGCAAAACAAATCTACGTACGGGTACAAATAAAGTAACCTGAACCTGAACCTGAACCTGCTCCCTATAAAGTTCATAAAAATATAATGCATAAGCTTCCTAAAAAGATTAAACAAAAGGTTGATAAAACTGAAATTAAATATGTAGCCTTTAAATCTAATGACTTGGCCTGTGTTCCTCCTAATAATTTAAAAATTAAGTGTGGTTTGTTAAATATTAGGTCTCTAACTCCCAAGTTGCTGCTAGTCCATGATCTGTTAATTGATCATCAGCTTGATTTATTATCCCTTACAGAGATTTGGTTAGGGCAAGAGGATTATGTTGGTTTAAATCAATCAACTCCCTCTGGTTATTTAAACAGTCAAAATCCCAGAAGTTCTGGTTGTGGAGGAGGAGGAGTAGCAACAATTTACCATTCCAAATTATTAGTTAATGTAAAGCAAAAAACATGTTACAATTAATTTGAGGGCCTGGTGTATTGGGCATGTTAGGTTAAAACCAATTTTATTTGCGGCCTACCAGGAAAATTGGGCCACCTAACCCAACGGCACAATACATCAGGTGGCCGGCCTGGGAACTTCAGCCACAAGTTCAGGAAGGGCAGTCGGGGTGGTGGCTCTCCCACGGAGAGACCCACAACCAAGGAGGAGCAAAGAAGCATAGCTGCATCCACGACGGGCACGGTCCAGGACATGGCAGCACCCACAGTGGCCCTGCACTCAAGCTCCACTGCCGTCCAGGATTCCGTCAATCCTGATGACGACGTCCTGGACCCGGTCTGCAGGTCTGGTTCGAAGGGTAACTGCTGCGGCGGCCCCCGCAGCAGGCATGATGGTGGTCGCAGTCTCAAGGACCCCGGGTGCTGTCTCCCATGCTGCTGGCTCATCCACCATGGCGGCTGAGGACTGCCTCACCGTCAACCCTGGAACAGGATCCTCCAGGGCCTCTGTTCCTCCCCCCTCTGGCGACTTGGTTGTGGAGCTGGCAAACTCTCAGGAGCACACATAGAGGATACAGGGAGGACCGGTGAGGGGTTATGATGTGCCGCTGGTGCAGAGAACTCAGGGAACTGTGAACCCTGAGTCTCTTGGCCAGAGAACAGGCAAAATTGTTCATCAGTAACTGAGTGAAAAAGAGAAAGAACTTGCCTGTTCTCCTGGCTTTCAGTATATCAAGCGGCATCCGGCACGTCCTCCTCCTTCTCCGTGACAAACACGGGCTTGGGCTCCTCAGTTGGTGGTGGAGAAGCCCCCCAAACGGGCACAGAGGGGGGGAAGTCTGGAGAAAAAACAGCCTCCTCCACCTTGGCGGATGTAAAAGCCAAGGTGGAGATGGCTGCAGGCGAGGCGGCAGGAGGAAAGAAAGACTCAGCGGCCCGTTTCTCCTCCTCCATGAGGCAGTCGATATCCGCCAATATCACCAGTCTGTGTTCCTCCATGAGAACGGTGGATCTAGGCTCTGGAGGCGAAGCCAGAGTGGGAGAGCTGCAGGAGAAGGGAGGCTTCCTCCGTCACGAGCGCTTCTTCCATGACAGTTTCAGCGTCAGAGAATCCCTCCCAGACTCCACATCAGGCAGAGCGAAGATGGATAGAAGAATGTCAGCTGACTCAGAGAAAAACAAAAGGTCTGGCATAAATCCAAAACCTCGGCTGCGGTGTTCCAGCCCACGCGAACATCCTCTGGGGAACACTGTCCCTGCGTCCTGGAGAAAGCGTCCTTCAAACGGTCCAGTGCGCACAGCTCCTCGACACTCCAGTAGTCCATAGCATAATCAGGTGGGTAAAAAACACAGACAAAATGGATGAGGGAAGGGAAAAACACACATTCAACTTCCCCGCTGGTTTTCTTAATTAGGCCGTGTCATTCTGTCAAATGCGTGCTTCTTAGCGCAGCACATATGGAGATTGGACATGAAAACCAAATGCAGGAGTAAGTTGAGTGTGTTTTATTAACAAAAATGTATACAACATACAAACAATAAAAGTCACTAGCTTACAAGGGTGACTGCCAGGATGCTCAACAGCTCGCGGGAAAACGGAGGAAAAGAACCCAGGACGCCTCCAGACGGAACTGGATGACGTGGGCCAAATAGGAAAAAGAGCTGGAGCAGTCAGAGGCAATCCCAGGTAGCCGTCCCAGTGGAACAGAAAACAGCAGTAAGCAGGCTGGTGGAAAAACAATCCTCGACAGCAGGCCTAGCGGTCTAGTTCAATGCTGAGGGAATAAACACTGTCTGGAAATAATGACCCGGCAATGCACATGAGTGAACACGGAGCTAACATACTACCACTGATTAATCAACTGAGTGCATGCCGGTGTGTGTAATGAGTGCATTGATGTGTGAGCATGTGAGTGAGAATGAATGGTGTGTGTGTGTGTGTGTGTGTGTGTGTGTGTGTGTGTGTGTGTGTGTGTGTGTGTGTGTGTGTGTGTGTGTGTGTGTGTGCGCAAAGACATAGTGTGTCAGTGAATGAGTTCACTGAGTGAACACAAATGACAAACAGCTGTGGCCCTGACAGGAGGAGGGGGGCGTGGCTGTCAGCTGTCAGGAAGCAGACAAACCCCAAGGCTCTCAGCAGCCTGATAAATGGACCTGACAGACGACAGACACAAAAGAAATAATTAAGTAAACCGAGCCACATCATGGAGCAGGATAGGAAAAAACTTAAAACCCTGCTCATGACAGTATGTTTGTCACACTTAAATGTTTCAAATTATCAAACAAATTTAAATATTAAACAAAGATATCACAAGTAAACACAAAATGCAGTTTTTAAATGCAATCAATCAATCAATCAATGCATCAGATTTATATAGCGCTTTATCATAGACACTCAAAGACGCTTTACAGAAATTAAGGGTCATCCACCACCTGGATGGATGAAGCAGCCACAATACAGCACCATCCCTTTTAACTATTCACACACATTCACACAAAGGGCCACTTTAGAATCTCCAATTAACCTAACCTGCATGTTTTTGGCATGTGGGAGGAAACCGGAGAAATCCCGGGGTAAACCCACGCATACACGGGGAGAACATGCAAACTCCACACAGATCACTGTTGGTCGGGGGCTGGGATCGAACCCACGATCCCCACGATCCCCCGGCCAAGGGTAAACTGTGCTGCCGCAGTGCTAACCACTGTGCCACCGTGCAGCCCACCTTTATTATTAAGGGAAAAAAATCCAAACCTATATGACCCTGTGTGAAAAAGTGATTCCCCCCCAAAAAAACATAAATTAACTGTTGTTTATCACACCTTTGGAAAACTGAATTCAATTTCTTTAGCCACACCCAGGCCTGATTACTGCCACACCTGTTCTTAATCAAGAAATCACTTAAATAGGACCTGCCTGACAAAGTGAAGTAGACCACAAGATCCTCAAAAGCTAGACACCATGCTGCAGTCCAAAGAAATTCAGGAGCAAATGATAAAGTAATTGAGATCTATCAGTCTGGAAAAGGTTACAAAGCCATTTCTAAAGCTTTAGGACTCCAGCAAACCACAGTGAGAACCGTTATCCACAAATGGCGAAAACATGAAATAGTGGTGAACCTTCCCAGGAGTGGCCGGCTGACCAAAATTACCCAAGAGCGCAGCGACGACTCATCCAAGAGGTCACAAAAGACCCCACAACAGCATCCAAAGAACTGCAGGCCTCACTTGCCTCAGTTAAGGTCAGCGTTCATGACTCCACCATAAGAAAGAGACTGGGCAAAAATGGCCTGCATGGCAGAGTTCCAAGACGAAAACCACTGCTGAGCAAAAAGAACATAAATGTTCGTCTCACTTTTGCCAGAAAACATCTTGATGATCCCCAAGACTTTTGGGAAAATACTCTGCGGACTGACGAGACAAAAGTTGAACTTTTTGGAAGGTGTGTGTCCCATTACATCCGGTGTAAAAGTAACAGCATTTCAGAAAAGGAACATCATACCAACAGTAAAATATGGTGGTGGTAGTGTGATGGTCTGGGACTGTCTTGCTGCTTCAGGACCTGAAAGACTTGCTGTGGTAAATGGAACCATGAATTCTGCTGTCTACCAAAAAATCCTGAAGGAGAATGTCCGGCCATCTGTTTGTGACCTCAAGCTGAAGCGCACTTGGGTTCTGCAGCAGGACAATGATCCAAACCACACCAGCATGTCCACCTTTGAATGGCTTACAAAAAAACAAAATGAAGACTTTGAAGTGACCTCCTCAAAGTCCTGACCTGAATCCGATTGAGATGCTGTGGCATGACCTTAAAAAGGCGGTTCATGCTCAAAAACCTCCCAATGTGGCTGAATTACAGCAATTCTGCAAAGATGAATGGGCCAAAATTCCTCCACAGCAGTGTAAAAGATTCATTGCCACTTGTCACAAATGCTTGATTGCAGGTGTTGCTGCTAAAGGTGGCCCAAACAGTTATTAGGTTCAGGGGGCAATCAATTTTTCACACAGAGCCATGTAGGTTTGGATTTTTTTACCATTAATAACAAACACCTTCATTTAAAAACTGTATTTTGTGTTTACTTGTGTTGTCTTTGTTATGGTTCGAGCGCCGATCTCGTCCGCGCTCGAGCCATGCACTATTTTTGGCCATCTGACTGCTGTGTGCCCCTTTTGGCTCCCCGAGCCTTTATTGTGACAGTGCTCGGAGGGGCTTCCGGCTGTCAGACTTGACAGCTGAGCCGCATTTCGCCTCATCAGCTGCTCTCCACTTAAGAGGGCAGCTGAGAACGAAAAGATGCGGCAGTCACGTCAAAAACTACCCCTTGACAGATGTTAGCGAGCATCCCTCTGTTCGTGCGTTGACCACTCTTTTTCTGTGATCGTAAGTGTACCTCCTTATGTGTCCGTTATTCCTTGTCATTGACTGTATTTCAATGTAGTGTGTTTTAGCCCCCCATGGCTTGTTATTTTGTTCCTTTTCCATTCTGTTAATAAACCGTGCAAACTCACTGGTGATCTGTGGTGTCTTATAATGGCACGTGAGGGCCATCCATGACAGTAGACTGCCGCCAGACTGAGACGCCTGTCGCCGTGAGTTTTGCCTAATTGGACTTGTTCTTCCCTGTCTGGGTGCCCGTGCGCTGGGAGGTTATGTCTTCATTCAGGGGCCACGCTCAGAGCCTGGGCTACGAGCTGGTGGAGGCCCTCGACTACATAGATGGAACGCTTTTCACCGCAGGCCTCTATGACACTCCCAGCAATGTAGGCCGGCACCTGGACCTCGCTGAGGACATTATTGAGCACCTTCCCCGCTACTCCAACCACCTGGAAGTCATGGCGAGGAAGGCAGACATCGCTGCACACCGTGAGAGACTCCGTGGGGTGGAGGGAAACTCCGGCAGGAAGCCAAAGGGAAGGCACCCTTGCTCCTCACTGCGGGATCCCGTTCCTGTCCCTGATCTAGTTCAGGAGTTTGCACCACCCAGGGGTCATCCCCGAACGAGCGTGACGTCAGTCGGGATTCCCCCAGAGAGGTTGCAGCTGACAGCAATCTCCATCTGGGACTGAGTGGCTGCAGCTCGCTCCACCGGCCACCCCACACAAATCATGAAGCACGTGACGGCGGCAGTCAGGCTGGTTGAGAGGAATCCCAAGCTGAGTGACTATCCGGAATACGCTGACCTGCTCGCCTTCGTTTCCGCACAAGAGCGGCGTTTTCCGAACCTCACCTTCGCCTCGCCATCAGTCAGTGAACGCCGTCGCCACGGTCCAAACAGGACTCAGCGAGAACCCCGTCCGGATCCTGTTCCGGGTCGTCACAAGGACTCAACCTCTCTGACAGCTGCCGCTCCTGCGTCTCGTCACGAGGGAATTCCCGCAGCCTCTCCCCCCGGGTCATCTTTCCTGCTGTCTCGTCAGCTCATCGTGCCCGGATTGTCTCGGCTGTCGTCCCCTCCTCGTCGACATCTTCCCCGGCTGCTGTGAGTGTTTTGAGTCCTGTTCCAGCAAAGCCCGTAATTGGACCATCGCAAGGGGCTCCTCCTCGTCCTCCCAGGGGTCCTCCATCACCATCCAGCGGGGAGAAGGAGGAACAACGTCCACTACAGCAGGCACCATCCATCCTCCGGGAAACAGGCAAGTGCAAGTTCATGTTTCTTCCCGTAGTTGTGATTTGCCTTGTCTGACTCCTGGGGGTGGAGTTCGGGGTTCGCAGTCCCCTGAGCTCCCACCACCTGCTGCAGCTTCTGTCATTAAACCTGCTGCCTCTGTGTCTCCCTCCGCTGAGCGGACCATGACGCCAGGCCTACGTCGCCGGACGAGGAGTGGGCCTGCGGTTCTGGAGAGCCTGGTTACAGCCCCACAGCCATGTCATGGGCAGAGGAGGAGAGCAGACTGCAGCGTGGAGCCTGTGCCGATGACGAAGCGTCCCCGGGTCTCCACAGATGAGCGGTTCGATCCAGCGGGTCGAGGGTCCCCTGCCACCACGCCGTGTGGGTCGACGGCGTGGACGTTAGCAGGCTGCTAACGTCCACGAGGCTAACGTCCACGAGGGTCCTCAGGCTGCGGAGACCATCATGCCGGCTGCGGAGCCCGCCATAGCCGAGTGGGAGCCGGACAACGACCTTCTTCGGCCTGAGCCCGGATCATCGAAGTCCTGGACGGCGACAGAACTCGAGTGCAGGCAAGTGCTCTACCTTGTTTTCCTTCTTTCCATTTTAGAGCATTTTTGCCTGTCTCTCGGGGAGACGAGCCAGGGGCAGCCATCCGCTGCACCCGAGCTCATCTTGCTGGGCTCTGTCGCTACCGGTGATTCTGATCCCGGTTCTTTTCCTTCTCCTGAGCCTTCTCCCAGGGTCACCGGTGCGGAGCCAATCCCGGTCACTGTACTGGAGGTTCCAGGTTCGGGGTTGGAGGTCGTTACTGGTGCTGCGCCGACCCAGTCGGGGTCCATCGCGGGTGCAGACGAGACCCAATCGGGATCCATCGCGGGTGCAGCCGAGACCCAATCGGGGTCCATCACAGATGCAGCCGAGACCCAATCGGGGTCCGTCGTGGGTGCAGCACCGGTGTGGTTCAAGGTCGGTGAAGGAGCTGCAGACCCTCTGCCGCCTGACACTGGACTGGCTCATCGTCATCATCATCCCCTTCATCATCATCATCGTCATCGTCACCATCCCAGCTCATCGCCACCGGGGGCCGTTGGGGTTCTCTACATTCGGTCCCGCTCTCCCTCATCTTTCCCCTCGCCAGGGAGGCCGTCTTCAATTTTTTCCTCGCAGTCCTGGTGGCTGAGTGATGCGGGCCGGCCGCCTGATGAGCTTTTTCGCTGGTTCGGCGTTCTGGGTTGGCCACCCAACGTACTGTGTTTCCTGCTGGGCGACCTGGTTTGGCCGCCGGAGGTCCCGTCTCTCCGGGCCTGGGACTGGGGTAGGCCGTCCGAACGCTCCCTTTTCACCTCATTGACCGTTTGGACATTGGACGCAGGGAGACCCCCAGAACTGTTCCGGTCTCATTGGACTCTGCCTGCAATCATCCCCGTGTGTCTCTTATTTTCATTAAACCTTAAGGTCACTCGGGTGTATTGTCTTTTGCTCAGTGTTGATCTGTGTACTCACCGCTGTTTAGCGTGTTTTTTTTTTCTCCCCTCTCCTGTCTGAGGGATGAGGTATATCTGTCACTTTATGTTGTATAGGCCTGCGTTTTCAGTTTTAGATCTCCGACTGGTATTTGCATTTTTTTTGCCTTGTTCTGTGTATTTTCTGTGCGTTATGGAGTATTGTGTTTTTCTTCTAACCATACTCTGTAATTGCCTCATTTGTGCCCTGTTCAATGTACCATTTGTGCGTTATGGAGTATTATGTTTTCCTTTTAACCATACCCTGTAATTGCCTCATTTGTTCCCTGTCATCGTCATGGTTGTTATTTTTGCCTGGTTCTATGTCTCATCTGTGCGTTATGGAGTGTTGTGTTTTTCCTTTTAACTATACTCTGTAATTGCCTCATTTGTCCCCTGTACCCGTCATGGTTTTTTTTTCCTCTCTTGCTGGTTCTCGCCCTCCGGGCCTTTTCCCCCATCCACCCGCCCTGGGGGGGATGGCGGAGGCTTGGGTGTCATACGGGGCTCGTAGCTCACCGCCTCGGGGGGGAGGTACTGTTATGGTTCGAGCGCCGATCTCAACCGCACTCGAGCCATGCACTATTTTCGGCCATCTGACGGCTGTGTGCCCCTTTTGGCTCCCTGAGCCTTTATTGTGACAGTGCTCGGAGGGGCTTCCGGCTGTCAGACTTGACAGCTGAGCCGCATTTCGCCTCATCAGCTGCTCTCCACTTAAGAGGGCAGCTGAGAACGAAAAGATGCGGCAGTCGCATCAAAAACTACCCCTTGTCAGACGTTAGCGAGCATCCCTCTGTTCGTGCGTTGACCACTCTTCTTCTGTGATCGTAAGTGTACCTCCTTATGTGTCCGTTATTCCTTGTCAATGACTGTATTTCATTGTGGTGTGTTTTAGCCCCCCATGGCTTGTTATTTTGTTCCTTTTCTGTTCCTTCAATAAAACTGTGCAAACTCACCAGTGATTTGTGCCGTCTTATGATGGCTCGTGAGGGCCATCCATGACAGTCTTTGTCTAATATTTGAATTTGTTTGATGATCAGAAACATTTAAGTGTGACAAACATACAAAAAAATGAGAAATCAGGAAGGGGGCAAACACTTTTTCAAACCACTGTATACAGTCATCTGAAAAAATTAGGACACCCTGTATAAGCCTGTATGTTTTTTTTTATATATTTGGGCATATGAATATTTAATATCAATGTTAAAAATACTGGGAGATTCATGTAATACAACTAAACAATTAAAAATGAATTAAAGACTTTTTTTCAAATTTTCTGTAAAATGTAATTCTAAACAAATAGTGAGGAATAAATTAGGACCCCCCCCCCCCCATCTTTTTTAGGACACCACCACATTCATTCCCACTTACAATGGCTAAAACAAATGTTAAAAATGCAAATAAAAATAAAAGCAAGGTTAGACATAGATATGTGAACATTTCTTAATAAAGAACCGAATATTAAATGGGATGTTCTGATTTTTTCACATGACTGCAAATGTTTTATAACATACTGCTCAGCAACTTACCGATAGCTGAGTGAAGTACAAGCACAAAGCACTGCAGCCTTTGTACCACTATCTATCGTGATGCAGACATATTTGTCTTCACTCAGTCTACAGGATGCTTCGGTCAGACCTAAATGACTTCATCTGTATCGTCTTCAGGAAAGTTTGAAGACATTTGCTTTTCAAATTCCAATCTTGATCAGTGAAGTGGGCAGTGAGGCTCATATATGGTTCAAATGTGTGACTTGACCACAAATCTGACGTAGTAGCGAAGTATGACAGACTTTGCAACTCCTTTTCAACTGTTTCTCTACATTCTGTGTACAGCTGGGAAAGTGCAGTCTGAGAGAAATATTTACAGCCAGGAGTTGGTAATAAGAGTCAATTACTTTAATCAGCCACTTAAATCCGACATTTTGTCTGCACTACTGAATTCCTTGGACCCTTCTTTTCAACAATCTCCTCGTTTATTGAGCATTGGGCAGCATCCATTTTGGTGTCTTCTTTGGTAATGCTGTCATTGGACTTTTCATTAATGTTTTCTGTCATTTTCTTTTTAACCACGCTCCAACTTCAACATGGCTGCGCTAGCCCAAACATTAGCAGGTGTGCTAAGCCTCGGCTATTGGTCCTACAGCCATGGACAAAATTGTTGGTACCCCTCTGTTAATGAAAGAAAAACCCACAATGGTCACAGAAATAACTTGAATCTGACGAAAGTGGTAATAAATAAAAATTCTATGAAAATTAACCCATGAAAATCAGACAATGCTTTTGAATTGTGGTTCAACAGAATTATTTTAAAAAATACACTCATGAAACAGGCCTGGACAAAAATGATGGTACCCTTAACTTAATATTTTGTTGCACAACCTTTTGAGGCAATCACTGCAATCAAATGATTTCTGTAACTGTCAATGAGACTTATGCACCTCTCAGCAGGTATTTTGGCCCACTCCTCATGAGCAAACTGCTCCAGTTGTCTCAGGTTTGAAGGGTGCCTTCTCCAGACGGCATGTTTCAGCTCCTTCCACAGATGTTCAATAGGATTTAGATCAGGCTCATGGAAGGCCACTTTAGAATAGTCCAATGTTTTGCTCTTAGCCATTCTTGGGTGTTTTTAGCTGTGTGTTTTGGGTCATTATCCTGTTGCAAGACCCATGACCTGCGACTGAGACCAAGCTGTCTGACACTGAGCAGCACATTTCTCTCTAGAATACCTTGATAGTCTTGAGATTTCATTGTACCCTGCACAGATTCAAGACGCCATGTGCCAGATGCAGCAAAGCAGCCCCAGAACATAACAGAACCTCCTCCATGTTTCACAGTAGGGACAGTGTTCTTTTCTTGGTATGCTTCATTTTTGCGTCTCTGAACATAGTGCTGATGTGCCTTGCCAAAAAGTTCCAGTTTTGTTTCGTCTGTCCATAGGACATTCTCCCAGAAGCTTTGTGACTTGTCAACATGCAGTTTGGCAAGTTCCAGTCTGGCTTTTTTATGATTTGTTTTCAACAGTGGTGTCCTCCTTGGTCATCTCCCATGAAGTCCACTTTGGCTCAAACAACGATGGATGGTGTGATCTGACACCGATGTACCTTGACCTTGGAGTTCACCATGAATGTGTTTAGAGGTTGTTCTGGGCTCTTTTGTTACCATTCGTATTATCCGTCTCTTCCATTTTTCATCAAGTGCGGCCACGTCCAGGGAGGTTGGCTACAGTCCCGTGGATCTTAAATTTCTGAATAATATGTGCAACTGTAGTCACAGGAACATCAAGCTGCTTGGAGATGGTCTTATAGCCTTTACCTTTAACATGCTTGTCTATAATTTTCTTTCTAATCTCCTGAGACAACTCTCTCCTTTGCTTCCTCTGGTCCATGTTTAGTGTGATACACACCATGTCACCAAACAGCAAAGTGACTACTTGTCACCCTTTAAATAGGGCGACTGACTGATTACAAGTTTGTAGACACCTGTGATGTTAGTTAGAGGACACATCTTGGTCCCTATGGTCACATTATTTTCAATCTTTTCTAGGGGTACCATCATTTTTGTCCAGGCCTGTTTCATGAGTTTGTTTTTTAAAGTAATTCTGTTGAACCACAATCCAAAAGCACTGTCTGATTTTCATTGGTTAATTTTCATAGAATTTTTATTTATTACCACTTTTGTCAGATTCAAGTTATTTCTGTGACCATTGTGGGTTTTCTTTCATTAACAGAGGGGTACCAACAATTTTGTCCATGTGTGTACGTGCCTACACACACTGTTGTGTGCATCAAGCCAACGTGACTTCCAGCCACATGATTGGTTTGGTGGGGTATATTCTCATTTTCATTGGCTCTTTGTGCTGTCTTTCAAAACACAGAATGACTTCAATCGATGTTCTATCAAAAATGTTTTATGTCTCTATTGAGAAAAAGTTATTTCACAATAATTATCCTTTTATTGCCCAGCCGTAGTTCCAGTTTGTTCACGTCAATAATGAGTTTTCTCCTCTCAAAGCTCAACCATGGAGTTCCAGAGGGATCTGTGCTAGGCCCTGTTCTTTTTAGTTTATATATGCTTCCACTAGGCAATATTATTAGAAAGCACTGCATACACTTTTATTGTTGTGCAGATGACACACAATTATATTTGTCAATGAAGTCAGATGACAGTAATTAGCCAAATTAGAGGCTTGTCTTAAGGAAATCAGAGCTTGGATGACTTGTAATTTCTTGCTCTTAAATTCAGATAAGACTGAAGTCATTCTAATTGGTCCAAAAAACCAGAGAAATACCTTTCCAAATCAAACTTAGTTTGGATGGGGTTACTCTTTCTCTTAATAGTTCTGTGAGGAACCTTGGAGTTATTTTTGATCAAGATCAGTTCTTTAATTCACATATTAAACTTGTTTCTAAGACTGCCTTCTATCATTTGCGTGATAGATAGATAGATAGATAGATAGATAGATAGATAGATAGATAGATAGATAGATAGATAGATAGATAGATAGATAGATAGATAGATAGATAGATAGATAGATAGATAGATAGATAGATAGATGTACTTTATTGATCCCAAACTGGGAAATTACAGTGTAACAGCAGCATGACGGTAGACAACCAAACGACAGAAACACACGCATGACAGACAAAGGGATTACCCATGGAAAGTAAAACTAACACGACTGTGAAACCTATATACATCATAGCTTAGTGTATGATGACCCATATAAACACATGAATCATCCCACTGGACAATGAAGGACTATCAGGAGCAGAGTGAAATGTGAGGTACCAGTTAGACTGTAAGGTGCAGTGTGGCAGCATAGTTATGACCAGATACAGAATACAACATCATAGTGAGTTATTGTACAGTGAAATGGCATGCGCCAGGAATGATTTCCTGTATCTGGCCATTCGACAGCGAAGCTGGAGTGGTCTACTGGAGAAAGTGCTCTGCTGTCTGTCAAGTGTGTGGCGGAGGGGGTGATCGGGATTGTCCATGATGGATCGCAGTTTATTTAGTGTTCTCCTCTCCACCACTGTCTCAAAGGTCTCTGGTCTGAGACCAATTGCAGAGCCAGCCCTCTTGATATTCTTGTCAAGTCTGTTGGTGTCGCTGGCCCTGATACTGCTACCCCAACAGACAGCAGCAAAGAAGATGGCGCTGGTGACAACGATCTGGTAGAAAAGCTCCAGCATCCTGCTACACACGTTGAAAGATCTCAGCTTCCTCAGGAAGTAGAGTCTGCTCATCCCCTTTTTGTGCGCAGCATCGGTGTTGGATCTCCAGTCCAACCCGTTGCTGATCCTGACACCCAGATATCTGTAGTCCTGAACCACCCCCACATCCTCTCCCCTAATCTGCAATGGCTGAGAAGGCGTCCTCCTCTTCCTGAAGTCAATCACCGTCTCTCTGGTCTTGCTGACATTCAGCCTCAGGTGATTCTGCTCTGTCCACTCCACAAATCTGTCTACCAGTGCCCTGTACTTCCCCTCCTCTTCCCCTCTTATACACCCCACAACAGCTGAGTCGTCAGAGAATTTCTGCAGGTGGCATGATTCTGTGTTGTACTGAAAGTCAGTGGTGTATAAGGTGAAGAGAAAAGGAGAGAGCACAGCCTGCTGTGGAGCTCCCGTATCAACAGCCACTACGCCAGACAAGACATTGCCCAGCCAGACAAACTGTGGCCTGCCTCTCAGGTAGTCAGTAATCCAGGAGATCGCAGAGCTACCGACCTCCATCACCCGCAGCCTCTCATCCAGCAGCAGTGGCTGGATGGTGTTGAAGGCACTGGAGAAATCAAAAAAAGTGATCCTCACAGTGTCTCCTAAGCCATCAAGGTGCAGATGGGCTCGTTGCAGCAGGTAGATGACAGCATCTTCAACTCCTAAATGGGGCAGATATGCAAACTGCAGAAGGTCCAGCCACGTCTTCACCTGCGGCCTCAGGTGGGCTAAGACCAGTCTCTCCAGGACCTTCATCACATGAGATGTGAGGGCAACTGGTCGAAGGTCGTTCAGGTCCGATGGAGATGACTTCTTGGGGACAGGAACCAGCCAGGACATCTTCCACAGCACCGGTACTCTCTCCAGACTCAGGCTCAGGTTGCACAGGTGTTTCAGTACCGGAGCTAGCTGGTTGGCACAGGTCCTCAGGGTCCTGGCAGAGATGCCATCGGGACTCGCCGCCTTCCGCTGACGGAGTCTCACCAGTTGTTTCTTAACCTGGTGTGTAGTCACAGTGATGTGAGGGAGGGTCCTGGTGTCCCCCGAGGAGGAGGAGGAGGGGGGAGATGGAGAGAGGCGCTGCACAGGAGGGTGGGTGGGGAGGGGTGTGGAGGGGCCTGGCTGTGTTTTGGGGCAGACAGACTGTGAGTTGAATCTATTAAAAAACAGATTCACATTCCCACCGAACCCTGGTTAATTAGAGACACACTATATACAGGAATAAGCAGATAAAAACACAAAGACACAAGAGTTGCTGCTGGTATGGCTGCCCTGCCTCCGGTGCCATTAAAAAAATAAATAAATGAATAAATATAGATAGATAGATAGATAGATAGATAGATAGATAGATAGATACATACATACATACATACATACATACATACATACATACATACATACATACATACAGTGGGGCGAAAAAGTATTTAGTCAGCCACCAATTGTGCAAGTTCTCCCAAACAAACATGAGAACTTGAGACAAAATGAGAAAAAAAGAAAATCCAGAAAATCACATTGTCTGATGTTTAAAGAATTTATTTGCAAATTATGGTGGAAAATAAATATTTGGTCAATAACAAAAGTTCATCTCAATACTTTGTTATATACCCTTTGTTGGCAATGACAGAGGTCAAACGTTTTCTGTAAGTCTTCACAAGGTTTTCACACACTGTTGCTGGTATTTTGGCCCATTCCTCCATGCAGATCTCCTCTAGAGCAGTGATGTTTTGGGGCTGTCACTGGGCAACATGGACTTTCAACTCCCTCCAAAGATTTTCTATGGGTTGAGATCTGGAGACTGGCTAGGCCACTCCAGGACCTTGAAATGCTTCTTACGAAGCCACTCCTTCGTTGCCCGGGTGGTGTGTTTGGGATCATTGTCATGCTGAAAGACCCAGCCACGTTTCATCTTCAATGCCCTTGCTGATGGAAGGAGATTTTCACTCAAAATCTCACGATACATGGTCCCATTCATTCTTTCCTTTACACGGATCAGTCGTCCTGGTCCCTTTGCAGAAAAACAGCCCCAAAGCATGATGTTTCCACCCCCATGCTTCACAGTAGGTATGGTGTTCTTTGGATGCAACTCAGCAATCTTTCTCCTCCAAACACGACAAGTTGAGTTTTTACCAAAAAGTTCTATTTTGGTTTCAAAATGGTTTGGTTTGGTTTCATCTGACCATATGACATTCTCCCAATCCTCTTCTGGATCATCCAAATGCTCTCTAGCAAACTTCAGACGGACCTGGACATGTACTGGGTTAAGCAGGGGGACACGTCTGGCACTGCAGGATTTGAGTCCCTGGCGGCGTAGTGTGTTACTGATGGTAGCCTTTGTTACTTTGGTCCCAGCTCTCTGCAGGTCATTCACTAGGTCCCCCCGTGTGGTTCTGGGATTTTTGCTCACCGTTCTCGTGATCCTTTTGACCCCACGGGATGAGATCTTGCGTGGAACCCCAGATCGAGGGAGATTATCAGTGGTCTTGTATGTCTTCCATTTTCTAATAATTGGTCCCACAGTTGATTTCTTCACACCAAGCTGCTTACCTATTGCAGAATCAGTCTTCCCAGCCTGGTGCAGGTCTACAATTTTGTTTCTGGTGTTCTTTGACAGCGCTTTGGTCTTGGCCATAGTGGAGTTTGGAGTCTGACTGTTTGAGGTTGTGGACAGGTGTCTTTTATACTGATAACGAGTTCAAACAGGTGCCATTAATACAGGTAACGAGTGGAGGACAGAGGAGCCTCTTAAAGAAGTTGTTACAGGTCTGTGAGAGCCAGAAATCTTGCTTGTTTTGTAGGTGACCAAATACTTATTTTCCACCATAATTTGCAAATAAATTCTTTAAACATCAGACAATGTGATTTTCTGGATTTTTTTTCTCATTTTGTCTCTTATAGTTGAGGTATACCTATGACGAAAATTGGAGACCTCTCTCGTCTTTTAAGTGGGAGAACTTGCACGATTGGTGGCTGACTAAATACTTTTTTGCCCAACTGTATATATACATACATACACACACACACACACACACACACACACACACACACACACACATATATACAGTTAGGCCCAGAAATATTTGGACAGTGACACAATCTTCATGATTTGGGCTCTGCGTGCCACCGCATTGGATTTGAAATCAAACAACTACAACGGAATTGAAGTGCAGACTTTAAGCTTTAATTCAAGGGGTTGAACAAAAATATATGATTAAACATGTAGGAATTGTAGCTATTTTTATACAAACGCTCCTCATTTCAGGGGCTCAAAAGTAATTGGACAAATAAACATAACCCTGAGTAAAATGTTACTTTTCAATATTTTGTTGAGAATCCTTTGCAGGCAATGACTGCCTGAAGTCTGGAACTCATGGACATCACCAAACACTGGGTTTCCTTCTTTGTGATGCGTTGCCAGGCCTTTACTGCAGCTGTCTTCAGTTGTTGCTTGTTTGTGGGTCTTTCTGCCTTAAGTTTTGTCTTGAGCAAGTGAAATGCATGCTCGATTGGGTTGAGATCTGGTGATTGACTCGGCCATTGCAGAATATTCCACTTCTTTGCTTTAAAAAATTCCTGGGTTGCTTTTGCAGTATGTTTTGGATCATTGTCCGTCTGTACTGTGAAGTGTCGTCCAATCAACTTTGCTGCATTTGGCTGAATCTGAGCAGAAAGTATATCCCTATACACTTCAGAATTCATCCGGCTGCTTCTGTCTTTTGTCACATCATCAATAAACACAAGTGACCCAGTGCCATTGGAAGCCCATGCATGCCCATGCATCACACAGCCTCCACCATGTTTTACAGAAGATGTGGTGTGCTTTGGATCATGAGCTGTTCCAATTCTTCTCCAAACTTTCTTCTTCCCATCATTCTGGTACAGGTTGATCTCAGTCTCATCTGTCCAAAGAATGTTGTTCCAGAACTGGGCTGGCTTCTTCAGGTGTTTTTTTGGCAAAGTCAATTCTGGCCTTTCTATTTTTGAAGCTGATTAATGGTTTGCACCTTGTGGTGAATCCTTTGTATTTACTCTCATGAAGTCTTCTCTTTATGGTAGACTTAGATACTGATACATCTACTTCCTGGAGAGTGTTCTTCACTTGAGTGGATGTTGTGGAGGAGTTGTTCTTCACCATGGAAAGGATTCTGCGATCATCCACCACTGTTGTCTTCCGTGGACGTCCAAGCCTTTTTGAGTTCCCAAGCTCACCAGTGCACTTTTTTTTTTCTCAGAATGTACCAAAATGTTGATTTGGCCACTCCTAACATTTCTGCTATCTCTCTGATGGATTTCTTCTTTTTTTTCAGCCTCAGGATGGTTCGACCTCAGGATGGTTGACCGCATGTTGTGTGTTCACAGCAACAGCTTCCAAATGCAAACGCCACACCTGGAATCAACTCCAGACCTTTTAACTGCTTAATTGATGACAGGTTAACGAGGGAAGAGCCCATGCAGCTTTGTTATTTTTTTTTTTTGCAGCCTTCTGAGTCAATTGTCCAATTACTTTTGGTCCCTTGAAAAAGAGGCGGCTACGTATTAAAGAGCTGTAATTCCTAAACCCTTGCTCCAATTTGGATGTGAATACTCTCAATTACAGCTGAGAGTCTGCACTTTAAGCCCATATTGATTATATAATTGTATCCTGAATATCTTTTCGTAAACAGCTAAAATAACAAAACTTGTGTCACTGTCCAAATATTTTTGGGTCTAACTGTGTGTGTGTGTATATACTGTATATATAGGGCAGCACGGTGGCGGAGTGGTTAGCGCTGTGGCAGCACAGCAACTCACCCTTGGCCGGGGGATCCTGGGTTCGATCCCAGCCTCCGACCAACAGTGATCTGTGAGGAGTTTGCATATTCTCCCCGTGTCTGCGTGGGTTTACTCCGGGATTTCTCCGGTTTCCTCCCACATGCCAAAAACATGAAAGTTAGGTTAATTGGCATCAAACTGGGGATTCTAAATTGTCCTTAGGCATGAATGTGAGAGTGAATGGTTGTCTGTCTCTCTGTGTTGGCCCTGCGATGGACTGGCGATCTGTCCAGGGTGTACCCTGCCTCTAGCCCAAAGATGCTGGGATAGGCTCCAGCCCCCCCGCAACTCAAAAAAGGATTAAGTGGAAGAAGATGGATGGATGGATGGATATATACTGCTCAAAAAAATAAAGGGAACACTTTGAAAACACATCAGATTTTAATGGGAAAAAATAAGCTGGATATCGAAATTGTGGCAGGCTAGTCCAGCTTACTCAGATTAAAAAGTGATCCTTTAATCTGAGTAAATTGGACTAGCCTGCCACAATTTTGATATCCAGCTTATTTTTTCCCATTAAAATCTGATCTGATGTGTTTTCAAAGTGTTCCCTTTATTTTTTTGAGCAGTATATACGTATATATACTGCATATATACTGTATATATATATATACACACTACCGTTCAAAAGTTGGGGTCACTTAGAAATTTCCTTATTTTTGAAAGAAAAGCACTTTTTTTCAATGAAGATAACTTTAAACTAATCAGAAATACACTCTATACATTGCTAATGTGGTAAATGACTATTCTAGCTGCAAATGTCTGGTTTTTGGTGCAATATCTAGATAGGTGTATAGAGGCCCATTTCCAGCAACTATCACTCCAGTGTTCTAATGGTACAATGTGTTTGCTCATTGCGTCAGAAGGCTAATGGATGATTAGAAAACCCTTGTGCAATCATGCTAGGTCTGCAATGCTGTAATTGCTGCAAATGGAGGATTCTTTGACAAAAACAAAGTTTGAAGGAAAAAAATATTATTTCAAATACAAATCATTATTTCTAACCTTGTCAATGGCTTGACTATATTTTCTATTCATTTTACAACTCATGGTGGTAAATAAGTGTGACTTTTCATGGAAAACACAAAATAATTGTCTGGGTGACCCCAAACTTTTGAACGGTAGTGTATATATATATATATATATATATATATATACACACATATATATATTGTGGGGACACACATTCGTGACCTGCTTTTGGACTCACATTTTAGACCAGAGCAAGGGCAGAGCTTCTGTGGTTATTACAGGAAGCTGCAGGAGAGTTGGCTTTGGTATGCAAAGCTTGAGACTGTGGGATATAATTAAGGGATTAATGAGGGGGGGGTGCATTGTAGATAGTGGTGTGATATCATGCAGAGAGGATGCATTGTTGCTGTCTTTATAATGCAATGGTTTTGTGAGACATGTGACCTGTTAACTGTAAGGGTCCTGGTATTTAAGGACGAGAGTTCCCTTTGTCGATCTCTTTTATTCTGCTTCGTGATGTTGGAAGATGTGAATAAAACTGACTCGAGAGATAAACTCTGCCTCGTCATTCTCACATTTCCACACTGGTGACCCCAAGACGTATCATGCATGAGGAGAATTCCCCCGGGCCAGCCTCGTCAGGAGCCCTCAGCCAAGCGAATGCCGCTACAGTCCAGCTACCGGACTTCTGGCAGAACAAGCCACGCTCCTTTTTTCAACGCGGTTGAGGCGCAGTTCAACCTCCGGGGGATATCGGTAGATGCCACAAGATTCTACCACGTAGTCGCAAAGCTGGACAACAACACAGCCCAACATCTGGAGAGTCTGATCGACCAGCCGCCGGACAACGACAAATACGGCACGCTGAAGGCTGCACTCATCCAGCAATTCACCCCCTCGGCGGAAGAGCGAGCAGAGAGGCTCCTGGGGCTGACGGAGTCGGAAAATGACATGCCCGCGAACCTGATGGAGAAGTTGTTGAGGTTGAAAGACTCTGACGACGATCACTTCATTTTCACCCACCTCTTCCTCAGGACTATACCGTCAGCAGTGAGAGCGACCCTGGCCAGTTTGCCACTGTTTGCCCAACGGGACTACCGCACGCTGGGTCGAGAAGCGCAGCAGATTGTCAACGCCACCAAGCGGCACGCAGCCGCGGCCGCTGCAGCAGAACTCAGCGCAGCGACCGGAAACGACAGGAGGCCAGAGGCAGTGGTACCAGACGCACAGACAACGGCGGCGGCAGGGACCAGGGAACGCGGATCGGACGTCCTTTGTTTCTACCATCGCCGCTTCGCAGAGAGGGCACGCAAATGTGTACCACCGTGCCAGTTCGGGCGTTCGGGAAACGCCAAGACCAGAAGTCGGTAGCAGCCGCGGCCCTCGGGGAGGAGAACAAGCTGCTCTACTTATCGGACGCACGCTCAGGGAGGCAGTTCCTCGTCGACACAGGCTCCCAGTTGAGTTTCATCACACCTTCCTACGCGGACAGACTAGCTGGTTCCAGAGGTCCCCGGGTGTCAGCAGCGAACGGCTCGGAGATTAAGACCTTCGGTGAGAAGACTCTGCTTCTGTCTCTACACAGCCGTTCATTTGAGTGGACTTTTGTTGTAGCAGCAGTAAATTTCAATATGTTGGGGGCTGATTTTCTGTGCTCACATGGTTTGTTGGTTGATCTCGCTAACAGGCGCTTGGTTAATGCACTTTCTTTTGGTTCTATCCTCTGCACAGCGTGAGTGGCCCCGCCTACAGCACAAGCCAATGTCACAGCTGCAAGCGGTAAGTTCCACACACTGCTCACTCAGTTCCCAGCACTCACGGTCCCCACTTTTTTTAGCGGCAACAGTCGCTAAGCACGGGGTGGAGCATTTTATTACTACTACCGGACCGCCCGTTTTTGCAAAAGCTCGGCGCTTGGACGCAGCTAAAAATAGCCATAGTGCGCGAGGAATTCGCCAACCTGGAGAGGTTGGGCATTATCAGATGTTCAAACAGTCCGTGGGCTTCCCCGCTGCACATGGTCCCGAAAGCCAACGGATCATGGCGACCTTGCGGGGATTTCCGCAGGTTAAACAACGCTACAGCTCATGACCGCTACCCAATCCCGCATATCCAAGATTTTTCCGTTCATTTGGCAGGGGCAAGCGTTTTTTCTAAAATAGACTTGGTCCGCAGTTACCACCAAGTCCCAGTGCGCTCTGAGGACATACTCAAAACAGCGGTAATAACTCCGTTTGGCCTCTTTGAATTTTTACGCATGCCATTCGGACTTAAAGGGGCAGCTCAGACGTTCCAACGCATGATGGACGCGGTGCTTTGCGATCTCCCTTTCGTGTTCATCTACTTGGACGATATTTTAGTAGCCAGCGCGTCCGAAGACGAACACGAAAAACACCTGGCCACAGTTTTCCGAAGGTTGGGAGATCACGGGTTAATAATCAACCCAGCGAAGTGTCAGTTCGGGGTGGCGCAGATCGATTTTTTAGGACACCGCGTCTCCCCCGAAGGAGCAGTTCCGCTTCCTGATAAAATACGCACGGTGGCAGATTTTCCCCGGCCACAGACGGTCAGGGCGTTGCAGGAGTTTTTGGGAATGGTGAATTTTTATAACCGTTTTCTCCCCCGCGCGGCGCAACTCATGCAGCCGCTGTATGCTGCGCTCAAAAAAAAGAAACCCGCGGATAAGGTCGAGTGGTCCCCGGAGCGGGACCAAGCGTTCTCGGAGGTGAAAGCAGCTTTGGCAAGGGCTGCGTTGTTGCCACACCCAGACCCAACTGCCCGCATAGCGCTCACCACTGGCGCTTCAGAGGTGGCCATAGGGGCGGTCGTGGAGCAACATATAGCCGGGGTTTGGCAGCCCCTCGCTTTTTTCAGCAAGACCTTGCGCGATAGCGAACGTAAATACAGCGCGTTCGACAGGGAGCTGCTCGCTCTCCATTTGGCCATTCGCCACTTTCAGTTCTGGCTGGAGGGACGCTGTTTCACCGCGTTTGTTGACCACAAACCGCTCACATTCGCGATGGCCAAGGTTTCAGAACCGTGGTCAGGCCGGCAGCAGAGACAGCTGGCCGCGATATCAGAGTTTACCACTGATATCCAGCATGTGGCGGGCAAACTCAATGTAGTTGCAGACTGCCTCTCGCGCGCCGTAGCGGCCCCAGTCAGCGTGGGAATAGATTACGCAGCCATGGCCGCGGAGCAGGGTAGTGACGCAGACGTGCGCGCGCTCCAGTCTGGACCAACAGGGTTAAGGCTGGAGAACAGGGTGCTGCAAGATGGTATGCCCCCCCCCCAATCTGCGATGTCTCCACGGGTCAGCCGCGACCAGTAGTACCAGCTGCGTGGCGCTGCCGCGTTTTTGACTCAATTCATTCTTTGGTGTACCCGGGAGTGCGCGCGTCGGTCAAAATGGTAGGAGAAAAATTTGTGTGGCCGAGCCTCCGCAAGCAAGTTAAAGAGTGGGCAGCAGCCTGCACGGCGTGTCAACGAGCCAAAGTACACAGGCACACGAGAGCTCCTTTGGAGCCGTTTCACATTCCGGCCAAGAGGTTCGACCACGTTCATGTGGACCTCGTGGGCCCCCTCCCGCTGTCACAAGGGTGTACACACCTTCTTACAATGGTGGACCGCACCACGCGCTGGCCTGAAGTGGTCCCGCTGGCATCAACCACGGCTGAGGAGGTTGCGCGCGCTTTTTTAACAGCTTGGGTGGCGTGCTTCAGCGTTCCATCGGATGTTACGTCCAACAGAGGCCCTCAATTTGTTTCCAAGCTTTGGTCGACAATGGCCCGCAGCCTGGGTGTCACAATTCACGGCACAACCGCGTACAATCCACAGGCTAACGGGTTATGCGAACGTTTTCATAGGTCATTGAAAGCAGCTCTCAGTGCGTCACTGACGGGTGCAAATTGGGTAGACAAGTTACCGTGGGTGTTGTTGGGGTTGCGTTCTGCGCCTAAAGAGGACTTAGAAGCCTCCCCAGCAGAGCTCGTGTTTGCGCAGCCACTCCGGCTCCCTGGGGAGTTTCTCCCAGATAACCCTGCACCAGACACCTCCCCGTCTCAGCTGTTGCGGAGTGACATAGAATCAAGCACGCTGCCTGGCCCCGCGCACCACAGTTTTCCGTGCGTTTTTGTGCCTAAAACTTTGAGGAACGCAGAGTTTGTTTTTGTCAGACACGATGCGCACCGAACCCCGCTGCGACCGCCTTATGACGGACCCTTCAGAGTGCTGGAAACAGGGGACAAGCAGTTTTTGCTAGATTTGGGGGGTAGGAAAGAGAAAGTTGGCATAAACAGACTCAAACCCGCTTTTGTGGTGGCAGATGAGCAAGTGCTGTTGCCGAGGGCCCCGCGGCGAGGCAGACCCCCGCGGAGGGCTTCACAGAGTAATGTTTCCCCAGAACCCCCACAGGTTCTGAAAAAAGGTTCCCACCCCGAGACGTCCAACCCCAGCTACAGCAGATACGGCAGGAGACGGAAGCCTAGACAGCTGGTGGACTAATGTGTATTGATACTATCACGGCATGCATGTTGTTTTTCCCTTGGTTGTTCTAAAATGCTGGGGGGGGGGGCTTTTTGTGGGGACACACATTCGTGACCTGCTTTTGGACTCACATTTTAGACCAGAGCAAGGGCAGAGCTTCTGTGGTTATTACAGGAAGCTGCAGGAGAGTTGGCTTTGGTATGCAAAGCTTGAGACTGTGGGATATAATTAAGGGATTAATGAGGGGGTGCATTGTAGATAGTGGTGTGATATCATGCAGAGAGGATGCATTGTTGCTGTCTTTATAATGCAATGGTTTTGTGAGACATGTGACCTGTTAACTGTAAGGGTCCTGGTATTTAAGGACGAGAGTTCCCTTTGTCGTTCTCTTTTATTCTGCTTCGTGATGTTGGAAGATGTGAATAAAACTGACTCAAGAGATAAACTCTGCCTCGTCATTTTCACATTTCCACAATATATATATATACAGTGGGGTAAAAAAGTATTTTGACCTCTGTCATTGCCAACAAAGGGTATATAACAAAGTATTGAGATGAACTTTTGATATTGACCAAATACTTATTTTACCGAGGAATTTACCAATTAATTCATTAAAAATACGTCAATGTGATTTTATGGATTTTTTTTCTCATTTTGTCTCTCATAGTTGAGGTATACCTATGATGAAAATTGGAGACCTCTCTCATCTTTTAATTGGGAGAACTTGCACAATTGGTGGCTGACTAAATACTTTTTTGCCCCACTGTATAGGCAAGATTAGGAGCATCTTGTCTCAGAGTGATACTGAGAAACTAATCTGCGCTTTTGTTAGCTCTAGATTAGCTTATTATAACTCTTTATTATCAGACTGTCCTGAAACATCTTTAAAAAGTCTTCAGGTGATCCAAAATGTTGCAGTTACAGTTTTAACAGATACTAAAAAGAGAGATAACATCTCTCCGGCTCTGGCCTCCCTTCATCGGCTTCCTATATAATTTAGAATTAAGTTTAAAATCCTTCTCCTCACTTACAAAGCTCTAAATAATCAGGCCCCTTGTTATTTAAAAGATCTCATAGTACCTTATCATCCTAACAGAGTACTATGCTCCCAAAATGCAGGATTACTTGTAATACTTAGAATCTCCAAAAGTATAATGGGAGGCTGAGCATTCAGCTATCAGGCTCCTCTCCTTTGGAACCAGTTGCCAATATGGATTCAGAAGTCAGACTCGATCTCTGTTTTTAAGAATAGGGTTAAAACCTTCCTTTTTGAATAGCCTATAGTTAGGGTGGGATCAGGTGACCCTGAACCCTCTCTTAGTTATGCTGCTAATAGGTTTAGACAGCCGGGGGACCTCCAACAATGCACTGAGGTTCACTCCTTTCTTCACTCTCAAAGAAATATTTCTGGTGGTCATTAACAACTGTTTGTTCTCTCCCATAGATTGAGTCCCCATCATGATGTTTGCTCTCTACATGTCTGTTCATTTCTTCTTCTTCTCTATCCCTCAGCACCACCCCCCAGCCAGTCACAGCAGATGACTGCCCCTCCCTAAGCCTGGTTCTGCTGGAGGTTTCTTCCTGTTAAAAGGGAGTTTTTCCTCTCCACCATCGCCGAGTGCTTGCTCACAGGGGAGTCACCTGATTGCTAGGGCCTTTCTGCAATTGTGGGGTTTTCCCCTATTGAAAGTACTCTGAGATGACTGTTGTTGTGAAATGGCGCTATATAAATAAAGTTGAATTATTAGTTACAATGCAACTATGGCTAAACAATAAGTCATCCTTAAGCAGATGGCACTGTTTTGGGTTTTTTTATCCTCCGCCAAGGAGGTTTTGTTTTCATCGGCGTTGGTTTGTCTGTCTGTTTGTCTGTTTGTTTGTTTGTTTGTTTGTTTGTTTGTTTGTTAGCAAGATAACTCAAAAAGTTATGGACGGATTTTCATGAAATTTTCAGAGATTGTCAGAAATGGGGTATCCTACAGATGATTAGATTTTGATGGTGATCCGGATCACCGTCCAGAAGAAAACCGCCATTACGGAAAATGCCATTTTCGTGAATAACTACTCAACCACTAATCCTATCATTGTGAATCCAATTGCTAGTCATATGCTTTCATGGTCAAGGAATCTGAAAACGTACACACAAACACTGTATGGAGGGAACTGTGGCGCTTGGTGGAGGTCTGCGCTCTCCGAGTGCTTTTCTAGTTTTAATTATACTGTGCAACAGCAGGTTCCATTGCAGTCTGTTTCCAAAAAAAAAAAAAGAATTAGCTGAGTTACTGTTTAAGCAAAATTTTTTGGGATTTTTTTGGAATCATTGGAGTGATTGTGGATGTGGATTTTGTATCATGTATTTAGAATAAACATCCTTACAACACTTTGCCCATACTGTTTATCACATTCAGTGATTTTGCTGGTTCCTCATTTCATGATTTCTTGAATCCTGAGATTTTACTGAATTGATGAAGTTTCCAAGCAAAACAGTGATTTCACAAATTCCCTAACAGTAACATATTCATGAATTACAATAGTTTTTGATTGAATTACCTAATGCAAAAATTAGTAAATTTTAATTTTGAAGGCTATTTCATGGTTTTGGGTGCCACTGAACAACTTTTGTCTGTTTTTGATTCTCAGGTCCAGTACAATTGAGGTAGTATTATGTGAACACATTCTGACCAGAAATGAGGAATCTGAACAAAGAATTGGTGTTGCTGCGATATACATCCACAGAAACTACAAATACAGGACATATGACAATGACATCATGCTTTTGAAGGTAAACATAAAAATTCTAACCTGAAATAAAAAGCACAACTCATCCACACCCTTCAGACTTTTGACAGTACTTCAGTACTCTGCCATGATGTAATGTGATTACTTTGTTTAGCATCTATGAGAGGTCTAACCTTTGGTTTGTGTTACAGTTGGAGGAGCCAGCACTACTGAATGCCTGTGTCCAGCCTGTAAAGCTGCCTCCTCAACACCCCTCATTCATATCCAGCGACATCTGCACAGTGAGCGGCTGGGGTGTGACACACGTTTACAGCTACCAGCCTTCCACTGTGTTGCGTGCAGTCAGTGTGAAACAAATACGTTACTGCCAGTACTACTACAGGCACAGAATCACTGAAAACATGCTTTGTGCTGGACATCATTGGGGTGGAAGGGATTCTTGCAGGGTAAATACGAAAGCAACATGTGACTTTGTGTTCACTGTTGCATGTCTTTAATTCTAAATAATAAAGTAGAATAGTAATGCTGAAATTGTTTGACTATTGTCTGTACTTTTATTGTTTGGGTTGCATGTTATTTAAATGCCTGTGTCAACGATGGCCCTCACGAGCCATCAATAAGGCACCGAATGCCAGCCAATGAGTTTGCATAATTTATTAACAAAAGGCAAATGACAAAATAATGAGCCACGTGGGGCAAAAACATGAAATATACACATGGGAATAAGACACAGACTACGAGGAAATACACTTACTGAGAGTGGGAAGTGTCAGGAATCAGAGACGGAGTTTTAACAAAGGAATATTTGACGAGGTCGCAGCCCGGAGTAAACCGAGCTGCTCCCTTAAATAGGACTGACAGATTAATCAGCTGATGTTGGATTCCAGCCATCCCTGTGGAGCTTGGCTCTGACAGCTGGAAGCCCCACCGAGACGCTGTCACAATAAAAGCCCGGAGGCCATATGGTGCGCCTGAGAAGAGAACGGGGAACTACCGGACAACCCAAGCGCGGACAGAGTCAGCGCTCGGACCATGACAGTTGCCCCTGTTCACGAGGCGAATTCCAGGCGCCGTGTAACATCGAAGCCCCCCACCCCCACCCAGAAGGTCAACAGGACCGCCCCAGGGAGGGAGGAGGGGGAAAGGCCAGGAGGGCAAGAACCAAACCTCATCATAGAGAGAGAGAGAAAAAAAACAGGCTACAACAATCAGAACATTGTAGGGAATACAGGGGCCAAAAAATACAGGCACATACACTGCACCCAAAGAAAACCCATGAGGAGAAGACAGAAAAAACTCCAGTGGCTACAAACAGAACACCATAATCAGTCCAAAAGAGTCACAGGGAAAAAAAAAAAAAAAAAACATCTTCACAATTCACAAAGAAAACAGGAAACCCAAGTACAGGCACAAAAATGCAGCGTATCCCATAATACCAGGGAGAAGAAAAAAAAACTTGTGCTACAGAGCGGCGATAAATACAGTTCAATATAGTCCAGATAACGGGCATAGGCAACAAAGAAACAACCCTCAGACTACAGAGGAGAGAATAAAAACATGCGCTAAAGAGCGGCAAAATACACAGTTCAATTACAAAACGCCAGCGCATCCCTAAAATTTCAGAAGAGCAGGCAGAGAACAAAAACAGGGATGACAGCAGGCAGAGCACAATGGAATGAGGAAAAAATAATAGTTCAGGCGGTCTACCCGCATCTAGCCTCCAGATCGCAGGAACAGGGGAACAAGGATGAGTTCAGGCGGCCTAACCCAGTCCCAGGCTTGGAGAAACAGTACCTCTGGCGGCTGGACCAGGTCACCGAACAGAGAGTTCAGTTTGTCGGGTGGCCGACTCAGAACCCCGAACCAGCGTAGGAGTCTCCCAGGCGGCCGACCCGTGTCAAAAGGCCACCAGGACCAAAGGGAAGAACTCGGAGGCGGCCTCCCTACTGAAAGGGATAACGAGGGAGAGCCGGGTCAAGTAAGGGAAATCCCAACGGCACCAGGTGGAGAAGAAAAGGGATCGGGGAAACAATGAGGGACCAGTCCGGTGTCGATCGGCGGAGGATCTGCAGCTCCTTCTCCAAACTCCACATGGACGTTGGATGTTCCAGCTTTCAACATGGATGCTCCAGCGTTCGCCGTCGGATTTGCATAAATAACAATGCAGATCACGTGTGAGTATTCCCTCGGGAGATATGTAGGCCGCATGCTAACAGCTAGCAACTCCATGTCTTTGTTGCAGTGTTGTTGTTTAACCATGATATGTCCCGGTCGGCACCAGTTGTTATTGACATACATTATCACTCCTCCGCCCCTTGCTTTCCCACTGTCTGGTGTCCGATCTGCCCGTATTGCGTGGAAACCCTCCAGTTCAATGTTAGCATCTGTTGCTAGTTCTGTTAGCCACGTCTCCGTAAATAGCATCAAGCTACTCTCCCTGTACACGCTGTCATAGCGGGAGATAGCAGCTAGCTCATCTGTTTAGCCGTTTCTGTCTTATTTCTCCCAGTATGTCAAGTTTTTGCGTTAGCATCGTGGGCCGGTTAAGTGCTAACAGCTGGTCTCTATTGTACTGCCTCCTGCAAGAAACAGTGGCTCCGTCCGCTGGCTCAGGAGACATTTGGGCGATCAACGTGTCTGTGATGGATAAAGGTGTCGCTGAATCAGAAAGATTAGCCAGAGAGCCAGATAGTAAATAAGAATAGGAAGAAATTGATCCGCTGTTGTAAAAAGGCACCCTACTCGTGTGGCGCCGGATGTACTTGCCTTTATATAAAGGTAAGTACATGCACAGTACTAAGTAAGTAATAAGTAAGTACTAAGCAAGTACAGGTTTTTACTTAGCACCTGATCAAGAGATACGGATATCATTTTCAGATTCAGTGGTGCAAAATTGTCTTAAATCAGTTGAAAAAACATAGACAACTTACAAAAAAAATATTTTTGTAACCCTGTGTTATCAGAATGCTTACGATATGATGCCACATTCTGGATACTGGAGACACGAGAGATGACAGGGATAGCTCCAAAGATTCAATGGCTAGTGAGACATAGCATGCAGAATTGGAGAATGGAACTAACATCTAGTGGTCAGTCTCTAGGGGAAGTCAGAATATGTCGAGGTATTTTTCAGGGCGACAGCTTATTCCCTCTGTTGTTCATCATATTGCTGATACCACTATCAATAATCATAAGGGAGACAAAGGCAAGACACCAACTTGGAAAAGAATCCCCAGCTATTAACCACCTAGAGTACTATTTATGGATGACCTACAGTCTGTCATGTGCGGGGCTGATGTTCAGCCCCGCACATGATTCGTGGCTGTAGCTTCCTGATTTATTATTAATTGGTCTCAGCTGGCAGGTTGTTAGAGCCCTGAGCCGGGGCTCCTTGCCAGTCTACAGCCACGCCCCTTTCTCTCTCTCCTTGCCAGACACTCATTGGCTGTGTGTCATCACCGGTTATCATTCTCACACACAAGTGCACACTCTGTCATGCATGCACACACACATACATTCCTTCTTACTCACATGTGCTGACATCCTGCTACCGGTCTTGCCTGCTATCATTTCTATGTCTATGGGCCTTCATCATTCACCACAGTCCACAGTTAGCATGATCCTTACATACATATATTGCGCATGTCCCATACATGGTGGTTGTAAATAAATGCAATTGCAACTATTAATAAGTAAATAAATGCAGTAAGAAACTAAGGAACATACCATAAGGACCATACCTGAACACTGTCGGTTGTCATTGTTGGTTGTGTTCATTCATTAAGCCATGCAGCCAGAAAAAAAATTGCATGCGTAGCCATGGCGTGCTTCATAAGCAAATTGTCTCTGAAATGTGAAAAATGCCAAGAAAAATGTGACAGATAATTACATAAAGCATATCAGGTTTTTTTTCCAGTAGGTCCAGTTTTAGAAAAAAATTATTTATAAACAAACTGTCTCTGATGCCAGTGTTTTTCTAGTGTTCCATATGGAACATTCCATATCTACAGAACATGTTCGTAAGGCACTTTGGAATATTAGCAGGCTGGATCACTAGTTAGTAGGACTGCTAGCATCCTGTACAGTCTGCTACATATCAACAGAACATGTAAGTAAAACACTTGAGACTACTAGCTAGCAGGACCGCTAGTGTTCCATACAGAACATTCCACATCTGTGGAACATGTATGCAAGACACTTGGGAATATTAGCAGGCTGAACCGCTAGCTAGCAGGACCACTAGCATCCTGTACAGAACATTACATATCAGTGGAACATATAAGTAAAACACTTGAGACTGCTAGTTAGCAGGATGTCTAGCAAGATTCTCATAGAGCAGAAAATGCTGACGAATGTAGCAATTTATGGATTTGCCAACTTTTCTGATGAATGTTGATGAAAATCACTTATATCTCATCGAGTGGCAAATGCTGAGGAACGTTCATGAACATTGCACTTTCTGGGTTTCGTCAGGGTTTGTAAAAGGTTGCAAAACAGTTTGCGAACAGTTTTTAAGGTCGCCAACTGTTTTGTCATAAAGGGTCTTAAATAGTTGCTAGTGTTCACTACCTGGCGAACCAAAAAGAACTGTAGCAACATGTGTTACTACCATTTGCAAACGTTATTACAACCGTTTGCAAATGCTTACAACGACTTTGCAAAGTGTTTAATACATTTGGGGAAAAAATTGGACCGTTATAAAAAATTTTTGCAACAAGAAAAACTGTTTGGGGGCTTTAAAACTGTCTGCAAACAGTTTGGCAACCTTTTATGAACCCTGATGAAACCCCCAAATTTTCATGTTCACCAGCATTTGCTGCTTCATGAGATACGGGGTTAACTAATGCTTCAGACAGAGGCCTAAGAGTGGTATGGTTTATTAAAATTTGTTAAATGTGCTTGTTCATGTGGGACCAAACTGACAGTCTTTCAAGAAACTACATGTTTCTCTCAAGTTATTTAAAGTATGTAATGTATAGGTCTCATGTGTATATAAAATCTGATCCACATGGGTTTCCCAAGCCCTGATAGCTCATCTACAATTAATTCAATATTAATAGTTAGATATTGTACCTCTATCCCCACCTATCTATAGTCATTCAAAAATTGCCTGTATAGTGAATGTTTGACACCATAAATGGGTTTCATACCTTTAGATCATTGGATTACTTAACATAATTCCTGGTTCTTTGATAACAGAGTGAGATGTTTCACTATTCAATTCAATTCAATTCAACTTTATTTATATAGCGCCATTTCACAACAACAGTCATCTCATAGCACTATCAACTGTAGGGGGAACTCCCACAGTTGCAGAAAGACCCCAGCAATCAGGCGATCCCCTGTGAGCAAGCACTTGGCGACGGTGGAGAGGGAAAAACTCCCTTTTAACAGAAGAAACCTCCAGCAGAACCAGGATCAGGGAGGGGCAGTCATCTGCTGCGACTGGCTGGGGGGGTGAGGGGACAGAGAAGATGAAAAGAACAGACATGTAGAGAGCAAACAGCATGATGGGGACTCAATCTATGGGAGAGAACAAACAGATGTTAATGACCAGCAAAAAAAAAAAAATATTTCATTGAGAGTGAAAAAAGGAGTGAGGCCCAGTGCATTATTGGAGGTCTCCCGGCTGACTAAACCTATTAGAAGCATAACTAAAGGAGGGTTCAGAAACACATGATCCCTCCCTAATTGTAGGCTATATCAAAAAGGTAGGTTTTAGCCCTATTCTTAAAAACAGAGATTGAGTCTGACTCCCGAATCCAAATTGGCAGCTGGTTCCACAGGAGAGGAGCTTGATAACTGAAGGCTCTGCCTCCCATTGTACTTTTGGAGATTCTAGGTATTACAAGTAATCCTGCATTTTGGGAGCGTAGTGCTCTGTTAAGATAATACAATAGTATCAGATCTTTTAAATAAAAAGGAGCCTGATTGTTTAGAGCTTTGTAAGTAAGAAGAAGGATTTTAAACATAATTCTAAACTCTATGGGAAGCCAATGAAGGGAGGCCAGAACCGGAGAGATATGATCTCTCTTTCTAGTACCTGTTAAAACTCTTGCTGCAGCATTTTGGATCAGCTGAAGACTTTTTAAAGATGTTTTAGGACAGCCTGATAATAAAGAATTACAATAATCTACTCTCGAGCTAACAAAAGCATGAATCAGTTTCTCAGCATCACTCTGAGACAAGATGCTCCTAATCTTGGCAATATTACGCAAATGATAGAAGGCAGTCTTAGAAACAAATTTAATATATGAATTGAAGGACAGATCTTGATCAAAAATAATTCCAAGGTTCCTCACAGAGCTATTAAGAGAAAGAGTAACCGCATCCAAACTGAAAGTTTGATTTGGAAAGGAATTTCTAAGGTTTTTTGGACCAACAAGAATGACTTCAGTCTTATCTGAATTTAATAGCAGGAAATTACAAGTCATCCAAGCTTTGATTTCCTTAAGACAGGCTTCTAACTTGGCTAATTGATTACTATCATCTGGCTTCATTGACAGGTATAATTGTGTGTCATCTGCATAACAATAAAAATGTATACAGTGCTTTCTAATAATGTTGCCTAACGGAAGCATATATAAACTAAAAAGAGTAGGGCCTAGCACAGATCCCTGTGGAACTCCATGACTGAGCTTTGAGTTGAAAGAAAACTCATTATTTGCATGAACAAACTGGAACCTATCAGATAAATAAGATCTAAACCACTGCAACGAAGTTCCATTACGTCCAACATAGTGTTCTAATCTATCAAGTAGAATATTATGATCGATAGTATCAAAAGCTGCACTAAGGTCTAAAAGGACAAGTACAGAAACCAGTCCATTATCAGATGCGATGAGGAGGTCGTTAGTGACCTTCGCTAAGGCTGTTTCAGTACTATGATGGATTCTAAACCCAGATTGAAACTCTTCAAGTAAACCATTTCCCTGCAAGTGGTCAAATAACTGCGTAGCAACAACTCTTTCTAAGATTTTTGAAATGAAAGGGAAATTAGAGATTGGTCTATAGTTAGCTAAAGCCCCTGGATCTAGTGTTGGCTTTTGAGTAAGGGTTTAATTACAGTCGTTTTAAAAGCCTGCGGTACATGGCCTAAAGTTAATGAAGAATTGATTATATGAAGAATAAAGCTACCAATAAGTGGGAAGACTTCTTTAAATAACTTGGTAGGAATAGGGTCTAAAAGACAAGTTGAAGGTTTGGATGAGGAAACTATTTTGTCTAACTCACAAAGGTCGATTGGAGTAAACTCATCAAGACAGACATCAATTGAAGGAGTTGTAGTAGTTACAGTATTTAAGTTAACTGTGGGAAGAATCTGATTGATTTTATCTCTGATGGATGAAATTTTATTATTGAAAAAGTTCATAAAGTCCTGACTAGTAAGCTCTAAGGGAATGCTAGGATTGACAGAGTCCTGACTCTTTGTCAACCTGGCTACAGTGCTGAAAAGAAACCTGGGATTATTCTTGTTCTCTTCTATTAATGCAGAATAATAACTCGTTCTAGCTTTTCTAAGAGATTTTTTATAAATTAAAAGATGATTTCTCCAAGCTAAATAGATTTCATCTAAATTAGTGGAGCACCATTTTCTTTCTAATTGACAAGTCTTCTGTTTTAAGCTACGAGTTCTGTGTTCTAACCAAGGAGTTAGAAATCTCTGATTAGACTTTTTCATTTTTAAGGGGGCCACCAAGTCTAGAGTCTGATGCAGAGAAGCTGTAACACTATCCACCATGTTATCAATTACAGAAGGAGCAAGCTGTCTATAGCTTATTTCCTTTGTGTTGACACATGGCATAGAGGAAACAATCTGCATAAATTTGGTAACAGCATCATCTGAGAGGCATCTACTGTAATAATATTTTTCTTTAGGAGCCAAATAGTTAGAAATAGTAAAATCAAAGGTTAACAGACAATGGTCTGACAGTACAGGGTTATGAGGAGACACTACAAGATTTTCTATTTCTATGCCATATGTCAGAACAAGGTCCAATGTATGGTGGAGGTAATGAGTAGAATTTCCTACTTTCTGAGAAAACCCAATCAAGTCTAATATTGAATTAAATGCCACATTAAGGCAGTCACTATCTACATCCACATGTATATTAACGTCTCCTACTATAATTATTCTATCAGATTTCAGCACTAAATCAGCTAAGAAATCAGCAAATTCGGATAAAAATTCTGAGTAGGTTGATGGGGGACGATAAACTATGGCAAATAAAATTGGGTTTAACCTAAAGTTGCTAAAGTGCCCAATACTGAGGACCAGGCCCTCAAAGGAATTATAACATGTTTTTTGCTTTACATTAACTAGTAATTTGGAATGGTAAATTGTTGCTACTCCTCCTCCACGACCAGAACTTCTGGGATTTTGACAGTTTAAATAACCAGAGGGAGTTGATTCATTTAAACCAACATAATCCTCTTGCCCTAAACAAGTCTCTGTAAGGGATATTAAATCAATCTGATGATCAATTAACAGATCATGGACTAACAGAGACTTGGGAGTTAGAGACCTAATATTTAATAAACCACATTTAATTTTTAAATTATGAGGAGGAACAGAGGCCAAATCATTCAATTTCGAGGCTTTATGTTTAATTTGAGTTTTACCAATATTTTGCTTAATCACTTTGGGATGCTTATATATTATATTTTTATTTACTTTGGAGGGAGCAGATAGTGATTCTCTGATGAGGAAGACAGGGGCTAAGTTGAGGGGTGGCGGATGAAGGAGAGCTGCAGAGAGGCGTGTAAGACTGTGACTCTGTTTCCTGGTCCCAAATCTGAGTAGTCACGGTTTGTCTGTCAGTGACAGACAGGTTGCGCTGTGTTCAGACACCCCCCCCCCCGATAATACCACAGCCAACCTACCCAAATCATTCTAGGCAGGTTTCTTTCTGTGACTCTGCAAGGAGTGAAGTGTTGGTGAAACACTTCACTCTGTTATCAGCGAACCAGGAATTGCATTAAGTAATGCAGCGTTCTCTTTCTAACTTCGCTCGGTGTTTCACTATGGGAGATACAGCCCACTTCTGGATTGCAGCAATGATCCCAAAGCCATGTCTCACACAGCCACAGGTAATGACCGCATGCTGTAGAAGCAGAACCTGCTTCCAGCACAGTCTGTGCCAGTGACTGCCGTGCAACATCCAGCCTATAGAACTTCACAAACGTGTGTGGTGTGGACCAGCGGGCTGCCATGCAAATATCCTAAACAAACACTCCCCTGAACAAGGCCCAGGTTTTAGCCATGCTCCTGGTAGAGTGGGCTCATACACCTAGTGGGGCCTGAGAGCTCTTAAATTTATAAGCCAGAGATATAGCCTCCACAATCTAGTGGGATAGTCTGACAAAACAGGGGCATGTCCCTGCGAGGGGTAGACCAAGGGACAAACAGCTGCTCAGATTTTCTAAAATATGCCATTCTCTTCAAGTATACTCCCAGGGCCCACACAGGACACAATGTACTAACCCTCTGTTCCTCTTCTGAGGAGAAAGGAGGAGGCTGAAAGGCCAGAAGCTCTACAGTGGGACACTTGTATGCTAACTCCATAACTTTAGGCACAAAGGCAGGATTAGGCTGCAAGCACACCTTAGTGCACTGAGGGACCAACTGCAAACATGAAGGGTGGATAGACAAAGCCTTCAAATCGCTCACCCACTTGGCTATAGTAAGAGCCAAAAGCAGAGCCATTTTAATAGAGAGAAACTTCAATCCCACCACCTCAATTGGCTCAAAATGGTGGTGAGAGAGGCCATCTAGGACTAATGATAAATCCCATAATGGAGCCAAGGGCCTGGAAACCAGGAGCTTGTGGCGAGCTCCTTTCATGAACTGACAAACCAGAGGGTGCTGACCCACTGGTTTGTCTCCAAACCCCACATGGCACACTGAAATTGCTGCTAGGTAGACTTTTATTGCTGAAAAAGCCTTTCCACCTTCGAGCAGATGCTGTAAGAAATAGAGCACATCCACTACAGAACACTGGTAAGGGATAGCTTGCCTCTCATCACACCACACCACCTCTCAAAAATTCTTTACTTACCACTGTAAAGGGAGCGCGTGGAGGTGGGTCAAGCATTCTGAATAGTGCCAATAACCTCTGGAGGCAGTTCAGCTGTGGTTAAGGGCCACCTTTCAGGGGCCAGCCCCAAAAGGCCACGCAGTCTGTATAAGGATGATAAATCTCCCCTTGAGCCTGAGACAGGAGGTCCCTTCATATGGGGCGAGTCCACGGTTTACCTGCTAATAGTTGAATTATTTCTGCTATCCAAGGCTTGGATGGTCACCAAGGTGCTAACAGAATCAATCACAGTCCCTGTTCTCTCACTCTGGATAACGCTGGAAAGATCAAGCTGAGAGATGGAAATGCATACAGCAGGACATCCAGCCATGGGTGTGCCAGAGTGTCCATGCCCAGAGGCGCCGCTATGTCTGACAGGGAGTAAAACAGCGGGCAATGTGCATTTTCCTGGGAGGTGAACAGATCTGCCGCAGCTTGGCTGAACCTCTGCCAAATCTGTTTCACCACCTGAGGATAGAGTCTCCATTCCCCGAACAATGGGTTCCCTCTGGATAGCAGATCTGCCCCACTGTTCAGGATCCCTGGCACATGAGTAGCCCAAAGAGAGATGAACCTTATGCTGCTCCACACAATTATCCTCCTGGCCAAGCTGTGAAGCTGAAGTAACCAGGTGCCACCCTGATAGTTGATATAGGGTACCACTGTTGATTTGTCCATTTTGACCAAAACGTGTTGTCCCTGAAAGTAGGGGAGGAAGTGTTTAAAGGCTAAAAACACTGCCTGCAATTCCAACACGTTTATGTGAACCTGGGCTTGGCTTTGAGGCCACAGGCCATTCACAGTTCTGTCCATCATAGTTGCACCCCATCCCATCAGGGACGCATCTGTGGTCAGAGTGACTCTGGATAACTCCATTCCCAGTTGTATCCCTGCAATGAGGGTTGCTGGATTTCTCCAAGGTTGGAGTGCTACAATGCACCACCATGTTATCTCCACCACTGGGTGAAGATGACAACGGGGGCATAAATGCAGGTTCGCTACCCATCACTGAAAATCCTTCATCATGAGAAGTCCTAGCTGAACCACCGATATGATCGAAGCCATGAGGCCTAGAAGGTGGAGGCAAAGACAAAGAGACACAACTTTCCCTTGCTGAAAGTGGGCGAGACACTATGTGAACGAGACAATTCTCTACTCTGACAGCATTGCATGATGAGTGAGGGAGTTTATTTTTTAGCCCCAAATACTCTGTGCACTGTACAGGTATTAGACGGCTCTTTTCTGAGTTGATTTTGAAGCCGAGCTCCGTGAGGTGATTTACCACTACAAGTGAATCCTGGACTGCTTGCTCCTGGAATCAAGAGCAGATTAAATAGTCGTCTATGTATGAGAATATTCTGATGCCACTGTTCCTTAATGGAGACAGTGCTGCCACCACACATTTATTAAACACTCTCGGAGGTAGTGATAGTCCGAAAGGGATAGTTTGAAACTCGCATGCTACACTCTGATAAGTGAACCTGAGAAATTTTCTGTGAGGAGGATAAATGGCAATATGAAAATATGCGTCCGACAGATTGATTGTCACAAACCAATCGCCCGGCTGGATTGAGTGACATAGTGCTTTGTGCATAAGCATTCTGAACCTGTACTTTCTTAAGTGTTTGTTCAGTGTCCACAAATCCAAAATAGGGTGGAGGGATGAGCTGCCCTTTTTTGGAATGAGAAAATAATGGAAGTAAAAGTCCTGCTGCGCCTCAATGCTTGGCACCTCCTTGATCACTCCTTTGTTTAAAAGAGACAGAATTTCTTCCTCTAAAACATGAGCTGAGTGTCCACTGGCATCTGAAATCAACATACCTTTGAATTTTGGGGGCTTTGTGGCAAATTGCAGTCTGTAACCATGACAAATGGCGGACAGGATCCATGGATGAACTGCGCATGTGTGCCAGTGAACCACCCGGGTAGAGAGTGGACTGAAGACTGTACACCTGAGTGATGTCACTCCCTCTGCAAGAAGGGAGCAGCCCCACTCGGAAGAGCGTGAGCTCCCCTTGCAGGCAGCATGTTTGTGAACTTGTGCAGTGCTTGGGGACACAGGATTTTTAAACCCACTCACTGACATTGCTTCTTTATTGTTGTTATGTAATGACAACTTTATTGTCATTACATGTGTAATGACAATAAAGTTGAATCTCATCTCATCTCACATTGAGGGAGTGCTTGGTGACACTTTGCCAGCTAATTTTCAGTCTCTCTCTTCTAAACAGGAAAAGAGGGAGACTGAAGCTGCATTCAGATGAGGACAGTCCGGCGGTCTCGGTTCGACTGGGCGGGGAATACCAAGAATTTTCACACCTTCATTTGGTTTGGTTTGCATTCACACTGCAGCGGACCAAACTGCCTAGACAACGTCACGCAGTTACAACTGCTTGTTTGGGGTGCTGTAGCCAAAACCACCATTGACCAGGAAGAAAAAATCTCAGTGAAGAAGAAAAATCAGGCTCATTGATTGGCCAGGACCGAAAACAGAAATCCGGTCCCTTCAGCCAGGTTGTTCGTCCACAAGACAAGACATTTTTTTAACTTTTCTCCTCGGCTTTCACCGGTAAAAGGATTTCTCGGATTCGCGTGGTTGTCTTTATTGTTATTTTCTACCCAAAATGTACTATGGTAAATGCCACTTCCTCTTTTCAGACTATGTGTTGCTATGGTTACACAAACGCTGAGGGGCACTTCCGCCCTTTGGTCCACTGGATGCTCCGTTTGGATTTGCACTGCAAGCAGAGCACACCAGACTTTGTTTGCAAGAGAACCGAGACCCCCATTTTCAGGGGTCCAGACTTCACTTTTTTGGTGTGCACCAGAGTTCCAACGCGTGTTCAGATAGCACCAAACAAACCAAACTATCTGCGGAAGCTACTGTTTGGTCCTTTGGTCCAGACCAAGCAGTGGCTGTCTGAATGTGCCCTAAGAGAGGACTCCTGTTGAACTGGAAACCACAGGAGCTGTTGAACTCTGAACACAGGTGGTTCATCTTTACACCTGTCACTCTTCTTTTTATCAAGGGGGATGATGGTGCTAGGTCGCACGTTTCTTCTTCCCATCCCTAGGATGGGACAAGAGATTTTTCAAGGTTCAAGGTGACTTTATTAATACCCGTAGGTAGATTCTTTTTACAGTCTGGAGAGGGCATCTCGAACGCACAACTTTGAACATCAAAACATTAAAAACACAGGACACATACGTCAGACAATTTAAAAACAGCACAGACTAAGGACATGGACAGGTAGTCCAGAAACTTACTGAACATGGTTAAAAAGACTAAAAATAAATAAATAAAAAAACCCAACTAAAATAAATAAAATTATTAAATATCACTAGGATATTATTAAAAATACCCATAGAACCCGTAGTAAGCCAGATAAAAGCATTATACCACACCAGGGACCAATAAAATAGTAGATAGGATAAGACCACGTAAAAAGGCCAGAACCAAGAGTTTAAATAAAATGCATTAAGGTCTGTTTAAAAGAACGATAGCAGCAGGAACAAAACTGTTCCTGTACCGTGTGGTTCTGCATCTGGGGACTTTGAACCTCCATCCAGAGGGTAAAAGCTGGAACTCACTGGCCAAGGGATGGGAGTCATCAGCTGTGATAGAGGTGGCCAGCCGTTGTACCTGCCTGGTGTACAGGGCCTCCAGACCCAGCTGTGACTCCCCCCCAATAAGATGACTGGACCATTTAATGATCTGGGCCAGTGAGTTTCTGTCTTTGAGGGGCAGGTTTCTAAACCATGACACTAACAAGAAAGATAAAACTGATTCAATAAAAGCACGATAAAAAAGTGTCATGATAGTCCTATCTACATGGAAATGGGACAACCTCCTCAAACAAAACAGGCGCTGGTGTCCCTTCCTGTTTATGGCCTCACAATTCAATTTAAAATTCAAAGTATTATCAATAATTGTACCCAGATATTTATAAAATGTAACTTGTTCCATTATTTGTCCCTTAATCTTAGTCGGTTCAGGTGTGTTGGCATTTTGCCTAAAATCAATGACCATGTCTTTAGTCTTGCCTATATTCAGTTGTAGGTGTGAGTCCTCACACCATCGGACAAAGTCCTCTGTGACCTGGCCATGACTGTTTTCAGTCCCTTGGAGCAGGCTCACGATCACAGTCATCTGCATGTTTTAAAATAAGTCTGTTTTTAAAAGCACTCTGACACATATTAGTGTACAGAATAAATAACAAGGGTGAAAGCACACACCCTTGTGGTGACCCAGTGGAGGAACACACCTTGTCTGATAAAAAGCCATTAACTTTAACCCTCTGTGTCCTGTCTGTTAAAAAGTGTAAAATCCAGCCCACAAGATTGTTACTTAAATTAAAATGCTCTAAAAGTCTCCAAGTTAAAATGTGTGGCTGAATTGTATTAAAAGCAGACGAAAAGTCAATGAATAAAATCCGTGCATGAGCCCCACTCCCCTCCAGATGTTTAAAAAGTAAGTTAAGGAGAGTGAGAGTCGCGTCCTCCACTCCCCTCTTAGGCCTATAGGCAAACTGCAAAGGATCAAGTACATTCTCTGTGTTTTTAAGAATTTCTGAACAAACCAGTTTTTCCAAGATTTTCATAATTATGGAAGTCAGAGCCACTGGTCTAAAATCATTTAATGTTGTGGGGCGACTAGATTTAGGAACCGGGACCACGACAGCATGCTTCCAAATTCTGGGGACATGCTGCGTTTCCAAGGATCTGATGAATATCTTATGAAAGACTGGACTCAGTTCTTTTGCACAGGTTTTGATTAACCGACCACAAATGTTGTCAGGTCCTGGACTTTTGTTGACTTTTGTGGAATGAAAGGATCTATCAACGTCCTCCTGTGTCACAGAGAAATGCCTGCTGTCACACAATTCAAGGCTTAGCGCCTGTATTTCTCTGCTAAAATCAAACATGTTAAAACGATTATAAAAGCCATTAAGAGCATTAGCTAATTCAATATCTAAGCTAAAACCATTTAAAGTGATGCTAGTACTACTGGTTCTAGTGTTCTGGAGACCAGTGATCATTTTCATACTGGACCAGGCTGAGCCCAAGTTATTGGAAGCCATTTTGTTCTCCAGTAAGGTTTTATAGCTCTGTTTTGCCTTTAAAATCTCTATTTTCAGTTCTTTAGAGGCTATATGTAAGTCCAGTGCCCCCCCCTTGTTGAAAAACTTGTTTCTTTTTCTTTATGGAGGACTTAACAGACTTGTTAACCCAAGATTTAGTATTAGGGTATATTCTGACTCTCTTACTGGGTATAAGCATATCCCTGCAGAATGCTGAATATGAGCAGACAACCTCCGTCAGTTCGTCCAAGTCTTTACATGATTCCTCAAACACTCCCCAGTCCGTACAGTCAAAACACTCCTGCAGAGAACACACAGCATTATCTGTCCACACTTTCACCTCCTTGGTTTGGACTTTCTCCCTCTTTAAAACAGTCTTATAAGTGGGGAGAAGATGCACGCAGTTGTGATCTGCAGAGCCCGGGGTGGGGGGGGGAGGAGGAAGAGGGAGTGATTTAAAAGCGTCTTTAATAGACCCATAACACCGGTCAAGTGTCTTGCCATGTCTAGTTGGACAGGAGACATATTGATAAAAGTTGGTTAGGGTCTTTTCCGGTGACACATGGTTAAAATCACCCAGTACAAAGTTGGGAGCCTCTGGTGAGATGGTCTGCAGTTTCTGTATAACCTCATATATAGTGCGGGAGGCGGAGGCGGCATCTGCCTTGGGGTTAATATATACAACTGTTATAAAAATCTGAGGAAACTCGCAGGGCAAATAAAACGGGCACAGAGACACAGACAGGAGTTCAACGTCTGGCACACATATCTGTTCTCTGACAGTGAAAGAGCTGCAGTATTGTCTATTCACATAGACACCCCCCCCCCTTGTGTTTTCCCTGTCACCTCAGCGTTGCGGTCCAATCGGTACGGGGTCCCAAAACCATCCAGGAACAGATCTGAGTCCTGGTCTTGCTCACTAAGCCACGTTTCAGTGAACGCCAGGACACAGCACTCCTTAAAATCTTTTTGGAAACGAACGTTCCCCTGAAGCTCATCACTTTTGTTCCTGAGGGACTGGACATTGGCCATGATGACGGAGGGCAGAGGAGTCCTGCTGAGCCGCTGTCTCCTTAGGCGCAGTTTAACACCTCCTCGTCTCCCCCTTTTCCTTCTCTTCCTCACGCCGCTGGTGGAGAAGCCATGGTCCCTCTGGATACATGCTGGCACTTGTAGTGTAGTGTCCATCATTCGGGTGTTCATTTGCAACAACATGTCACGAGAGTAAACAAGACGTGTCCTCTGTGGGATGACAGCTCCGCTGACATCGGCCACCGACAGAAAGTGCATTAAAAATCCCAACAGGGCCAGATAAAAAAGATCCATGTCAGAAAAGCATCGGATGAGTACTCTCACTCACAAAATAGTCACTGGATTAACATAAAAACATTTAAGAACATTAAAAAAACGACATAAAAGACTCAGACAGAGACGCCAACTTTCCGCTGCTGGTCGCTGCGTGCGCATGCGCCACAGGAGGTCACAGGAGGTTTTGGCAGCCACAGCTGCAAAGGAATGCTTACCCCATGGTCTCGGGTCTTCAGCTTTGGTCTGGGGAGCCTGCAGAGTTGTTCCTTACCTGTGAGATCTAGCACCACCATGTTTCCCTCTTGGTTGTTCACTTTGTGGGATAGACAGAGGTTAAAGGTTTCACCCTCCTGCTTCCTCTGTGTGCTAGTCTCTCTCATCTTCTCTAAGGCAGGACCACAGAGACCCTTGGTGGGGTCATATGGTGCATCCATGACCTCATCCATGACACTTCGTGTGTCACTCAGTCCTGACAGATTTAGCCACAAGGCTCTTTCACCAGCATCTACGAGACCCATGACATGCCCGGATCCCTGGACTGCCCCTCTGGAAAAGTGCAGGACCAGATCATTGACCACACAGATTTCATCCCATAGGACAGGGTTTGGGGACCCCGAGTCCAACTGACTGCCCATTTCCTCCAGTAATTCTGCCTGTTACGCTGACAGTAAAGTGGCAGCATTAAGGAAGGAGACTGACTGTGCTGCATATTTATACATTCATTGGTAAATCAATGCTGTGAGGCGATCTGACTTACTAGGCAGAGAGATGGTTGTGGAAGCTGAGACAGATCTGCAGTTAGGATGACGGTAATAAGTCACTGAAGACTCCACCGCTGGGAGTTTGTTTAATCCCAGCTCACCCATACCGTGGATATTCAGCTTAGAGCAGCCCTTGGTAGGAAGCTTGCTCCTGAATGGGCTCGACCAGTAGCAACTCATTTCTTTCATGCAGGGGGAACTGCTGGTAAGAGTTGCTTTGCTTGTGGTGAAGCGAGTGGCAGCTCCTTACTGCTGTACAGGTCGCATTCTGTGCCCTGCATCCTGAGCTGCCGGCCACAGGATATTTAGTTTCACCATGGCTCGCCTGTAGATCTCATACAGGTTGACATGCTCTGTAGGGGACACCTGTGAATGGTTAAACAGCTAACCAAATCAGCCTGGATACGCTGAGGGAACTTGTAGTTCCACACGGGAAGAAAGCAAGAATGATTTGGGTGAAGTGGGTCAGCTGTGGTATTATCGGGAAGGGGGGGGAGGCTGAACACAGCACGACCTGTCTGTCATTGACTGATGTGGTGTCATTGGAGCTTCCGTAGTTGGTCACGCCCAAGGCGATTCCCATAGTGAAACACCGAGCAAAGTTAGAAAAAGAACCATTGGAGATCTGTAATTTAATAAGATCAACTATATACTACATGTGTAAAAGTGATGGAGGGGTTACCCCTCACACTAAGTTCTCTTTTAGAAACGGATGTTAAGGGCCATCCACACCAACAACGACAAAGATGATGATTACTATAAAATCATAGTTAGACACCAGTTTGTAACCAATGAGTTCAGAGGCCTCAAAAACTGAAAATACTGTAAGTTGTTTCTGTGCAACCGTGAGAGATATACAGTAATGATTCTCAAAACTGATACCTAAATTTCAGGCCCTAGGTTCCTGGGAAACATGAATGCTGCCTACAACAGTTTACACGATTATTATTATTATGATTCCATCAATTAGACAGACAGACAGACAGATGTTACAGTAACTGGCTGCTCTCAAAAAAAATCCCATTCTGAATGTGTCTATTCTGTCTTGCTGATACAGGGCGATTCTGGTGGGCCCCTTGTCTGCAATGGATACTTGGAGGGCATTGTCTCCTGGGGTATAGGCTGTGGCTATTGGTACTACCCAGGTGTCTACACCAAAGTGAGGAACTACATCCCATGGATCCATTCTGTAATTGACAGAAGAACAGATTAACAATGGCCATGATGTTTATTTACATAATGCAGAAGGTGTGCATGTAGAAGGTACGCCTTCTACATGCACACCTTCTCTACCTGATGACCACACCCCCTTGGACCTGTCCACTACAAACTGTTATTCCCCTCCAGTCTTCATCAGCCCCCCTCCAGACACGGATATATTCCTGTTATATTAAACACCAGACACATACATAAGCAGTATCCTACCTGTAAAACCTGCAACATCTATAACCTCAGATGCATCACTGTTAATAAAGCCCCCCAGCTGGACCATCACCAGACAAGACTACACCAGTGACCTTCAATATGGCATTTTTTAATATTTGATCACTTTTAAATAAGACTTTTATCAATGATTTTATCCAAGATAATAACCTAGATGGATTTTTTTTAACAGAGACATGGCTGAGCAGTGATGCATCAGCAGCTCTCATTGAAGCCTCCCCACCCAACTATCACTTCTCTTACTGCTGCAGGAATGGTCGAAAGGGTGGGGGTACGGCAACAATTCTGTCACAGACACTTGGTTTTAAGGATATTAATTTTAATCATTACAAATCTTTTGAATATAACTGCCTTGGTTTTTATCATCATTCTATTCTCTGTATGACAGTTTACCATCCTCCGGGAAGATGTGTGTCTTTTATTTCTGATTTTGCAGAGCTGCTTTCAATTATTTTAATAACTCATAATAAAATTATTATTTTAGGTGATTTTAATATACATGTAACAATCAGACACATTTGCTTTAGAATTTTTGAACTTAATTAACTGCCTGAATTTTAACCAACATGTTAATCTACTCATGCCAAAGGCCACATTTTAGATCTTGCAATAACTCATGGTCTCTCATGTGATATCACCTCAGTTGTTGATATAGTTGAACAAGCTGTAACAATATATTGCACATAATTTAGGTACCTATTTATTAACTCCATTTTATATTTACTTATTTTTGTAGGATGTTACTTGGGTTCTAAATATTTTATTGGGTTTTAGACCTTTGAGTTTTTAACCTCTTTGACTAGTTTTTAACTTTTAATATGACCCTTCTCTCTTACCTCTGATTTTTCTCCCATTTCTTTGTCTTCTTATACCCTGATTGATGGAGCCTTGAGTATTTTTATCATGTTTATAGTCAATTTCATGTGTGCCTGTGTTTGTGTCTATGTTGAATGTAATTAGTGGCTTGTAAATATGGATGTCACCAGACTGCAAAACAAATCTACCTACGGGTACAAATAAAGTAACCTGAACCTGAGGTTTGTCTGATCACTACTGTGTTTTTTAAGGTTCATGGTTTTAATCCACAGAGGATCGCTGAATGAACTGTTAGGAAGCGCTATCTTACTGCTGAAATGGCAGCAAATTTTATCAAGCTTTAATGTGATTCTCCTATTGATATTTTACCTTCTTCCTGTGATTTTATGATGTACAGTTTCAACAGTAAATTACAATCAATTCTTGACAAAGTGGCCCCTCTGAAAACCAAAAAAGTAAGAACCAATTTAAAACCCCCATTGAGAAATGAGGAAATAAATCAATTAAAGAGGAAATGTCGTATGGCAGAAAGAAGATGGAGAAAAAATAAACTAACAATAAATTATCAGATATTTTGAGAACAGATGACCATCTACAACAAAGCCATAAAACAAGCCAGACATGCACATTTTTCGAAACTCGTTCAAGACAACCATAAAAATACCAAAATCCTCTTCTCCACCATTGACCGCTTAATCAACCCCAGTAACAAACAATATATTTTAAACGATTTTACCTGTGATGATTTTGCTGTCCACTTCATCAGTAAAACTGAAAATGTTAGATCATTTTAACAAATCAACAACTGATAAACCCTGCAGAACGTTTTTACCTATGTGAGGAAAAACTGGAGGAGTTTGTCCTGGTTGATGCTGAAATGCTTTTTAAAGCTATTTCTTCACTCAATTTGGCTGTCTTTTAGATCCCATCCCCACTGACTTTTTAAAAACATTTCATGGCTTTGTTAAAGATGATGTTCTTAACATCGTAAACTATTCTCTTCAGATGGGAGTCTTTCCCTCAGCGCTCAAGACTGCTGTGGTTAAGCCCCTTCTGAAGAGAAAAAAACTCAGACTCTTCCCAACTGTACAATTATAAGCCCAGATCTAATTTACCATTTTAAAGTAAAATTTGAGAGAAGATTGTTTCTATACCAGTTGAGGTGGTTTGGGCATCTGATCAGGATGCCTCCGGGATGCCTCCCACTTGAGGTGTTTCGGGCACGTCCCACTGAGAGGAGACCCCGGGGCAGACCCAGAACTCACTGGAGAGACTATGTCTCCCAGCTGGTCTGGGAATGCCTTGGTATCCTCTCTGAAGAGCTGGAGCAGGTGGCTGGGGAGAGGGAAGTCTGGGCTTCTCTGCTTGAACTGTTGCCTCTGTGACCCGGACCTCAGGAAAAGCGATAGAAGATGGATGGACATATGGAAGATTGTTTCTAGTCAGTTACATGACTTTTTAATTGCACACAATATGTATATATGAGAAATATCAATCTGGTTTTTGGGCTTGCCACAGTACAGAGACTGCATTAGTCAAGATTTTAAATGATCTCAGACCAAATATGGATCAAAATAAGTCTTCAGTTTTAGTGCTACTTACAGGAGTTGGTGGCCAAGTTGGCAGAGCATCTGCCCCACAACCGGGAGGTCGTGGGTTCAAATCCCGAGCAGGTCATACAAAGACCATATAAAAATGGTCCTTTCCACCTTCTAGCTTGGTGTTCAGCATAATAGAATGGGAAAAAGAAAGTTAACGCACAGAGCTACCAGAGGACTGACCCACCCACCCCCACCACTGTAGCTTTCACTACTCACACTAGCTGTGTGGCCTAGGATCAGTGAAATGGAGATAGGCACCACATGCTGTATAAGAGATTAACTAACTTTAGTGCTACTTAACTGCTGCCTTTGATACTGTGGACCACTCGATTCTTTTAGAAAGACTTCCTTTTATTGGCCTTTCTAATTGAGTTTTCAAATGGTTTCAATCATATCTCACTAACAGAGAGTTCTTTGTAAATATTGAGGGTCAGTCATCTAAAAGCTATAAGATAAATTACAGTGTTCTGCAAGGTTCAATTTTAGGTCCATCACTTTTTAATATCTATTGGCCCTTTTCCACTAGTGTCAGTTTGGCCCGGTACAATACGGTACAGTTCAGTTCAGTTCGGTCCGCTTGTGTTTCCATTACACCAGAGTACTGCTTGATGTGGGTGGGATTTGTTACAGGGAGGTGGCGCAACCCTCCCGTTACGTAAAACAAGCGACCCAAGCAAAACACAAGATAACAGGATACGAGGTGACTGCGGAGTCTGGCTTTTTTTGCCAGAGTAAAGGCAGAAAAGGAGAGCAAAAGGCCATAGGCGGTGAGACGACACACTCTGGAAAAGTACTAGAGCATTTAGGAAACCATATAGAGCAATATAAAGCAGAACATGAGGATACGAACCAGATCACATATGAAGGTAAGCTAATGATTGCTAATGCTACTTTGCTTTAAGTCCACTGTACAACATTGTAATGTCGGCAAGTTATCACTATTAGGTTCTAAAATATGTATTCTCTGTGTGTGTGTTTCAGATAACTCTCTTGTGGCAAAATTATCGCTTCAAACCACGGGTCTGGGTGTTCAACACAGGCCCCCAGTGATGAAATGTCACCCCGGCTTCACGAACGCGCAGTGGTTTAAGAACTTTAGAATGTCTGTAGAAATGTTTAGCTTCCTGTGCAACAAATTGCTCTGATCTGTGTGAAAATCACGGAGAGACTGTTGAGACGTCATGGGACGTACCTGCTCCAGCAGCACTGAGTCTGTGGTAGTGGTGTGGCAAAAAGTGATCAGCTGCCAAAACTTGATGCCAGGTGCTATATTGTAGTTATGGGGTGATATTAGCCGTAAAATATATATTTCAACAGGTAAACAATAATGACTTAGGTATTAATAAGACATATTTAACAATTATGTTGCATTTTAAGCCAAAACAAACTGGATCTAGGATTAAAAGCAATTAAAAAATAATGCAGTCACAAGTTGACATGGAAAATACATGGATTTACTGGATATATATCATATCGAGTATTGCTGACTACATGTAGATACTGTATAAATATATATTCTCTGCATCAACAGTGAACTATACATGTATTCATTTAGTATGGCACTAGGAATTTTGACAATGAAACTGTACTTCTTGCAGATGTGTCTCCACTTTTGTTTTTTGTGTGAAGGTTACCACCAAGTGACATAAATTAAATACTAAAAGATTGGAAAAGCTGTCTAAGAACAATCCAGCAGTTTGAGAAATCACTTTTGGTTTGGTGTAAGTCTGCCAACAGAATTATGAGGTATAAAGTAGTTTGTGTTAAAATGTTAAATCCCATTAAACCCTAACTCAGGGGTGTCCAATTATGTGCCATGGAGGGCCAAGGCTCTGCAGGTTCTCTTGTCTACCCAGTCTCTTCAGCAGGTGTTCTCACTGATCAGCGGTCAGTAGAAGAAATTCAGTGGAATCTGCTGTTGAAGACACTGGTTGCAGGTAAAGCCTGCAGGGTCTTGGCCCTCCATGGCACATGATTGGACACCCCTGCCCTAACCCATTATTCGAAAATACAGATACTGTTATGGCCCAGAATTCTTCCATATACTGGTACTATCACAAAAGTGTGCAGTGTCTTCTGCACTGGTGCATCCAACAATACAGTCTTCAGTAAATAAAATAATTGTTTTTGGTTACTTTTTCTTAAAAATGAGCCATTATTTTCAAAGTCTCATAAATGGTTTGTACTGTTGACTCTTTTCCCACCGGTGTCCTAACAGACAAAATAGAAAGTCATGATGCAAACACACAGGTTACTAAATTGTTTATTACAATCAGCAGCAAATTCCAGATTATTTAGAATGTGCAAAATTCAAACTGTAAAAAAAAAATTAGAATGGGTCACACATGCCGGCCACGCTGCCTCACTGAGAAGCAACTGGATGTGTCGCTCAAGCTGGTCCCTGTTCAGCAGATCTTCAGCTTGCATCTCTGTAAATAGTGACGCAAGGTCCAGTTTGGGGTGGATCGTTTTCCTCTTGCCTAGACGAAAAGAGAGAAATGGATGGTGGTTAATTAAAACAAGTTTAAAACATACTTGAGAAATAAACTTGTTGCAAAAAGCCAGTGGTGGAATGTGACAAAAAAGTACTTTGTTGTTGTATTTAACCACAATTCTCATGTAGCTGCGCTTCAGTAAAGTAGATTTTACAAGGGCTGGGTTATGTTTAAAATCATTTGTTTTTACTGTGGCCTCAGCAATCAGAATGAGATAATACATTCAGTTGAATGGAATCTAGTACTTTAACCCCTTGCACTCTGGTCAATTTCCCTAAAAACGCCAAAAAATAACATGCCCAAAGTAAATCAAAAGCTGTTCTTCAACCCTTTGCAGCATCTTCATGGGGTTGGTCTCATTTAAAAGAAAACACTTTGAATTTTTTGGCAAAACAGTCATAATCTCTCTAAGTGCTCCGGCCACTGAGTAACAGTCATCTAAACATAGTGAACTTGAAGAAAATAAATTTCGCCTGGGTGTTTTTTTGGATACAAATGCTTGCAAATAACACACAGCTTCAGATCTGGGCTGGAAAATGCAACAGAAATGTAGAACCAAGTGTTATCCAGCTGAGGTCAAAATTTTGTAACAATACTGCAAAAAATGAATATATTACACAGCTTTGTTCTCAGGTTGTTCCCAGGCGTTTTTGAACTGTGCCAAATTGTTCCAAATGGCACAGTTCGGAAAAACGTCTGTAACTTTTGAATGATTCAATATAGAAGCTTCATCTTGGGCTCTAATGAAAGGTGACACTCAGGGCTGTGTGTGTGTGTGTGTGTGTGTGTGGGAGGGGTTGTCCCCCCCCCCGCTACAGAGGATGGACATCGCCCGGTGCACGGGTTCGTGCGCCGCGGTCTGTCATGTGGCGATGACGCACAGTTGGAATTTACCAATCGGTCAAAAGTCATTTTTGATTACAATTTTCAGGGATAAAGAATAATTTAGCTTATAACACTTACCTGTTCACAACAGCAGCGTAGCTGGGGAACTTCTCTTCCTCATTGTCAGACGAACATGAAGCTGGTCCGCTTGTTACGGACTCGTGGTTCTGGTCTAGTGACCCGGTCAAACCATAATTCCATTATTGTGGTTTTGCGCTTCCATGATTGCGGTTTTGGCGAATGATTTTTCAAAACAAATAAGAACAGTAGTTAGAAAAAAAGACTGGCGAACACCTGTGTGTCACCCAGCCTTACACAAAACAGCTTTCGAACTTCTGTGCTTCAATTGGCTGGCTGCATTCGCAGCTGTTGGTAGGCGGGTCCTTCTTGCTAGGTTTTCAGTCATTGGTTCTTCAAGGTTTCAGAAACCCAATTCAAGGCTCTTATTAGTCGAATGAGAGGTCAATCACATCTAAACCAATCAAAGCACTCCTTTGGCTTTCTGTTCGCGGTTGTGTCTGTAGTGGAAGAATGGAAATGCAGGTGATTTTTTTTTTCAGTGCCTCCTAGGACGCACAGCGTGCATACTAGAATGCCCTCGTACGTCCTAGGACGCAGAGACGTGCTCACCCGCGGTACACCGAAGTGCAACAGGTTAACTGAGGGTGTACATCCCCGAGTATGGAGTTGCTCAGTCAAAATACGTAATTTTTATCAATAAAAGTTTAGCCACCGCTCTGTCACCGCTGTGTCGCCCTGGCTTCAAGTGTGGGTGGTGTTTTGTACTTGCATTGCTAAAATATAAAAGGAAACACTACAGTGGGTCTCAAATATTTGTAATGTGTCCTGTTATTACAGTACGGCATGAGTTTATTGACGATAGACTATAAACTACACATATAAACTAAATTGTAATGGTGACTGAACAACTCCCATTCCCCAAAGTGCAAGATACACTATTATGAATATAACTCATAAAGGATAACACAAGTGATCTGACAAAAATAAATAAATAAATAAACAAGCGGTTTATTTCACAGTGGCAACTATTAGATGTGCCATTCATTTTCAATTATTCTGTAATTAATATTCACACAATCAAATATAAATTTCAGTTCTGTCCCTTTCATATTAAGTGGAAATTGTGCTACTTTAATTTGGCACTTTACCTATACTTTACCTTAAAAAGTAAAGGATTCCACCACTAATAAAAACAATAGCGGGATATGCAACTCACCACTCATAACACATTGCTGTGTTATGTTACGTTGCGGTGTCACAGCAGATGGTGGTCGGACTCTACAACGAAAATACACACAACTTAAGTACATGCACAGCATGAAAGTGCAACATGTAAATAAAAAAAACACCTTTTCAACCATTATTACAGCTAGCTTATTTCATCAGATATTGTCAACACAAGTCCAAAATACAAGGAGCGCACGGAGTTGGCATCGACAGCTAACTAGCTAGCTCACTGTTTGCACACAAGCAACAACGTTGTTGTCTGTTCAACGTGAACTTTCCACTGCTGGGATAAATAATGTAAAAGACGCATAATATCACATCACTCCCGCACACCAAAAAACATGTAGGTTTAGGGCGCTCGCGCACGCAGCGACCAGCAGCCGGTGGCTTGTCACCAGACTGCAAACCAAGTCTACCTACGGGTACAAATAAGTAACAAAAAAAAAAACAAAAAAAATCACTCACCATCCTCTATATCCTAATATCATGGCTTTCAACTGCTGAAGCTGGGTGCTCCCGCGGCCGTAAATTCATTTTGGGTGGCTCCGTCTACTTCCCTCTGGATTCTTTCATCAGCCAAAAGGCACAGAAAACTCTGCTGGACCGTGGTGTTGATTTCTGTGGGTCTGATTTCTGTGAAGCCATTCTATCGTTGTTGCTTATATCCCTTGCTTACTGGCTGGCTCACGGATGAATCTTTGCAAATGGCGACTCGAGATTCTGTAAACTCAGCCTCAAACTCCGCTCTCATGACATTACGCCCGGAGACTAAAATCCAAGATGGCGCCCACAGCGGTCGACATGGTGCTTCGCTGCGCTCTTTGTTTGTTTTTGTTTGTCAATTGTGTGTCTGCTTGCACTTATACCCGTGAAGAACTTTTAAATATCAGGACTTTGACCCCCACGGACCTCCTCCCAGTTTTTCTAGCCCCTGCCGCCGATCTGGTTTATTGTTTGGCTCGGAAAGTGAGACGGCGAAAGAGAGGTAGACGAGCGGGCGCTCTCGTACGACTTCGCAGGAGAGGCTCGCGAACGGCGCTGCCTGGCATATTTCTGTCCAATACCAACTCTCTCTCTAACAAGGTGGATGAACTGAGACTGCTGATGCGTTTTAAGGACCTCGCCTCCTCAGCTGTCCTCTGCTTTACTGAGACCTGGCTCCGGGAAAATATACCGGACAGCGCGCTGCGCCTCGACGGCTTCCAGCTCTTCCGTGCTGATCGTGACACAGAGCTTTCCGGCAAGACCACAGGAGGCGGAGTCTGCTTCTACATCAACTGTAGCTGGTGCTCTGATGTAACGGAAATTTCCAAACACTGTTCTCCTGCCTTGGAATTTCTTGTTATCAACTGCAAGCCTTTTTATTCCCCACGGGAGTTTGCTTCTTTTATACTGATCGCTGTGTACGCCCCTCCCGACGCGGACACGCGCGAAGCTCAGCGCGTGCTCGCGGATCACATTCAACACACAGAGCGGAGTTTTCCAGACTCGCTGATTATTGTGGCTGGCGACTTTAATCAGTGCAATCTGAGCCACGATCTCCCCCGCTACAAACAGTTTATTAAATGCCCCACCAGAGGATTAAACACACTGGATCACTGTTACACCACAGTGAAAGACGCATATCGCGCTGTCCCTCGAGCTGCGCTGGGATTATCTGATCACGTGATGGTTCACCTCATTCCCACATACAGACAGAGATTGAAGCTCACTAAACCTGTTGTGAGCACTACGAAGATACGGACCAGTGATGCTGAGGAGAAGCTGGAAACGTGCATGGAAATATCTGACTGGGGCATGCTTAAAGGAGTCACGCATGATCTGGATGAGTACACGGACACTGTGAACTCATATATCCACTTTTGTGAAGAGAACATTCTTCCATCACGCACCAGGGTGAGTTACTCTAATGACAAACCCTGGTTCACAGCTAAGCTCAGACAGATCAGGAAGGAGAAGGAAGCAGCGCTGAAATGTGGAGACAGGGACTGCTACAGGGTGGTTAAATACCGGTTTAACAGAGAGCTGAAGAGGGCTAAATCTGTGTACTCAGAGAGACTCCAGCAGCAGTTCACTGCTAATGATTCGGCTTCCGTGTGGAGAGGACTGAGGCAGATCACCAACTATCGGCCTCAGGCTCCTAAAGGTCAGGATGACAAAGCCCTTTGTCAGAGACTGTCCCAACACTATGCCCGTTTTGACACCTCGTCATCTGTGTCCAACTCCCCCCCTCCCTCCAGCTCCACAGCCTCCACATTCCCTACTTCATTTAAGGCACCCCCCCCCACCTCCCCCCCTCCCCTTATCATCAGTGAGCAGGATGTGCTCAAACAGTTCTCCAGACTGAACCCGCGCAAGGCCCCCGGCCCAGACGGCGTGTCTCCCTCCACCCTGAGACTCTGTGCGAAACAGCTGGCTCCTGTATTCACAGACATTTTTAACACCTCCCTTAAGTTATGCCACGTGCCGTCCTGCCTCAAATCCTCCACCATCATCCCTGTCCCCAAGAAGCCACGGATCACTGGACTTAATGACTACAGACCTGTAGCGCTCACCTCTGTAGTCATGAAGTCCTTTGAGCGCCTGGTCCTGTCCCACCTCAAGTCCATCACCACCCCTCTCCTGGACCCGCTGCAGTTTGCCTACCGAGCCAACAGGTCTGTAGACGATGCAGTCAACCTGGCCCTCCACTCCATCCTGCAGCACCTGGACTCCCCGGGAACCTACGCCAGGATCCTGTTTGTGGACTTCAGCTCCGCATTCAACACCATCCGCCCCGCTCTGCTCCGGGACAAGCTGTCCCTGCTCAACGTGCCTGACTCCCTCTGCAGGTGGATCATCGACTTCCTGACGGACCGGAGGCAGCATGTGCGGCTGGGAAAGACTGTCTCAGACTATACTAGCATCAGCACCGGATCACCCCAGGGCTGTGTACTTTCCCCCCTACTCTTCTCCCTTTACACCAACTCCTGCACCTCCAGCCACCAGTCTGTCAAGTTGATCAAGTTTGCGGACGACACCACCCTCATCGGGCTCATCTCCAACGGCGACGAGTCCGCCTACAGGAGAGAGGTGGCCCAGCTGGCGTCCTGGTGCAGCAATAACAACCTGCAGCTGAACGCTCTGAAGACAGTGGAGATGATTGTAGACTTCAGGAAAGTCACTACTCCTCTGCCCCCCCTCACCCTCTCAGGCTCTCCCATCACCACTGCTGATTCCTTCCGCTTCCTAGGCACTACCATCACCAGGGACCTCAAATGGGAGCTGACCATCAGCTCACTCATCAAAAAAGCCCAGCAGAGGATGTTCTTCCTGCGGCAGCTGAGGAAGCTCAAGCTACCCACCAAGATGTTAGTGCAGTTCTACACAGCCATCATCGAGTCCATCCTCACCACCTCCATAACCGTGTGGTACGCAGGAGCCACTGCCAGGGACAGACTAAGGCTGCAGCGCGTCGTGCGCACTGCTGAGAAGGTGATCGGCTGCAAGCTCCCATCTCTCCAGGATCTGTACATCTCCAGGACCCGGAGGCGTGCTGGCCGGATCATAGCCGATCCCTCACACCCTGGTCATGTACTGTTTGCCCCCCTCCCCTCTGGTAGAAGACTTCGGTCCATCCAGACTAAAACCTCCCGTCACATGAACAGCTTCTTCCCCTCTGCCATTAGACTGCTGAACACTAAGTGACTCTCGTGCACCATGTACAGCAGCTCAACCAGACTCATGTCAATCATCACTGTTTTCTTCCTGCATTACCGACTGCACTATATAGTTCTCCACAGTATCTGCTGCTGGCTAATATATATTTTAACTGTTGACCAGTATCACTTAATCTTATCCTACACTTTATTACATGTATAGTTTATTTCTCTTATCTTATCATGTTTAATGTTGCAGCATTGTACCGAGACAAATTCCTAGTTTGTGTACTACATGAACAATGGCAATAAACCTGATTCTGATTCTGATTCTGATTCTGATTCTGGACCAATCAGTGGCCTGCAGTGTTTTTACGTCACATTTTCGTGTCGGTACGGGATGGTTAGAACCACTCTCCAGCAGGTCCGAAAAATTGGGACGGTAACCATTACAGTCCCTAATGGAAAAGCCTACAAAGCATACCATACCGAACCAAACTGGACCAAACTGACAGTAGTGGAAACGGGCCATATTTGTTGCTACTGGGTGAGGTCATCAAGAGGCACGGCATCACGGCATAAATTTCAATAGTTATGCTGATGACACCTAGCTGTACATGGCTGTGTCTCCTGATGACCCTGGACCTATTGACTCTCTTTTAAACTGTATTTATGATATTAAACAGTGGATAGCAGACTCTGTGATCATGGGTTGTGTAGTCTCCTGATGGAGGTTCTACGAGATGGTGTTCCTTCATATGGTGCCTCGGTGCAGAGCTATTTTTTTTTTTTTTTGTTACTTATTTTGTACCCGTAGGTAGATTTGTTTTGCAGTCTGGTGACAATCCACCAGCTGCCGGTCGCTGCGTGCGCAAGCGCCCCTTAACTCCCTAACCTGCATGTTTTTGGCGTGTGGGAGGAAACCGGAGAAATCCCGGAGCAAACCCATGCAAACACAGGGAGAACATGCAAACTCCACACAGATCACTGTTGGTCGGGGGCTGGGATCAAACCCACGATCCCCGCGCTCCCCCGGCCGAGGGTAAAACTGTGCTGCCACAGTGCTAACCACTGCGCCACCGTGCAGCCTATGTCTCTTCTTTTGATTTTATATGTGTGTGGGAGAAGTAGAGAGTGGTGCATGTGCCTCTGTGTGTGTGTGTGTGTGTGTGTGTGTGTTTGGGAGGGTTGGAAGGGGTAGGATGCATCATGCAAATATATGTACTTAAATTTGCCTACTGCGCTTTTGTCTATGTAAAGCCCTTTGAGCAACATTAAATTGTTTGAAAAGTGCTATACCAATAAAGTTTGACTGACTGATTGAACATTACTCTCAGTGTATGCCTTTGAGCCTCCTTTCTTTTTGTTAGTTCCACCATCTCCAAACCATACATCATAGCAGGTCTCACTACCATCTTATAAATCTTCCCTTTCACTCTAGCTGCTATCCTTCTGTCACAAGTCACCACTAACACTCATCTCCACCCACTCCACCCTGCTTGCACCCTCTTCTTCACCTTTCTTACTAGAGTGGTGGCCTAGTGGTAGAGCATCCGCCCCACAGTCGGGAGGTCATGGATTCAAGCCCCAGCTGGGTCATACTAAAGACCATATAAAAAAAAAATGGTACTTTCTAGCTTGGTGCTCAGCATAATAGAATGGGGGAAGGAAAAAGTTGTTTGTGGCGGCACCTTGCATGGGAGTGGCCCCCTCGTGATTAACACTGCAGATAGGAGAAACATAATTTTGTTCAACTGTACATGATTGGCTGTATGGATTGAATGATAAAGTTGGCTTCTTCTTCTTCTCGCCTGTGCAACAGTAAGAGGCCCCACCCCCTCCTTCCTTCACTTCCGCCCTCCCAAGAGAGCAGACACTTTTTCCTTCTCTCTTGCTCTGACTTTTTTTTCCTTCCCCCCCAACTACTGGATCCCAGCTTGCTGTTGTCTGTCTGCGTCTAACTGCGACTGTCAAAAGAAATTATGGAGTTAATAAGCTGGGCTTTGAACACAATTGACACTATTTTTTCAACAAGGAAAAGTGCTCCGGGGGAAGCTGTCTGCCCCGCAGGAACGGCTCCAGCGGGCTATTTAAGGGACACAAGTAATTGGAGGATCTTGTGTCTAACTAATCTCTCTATCGAAGATATTGAAGATTTGTATGTCTTCGTAATAATGGTGATCGGGATCTTTCTGATTGGAACTGGGATTGTCCTGGTGTACCGCAAATTGCTGAAGATGGATACAACCTATCAAAATGCTGGCCAGGCGAGGTGCATCTATCAAATTGAAAAATTGGAGAAGACCCTGATAGCGACAAATGGAGAACTGTCTCGGAAGGTGGATTACATCATGGTTACGCTTAGGTCTATCCACGACGGACTCAAAGCCCCGCAATGAAGGATTAAGTACTGAATCTACAGAAGAAATAAAAAGCTCCTTCTCTGTGATCAGTCCTATTTGGCCCAATTTCCCCATGAAAATTCCTCCTGGCTGTCTGCAGTCTGTGTTTTCAAAACATCGAGCACAAGGCCTTGGACAGCACCTGCTCAGATAATCGCAAGGACGATGGCGAGCAGCCAGACAAAACATCTCCTGCCAAGTGCCCTTGTTGTTCTTCTATTACAACACTTGCTTCAACAGTGCACACATATTGATCCACGAACTGAAATAAAGATCCACACACTGCTCTCTTGTGTCCTGTGAAATCTTGTCCGCGAATGTGCATTAAGAGCTTTTTTTTTCCTTGTAATCACAATATTGATTGATTATGCAACCAGTATTCTGAATCAATGATTTTTTTGCTCCTTCCTATTGTATTATCCTTATGCTACCTGTACCCTCCTGCTGATAGGCGCGTTTCAGATGCGCCGCGGCACGCAAATGCAGGTTCGTTACTGTGTCAAGTCAAATTCTCTCGTATGTTATCAGTGATCTGTTAATGTACTTGGCAATAAATCTTTTTCTGATTCTGATTCTGATTCTGATTCTGATTCTTCCAAAAGCTTACATGCACAAAACTGAGGACCTTTCTAATTATTATAATAACACACCTGTCTTTACGCTACACACTTTCATGTACATTGACCCATCCGTGAAACCACTACCATTACTGTGTATATTTTCCATAATCCTTGCAGAACACACGATTGCAGAACACACGAGTGAATAAGATGGCCATCTTATTCAAGTGTGTGTTCTGCACTCCACACTCTCATGTACATAGTTCCATCCGTGAAGCCACTACCATACCTGTGTATGGTGTGGGCATACCTGTGTATACCTGTGGGCTATTTTTATTTTTATTTCAGACGTATGTTTAATTGTGTATTGTAGAGGCTGGGTTAATCATCTCAGACTGGATGCAGAGGGTAAACAGAGAAGGACAATAGTTATGGAGATTATGGTGAGGTAGCAGGAAGAAGGAGTTGGGGGGAGAAGGGATGAATGTATTGTGATGTGAGATGTCATGCAGATGTGAGATGGGCAGTTGATATAAAAGGAGAACCCCTGGTGTATGGAGACATGCTTTTTCTGTGTATGACTGATGTGAGAGTGAATAAAGTCGTCTGCTGCATAAATCTGCCTCCGTTATTTACACTCTCCACACTGGTGACCCCTTGACGAATTATGGAACACGAGGCAAGAACCCCAGAGTCGGCCCGGACGGGAAGCCCCAGCAACGCGTGCGCTGTTTTGGTCAAACTACCGGACTTTTGGCTGCACGGCCCGCGGTCTTGGTTCCACCACACCGAGGCTCAGTTCACCCTCCGGGGAATAGCGGCAGACGACACCAAATATTACTATGTGGTCGCAGCGCTGGACGCTCGCACATCTCAGCAGGTAGCGAGCCTGCTCCAACAGCCTCCAGCCCACGACAAATACGAGGCTCTCAAGGCCGCGCTGACCTGGCGCTACACGCTCTCGGACTGTGAGAGAGCGGAGAGGCTCCTGAGGCGCTCCGAGTTAGGAGATGGGTCGGCAGTCGGGCTGATGGAGAAGATGTTGGCGTTGATGGGCACGGATGATGGGCATTTTCTGTTTGCCCACCTTTTCCTCTGGAACCTCCCAACAGAGGCGAGAGCGGTTCTTGCCAGTTCGCAGCTGCTGGCCATGCGGGACTACCGTGCGCTAGCCCAGGAGGCAGATCAGATCATCGTCACCACCAGAGCCCTCACAGTGAATGCGGTGGTGTCGGAATCCAGCGAGACGACCAGCGGAGATGAGGAGCCGCCGACGGTAGCAGCAGCGGGGGCCAGGAAGCGCCAGAGAGACACGCTCTGCTTCTACCACCACCGCTTTGGAGAGAATGCACGCAGATGTGTGCCACCGTGCCAATTCAAGCGTTCGGGAAACGCCAAGGCCGGCAGTCGGTAGCAGCTGCGACCGCCGGTGAAGACAACAAGCTGCTCTACGTGACGAACTCGCACTCGGGGAGACGGTTCCTCGTAGACACCGGAGCCCAGAAGAGCATCATCCTGCCATCCTACACCGACCGGCTAGAGGGAGCTAGCGGCCCCGGGCTGGTAGCAGTAAAGGGCTCGGACATTAAGACTTTTGGTGAGAGAACACTGACTTTATCCCTACACGGCCGTATGTACGAGTGGACTTTTGTCATAGGGGCATTGAGTTTCCCAATCCTGGGAGCTGATTTTCTGTGTGCACACGGGTTGCTAGTCGATGTTCCTAACAGACGCTTGGTTAATGCAATGTCTTTTGATTCTCTCCCCTGTACAGCTCGAGGGGCTGGGCCAATAACAGAAGCCAACATCACAGCTCCAGGCGGTAAGTTCCATACACTGCTCACTCAGTTCCCAGCACTCACGGTCCCAACGTTTTCAGCGGCCAGCACTAAAAACGGGGTGGAACACTTTATCACCACCACCGGGCCACCTGTTTTCGCACAACCTCGGCGCTTGGACGCAGCTAAACTGGCCATAGCGCGCGAGGAGTTTGCCAACCTGGAAAGGTTGGGCATCATCAGGCGATCGAACAGCCCATGGGCATCCCCGCTACACATGGTCCCTAAGGCCGAGGGATCGTGGCGACCGTGCGGAGATTTCCGCAGATTGAATAACGCCACAGCGCACGACCACTACCCAATTCCCCATATTCAGGATTTTTCCGTTCACCTCGCCGGAGCACGTATTTTTTCTAAAATAGACCTGGTCCGTGGTTACCACCAGGTCCCAGTGAGCGCGGAGGACATACCCAAAACAGCGGTAATAACTCCGTTTGGCTTGTTTGAGTTTTTACGCATGCCCTTCGGATTAAAAAGAGCGGCACACACATTCCAACGCATGATGGATGCGGTGTTGCACGATCTCCCGTTTGTGTTCGTCTACCTGGATGATATCCTGGTGGCCAGCGCGTCCGAGGACGAACACGTAACCCACCTCAGGACGGTTTTCCCAAGGTTGGAGGAGCACGGGTTAATAATCGACCCGGTGAAATGCCAGTTCGGCGTGACGGGGATTGATTTTTTGGGGCCCCGTGTCTCACTGGAGGGAGTGATACCCTTGCCCGACAAAGACGGTCAGGGCGCTGCAAGAATTTCGGGGGATGGTTAACTTTTATAACCGGTTCCTCCCCCGCGCAGCTCAACTCATGCAGTCATTGTACGCCGCGCTCAAGAAACGGAAACCGGCGGACAGAGTCGAATGGACTCCGGAGCGGGAGCAGGCGGTCTCTGAGGTTAAAACAGCCCTGGCAAACGCCGCACTGTTGGCGCACCCGGATCCGGCGGCCCGGATAGCGCTCACTACTGATGCCTCCGACGTGGCCATAGGGGCCGTTGTGGAGCAACGTGTCGCCAGTTCTTGGCAGCCGCTTGCTTTTTTCAGCAGGGCTTTGCACGACAGTGAGCATAAATACAGCGCGTTCGACAGAGAGCTGCTGGCTCTCCACCTGGCCATACGCCACTTCCAGTTCTGGCTGGAAGGGCGCAGCTTCACCACGTTCGTGGACCACAAGCCGCTAACGTTCGCGATGGCCAAGGTTTCGGAACCATGGTCGGGCCGGCAGCAGAGACAGCTGGCCGCGATCTCGGAGTTTACGACCGATATTCAGCATGTGTCGGGTAAACTGAATGTGGTGGCGGACTGCCTCTCGCGCGCAGTAGTGGCCCCGGTCTGCGTGGGGATAGATTATACAGCCATGGCTGCAGAGCAGATTGGCGATATGGACGTGTGCGCGCTCCAGTCTGGACCAACAGGGTTAAGGCTGGAGAGCAGAGTACTGCAAGACGGCAAGCCCCCCCCCCAATCTGCGACGTCTCCACGGGACGCCCGCGCCAGGTGGTCCCAGTTGCTTGGCGCCGCCGCGTGTTTGAGTCAGTTCACACTCTGGCTCACCCAGGAGTGCGCGTGTCAGTCAAAATGGTGGGAGCAAAGTTCATGTGGCCAGACCTACGCAAACAAGTGAAAGAGTGGGCTGCAGCCTGCATAGCGTGCCAACGAGCCAAAGTACTCAGACACACGAAGGCTCCTTTGGAGCCGTTTCGTATACCGGCGAAGAGGTTCGACCATGTTCACATGGACCTCGTGGCCCCCCTCCCGCCATCGCAGGGGTGCACGTACCTTCTGACAGTGGTGGACCGCACCACACGCTGGCCAGAAGTGGTCCTGCTGGCGGCAACCACGTCCACGGACGTGGCGTGTGCCTTTTTGACGACATGGGTGGCACGTTTTGGAATTCCGTTGGACATCACGTCCGATAGGGGCCCTCAGTTTGTTTCCGACCTCTGGTCCGCGATGGCCCGTAGCCTGGGTGTTGCAATTCATCGCACAACCGCGTACAACCCACAGGCCAACGGGTTATGCGAGCGTATTCATAGGTCACTGAAAGCAGCGCTCAGGGCTTCGCTGATGGATGCAAATTGGGTAGACTGGTTGTCGTGGGTTTTATTGGGGTTGCGTTCCGCACCAAAAGAGGATTTGGAGGCTTCCCCGGCAGAGCTTGTTTTTTCTCAGCCACTGTGGCTGCCCGGGGAATTTTTGCTAGATAATCCTGCGCCAGACAACTGCCCGTCTCAGTGTTTGCAGCATAGCGCAGACACAGGCACGCTGCCCGGCCTGGCCCACCACTGTTTTCCACACACTTTTGTGCCAAAAACTTTGAAGAACGCGGCGTTCGTGTTTGTCAGGCACGATGCCCACCGCCCTCCATTGCGCCCACCCTACGATAGCCCGTTCAGTGTGCTGGAAACAGGAGACAAACATTTTTTGTTAGACTTGGGGGGTTGTCGGGAGAAAATATGCATAGACAGACTTAAGCCCGCCTTTGTGGTGGCGGACGAGCAAGTGATGTTGGCTCGGGCCCCATGGCATGGAAGACCCCCACTGAGAACTCCCCAGGTAAACGATTCTTCAGAGCAGCCACACAGGCAAGTCGAAGGTTCCGCCCCCTCGCCATGGCCCACCCGCAGACAGACACACCCCCAGGAGCCCCCCGCCGGCACAGCAGCGCCGCGGAAGCGGTAGACCCCCGTTACAGCAGATATGGGAGGAGACTGAAGCCAAAAGGACGTGGGAGGGGCGTGTAGAGGCTGGGTTAATCATCTCAGACTGGATGCAGAGGGTAAACAGAGAAGTACAATAGGTATGGAGATTATGGTGAGGTAGCAGGAAGAAAAAGTTGGGGGGAGAAGGGATGAATGTATTGTGATGTGAGATGTCATGCAGATGTGAGATGGGCAGTTGATATAAAAGGAGAACCCCTGGTGTATTGAGACATGCTTTTTCTGTGTATGACTGATGTATTCACTGAGAGTGAATAAAGTCGTCTGCTGCATAAATCTGCCTTCGTTATTTACACTCTCCACAGTATTCTGTAATTGTGGTTTATCAAATCCTTCTCTCTTACTTTGTTGCGCAGTAGCCTAGTGGAGCACCCACAATTTAGTTGTACTGTACAACTGTACAATGACAATAAAGCCTATGCTATTCTATTCTATCTTCCATTGCTTTGTATGGCTGACCTCAAGTATTTAAACTCATGTACCTTCACTACCTCTACTCTTTGCATCTTTACCATTGCACCTGACTCCTTCTCATTCACACACGTGTACTCTCACTACAGATCACAGTGCTGTCAGCAAACATCACAGTCCATGGAGACTCCTGCCTGGCCTCGCGTGTCAGCCTGTCCATCACCATGACAAACAAGAAGGAGCTCTGAGCCAACCCCTGTGTTAATCCCACCACCACCTTGAATTCATCAGTCACTCCTACAGCACACCTCACAACCATCTTGCTATCTCATACATGTCCTTCACCACCCCCACATACTTCTCTGCCACTCCTGATTTCCTCCTACAATACCAACTCCCTCTCTTGGCACCCTATCATATGATTTCTCTAAATCCACAAAGACACAGTGCAACTCATTCTGACCTTCTCTATACTTCTTCAACACTCTGAAAGCAAACATTGCATCTGTAGTACTCAATCTTGGCATGAAACTGTACTGCTGCTCATTGATTTTCACCTCTCTTCTTAACCTATCTTTAACAACTCTTTCCCATACCTTCATAGTGTGACTGAACAACTATATACCTCTGTAGTTACTACATTTCTGAGCATCACCCTTTTTCTTGAAAATATGTACCACAACACTTCTTCTCCAGTTCTCAGACATCCTCTCATTCTCCAAGATAGTGTCAAACAGTCTGGTTAAAAAGTCCACTGCCATCTCTCCTAAACATCTTCATACCTTCACAGGTACTCCTGTCTACTTAATTCATCTCCCTGACTATCCCACTTTTTCTTTGCAAACCTCTTCCTTTGAATACTTTCCTGTATCTCCTCATTACCTCCGCCAAGGATGTTATGTTTTTGCCTGGGTTTTTTTGTTTGTTTGTTTGTTTGTCTGTCTGTTTGTGACCAACATAACTCAAAAAGTTATGGACAGATTTTGATGAAATTTTCAGGAAATGTCCGAACTGGGACAAGGAAGAATTGATTAGATTTTGGGAGTGATCCGGATCACCGTCTGGATCCAGGAATTTTATAAATGATTCTTTATCATTGGGAGATAGGGCTATTTGAGCATATGCACATGGAGCTCCACAATAACTAGTCAGGGTGATTGGAAAAAAATATACTATTACTATTACTATTGCTATTGCAACAACACATCATCAGTAGGGCAAAACTAACCTGTCTCATGACGGTCTAAACCCAGCTCACGTTCCCTATTAGTGGGTGAACAATCCAACGCTTGGTGAATTCTGCTTCACAATGATAGAAAGTCCAGCAATTAAATTGCAATTAAATTTTTGAGTAGATCACAGCATGGGGGACTGAGCTGCCTTGGCGGAGGTCTGCGCTCTCCGAGTGCTTTTCTAGTTCCACCATCAAGTCTCCTTGTCTTCTTTCCTCTGTCCACTGGATACACCACATACCTTTCTACCTGTTTCCTTCAATACTTTAGCTGTACTTGCCCAGTCCTCTGGTAATTCCTTTCTATCACCCAGAGCCTGCATCAATCCCTTCCTGAACTTTGTGCCACATTCTTTCTTCTGTAACTTTTCCCATTTAATCCTTGGCTCTGCCCTCACTCTCTTTCTCATCTTGTTTCCCAAAGTCATCCTACAGACTACCATCCGATGCTGCCTAGCTACATTCTCCCCTGCCGCCACCTTGCAGTCTCCTATGTCTTTCAGATTTCACCTTCTGCATTAGATGTAGTCCACCTGTTTGCACCTTTCTCCGCTTTTGGAAGTCACCCTATGCTCCTCTCTCTTCTTGAAATGTGTTCACCACAGCCATTTCCATCATTTTAGCAAAATCCACAATCATCTGTCCTTTCACATTTCTCTCTTTAAGGCCATATGTACTAGGGGAGTAAAGGTACTTGTATTCGGATTCGGATTTTTCGGTACGCCACCAATGGTACAGTTCAGATGCGTACCGAGGTACAACATGGACTATATCAAATAACGGACAGAAAGTGTAACTGTCATATCCCACCCCCTCTTCCTCTCAGTTTCCCAGTTGAAGGCCGTCTGTCAGCAGACTTCTGCAGTGTTCCACCCTGGTGAAGGATGACTGAAATTGGGCTACTTCTAAACACAACACCAGTAAGGTTAGTGAGTTTTTTGCGAGTAAAGTTAATGCTTCTTATTTTCAATGAGTGACTGTCTCAGCTTTAGAAAACTGATAAATCAATCTTCTTCCCTTTATCACGGGATAGTAATTTTGTTGGCTCCAACTGCACAATAACTTCAAAATATCGGGGGGAGGTAGGTTGAGGCTGAAACCATCAGACAAGCAGGCTCACAGTAACGGCACATTTATGAAAAAAAGTAACAGCACATTTACTGGACGCTGCAAATTCCTTTTTCCCTGTAAACAGCACACCATGAGCCCTGGCTACTGTAATATCTAAAATGTAAAGTTAATTCCAACATGACTGTGTAGTGGAATGGCCAGATAAGGGGATATGAAAACATAAAGTCCAGGAGAGGGGAGTCTCTGGGGGCTTCTCATTCCTGTGCAGGACCGGTGTTACACTGCTGGCATGAGCCGTGCTGTTTATTAGGGCTTGAGCCACTGACAATGTCAGTGGGTGAGAGCCCTATTGTAATCGCTAGGATTATTTATTATTAACCTTATTTATACAGGTAATCCCATTGAGACAATCAATCATTGAGTCATCTGGTGTGTAGAGGAATGAAGCAGGTCTCATATTTATTTTGTGCATAATCACTTCTTTTTTTCCCCCTTGTCCTGTCAGGCAGCTAGACAAACAGAACAGGGATCTGTCACCCTTATTGTGCCAAAACAGATTTACTTTGCCAAGAGGAGCTTATACAGTATCTAACTGTGCACTGTATATTGTTGTAAACTCCTCCTGTAATAACTTTTAATACTTTATTTTAATTATTTTACCCATGGAAGACCCAACAGAATGGGAAAGAGGGAAAGGAGGTATATATGAGAGCACGTGCAAACTAAGTGTGTGCATGTGAGTGGTTTGTCAAGAAACATACGAAGCGGAGGACCGGTCGCAGCAGCTCTCCCCCTGGGAACCCCAAGCAGGCAAGGCAGTGCCACCAACCTCCACAGGGCACAAACGTCCGAGGTCAGCAAGCCCCAGGAAAGCCAGGCATCCACCCCCGGAGGGACGATCAAGGGAGGCCAGGCTGCTCAGCGGCCAGTGTGGCAAGCCCACACCCCCAGACCCGCCCGACCCCCAGTGGGGCCAACGCCCACCCACGGGCCCCAGGCACCACAAGGCCAACGACCCCAACCCCCGGGGCAGCCCCCCCAGGCACCCCCACAGTGGGCCCGCCCTAGTGCCACTGCCGCACACCCCAGGGACTCCCCTGCCCAAAGAAGTCCCCCCACCCAGGGGATCCCACATTGCCGAGAGGCACTACCCCCCTTAATCCAGCACCTCCTAACTCACAGACACACCCATCCCCACACCTTCACACCCACATGCTCCCATGCGCACCCATATGCACTAACTCTCGCTCACTCACCTGGACCAACCCATTCTCTCTCACTCCTGTACCCATTCAAACTCACCCCTCATTCACCTTTGTTTCATAAGGTGGCTGCGAAGCAGATGCAGCGAGCCTGAACACGTACCAGTGCCCTGCAGTGACCAGGGAGACCACTGGCGCAGGCCACAGAAGCAGACCCCCACCCCCGGCGTCCACCTGAGTGGCCAATCAGCAGACCACCGCAGGCACCCCAAGATGTCACCCAACATGCAAAGCACCGCACAAAACTGACCCACCATCACCACCTCCATTCATCACCCCCTCACTCTCACTTACGCTCATATTCAGTCCCCCTCTCACTCACTTGGTTGTATCTATACATTCAGTAGCACCCAGGGATTTTGACAACATGATAGGTCCCAGGCTCCCCACCGGGCCCCCACGCCCCCAGCAGGAGCAGGGCAACAGGGGTGGAGGAAGACCCCCACCCCCTTTTCCCCCGCACAAAACATGGTGGGTGTATGTTGGTTATATGATGTAATTGTGTGTAAATGTGTGGACTACCAAAGTGCAATTAAAATTGGGGGGATAGTGATTGGAGCACCGCTAGCCACTGCGATGGGCAGCAGGGCCCCCATCCCCCCAAGCCCTCAGTGTCTAAAATGCAATTAAAATTGAGGTGAGTGCAGCCCCACCGCACAGCAAAGGTATCCCCTTCACCAACACAGTGCGGCACACCCCCACCCCAAAGCCCTAAATGTATCAAAGAAAATGCATATTCCACCCAGAGTCAGGGGGAAGGGGAGGGGGAGGGCGGGAAATAAGACTGGGAGGTAGGCGGTCTAAAAGCGAGCCCCCCCCCCCCCCCCCAACCAGAAGCCATCTAGCAAACTGGTTCATGAGACCATCCACTGCCCCCAAATCCCAACCCAGGGCGAGGGCCACCAGTGGAAGCAGCCCAGGACCCACCAGCATCACCCCCGGTGCTCCCAGCACCACAAACATGATGGAGTAGCCATACCAATTCCAACTTATCTTACACACACAAACATAGACAACAATAGTCACAATAGTGAACAATGGGCTGGACCCACACGGTGCCCAACATGCCAAGCGACACCCCCGAGCACCCACGCAGGCCCACGACCAACCACCCCAGATGCACACCGACAGCTGCAGGCCGCCCTGCAACCACAGCCACCCCGGAGCAACCCAACAGAAACACGGCCACCAATCCACGCCAATGGCCCCCCAATGGCCCCCCAACCACCCCCAAGCACCAACACACACCCGCCGCCAATGACACCAGGGGCAATGCGACAAAGCGCCTCACCCCGCAACACAACAGCAGGGTGGCCGGGACAAGCAGGCCCCGAAACGCCAACCCCCAAGCCACTAGATGGACTGCCCAACCCCTGCCACCCAACAAAGTTTTCCTACCCATTGACACATCCTCCACCCCCAGACATCCACCCACAGGTAACCGCACCCATACACACACGTACCCCCACCCACCATCACACATGCCCACCTACACCCACACACAGCCCCACCTGCCCACTCACAACACACACACCCACTTTCACATCCGCTCATACACAAGCCCCCACTCACACCCACTCTCACACACATACACACATGCACACCCACACCCGCAGACCCCAGTGGATGGGGAGGGCGACCCAGGATGCAGGCACCTACCCCAGGGTGCCGCCAGGGCCCCAAGGAAAACACGACTCCACCACGCAAGGACGCACCGGGGCCAACCCGCACCACCGGCACACACCCAACCCCGGCCTGGGAGAGGGGGTACCCCCCCAGCACCAGGGGCCCAGGGCCAGACCCAGACCCCCCCCCCCCCCCCCGAGAGGCGAGACCACCCGGCCGGATCCCCCCGGCCCACCCCACAGCCCCTCCAACCAACCCCCCCCCCCCACCAGGGACAGACAAACAGCCACCCTGGAACAGGCCCGGGGTGTCCTCGGGTGTCCAAGGAACAGGCCCCTCGGACACCCGGGGTCGGGGTGCAGCCAGCCATCAGAGGTGCCAAGGAGAGCAAGCCACCGCCCGCCACCCCTCAGATTATAGAATTAATAAGCGGGGACCAGAGAGAATTGAATTCTGCCAATTGATTATTTGAGGAGGCTGACAATCTCTCCAGGCTAATATAATCCAATAGTAAGTTATTATAATAAGTCATGCATAAGTTATTTCTTGATTTCCAATTCATGAGGATAGTTTTCTTTGCAATGCATAAGGCAGTGAGAACCATGTGTGACATCCTTGCATCTAAATTTATTTCATTTAAATCACCTAATATGCAAAGTGTGGGTGAGGATGGGATACTATACCCAAGCCATGCCGACAAGTCCTTACATGTCTTCTGACAGAACTTTCGAACCGGTGCACAGGACCACATAGCGTGCATATAGCTATCCAGGACGTTGCTGGTGCAGTGAGAGCAGATATTGTGTGACTCAGGCCCATTTTGAACATCCTTTGTCCTGTGTAATGAATTCTATGTAAAACCTGATACTGTATAAGTTGTAAGTTAGAGTTTTTAGTCATCTTAAAAGTGTTTAAACATATTTGTGTCCAGAAACTTTCCTCCTTATTGATAGACAGGTCTGTCTCCCATTTTGATATTAGAAGAGATACAGACTCATCCAGCTTTGATAATGGTCCATGTATTTTCAATATCAATTTAGGGGAAAGAAGATTTAGAAACTCTGCCACCTTAACTGGTACCTCTAAATCTGTCTGATTAAGATTAAATCTTGCTTTTATTATGAATTTAAGCTGTTGGTATTCAAAATACTTTTTATCACTGATGTCGTACTGTGACACTAGTTCCTGAAATTGGATAAAATTTCCACCTTGAATAAGACGTTTTAAGTTATTTATTCCTTTCTCTTGCCACAGTGGAAATTTTAATGTCCTCTTTTGTTGCAAGATATCAGGATTATTCCAAATGGGTGTGAGTTTACAGGGGACAAGTGAAGACCCCGTTATTTTTAAAAATTTCCACCAAGCCATCAGAGAGGAGCTGATATTAATACTTTTAAAGCGGTCATGGTGTTTAATACAGGGACTTATAAAAGGTAAGTCAGAGATATTTAGCGACCCACAGAGAGCCTGTTCAGCATCTAACCATGGGTTTCCTAGTAGGGTTGATTTTGTCCATTTTGAAACAAACTGCAGTCTATTAGCTAAAAAGTAATTAAAAAAAATTGGTAGATCTAAGCCTCCGCACTCTTTCACTTTTGGAGGGTTTTTAAACTAATCCGTGATGGTTTATCCTTCCATAAAAATTTACTTATATTTGAGTCTAGAGACTTAAACCAGGCCATTGATGGTTGGGTAGGAATCACTAAGAACAAATAGTTGATTTTAGGAAGGACTGTAGAGGATGTGCTCAAGGATGAGACTGAGTTTATTTCTCAGGTTCAGCTTTATTGTCAGAACACATGCTCTATCAACCTCTCAACAAGGAAAGAGGCTGATCAATGTAACATCACACTTTTATACTCCTGGAGCATCGAAACCTAAGTCACATGGTGCTTTAGCAAACATACAGTCACATGGTACTTAATCCCAGTCACAATGCAACTCTTTGATCTGTCATCATTGTCTCTCATTCTTCAATGATCCGGAAATCCTTCTGGGGCATCTTCTCTGAGACAAAAGGCCAAATCTCACACCTCCTCATTATCTCCTGCAGATCTCTGCCGATCCAGACCTTCTTTGTCCCGCAAGACGTGAAGCACCCAATACACATACAGCAATACATTTGTGGAAAATATGAACCCAACATATGTGCCACGTAACCCCCCCCCCCCCCAAACGTCTACTAAGGGACAAAACATCAACAGAAATGAATGACAGAAAACATAACCACATATCAAAAATCAATCCACCAATTGTTTAGGTCTTAACCTCCTGCCATATCTGCTGTAAGTCGGCATTGTTCCTTCAGCAGCGTCCTCCTGCACCTGTGGATCAGAACTGTTAGCACATCTCTGTGGGGGGTCCGAAGAATGCCTTCTCGGCGGCCTGCCACGGCGAGGGGCCCTCACCAACTGCACGTGTTCATCAGCCAGAACAAAAGCGGGTTTGAGTCTGTTTATGCAAATCAACTCTTCTCTGCCTCCTAAATCTAGCAAAAAATGCTTCTCCCCTGTTTCCAACACTCTGAAAGGCCCGTCATAAGGCGGCCGCAAACCTGGGCGTTGTGCATCATGTCTAACAAAAACAAACTCCGCATTTTTCCAAAGCCTTCGGCACAAAAACGCGTGGAAAACTGTGATGAACTGGGCCAAGAAGGGTGTTTGATCCTGTGCCGTTCTGCAACAGTTGATCGGGGGGGGGCAATTTGGCGCAGGATTGTCGGGAAGGAATTCCCCTGGCAAACGGAGGGGTTGTGCAAAAACTAATTCAGCTGGGGAGGCCTGCAAATCCTCCTTAGGTGCAGAACGCAACCCCAATAAAACCCATGGAAGTTTATCCACCAAATTTGTATCCGTAAGAGATGCTCTGAGGGCTGCTTTCAATGACCTATGAAAGCGTTTGCACAAACCGTTAGCCTGGGGGTTATACGCGGTAGTGCGGTGAATCTTCACCCCTAGGCTGTGGGCCATTAATGACCAGAGTCCGGAAACAAATTGGGGACCCCTGTCGGACGTTATGTCCGACGGAACTCCAAAACGCGCAACCCAAGCTGTTAAAAACGCGCGTGCAACTTCTTCTGCTGTAGTTGACCAGAGGAACCACTTCTGGCCAACGCGTGGTGCGGTCTACCATCGTCAAAAGGTGTGTGCACCCCTGCGACAACGGAAGAGGACCCACCAAGTCCACATGCACATGATCAAATCGCTTAGCTGGAATGTGAAAAGGCTCCAAAGGAGCTCTAGTGTGCTTGTGTATTTTGGCTCGCTGACACGCTACGCAGGCTGCTGCCCATTCCTTGACCTGTTTACGCAACCCCAGCCAAACAAATTTCTCCCCCACCATCTTAATCGATGCGCAGACCCCCGGGTGGGCCAGAGAATGGATTGAGTCAAAAACGCGGCGGCGCCACACAGCTGGAACCGCCCCATGGAGACGTCGCAGATTAGGGGGGGCATACCTATTTGCTGCACCATGTGCTCCAGCCTTAACCCTGTTGGTCCAGACTGGAGCGCGCACACATCCGCGTCGCTAACCTGCTCCGCGGCCATGGCTGCATAATCTAAACCAGGGGTGTCCAAACTTTTTTCACTGAGGGCCACATACATAAAAATATAGAAGGGGCTGGGCCACTTACTAGAAATTATGTATATAGCCTTAACTTTAGTGTATTAAAGTTAGAAAAATCAATTAAAAGTGGACAAATATGTTATATTGTTGAATATAATTAAAGACAAAACTGCCTTCATCACAGCTTTCCATAAATGGATCTTTACTGATTTATTCAGAAAAAGCTTTGGTAGCTCATTCTCAGAACAGCAGCCTCAGATTTCTTCTTAGACAGAAGATTTACAGTACAGAGAAAAAACAATTAGGCTTAGCAACACACTGTCACCATGGGTTGAGATGCCGTCTCGGCACTCAGCCCATGTTTTCCCTCATCCCCGCTTCCCATTGAGCAGTGTCTCAGCAGGCTCCCAGCTGGCAGCATTACGGACGGCTGGGGCCAATTAGTCCTCATCAGCTGGGGCGCTGCCAATGAGGATAAATAGGAGCAGCCTCGATGACTCGGGGCTGCGACATACGCACTGCTAAGCTGAAGCCCCTTCGTCTGGTGTCAGCTTCTACTCCCCTTGCAGCATTCCTATGTTTGTATCCCGCTGTGAGTATGCATGTCTTGTACCCCCATGTCCGGTACGAGCTTCTTACCTCTGCGCTGTGCAACCTGTGAGTGTACGTCTGCATGAGTATCTGTGCTCTCCTCATCCCTTATCCTTTACCCCTAATAAAACATCACGACTCACTGGCTTGTCCCTGGCTCTGATTGCCCGGCTCCCTAGAGCCGGGTGTGACAGTATGTCGCAGCCAGAAGAGTTACCGGCGGCCGTGAGTCGCCGTGGAAATGTACCTTTCTGTCCGGGTGTCAGCGCTGCTAGCATGCCGTTTCCCAGGAGTCACTTCCGGCACCAGGGCGACGAGCTGAGGTCCATCTCGGAGGCTGTCGACGGGACGCTCTTCACCCTGCACGACGCCTCCAACGCGAGACGCTGGCATCCGGGCCGTGCTGAGGAATTCCTGGGCTGTCACCCTCATTCTGTGTTCCATCTGGAGGACAGCGCCAGGATAGACGCTGCAGGTACACAGCGAGAGAAGCTCCACGGGGTGGATGGAAATCCCGGCAGGAAGTCGAAGTGGGCGACGCCTTTCCCCGCTTCGGAGTCCCGTTCCTGCCGCCATTCCAGTCCGGGAGTTCGCGCCAACCAGAGGGCTCTCCCCGACCTGCGCCACGTCACTCAGGATTCCCTTCAAGGAGCCGCAGCTGACAGCAGTTATGCCTGGGGTCGAGTGGCTGTCGCGAGCTCTACTGTGTTTCCTGCCACCACCTTCTGGCATGTGGCGGCGGCAGTGAGGTTGATGGAGAGGACTTCAGGGCTACGAAGCTTTCCCGTGCTCGGCGCCTTCCTCGCCTCGATCTCCGATCTGGAGCGGCGAATCCTGGGTTTCCCCCTCGCTTCGTTCCCTGGGAATAGCCGCCATCACATCGCCGAGTCACCTCTGCACGAACCTCGTCCGGATCCAGTTCTGGGCTATCGTCAGGACCGTTCCTCCCACGCAGCTGTCACCCCTTCGCCTCGTCAGTGTGGAGATTCTACAGCCTCGTTCCCTGAGCCTCGTTTCCCTGCTGTCATTCCTGGACATTCGGGCTGGCTCACCCCGGCTGTTTTCCCCTCCTCCTCGACGCGCTTCCTGACTGCTGTGTGTGCCATTGGAATCCCGGCCTGGTGAGCTCTCTGCTGGAGACAACGCGAGCGATCCTCAGACGAATTCCCGGGGGGTCCTCCGTTATCGCCGGGCGGGGAGAGGAAGAAGCAGAATCCACTACAGCGGGCGATACTCAACCTCCAGGGGGCAGGCAAGTCATTGTTTTTTCACACCTGCTTAATGATTTGCTCTGTCACATCCCTGGAGGAGAAGTTCAGGGTTCGCAGCTCCCTGAACTCCCCCCACCTGCTGTAACCTGTATTCTTAATCCCGCATCCTCTGTGTCTCTCTCCGCCGAGCGTTCCCCGGCTCCGGGTCAACGTGGTGGGATATGGAGAGGGCCTGTGGTTCCGCAGCTACATTGCGGACGGAGGAGGGGGACTGACTGCTGCGTGGAGTCTACGCCGACGACTGAGCGTCCCTGGGTCTCCACGGAGGAGCGGTTCGGTCCAGCGGGACGAGATTCTTCTGGCTTCACGCCGAGTGGATCGTCGGCGGGGTTACCTGAGCTGGAGGGATCTCAAGCTGCGCTGACCATCGTGCTGGCTGCGGGGCCCGACGCGGCTAGATGGGAGTCTGACAATGACCTCCTGACGACGGATCCTGGATCTTCGCAGTCCTGGACGGCGTCAGAACCCGAGATCAGGCGAGTGCTCTCCTTTCTTTTCTCTCTTTTTATCTCTGAGCACTTCAGCCTGTCTCCAGGGGAGACGAGCAGGGTGCAGCCGCCCACTGCGTCTGAGCTTGTCTCGCCGGGTTCTGGCGCTGCCGGTGATCCTGATCCCGGTTCTGTTTTCTCTTCTGAGCCTTCTTCCAGGGTCACCGGCGAGGAGTTGCTGTTCCTCGTGGTGCTGGAGGGTCCGGGTTCAACGTTGGAGGTCGGTTCTGGTGTAGTATCCAACGTGGGTTCGCCCGAGACCCAATCGGGGTCCAACGTGGGTTCGCCTGAGGCCCGATCGGGGTCCGACGTGGGTGCTGCCCCAGTGTTGTCCAGGTCCAGTGAGGAGGTGGCCATTTTCCTGCGGCCTGACGCCTGTCGCCCTCGTCATCGGCTCTCCCCTGAGTCTCTTCCACCGGGATCCGCTCTGACCCTTCGTCCGTCTCAACGGTCCTGGTGGTTGAGTGATGCGGGTCGACGACCCGACCCGCAAAACTTTCGGTTCGGTGATCTGGTTCCCCCCACTGGTCTGTGTTTGCCTTTGGGCGGCCTGGTTCGGCAGCCGTTGGACTGGATTCCTGGGATCTGGGTCCAGAGTTCGCCGTCCGAACACTTCTCTTCCCCTGATTCGCCAGCTGGACGATGGGCGGGGAGATCTCCGGAGCCATCTCGGCTATTTTTGGACTCTGCCTGCCATACACCTCGGGTGTCACTTTTTCTTTTATCGTTATTAAGGTCACTCGGGTTTAATGTTTTGTCCTGTTGGTGGATATGTTTTTATAGTGCTGTGTGTTTTCCATCTCTCATGCTCAGCATTTTACTTTTTGTACCATGTTTTTAGCCTCGTTTTTTCATTGTTGAGTTATGTTTTGTTTCCTTTCAGACCATACTCTGCAGTTATCCATTCATTCCAGTCACTTTCATTTCTTTAGGTGACTGTGGGTATTTATACGTATATTCGTGTGTGTGGGTTTTTCTTTGCCTGCACTCAGTATTTCTTTTTTATGCCCTGTTTGTTCATTATAGAGTCATGTGCCTTGTTTTCCGTGACACCATGCTCTGTAATTGTCCATTTGTTCCAGTCACCTTCACTTTTCTTGGTGACTGTGTGTGTGTATGTACTTATATTAGTGCTGTGTATTGTGTTTCCCCTTTATTTAACCATACTCAGCATTTTTGCCCTGTACCTTTTTGGTGGTTTTTTTTTTTTCCTTGCTCTGGGTCACGCATGGTTGGTACTCTCTGGGTAGTGTGTAACCGGCGTGCTGACCCAGTTCTTCTCCCCATCTGTACCTGGGTTAATTATTCCCTGCCTTGTCAGTATTGTATTTGGGGTTTTTTTTTTCCCTCTACCCTACATTGCCCCATTGGTGTTGTCCTTCCCTTGGCTTCTTCCCCTCCGGTCCTGCCTCCCTTCCTCCCACCCTAGGGGGGGGGGGGGGGGACTGGGATGTTCCTGGTCGTTCAGGAGCCCGACCTTGAGGGGGGGACTCTGTCACCATGGGTTGAGATGCCGTCTCGGCACTCAGCCCATGTTTTCCCTCATCCCCGCTTCCCATTGAGCAGCGTCTCAGCAGGCTCCCAGCTGGCAGCATTACGGACGGCTGGGGCCAATTAGTCCTCATCAGCTGGGGTGCTGCCAATGAGGATAAATAGGAGCAGCCTCGATGACTCGGGGCTGCGACATACGCACTGCTAAGCTGAAGCCCCTTCGTCTGGTGTCAGCTTCTACTCCCCTTGCAGCATTCCTATGTTTGTATCCCGCTGTGAGTATGCATGTCTTGTACCCCCATGTCCGGTACGAGCTTCTTACCTCTGCGCTGTGCAACCTGTGAGTGTACGTCTGCATGAGTATCTGTGCTCTCCTCATCCCTTATCCTTTACCCCTAATAAAACATCACGACTCACTGGCTTGTCCCTGGCTCTGATTGCCCGGCTCCCTAGAGCCGGGTGTGACAGTATGTCGCAGCCAGAAGAGTTACCGGCGGCCGTGAGTCGCTGTGGAAATGTACCTTTCTGTCCGGGTGTCAGCGCTGCTAGCATGCCGTTTCCCAGGAGTCACTTCCGGCGCCAGGGCGACGAGCTGAGGTCCATCTCGGAGGCTGTCGACGGGACGCTCTTCACCCTGCACGACGCCTCCAACGCGAGACGCTGGCATCCGGGCCGTGCTGAGGAATTCCTGGGCTGTCACCCTCATTCTGTGTTCCATCTGGAGGACAGCGCCAGGATAGACGCTGCAGGTACACAGCGAGAGAAGCTCCACGGGGTGGATGGAAATCCCAGCAGGAAGTCGAAGTGGGCGACGCCTTTCCCCGCTTCGGAGTCCCGTTCCTGCCGCCATTCCAGTCCGGGAGTTCGCGCCAACCAGAGGGCTCTCCCCGACCTGCGCCACGTCACTCAGGATTCCCTTCAAGGAGCCGCAGCTGACAGCAGTTATGCCTGGGGTCGAGTGGCTGTCGCGAGCTCTACTGTGTTTCCTGCCACCACCTTCTGGCATGTGGCGGCGGCAGTGAGGTTGATGGAGAGGACTTCAGGGCTACGAAGCTTTCCCGTGCTCGGCGCCTTCCTCGCCTCGATCTCCGATCTGGAGCGGCGAATCCTGGGTTTCCCCCTCGCTTCGTTCCCTGGGAATAGCCGCCATCACATCGCCGAGTCACCTCTGCACGAACCTCGTCCGGATCCAGTTCTGGGCTATCGTCAGGACCGTTCCTCCCACGCAGCTGTCACCCCTTCGCCTCGTCAGTGTGGAGATTCTACAGCCTCGTTCCCTGAGCCTCGTTTCCCTGCTGTCATTCCTGGACATTCGGGCTGGCTCACCCCGGCTGTTTTCCCCTCCTCCTCGACGCGCTTCCTGACTGCTGTGTGTGCCATTGGAATCCCGGCCTGGTGAGCTCTCTGCTGGAGACAACGCGAGCGATCCTCAGACGAATTCCCGGGGGGTCCTCCGTTATCGCCGGGCGGGGAGAGGAAGAAGCAGAATCCACTACAGCGGGCGATACTCAACCTCCAGGGGGCAGGCAAGTCATTGTTTTTTCACACCTGCTTAATGATTTGCTCTGTCACATCCCTGGAGGAGAAGTTCAGGGTTCGCAGCTCCCTGAACTCCCCCCACCTGCTGTAACCTGTATTCTTAATCCCGCATCCTCTGTGTCTCTCTCTGCCGAGCGGTCCCCGGCTCCGGGTCAACGTGGTGGGATATGGAGAGGGCCTGTGGTTCTGCAGCTACATTGCGGACGGAGGAGGGGGACTGACTGCTGCGTGGAGTCTACGCCGACGACTGAGCGTCCCTGGGTCTCCACGGAGGAGCGGTTCGGTCCAGCGGGACGAGATTCTTCTGGCTTCACGCCGAGTGGATCGTCGGCGGGGTTACCTGAGGTGGAGGGATCTCAAGCTGCGCTGACCATCGTGCTGGCTGCGGGGCCCGACGCGGCTAGATGGGAGTCTGACAATGACCTCCTGACGACGGATCCTGGATCTTTGCAGTCCTGGACGGCGTCAGAACCCGAGATCAGGCGAGTGCTCTCCTTTCTTTTCTCTCTTTTTATCTCTGAGCACTTCAGCCTGTCTCCAGGGGAGACGAGCAGGGTGCAGCCGCCCACTGCGTCTGAGCTTGTCTCGCCGGGTTCTGGCGCTGCCGGTGATCCTGATCCCGGTTCTGTTTTCTCTTCTGAGCCTTCTTCCAGGGTCACCGGCGAGGAGTTGCTGTTCCTCGTGGTGCTGGAGGGTCCGGGTTCAACGTTGGAGGTCGGTTCTGGTGTAGTATCCAACGTGGGTTCGCCCGAGACCCAATCGGGGTCCAACGTGGGTTCGCCTGAGGCCCGATCGGGGTCCGACGTGGGTGCTGCCCCAGTGTTGTCCAGGTCCAGTGAGGAGGTGGCCATTTTCCTGCGGCCTGACGCCTGTCGCCCTCGTCATCGGCTCTCCCCTGAGTCTCTTCCACCGGGATCCGCTCTGACCCTTCGTCCGTCTCAACGGTCCTGGTGGTTGAGTGATGCGGGTCGACGACCCGACCCGCAAAACTTTCGGTTCGGTGATCTGGTTCCCCCCACTGGTCTGTGTTTGCCTTTGGGCGGCCTGGTTCGGCAGCCGTTGGACTGGATTCCTGGGATCTGGGTCCAGAGTTCGCCGTCCGAACACTTCTCTTCCCCTGATTCGCCAGCTGGACGATGGGCGGGGAGATCTCCGGAGCCATCTCGGCTATTTTTGGACTCTGCCTGCCATACACCTCGGGTGTCACTTTTTCTTTTATCGTTATTAAGGTCACTCGGGTTTAATGTTTTGTCCTGTTGGTGGATATGTTTTTATAGTGCTGTGTGTTTTCCATCTCTCATGCTCAGCATTTTACTTTTTGTACCATGTTTTTAGCCTCGTTTTTTCATTGTAGAGTTATGTTTTGTTTCCTTTCAGACCATACTCTGCAGTTATCCATTCATTCCAGTCACTTTCATTTCTTTAGGTGACTGTGGGTATTTATATATTCGTGTGTGTGGGTTTTTCTTTGCCTGCACTCAGTATTTCTTTTTTATGCCCTGTTTGTTCATTATAGAGTCATGTGCCTTGTTTTCCGTGACACCATGCTCTGTAATTGTCCATTTGTTCCAGTCACCTTCACTTTTCTTGGTGACTGTGTGTGTGTATGTACTTATATTAGTGCTGTGTATTGTGTTTCCCCTTTATTTAACCATACTCAGCATTTTTGCCCTGTACCTTTTTGGTGGTTTTTTTTTTTTTCCTTGCTCTGGGTCACGCATGGTTGGTACTCTCTGGGTAGTGTGTAACCAGCGTGCTGACCCAGTTCTTCTCCCCATCTGTACCTGGGTTAATTATTCCCTGCCTTGTCAGTATTGTATTTGGTTTTTTTTTTTTTCCCTCTACCCTACATTGCCCCATTGGTGTTGTCCTTCCCTTGGCTTCTTCCCCTCCGGTCCTGCCTCCCTTCCTCCCACCCTGGGGGGGGGGGGGGGGGCTGGGATGTTCCTGGTCGTTCAGGAGCCCGACCTTGAGGGGGGGGGCTCTGTCACCATGGGTTGAGATGCCGTCTCGGCACTCAGCCCATGTTTTCCCTCATCCCCGCTTCCCATTGAGCAGCGTCTCAGCAGGCTCCCAGCTGGCAGCATTACGGACGGCTGGGGCCAATTAGTCCTCATCAGCTGGGGCGCTGCCAATGAGGATAAATAGGAGCAGCCTCGATGACTCGGGGCTGCGACATACGCACTGCTAAGCTGAAGCCCCTTCGTCTGGTGTCAGCTTCTACTCCCCTTGCAGCATTCCTATGTTTGTATCCCGCTGTGAGTATGCATGTCTTGTACCCCCATGTCCGGTACGAGCTTCTTACCTCTGCGCTGTGCAACCTGTGAGTGTACGTCTGCATGAGTATCTGTGCTCTCCTCATCCCTTATCCTTTACCCCTAATAAAACATCACGACTCACTGGCTTGTCCCTGGCTCTGATTGCCCGGCTCCCTAGAGCCGGGTGTGACACACACCTAGTAACGTTCGTTTGAAATGGTTATCAACATTAACAGACTGAACTGGACTTAATAACAGGAGTGCATATAATTTTAGTAAATTATTCTGGTGAGTATCAGCTGCGCTGGGTATGTAAATCGGTCCATCCAGCCACGGTGCTGATCCGACGCCACTCGTGCCAAAAATCCGGACAAATGTCACTTGATCAAGGAGCAAATCTGCATCAGATGAGATCAGCTGACTTTGCGTGTGCAGTGTGTGCGCTGTGCACAGCGGTGTGTACTCTGTGAGTTAACAAGAAAAATGCATACTGTATAAGAAAGTGGTGCGCAAAAGCAGGGTAGCGACAGAATTGATGCGCATTATTGATATTTGTCGTATGTGTACCTGCACATGCATGCTTGTTAACACACGGGTACTGTGGAATATATTTTTACTCACCTAAAATGGGAACGGCTTTGCACTCAGTGGGAGCAGTGATGCTGCGCTTTGGACCGAAGGATGGCTGGCAGGTCTGGAGTAAACTTAGTGGTTGTCTGTTGTGACTCCACATAGCTTGTCCCATTTAAGTCCCATTTTGTCAATTGAGTCTGACACAGCTTCAAAAATATCCATACCCGTAGTTTTGCCTTTTAGACTCTTAAGATCGAGCAACTCCTCTGTAACTCCAAAGTTCTCGTCCACTCCCCGCAAAAAAATTAGCAGCTGTGCGGTGTCTGTGGCATCAGTGCTCTCATCGCATGCAATGGAGTAAAAATCAAAAGCACAAGCTTTATCAGACAGTTGCAGTTTAGTGTTGGCTGACAAGTCTTCAATGCGTCACGCAACTGTATTTCTGGACATGCTGACGTTGTTGAAGTCCTGCACTTTTTCCGGGCACATTATTTCGGCGACTTTAACGAGGCAGTGTTTTATGAAGTCTCCATCTGAAAAAGGCTTGCCATGTCTTGCGATGAGTTGGGCGACCTCATAGCTGGCTATTGTAGCCTTTTCCTGGACTTTTTGAGCACGAAAAAAATACTGTTGCTGACCCTGCAGGATAGCTACCATTTGCTTTACTTTCTGCTCTCGCTCAGCACCAGTGTAGGATGCATAGGCCTGATGTTTAGTTTCATAATGACGTCGTACATTATACTCTTTCATAACTGCCACAGTTTCAGTGCAGATCAAACAGACACACTTCCCCTTGAACTCTTTGAAGAAATATTCACTCTCCCACCGTGTCTGAAATTTTCTGCACTCACTTTCTACCTTTCGCTTCTTTGGTTCTGCCATGTTGAATAACTTGGGGTAAATTTATTCTGTGATTGTCCTTTTTGGTGGAGCAACTGCCTTGATCAACAGTAGCTCCCCCTGGTGTTAAAACTAAGAAGTGCAAAACACTCGGGCAAAAGTTGAAGTGTGGGCCATATTCTATTCTATTTAAAAAAATTCTTGTGGGCCAATTAAAAATGGACCTTGGGCCGCAGTTGGCCTGCGGGCCATAGTTTGGACACCCCTGATCTAAACCTACGCGGACCGGGGCTGCGTGTGCTTCCGCACCACAACCCTGGCCCGAGGCCACGGCTGCCGAGCCTGCCCCTGCGGGGCCTGGCGCTGCTACTGCACGCGAAAGACAGTCTGCCACTACATTATGTTTGCCCGCGACATGCTGAATATCGGTGGTGAACTCCGATATCGCGGCCAGCTGTCTTTGCTGCCGGCCCGACCAAGGCTCTGAAATCTTGGCCATCGTAAACGTTAGCGGCTTGTGGTCCACAAACGCGGTGAAACGGCGCCCCTCCAGCCAGAACTGGAAATGGCGGATGGCCAAATGCAGGGCCAAAAGCTCCCTGTCGAACGCGCTGTATTTTCGCTCGTCATCGCGCAAGGTTTTGCTGAAAAACGCGAGCAGCTGCCAGCTCCCTGCTACAAACTGCTCAACAACTGCTCCCACCGCTAAATCGGAAGCGTCCGTGGTGAGCGCCATGCGGGCCGTTGGCACCAGGTGTGCTAACAAAACCGCGTTTGCCGGGGCTGATTTGACTTGGGAGAATGCGTGCTCCTGTTCCGGAGACCATTCGATTTTACTTGTGGGTTTTTGTTTTTTTTTGTAACTTAGATTTTTATTCATTTTTCATCATATATAATGCATTCAGATCACATTCTACATTTAAAAAACAAAGGGGTTAGGGTAGGGAAAAATAAAAAAAAATAAACAAAATAAAAATAAAAAATAAAAAAAAATAAAAAATAAAAGGGGGGGGGACAAATGTTGGAGCATCAAGTTTTTAGTTTCCATCTCTTAATTCTTCTGGTTTTTTCAGTGTCTTTGGTTATTCTTTCAATTTCTGCCTCGTTGTTGCACTTTGTAGTGTGTCCATTTCCGCCATTTTTTCTCCCATATTCCTTCTTGCATTCTTCGTCGATATGTTAGTTTTTCCATCATACGTATGTCCTCAACAATGTCAGTCCATTGTTCTTGGTCAGGAAGAACTTCTGATCGCCATTTTTTTGTGATAGTTTTTTTACATGCAATCAACAAGATTTTAACTAGATATCTGTCCTCAGCCTGTATAACACTGTCTTTTTTAAGATCACATAAGTACATCAGGTTACAGTTCATTGGTATATTATATCCTAATATCCTCTGTATTGTCACATGCATAGATTTCCAAAATGATGATATTTTGTAGCATTTCCAAAACATATGTGAGTGGTCTGCATTTTGAGCCCCACATCCCCTCCAGCATAAAGATTGGGTATTTGTATATTTTCCTTGAATCTGTGGTGTAATGAAAAAGCGAATCAGGTTTTTCCATCCAAATTCCCTCCATGCCCTTGAATTTGTTGATGTGTGTTGTGTTTTCCATATTTCCTGCCAGCTTTCTTCTGTTATGTTTAAATTGAGCTCTTTCTCCCATTTCTCCTTTATATAGTTACTTGTATGATTGTTTGTCATAAGTTTCTGATATAGTTTTGAAATAATTCTTATTTTATTTCCTGCATATGAGCTTAAAATAAGTTGTATAATCTCGTTCACATCTGTTTGGAGGTTATGCCTAATCTTCTTCATATAGTAATCTCTCATCTGCAGATATCTGAAAAATTCCGATCTTTCTAATTTAAATTTTCTCCTGATATTTACAAAGCTCCCGAGATCTTTTTTTCCGATATTGCCCCATGCTGTGATTCCCTTGTTCACCAGATTTTTGTATCCCCTATCTTGTTTTGCCGGTTCAAACTGACTGTCAAATGCTACCCATTTCAATAGTTTTATGTCTTCCCTTATATTATATTTTTGTACTATTTTATACCACAGTTCTAAAGTAAATTTAGTGATTGGGTCTATTTGTTTGATTTGCTTATATGCATCTTTATCCCCTATTATGCTTTGTACTGGGAGTCCCTCAATTTCCTTTTCCATTTCTTTCCATTTTGCCTCATATCCCTCGTCGCACCAACATATGATATATCTTATTTGTGCTGAGTAGTAATATTCCTTTAGACTCGGTAGGCCCATGCCTCCTTTCTCTTTTGGTAATAGGAGGGTTTTATATTTCACTCTTGGTTTTTTACCTCCCCAAACAAATCTTGATATAATCCTGTCCCACTTTGAGAATTGGGCATCTGGAATCTCTGTTGGTATAGCCTGGAAGAGGTAAAGTAATCTAGGTTGTATGCTGATTTTGACTGTCTCAATTTTTGAATTCAGATCCATATTTAAGATTGACCATCTATCAATATCTTTTTTTATTTCTTGTTCCAACCTATCATAGTTTGCTTTATATATTTTGCTTAGGTCTTTAGGTATGTTCACTCCAAGGTATTTTATTTCTTTTTGCTTCCAGTTTAGTTTGATCTTATCAGTTATCTGGTTTAGAGGGTTATAGTGGAATGTCAGTATTTGTGTTTTTGTTATGTTTATCTTGTATCCTGATAATTTTCCAAAATTTCCTATCAAGTTCATCATTTCCATTATTGATTTATCTGGTTGTTCAAGGTAAACTATAATATCGTCTGCAAATAGCCCAATCTTGTGTTCCGCCCCCTTTATTGTTACACCTTTTAATTTCTTATTTTGTCGTATTGCTTGAGCCAATGGTTCTATGAACAGAGCAAACAAGGTGGGCGATAAGCAGCATCCCTGCCTAGTTGATCTTTGTATATTTACTTTGTCTGTTAAGCTACCGTTTATCTTGATTCTTGCCACAGGTTCTTGATATAGCGTCCTTATGCATTGTACTGATTTTTCGTTAAATCCAAAGCGCTCCAGTACACTATATAGGAATTTCCAGTTAACCCTGTCAAATGCTTTTTCTGCGTCTAAACTCATTATTACTGCGCTTTTCTTTTCTTTATGTATTTGGTTAATTATATGTATTGTTCTCCTGATATTGTCATGTGTTTGGCGTCCCTCTATGAATCCAGTTTGATCATCTTCTATCAATTCCGTCAAGAATGTCTTTATTCGTTTACATATAATTGTTGTGTATATTTTATAATCTACATTTAATAAAGAGATTGGTCTATAGTTTCCGCATTGTTCTTTATCTTTCCCTGGTTTTAAAATAACTGAAATGATTGCTTCGTTCCATGTTGGAGGTATTTTGTTGTTGTTCAGCGTCCAATTAAATGACTTTAGGAGTTGTGGTGTGAGTTCTTCTATAAACAGTTTATAAAACTCAGATGGGTATCCATCACTACCTGGTGATTTACCGTTTTTAAGTGACTTAATCACATCTCTGATCTCTTGTGTTGTTATTTCTGCTGTTAGTTTTTCATTTTGTTGATTTCCTATTGATGGCAAGTCCAATGTGTCTAGAAATTTTTTGATATCTTTAGTATTTGTTTCTTCAGGTTGCGAGTATAGTTCTTGGTAGAAATTATGGAAAATTTCTTCGATGTTTTCTGGGTTAACTGTGGTTTTATTTGTGGTGGGGTCTTTAATCTTGTATACATTATTCATTGTTTGTTGTTTTCTTAACCGTTTTGCCAGCAGTTTTGTGGCTTTTGGCCCCGTTTCATAATATTTTTGCTTTAGATATCTATTTTTCCTTTCAATTTCATCCATTTGTGTTTCTTTTATCTTTGTTTTTTCTTCTTTAATTTCTTGATATATTTTTGGATCATTTGTGCTTTGATGTTTACGTTCTAATTCCCTCAGTCTCTCACATCTTTGTTCATACGCTTCCAGTTTAGTCTTATTTGCTTTTCCTGTTTCAACAATTAATTTACCCCTTAACACGGCTTTTAGTGCGTCCCATAGTATTGTTGGGTCCACTTCTTCATTGTCATTCTCTTGGATATATTCGTTTATGTTTATTTTTATTCTTTCTTTCATTTTCTCATCATTTAACAGTCCTACGTTAAGTTTCCATGTTGTTTGTCGTTTTCTATTGTTTAAATATATTTCCATGTATATAGGATTATGATCTGATATTTCTGCCCCTCCAATCCAACAATTTCTCACCCTGTGTCTGTCACCTTCATTCATAAGGAAGTAATCTATTCTAGAGTGTACTTTATGGACTGCTGAATAATGTGTATAGTCTTTTTCGAGTGGGTGTAGGTCCCTCCATATGTCTACCATACCCATTTCTGCCAGTGAGGTTCTTATGAACTTTGTTACATGTTTTTTTGTCTTCTTAACACTTGTTGTGTCAACTTCATGATCCATGACAGCATTTAAGTCTCCTCCACAAATTAGGACTCCTTCACTGTGTGTTGCTATGAGATCAAACAGATGTTGAAAAAAACCCTTGTCACTTTCTGGTGGGGCATAGATGTTCACTAATGTGATCTGCATACCATCTATTCTTCCCTTTATTATTACATACCTGCCTTCTTTATCCTGGATTTCCTGTTCACTTTCAAATTGTATTTTGTTTGAGATTAGTATCATAACCCCCCTTTTTGCTCCTCCCTTAAATGAACTGTAGTAGGAGTTCTTATAGCCAAATCTCTTTAGTTTCACATGTTCTGCCTTGCTCAAATGTGTCTCTTGCATAAATATAATTTCAGCTTTTTCCTTCTTGAATTTTCTTATTATTCTTTCCCTTTTAACAGGTGAGTTCAGACCATTCACGTTTAGTGTCATTATCTTAAGATTTTTACCCATATTCATGTTTTTCCATTTTTTTAACTTGTGCTCCTAACCCCTTTAACAACAAAAATAACACATATTTATATAAAAACACATTAAAAAAACTCGACCTCCGTACTTTGGGCCTTTCTTCTGCCCACTGGTCCCTGTTGGTGGGTGGGGGGTTTGTCTTCACAGAGTGAAGGGCCCTCCCTAGACTTCTAATTACTATCAAAGTAATAGTCATAAGTCTAGAAATGTCCAACAAATATCACTTAAACCTCTCCTAGCCGTCTGTTTCTCTTTTACCTTGTCTTCTTGGCCTTCATTTCTTCTGTGCCTTTCTTAACCTTTGTTATGATCTAGGCTTTCAGTTGAAAGCCTTGTAGCTTGTCCTGGGCCCGCTGCTCTACGTCTCTCCCCCTTCTTCCGCCGTTCACTCGTCTCCACTCCGTCTGTCGTGGTGCGTTCAGGGCCGCCGCTGCTCCAGCCGTCTCCTTCGGCACGCTCACCTCAAGGCCCCGCTCCATCATATCCCGCGCTGCCTCTTCGGCCGTGTTGTAGGTTCTTGTGCCTTCCTCCCAATGAATCCTCATTTTCGTTAGCGGCGTTTGGAATTTAATTTTTTTCTCTTTCAGCGTTTTTTTAATATTGGCATATTTCTTCCGCTGCTGCACGATTTCTGTCGGGTAGTCATGGTCAAAAAATACCTGTTTGTCGCCGATTCGTATCTTTTTTTTCCATGCTTGCGTCAGGATTCTTTCCTTTATGTCATATTTCACAAAGTTTACCACAACTGACCTGGGTGGAGAGTTTGTTTTCGGGTTCTGTGCCGGTGTTCTGTGCGCCCGTTGAATCTGCAGATCCGTTTCTCCGGGTATTTCCAGTTCTTTTTTTAAGAACTGATCCATGAATTTTGTCATCGAGTTGCCTTCAATGCCCTCCGGAATTCCAAAGATGCGCATATTGCTTCGTCGGGATCTGCTCTCCAAGTCGTTTATTTTCTCCTGCATCCTCTGCGTTTGCGTCGTCAGGGTCTGTAGTTGTTCGTTTGCCTCGCTTTTCCAATCTTCTAGTTCCGAAATTCGGGTCTGCGCTTCTGTCATACACGCCCGCTGGGAGCGCAGCTCCTCCATGTTTTCCGTTAATTTACGCTCCATTTCTCTTCGGAGGTCCATGATTTCCTCCTTAATTTCTTTTTTCAGTTCCTCCTTAAGAGCCGCTAAATCCTGTTGTAGCTGTCGCTTGAATTCTCTCAACTCTTCACCCAAACTGGCGATGCCAGCGTTCATGTTGTCGAGTCTGGTGTCCTCCATTTTCTCTGCTGTGGACATCTCGTTTTTTTGGGCTTTGCGTACAGCGGTTTTTCCTGCGTTGTTGGAGAGGAATTCTTCAATTTTACCCTGTTTTTGTCCTTGTGCCCGGTTCCTTCGTGTTTTCATCCCTTAGTTTATTGATTCGTTTATGTCGAGTTGGCCATTTACCGATGATTTTTAATCCGGCTAGGGAGAGCTCTTTGTTTAAGTGTTATGTCTCTCCGCCATCTTCCCGGAAGTCCGGGTTTTTGTTTTTTAAGTGTCGCGTACAATGGTTGCATGAGCTGCGCTGCGCTAGGGAGGAAACGGTTATAAAAATTAACCATTCCCAAAAATTCCTGCAATGCTTTGACCGTCTGAGGTTGGGGAAAGTTTGTTATTGCGCGTACTTTATCGGGCAGAGGGATCGCTCCTTCTGGCGAAACGCAATGCCCCAAAAAATCAATTTGCGCCACCCCAAACTGACACTTCGCTGAATTAATTATTAACCCGTGCCCCGCCAGCCTCCAAAAAACCGCTGTGAGGTGGCTTTCATGTTCGTCTTCAGACATGCTGGCTACCAAAATGTCATCCAAGTAGACAAACACGAAAGGGAGGTCGCGTAAAACTGCATCCATCATGCGCTGGAAAGTCTGCGCGGCACCCTTGAGTCCAAACGGCATGCGCAAAAACTCGAAAAGCCCAAAAGGAGTTATTACCGCTGTTTTGGGTATGTCCTGAGCGCGTACTGGGACTTGATGGTAGCCGCGCACCAAATCTATTTTAGAAAAAATGCGCACCCCCGCTAAATGAACCGAAAAATCCTGGATGTGCGGAATTGGGTAGCGGTCGTGTGCTGAAGCATTATTCAACCTGTGGAAATCACCGCAAGGCCGCCACGAGCCATCAGCCTTTGGGACCATGTGTAGCGGTGAAGCCCAGGGGCTGTTGGAGCGTCTAATGATGCCCAGCTTTTCCAGGTTGGCGAATTCCTCGCGCGCTATGGCCAGTCTAGCTGAGTCCAAGCGCCGAGCTTTTGCAAAAACGGGAAGGCCGGAGGTGGTGATAAAATGTTCCACCCCGTGTTTAGCCACTGACGCCGAAAACGTTGGGACTGTGAGTGCTGGGAACTGAGAGAGTAGTGCTGGGAACTTACCACCCGCAGCTGTGACGTTGGCCTGTGCAGTAGGCGGGACCACCCGGGCTGTGCAGGAAATAGAGTGGAAAGACAGTGCATTAACTAGACGTCTATTAGCAAGATCAACCAATAAACCATTCGAGCACAAAAAATCAGCACCTAACATGTTATAACTGACTGCCGCTATGACGAAAGTCCACTCGAATGCCCGGCCATGAAAAGACAAGGGGAGGGTCTTCTCCCCGAAGGTCTTGATCGTCGAGCCGTTCGCCGCCAACACCAGGGGTCCGCTGGAAGGCGCCAGCCGGTCAGCGTGGGAAGGTGTGATGAAACTCAGCTGGGAGCCTGTGTCCACAAGGAACTCCCTCCCTGATTGCGCGTCCGTCAGGTAGAGCAGCTTGTTCGTCGCGCCGAGAGCCGCAGCTGCTACCGACTCCCGGTCTTGGCGTTTCCCGAGCTCTTGAACTGGCACGGTGGAATGCACTTGCGTGCCCTCTTGGTGAAACGTCGATGGTAAAAGCAGAGAACATCGCTCGCTCCGTGTCTCCTGGCCTCCTCCGCTGCTGACGTCAGCGAATCTGGTGCTGCAGCCTCAGGCCCCCTACTGTCTCCGGGCGTTGCGCTCAGCTCCGCTGCTGCCGTCGTGGCCGTGTGTCGCCTATGGGCGTCAACAAGTCGCTGCGCCTCCTGGCCCAGCTTGTGGTAATCTCTGTGGGCCAGCAGCTGTGAACTGGCCAGGGTAACTCTCACCGCTGACGGTAGCGTCCTGAGGAAAAGATGGGTGAAGATAAAGCCATCATCTTCGTCGTCTCTCAGACTCAGCATCTTCGCCATCAGGTCTGCGGGCCTGTCTGCCTCTGCTTCAGTCAGCACCAGGAGCTTCTCTGCTCGCTCTCCCAGCGAGGGGGTGAAAGCACGGATGAGAGCGGCTTTCACTGCGCCATACTTGTCGTCGTCTGGTGGGTGGTTAGTCAGGTTCTCCACCTGCTGGGCTGTGAGGCTGTCCAGCTTTGCGACTACATAGTAGAATTTCGTGGCATCAGCCGAAATTCCCCGAAGATGGAACTGTGCCTCGACAGTGTTAAACCAGGAGTGCGGGCTATGTTGCCAGAAATCAGGCAGCTGGACTGCGGTAGCTGCATAAGCCCGGCTGGCTCCTGAAGAGTCCGGTGCAGGAAGGTCGTCACCAGCCATAATTTGTCATAGGGTCACCAGTGTAGAGGATGTGCTCAAGGATGAGACTGAGTTTATTTCTCAGGTTCAGCTTTATTGTCAGAACACATGCTCTATCAGCCTCTCAACAAGAAAAGAGGCTGATCAATGTAACATCACACTTTTATACTCCTGGAGCATCGAAACCTAAGTCACATGGTGCTTTAGCAAACATACAGTTACATGGTACTTAATCCCAGTCACAATGCAACTCTTTGATCTGTCACCATTGTCTCTCATTCTTCAATGATCCGGAAATCCTTCTGGGGCATCTTCTCTGAGACAAAAGGCCAAATCTCACACCTCCTCGTTATCTCCTGCAGATCTCTGCCGATCCAGACCTTCTTTGTCCCGCGAGACGTGAAGCACCCAATACACATACAGCAATACATTTGTGGAAAATATGAACCCAACATATGCGCCACAAGGACCATCATTTTAATGGTTGTGACTCTTCCCATTAGTGATAAAGGTAGTGTCCTGCAGCGCGTAAGATCATCTTGTATTGTTTTCAAAAGGGGAATGTGATTTAGTCGCAATAACTCTGAGAGCCTGGGAGAAATATCTATTCCTAAATATTTAATATTACCTGATTGTATTGGAATAGTAGATCTATTTGAGAAATTGCAATTTATAGATAGAACTATTGATTTACCCCAGTTAATAGAGTAGTCTGATAATGATGAAAATTTATCAATGAGCGCCACTGTCTGAAGAAGAGATCTCTGTGAGTTTTCAAGGAAAATCAATACATCATCAGCATAAAGACGAATCTTGTGTTCTTTTTCTCCAGTTTGAATACCTCTGATATCAACATTTTGTCATATGGCTGCTGCTAATGGTTCAATAAACATGGTAAAAAGTGAGGGAGAGAGTGGACACCCCTGCCTAGTACCCCTCTGGAGATTAAAGCTTCAGGAAGTCTGATCATTTGTTTGGACAGATGCAGCTGGACAGCTATATAGTGTTTTAATCCAGTTTATGAAAGACGAACCAAACCCGAACTTGTTTAACACCATTAAAAGAAATTTCCAGTTAACACGGTCAAAGGCTTTCTCTGCATCCAGGGACAAGATTGTAGTTTCTACAGTATTGATCTTGCAGTAGTCTATTAAATTAAATAGCCTGCATGTATTATCAGCCGATTGCCTACCCTTGATGAAACCTGTTTGATTTGGGTGTATAATAAACAAAATTATCCTTTCCTGTCTTTTGGCGAGAACTTTGCAAATTATTTTAAGATCGAAATTCATAAGTGAGATGGGACGGTAGCTGGATGGAAGCGTAGGTTCTTTTCCAGGTTTAAGGAGCAGGATAATACTAGCCAAATTCATATTTGGAGGGATTACATTATCTTCTTTAATTTGGTTCAACATTTTAAAGAAAGTAGGTGCCATCACAGGCCAAAATTCTTTAATTCAATTCAATTCAATTCAACTTTATTTATATAGCGCCATTTCACAACGACAGTCATCTCATAGCACTATCAACTGTAGGGGGAACCCCCACAGTTGCAGAAAGACCCCAGCAATCAGGCGATCCCCTGTGAGCAAGCACTTGGCGACGGTGGAGAGGAAAAACTCCCTTTTAACAGGAAGAAACCTCCAGCAGAACCAGGCTCAGGGAGGGGTAGTCATCTGCTGCGACTGGCTGGGGGGTGAGGGGATAGAGAAGAAGAAAAGAACAGACATGTAGAGAGCAAACAGCACGATGGGGACTCAATCTATGGGAGAGAACAAACAAATGTTAATGACCAGCAAAAAAAATATTTCATTGAGAGTGAGAAAAGGAGTGAGGCCCAGTGCATTACTGGAGGTCCCCTGGCTGACTAAACCTATTAGCAGCATAACTAAGGGAGGGTTCAGAAACACATGATCCCTCCCTAATTGTAGGCTATATCAAAAAGGTAGGTTTTAGCCCTATTCTTAAAAACAGAGATCGAGTCTGACTCCCGAATCCAGATTGGCAGCTGATTCCACAGGAGAGGAGCTTGATAACTGAAGGCTCTGCCTCCCATTGTACTTTTGGAGATTCTAGGTATTACAAGTAATCCTGCATTTTGGGAGCGTAGTGCTCTGTTAGGATAATACAGTAGTATCAGATCTTTTAAATAAAAAGGAGCCTGATTGTTTAGAGCTTTGTAAGTAAGAAGAAGGATTTTAAACTTAATTCTAAACTCTATGGGAAGCCAATGAAGGGAGGCCAGAACCAGAGACATGATCTCTCTTTCTAGTACCTGTTAAAACTCTTGCTGCAGCATTTTGGATCAGCTGAAGACTTTTTAAAGATGTTTTAGGACAGCCCGATAATAAAGAATTACAATAATCTAATCTCGAGCTAACAAAAGCGTGGATCAGTTTCTCAGCATCACTCTGAGACAAGATGCTCCTAATCTTGGCAATATTACGCAAATGATAGAAGGCAGTCTTAGAAACAAATTTAATATGTGAATTGAAGGACAAATCTTGATCAAAAATAACTCCAAGGTTCCTCACAGAGCTATTAAGAGAAAGAGTAACCGCATCCAAACTGTAAGTTTGATTTGGAAAGGAATTTCTTAGGTTTTTTGGACCAACAAGAATGACTTCAGTTTTATCTGAATTTAATAGCAGGAAATTACAAGTCATCCAAGCTTTGATTTCCTTAAGACAGGCTTCTAACTTGGCTAATTGATTACTATCATCTGGCTTCATTGACAGGTATAATTGTGTGTCATCAGCATAACAATGAAAATGTATACAGTGCTTTCTAATAATGTTGCCTAACGGAAGCATATATAAACTAAAAAGAGTAGGGCCTAGCACAGATCCCTGTGGAACTCCATGACTGAGCTTTGAGTTGAAAGAAAACTCATTATTTACATGAATAAACTGGAACCTATCAGATAAATAAGATCTAAACCACTGCAACGAAGTTCCATTAAGTCCAACATAGTGTTCTAATCTATCAAGTAGAATATTATGATCGATAGTATCAAAAGCTGCACTAAGGTCTAAAAGGACAAGTACAGAAACTAGTCCATTATCAGATGCAATGAGGAGGTCGTTAGTGACCTTCGCTAAGGCTGTTTCAGTACTATGATGGATTCTAAACCCAGACTGAAACTCTTCAAGTAAATCATTTCCCTGCAGGTGGTCAAATAATTGTGTAGCAACAACTCTTTCTAAGATTTTTGAAATGAAAGGGAGATTAGAGATTGGTCTATAGTTAGCTAAAGCTCCTGGATCTAGCGTTGGCTTTTTGAGTAAGGGTTTAATTACAGCCGTTTTAAAAGCCTGTGGTACATGGCCTAAAGTTAATGAAGAATTGATTATATGAAGAATAAGGCTACCAATAAGTGGGAAGACTTCTTTAAATAACCTGGTAGGAATAGGGTCTAAAAGACAAGTTGAAGGTTTGGATGAGGAAACTATTTTGTCTAACTCACTAAGGTCGATTGGAGTAAACTCATCAAGACAGACATCAATAGAAGGAGTTGTAGTAGTTACAGTATTTAAGTTAACTGTGGGAAGAATCTGATTGATTTTATCTCTGATGGATGAAATTTTATTATTGAAAAAGTTCATAAAGTCCTGACTAGTAAGCTCTAAGGGAATGCTAGGATTGACAGAGTCCTGACTCTTTATAACATTACAGGTGAAGGATACATATATACAGTATATTATATTAATACATCTGAATAAAGAGCTTTATGAGGAAACATAAAAAGGATTGAAAGTAATTTCTTCCAAATAAAACTTTTGTTTCTAATTTATTAAAATATCAGAAACTAAAGCTGTGTGATCACTGTTGAAAGTAGGAGATGGATGATATTTTTCAGATTTAAACAATTTATGAGTGTGCTGATAATTAAAAACTAAAAGTGGGCACATCCCACTGGGAGGAGACCCAAGGGCAAACCCAGGACTCACTAGACAGACTATGGCTGTGGTCACACTGCAGGTCTTAATGCTCAATTTTGATTTTTTTGCACACATGACCCATATCTGATTTTTTAATGACAGTCTGAACAGCACATATCCGATTTTTTCACACCAGACCCAGGCCACTTACATATGTGATCCTAATTCGGATACATATCTGATATTTTCCAAAGCGACCTCAGTCTGAAAAGTATTGTCGCATTTTATCTGACTTTTTCCTCATTGAAGTGAGACAGACGTGACAATTCTGCGGTAGAGAATGCAGCAAGCATGGCAGACACAGCTGATTTGTGTTCTCTTTTTAATCAATCTTCCCATTATCACTGGACAGTAATTTTGTTGGCTCCAACTGCACAATAACTTTAAAATTTTGGGTGGTGGGGGGGGTCAAGGCTGAAACCATCAGACAAGCAGACGCACAGTAACAGTGCATTTATGAAAAAAAAGTAACAGCACATTTACTGGACGCTGCAAATTCCTTTTTCCCTGTAAACAGTACACCGTGAGTCCTGGCTACTGTAATATCTAAAATGTAAAGTTAATTCCAACATGACTATGGAGTGGAATGGCCGGATAAGGGGATATGAAAACACACAGTCCAGGAGAGGGGAGTCTCTGGGGGCTTTTCATTCCTGTGCAGGACCGGTGTTACGCTGCTGGTATGAGCCATGCTGTTTATTAGGGCTTGAGCCACTGACGACATCAGTGGGTGAGAGTCCTATTGTAATCGCTTGGATTATTTATTATTAACCTTATTTATACAGATAATCCCACTGAGACAATCAGTGATTGAGTCATCTGGCGTGTAGAGGAATGAAGCTGGTCTCATATTTAGTTTGTGCATAATCACTTCTGAATGATTTTTACATTTTATTTTGCTGCACTGCATCAAGGTGAAGAAGTTCTGTTCCCTTCAATCATTCGGGGCTCATATTTACTTCAGTAAACACAACACTGTGTCTGACGTTACATTTTCTTCTGTGTATGCGGGTCACTCCATAGCTGTAGACCATTCACATTGGAGTCTGATGGGGGTCGCATTTAAATTGTAATGTGAACGCCCACACAAAAAAATCAGATCTCGGCAAAAAATCGAAATTGAGCATTAAGACCTGCAGTGTGACCATAGCTTATGTCTTCCAGCTGGTCTGGAAACACCTTGGTATCCTTTCTGAAGAGCTGGAGCAGGTGTCTGGGGAGTGGAAAGTCTGGGCTTCTCTGCTTGAACTGCTGCCTCCATGACAGCGGTAGAAGATCGATGGAAAAAATATTATGGTCAGATATTCAGAAATTTATTTTTCAGCACAAAACAATTTATAATATATTTGTAATACTTTTATTTCAAGAATGAAGCTCTATATAAAACTTGACAGTTTGTTTGTTTTTTCGCTGTTGTAGTATGAATTCATTGATGCCACATAATATTCAGCGCTATGTATACTAGGTGGCCTGGTTGATAGAGCATCTGCCCCACAACCGGGAGGCTGGGGGTTCAGGTCATACCAAAAATCATATAAAAATCGTACTTCCTGCCTTCTAGTTTGGTGTTCAGTGTAATAACATGGGGAAAGAAGTTGTTTGTATTTTCAAGCCATCTATTTTAACCATACTTTTAATTTCTTTGAAATTAAAACACAACAGTAAAAGGGAGGGTTTACCATCAAGTCCCCCCATGACCAAGAAGGATCTGAATTAAATATGCTGCTTACTTACTTACTTAATCCTCTTCGCCCCAGCTGGGGCATAAGGCGCCAACAAGTCTCCTCCAGCCATCTCGGTCCTGGGCGAGCCAGCTGACTTCGTTCCAGGTCTTGCCCTCCGCTTTCATTTCCTCTTCCACTGTCCTCCTCCAGGTGCCCTGGGGTCTGCCTCTCCTCCTCTTCCCCGGTGGTGCCCATCTGAGTGCTGTGTGTGGATGCCTGGCTTTGTTCATGCGCAGAACATGGCCCAGCCACCTCCAGCGTCTCTGCTTCACCTCGTCCACGATGTTGTTGATGCCTGTGCATCTGCTGACTTCCTTGTTGGTGACGCGCTGCTCCCAGTGGATTCTGAGGATTCGACGTAGACACCGTCCTTCGAAACCTCTGAGGCGGCTTTCAATTTTCTTGTTTGTTCTCCAAATCTCTGAGGCATATAGGAGGACTGAGCGAACATTTGATTTGTAGATCTTCAGTTTGGTACTGTTCTGCAGGACTGACGATTTCCATACATTCGCAGTCTGTTGAAAGCCTGTGCCGCAAGACCAATTCTTATGGAGATCTCTCTCTCTCGATGTTGCTGTCAGCTGAGATGTAGCTTCCCAGGTATTTGAAGTCCTGTACTTCCTCAAGATCTTCGCCCTGTACCTTTGTTTTCTGTGTGCTCTTGTTTTTCAGTTTCATCACTTTCGTTTTGTTGGGGTGAATCTTGAGCCCAATAGTTCTTGCTGTCTGGTCAACTCTGTCTGTTTTTTCCTGGATGTCTCTCTGTGTATGAGATAGCAGAGCGATGTCGTCTGCAAAGTCGCAGTCTTCCAGTCTGGCCGTTAGTCCCCAGACAAGTCCCCTAGGTCGGTCTCCTGTGGCTGTCCTCATCACCCAGTCAATGACGACCAGGAAGAGGATCGGTTAGATCACGCAGCCTTGTCTGACCCCGGTCTTCACATGGAACCACTCGCTCTCCTGGCCATTGTGGCGTACGCAGCACTGATTGTCAGCATACACGTCCTTCAGGATGTTGACTACTTTTGTTGGAAATCCATAAGCTGTCAGAATCTTCCAGAGGGGTGGGTGGTGGATACTGTCAAAGGCCTTTTCAAAGTCAATGTAGTTTATGTACAGTGAGGAGTTCCATTCCAGTGATTGTTCGACTATGGTACGCAGGACAAAGATTTGGTCTATGCAGCCCCTACCGCTTCTGAATCCTGCCTGTTCCTCCCTCAGGACCCTCTCTATGGCTTGCCTCACCCACATCAACAGAACTCTGCAGAAGATTTTTCCAGGCACAGACAGAAGGTTGATGCCTCTCTTGTTCCCGCATGCTGACAGGTCGCCTTTCTTTGGCAGCTTGACTATGATGCCTTTCTTCCAAGTAACAGGGACTTTTTCTTCTTCCCACACTTTGTTGAAAAGTTCACTCCATAGCTGTAGACCATTCACACTGGAGTCTGATGGGGGTCGCATTTAAATTGTAATGTGAACGCCCACACAAAAAAAAAATCAGATCTCGGCAAAAAATCAGAATTGAGCATTAAGACCTGCAGTGTGACCGTAGCCTATGTCTTCCAGCTGGTCTGGGAACACCTTGGTATCCTTTCTGAAGAGCTGGAGCAGGTGGCTGGAGAGTGGAAAGTCTGGGCTTCTCTGTTTGAACTGCTGCCTCCATGACAGCGGTAGAAGATCGATGGAAAAAACATTATGGTCAGATATTCAGAAATTTATTTTTCAGCACCAAACAATTTATAATATATTTGTAATACTTTTATTTCAAGAATGAAGCTCTATATAAAGCTTGACAGTTTTTTTTTTTGTTTTTTTTTTTTCGCTGTTGTAGTATGAATTCATTGATGCCACATAATATTCATCGCTATGTATACTAGGTGGCCTAGTTGATAGAGCATCTGCCCCACAACCGGGAGGCTGGGGGTTCAGGTCATACCAAAGATCATATAAAAATCGTACTTCCTGCCTTCTAGTTTGGTGTTCAGTGTAATAACATGGGGAAAGAAGTTGTTTGTATTTTCAAGCCATCTATTTTAACCATACTTTTAATTTCTTTGAAATTAAAACACAACAGTAAAAGGGAGGGTTTACCATCAAGTCCCCCCATGACCAAGAAGGATCCGAATTAAATATGCTGCAGCCTCTTGTAATTAAAGTCAATTATAATCAAGCTCAAACAGAATATGGTTGCCTGCTATGGCCTATTTACCAGTCCCACATACACGATACTGCCATTGGTGACATCCATCACACAGCAGGGCTTCCCGTACCTCCTTGGCAAAAGCCAAGGAGTTGTTGTCTTCCATGATGAGAGTTCAGGTAATGCACAGCCTGTAGACGCTGGGTTAATCATCTCAGACTGGATGCAGAGGGTAAACAGAGAAGGACAATAGGTATTGAGATGAGAGAGATTATGGTGAGGTAGCAGGAAGAAGTAGTGGGGGGAGAAGGGTTGAATGTATTGTGATGCGAGATGTCATGCAGATGTGAGATGGGCGGTTGATATAAAAGGAGAGACCCTGGTGTATTGAGAGAATTCTTTTTCTGTGTATGATTGATGTGAGAGTGAATGAAGTCGTCTGCTGCATGAGTCAATTCAATTCAATTCAATTCAACTTTATTTATATAGCGCCATTTCACAACAACAGTCATCTCATAGCACTATCAACTGTAGGGAGGACCCCCACAGTTGCAGAAAGACCCCAGCAATCAGGCGATCCCCTGTGAGCAAGCACTTGGCGACGGTGGAGAGGAAAAACTCCCTTTTAACAGGAAGAAACCTCCAGCAGAACCAGGCTCAGGGAGGGGCAGTCATCTGCTGCGACTGGCTGGGGGGTGAGGGGACAGAGAAGAAGAAAAGAACAGACATGTAGAGAGCAAACAGCACGATGGGGACTCAATCTATGGGAGAGAACAAACAAATGTTAATGACCAGCAAAAAAAAAATATTTCATAGAGAGTGAGGAAAGGAGTGAGGCCCAGTGCATTACTGGAGGTCCCCCGGCTGACTAAACCTATTAGCAGCATAACTAAGGGAGGGTTCAGAAACACATGATCCCTCCCTAATTGTAGGCTATATCAAAAAGGTAGGTTTTAGCCCTATTCTTAAAAACAGAGATCGAGTCTGACTCCCAAATCCAGATTGGCAGCTGATTCCACAGGAGAGGAGCTTGATAACTGAAGGCTCTGCCTCCCATTGTACTTTTGGAGATTCTAGGTATTACAAGTAAACCTGCATTTTGGGAGCGTAGTGCTCTGTTAGGATGATACGGTAGTATCAGATCTTTTAAATAAAAAGGAGCCTGATTGTTTAGAGCTTTGTAAGTAAGAAAGTAAGTCTGCCTTTGTAAGTCTGCCTCCGTTATTTGCACTCTCCACACTGGTGACCCCTTGACAAATTATGGAACACGAGGCAAGAACCCCGGAGTCAGGAAGCCCCAGCAACACGGCAAGCATCCCAGAGACGGCCCAGACTGAAAGCCCCAGCAACGCGTGAGCTGTTTCGGTCAAACTACCGGACTTTTGGCTGCACGACCCGCGGTCTTGGTTCCACCACACCGAGGCTCAGTTCGCCCTCCGGGGAATAACGGCAGACGACACCAGATATTACTATGTGGTTGCAGCGCTGGATGCTCGCACGTCTCAGCAAGTAGCAAGCCTGCTCCAACAGCCTCCAGCCCACGATAAATACGGGACTCTCAAGGCCGCGCTGACCCGGCGCTACACACTCTCGGACTGTGAGAGAGCAGAAAGGCTCCTGAGGCGCTCCGAGTTAGGAGATGGGCCGGCAGTCGAACTGATGGAAAAGATGTTGGCGTTGATGGGCACGAATGACGGGCATTTTCTGGTTGCCCACCTGTTCCTCCGGAACCTCCCAACAGAGGCAAGAGCAGTCCTTGCCAATTCGCTGTTGCTGGCCGCGTGTGACTACCGTGCGCTAGCCCAGGAGGCAGATCGGATCATCCTCACCACCAGAGCCCTCACAGTGAACACGGCGGTGTCGGAACCCAGCGAGACGACCAGCGGAGACGAGGAGCCGGCGATGGTAGCGGCAGCGGGGGCCAGGAAGCGCCAGAGAGACACGCTCTGCTTCTACCACCGCCGCTTTGGAGAGAACGCACGCAGATGTGTGCCACCATGCCAATTCAAGCATTCGGGAAACGCCAAGGCCGGCAGTCGGTAGCAGCTGCGACCGCCGGTGAAGACAACAAGCTGTTCTACGTGACGGACTCACACTCAGGGAGACAGTTCCTCCTAGACACTGGCTCCCAGAAGAGCCTCATCCTGCCGTCCTATGCCGACCAACTAGCGGGAGCTAGAGGCCCCCAGCTGGTAGCCATAAACGGCTCGGACATTAAGACTTTTGGTGAGAGAACACTGACTTTATCCCTACACGGCCGTATGTACGAGTGGACTTTTGTCATAGCGGCATTGAGTTTCCCAATCCTGGGAGCTGATTTTCTGTGTGCACACAGGTTGCTAGTCGATGTTGCTAACAGGTGCCTGGTTAATGCAATGTCTTTTGATTCTCTCCCCTGTACAGCTCGAGGGGCCAGGCCAATAACACAAGCCAATGTCACAGCTCCAGGCGGTAAGTTCCACACACTGCTCACTCAGTTCCCAGCACTCACGGTCCCAACGTTTTCAGCTGACAGCACTAAACATGGGGTGGAACACTTTATCACCACCACTGGGCCGCCCGTTTTCGCACGACCTCGGTGCCTAGACGCAGCTAAACTGGCCATAGCACGCGAGGAGTTTGCCAACTTGGAAAGGTTGGGCATCATCAGGCGCTCAAAAAGCCCAGGGGCATCCCCGCTACACATGGTCCCTAAGGCTGAGGGATCGCGGCGACAGTGCGGAGATTTCCGCAGGTTGAATAACGCCACAGCACACGACCGCTACCCGATTCCCCATATTCAGGATTTTTCCATTCACCTCGCCGGGGCACGCATTTTTTCTAAAATAGACCTGGTCCGTGGTTACCACCAGGTCCCAGTGCGCATGGAGGACATACCCAAAACAGCGGTAATAACTCCATTTGGCTTGTTTGAGTTTTTACACATGCCCTTCGGATTAAAAGGCGGGTGTTGCGCGATCTGCCGTTTGTGTTTGTCTACCTGGATGATATCCTGGTAGCCAGTGCGTCCAAGGACGAACACGTAACCCACCTCAGGATGGTTTTCCGGAGGTTGGAGGAGCACAGGTTAATAATCAACCCAGCAAAATGCCAGTTCAGCGTGACGGGGATTGACTTTTTGGGGCACCATCTCACTGGAGGGAGCGATACCCTTGCCCAACAAGGTGCGCGCCGTGGCAAATTTTCCCCAGCCTCAGACGGTCAGGGCGCTACAAGAGTTTTTGGGGATGGTTAACTTTTATAACCGGTTCCTCCCCCGCGCAGCTCAGCTCATGCAGTCATTGTACGCCACGCTCAAGAAACGGAAACCGGCGGACAGAGTCGAATGGACTCCGGAGTGGGAGCAGCCGGTCTCTGAGGTTAAAACAGCCCTGACAAACGCCGCACTGTTGGCGCACCCGGACCCGGCGGCCCGGATAGCACTCACTACTGACGCCTTGGACGTGGCCATAGGGGCCGTCATGGAGCAACACGTCGCCGGTTCTTGGCAGCCGCTCACTTTTTTTAGCAGGGCTTTGCGCGACAGTGAGCGTAAATACAGCGTGTTCGACAGAGAGTTGCTGGCTCTCCACCTGGCCATACGCCACTTCCAGTTCTGGCTGGAAGGGCGCAGCTTCACCACGTTCGTGGACCACAAGCCGCTAAAGTTCGCGATGGCCAAGGTTTTGGAACCATGGTCGGGCCGGCAGCGGAGACAGCTGGCCGCGATCTCGGAGTTTACAACCGATATTCAGCATGTGTTGGGTAAACTGAATGTGGTGGCGGACTGCCTCTCGCGCGCAGTAGTGGCCCCGGTCTGCGTGGGGATAGATTATACAGCCATGGCCGCAGAGCAGATTGGCGATGCGGACGTGTGCGCGCTCCAGTCTGGACCAACAGGGTTAAGGCTGGAGAGCAGAGTACTGCAAGACGGCAGCCCCCCCCACACACACACAATCTGCGAAGTCTCCACGGGACGCCCGCGCCAGGTGGTCCCAGTTGCTTGGCGCCGCCGAGTGTTTGAGTCAGTTCACGCTCTGGCGCACCCAGGAGTGCACGCGTCAGTCAAAATGGTGGGAGCGAAATTCGTATGGCCGGGCCTGCACAAACAAATGAAAGAGTGGGCAGCAGCCTGCGTAGCATGCCAGCAAGCCAAAGTACACAGACACACGAAGGCTCCTTTGGAGCCGTTTCGTATACCGGCGAAGAGGTTCGACCATGTTCACGTGGCCCTTGTGGGCCCCCTCCCGCCATCGCAGGGGTGCACGCACCTTCTGACAGTGGTGGACCGCACCACACGCTGGCCAGAAGCGGTCCTGCTGGCGGCAACCATGTCCGCAGACGTGGCGCGCGCTTTTTTGACGACATGGGTGGCACGTTTTGGCATCCCGTCGGACATAACGTCTGATAGGGGCCCGCAGTTCATTTCCGACCTCTGGTCCGTGATGGCCCCTAGTCTGGGTGTTGCAATTCATCGCACAACCGCGTACAACCCACAGGCCTATGGGTTATGCGAGCGTATTCATAGGTCACTGAAAGCAGCGCTCAGGGCTTTGCTGACGGATGCAAATTGGGTAGACCAGTTGCCGTGGGTTTTATTGGGGTTGTGTTCTGCACCAAAAGAGGATTTGGAGGCTTCCCCGGTGGACCTTGTTTTTTCTCAGCCACTGCGGCTCCCCGGGGAATTTTTGCTAGATAATCCTGCGCCAGACAACTGCCCATCTCAGCGTTTGCAGCATAGCGCAGATACAGGCACGCTGCCGGGCCCGGCCCACCACTGTTTTCCACGTGCTTTTGTGCCAAAAGCTTTGAAGAATGCGGCGTTCATGTTTGTCAGGCATGATGCCCACCGGGCCCCATTGCATCCACCCTACGATGGCCCGTTCAGAGTGCTGGAAACAGGGGACACACATTTTTTGTTAGACTTGGGTGGTCGTCGGGAGAAAATATGTATAGACAGACTTAAGCCCGCCTTTGTGGTGGCGGACGAGCAAGTGATGTTGGCTCAGGCCCCTCGGCGTGGAAGACCCCCACGGAGAACTCCCCAGGTAAACGATTCGTCAGAGCAGCCACACGGGCAAGTCGAAGGTTTTCCCCTCCTCGCCATTGCCTACCCGCAGACAGACACACCCCCAGGAGCCCCCACCGGCACAGCAGCGCCGCGGAGGCGGAAAACCCCCGTTACAGCAGATACGGGAGGAGACTGAAGCCAAAAGGACGGGAGAACTGAAACTCGGTCTGAGATTCTGGGGGGGGGGCGGTGTAGACGCTGGGTTAATCATCTCAGACTGGATGTAGAGGGTAAACAGAGAAGGACAATAGGTATTGAGATGAGAGAGATTATGGAGAGGTAGCAGGAAGAAGTAGTGGGGGGAGAAGGGTTGAATGTATTGTGATGCGAGATGTCATGCAGATGTGAGATGGGCAGTTGATATAAAAGGAGAGACCCTGGTGTATTGAGAGAATTCTTTTTCTGTGTATGATTGACGTGAGAGCAAATAACTGAGAGGTTTCGCAGGTCCTTCCTGCCTACAGCTGTCAAGACTGTTTAACCTAAGCAGGGCTGCTCGCAGAGATAGCAAAAAAACGTGACGACCTAATAGTATTGAATGCGAAAGACACAATAGACTTACACAATGGTCCCCTCCAGTAAATAACTAGTGTGGGCACATATGTTGGTTACATATGTTCCACAAATATATTGCTGTGTGTTTATTGTGTGCTGCACGTCTCAGGGAACAAAGGGACTGAGCCTCTGAGAGATAACGGGAGAGTGTGAGATTTGGCCTTTGTTTCAAGGAGATGACCTGGAGAGATTTCCGGACCACCGGAGACTAAAGGACGATGGTGTGAAGATCAGAGAGGTTACATTGTGACTGGGATTAAGTACCATGTGACTGTATGTTTGATTAAACACCATGTGACTGCAGTTGTGATGTCCGGGGTATAAAAGACAGATGTGAGATTATTCATCCTCTTTTTCTGCTTTGAAATTGTTGGAGTATGTGATTGTGAATAAAGCTGAACCTGAGGAATAAACTCAGTCTCATCCTTCCGCACATTCTCCACACTGGTGACCTTACGACGAAGCATGAGCAGAGATAATTCTCCAGAGCGGGGCTCGGCAGAAGCCAGCCTGATGACTGCCGCCACGTTCCAGCTGCCAGACTTCTGGCAGCATAGTCCGCGCTCCTGGTTTAGCGTGGTCGAGGCGCAGTTCAACCTCCGGAGAATCTCGAGAGACGACACGAAATTCTACCATGTGGTGGCGAAGCTGGACAGCCACACAGTCCAGAGGGTGGAGGATCTGGTCAATCACCCACTGGACAGCGACAAATACAGCGCATTGAAGGCTGCATTTATCAGCCACTTAACCCCCTCGGTGCAACAGCGAGCAGAGGGGCTCCTAGCGTCGACGGAGTCGGAGAACGACAGACCCGTAGACCTGATGGTGAAAATGCTGAGGCTGAGAGACTCCGAGGATTGCGACTTTATCTTCGCCCACCTTTTCCTCCGGACCCTGCTGCCAGCGGTGAGAGTTACCCTGGCAGGCTCACCTCTGTTGGACCGGCGAGACTACCATGGGCTGAGCAAGGAGGCGCAACGACTCGTCGACGCCCACAAACGGAGCGCGGTTTCGGCCACGGCAGCAGAGCTAGGCGCAACGTCCGGAGATGGCATGGGGCCAGTGGTTGCAGCACCAGACTCACCGACGACGGCAGCAGCAAGAACCAGGCGACACGGAGCGGACGACATCCTTTGCTTCTATCATCGCCGCTTTGCAGAGAGGGCACACAAGTGCCTCCCACCATGCTACTTCAAGCGTTCGGGAAATGCCAAGACCGGGGGTCGTAGCGGCTGCGGCCCTCGGGGAGGAGAACAAGCTGCTCTACCTGACGGATGCACGCTCGGGGAGGCATTTCCTCGTGGACACAGGCTCCCAGCTGAGTTTCATCACGCCTTCCTACGCGGACCGGCTGACGCCGTCTAAGGGTCCCGGGTGTCAGCAGCGAACGGCTCAGTGATTAAGACCTTCGGTGAGAGGACTCTACTTCTGTCTTTGCAGGGCCGTGCATTTGAGTGGACTTTTGTTGTAGCGGCAGTCAATTTCAACATGTTAGGTGCTGATTTTTTGTGCTCACATGGTTTATTGGTTGATCTTGCTAACAGACGTCTGTTTAATGCACTCTCCTTTCACTCTATTCCCTGCACAGCTCGAGTGGCGCCGCCAACTGCACAAGCCAACGTCACAGCTGCGGGTGGTAAGTTCCACGCACTCCTCACTCAGTTCCCAACACTCACAGTCCCAACGTTTTCGGCGACAGTAGCTAAACATGGGGTGGAACATTATATCACTACCACCGGCCCGCCCGTTTTTGCAAAAGCTCGGCGCTTGGACTCAGCTAAACTGACCATAGCGCGCGAGGAGTTTGCCAACCTGGAAAAACTGGGCATCATCAGGCGTTCGAAAAGCCCCTGGGCTTCACCACTGCACATGGTCCCAAAGGCTGATGGCTCGTGGCGACCTTGCGGTGATTTCCGCCGGTTGAATAACGCCACTGCACACGACCGCTACCCAATTCCACATATCCAAGATTTTTCGGTTCATTTGGCGGGGGCGCGCATTTTTTCTAAAATAGATTTAGTACGCAGTTACCATCAGGTTCCAGTGCGCCCTCAGGACATACCCAAAACAGCGGTAATAACTCCTTTCGGGCTTTTTGAGTTTTTGCGCATGCCTTTTGGACTCAAGGGTGTAGCGCAGATGTTCCAGCGCATGATGGACGCGGTCCTACGCGACCTCCCTTTCGTGTTCATCTATTTGGATGACATTTTGGTAGCCAGCACGTACGAAGACGAACACGAAAGCCACCTCACAGCAGTTTTCCGGAGGTTGGCAGAGCACGGGTTAATAATTAACCCAGCGAAGTGTCAGTTTGGGGTGGCGCAGATTGATTTTTTGGGGCATGGCGTTTCGCCAGAAGGAGCAGTCCCTCTGCCCAATAAATTGCGCGCAATAACAAATTGTCCCCAACCTCAAACGGTCAAAGCGTTACAGGAGTTTTTGGGAATGGTTAATTTTTATAACCGTTTCCTCCCCAGCGCAGCGCAGCTCATGCAACCATTGTACGCTGCACTAAAAAAACAAAAACCCACGAATAAAATTGAATGGTCTCCTGAGCGGAAGCGCGCATTCTCTCAAGTCAAATCAGCCCTGGCAAACGCTGCTTTGTTGGCACACCCAGTTCCAATGGCCCGCATGGCGCTAACCACTGACGCGTCTGATTTAGCCGTAGGGGCGGTCGTTGAACAGTATGTAGCTGGGACCTGGCAACCGCTCGTGTTTTTCAGCAAAACCTTGCGCGATAGCGAGCGAAAATACAACGCGTTCGACAGGGAGTTGTTGGCTCTACACTTGGCCATCTGCCACTTCCAGTTCTGGCTGGAAGGGCGCCATTTCACCGCGTTCGTGGACCACAAACCGCTGACTTTTGCGATGGCCAAGATTTCGGAACCTTGGTCGGGCCGGCAGCAGAGGCAGCTGGCCGCGATATCAGAGTTCACCACCGATATCCAGCATGTCGCAGGTAAACATAATGTAGTGGCAGACTGCCTCTCACGTGCTGTGGCGGCTCCAGGCCCCGTGGGGGCAGACTCTGCAGCCATGGCCATGGGCCAGGGTAGTGACGCGGAAGCGCGCGCAGCCCCGGTCCGCGTAGGGTTAGATTATGCAGCCATGGCCGCGGAGCAGGTAAGCGATGCGGACGTGCGCGCGCTCCAGTCTGGACCAACAGGGTTAAGGCTGGAGGACAGGGTGCTGCAAGATGGTATGCCCCCCCCCCAATCTGCGATATCTCCACTGGAGGCCGCGTCCCGTGGTACCAGCTGCGTGGCGCCGCTGCGTTTTTGACTCGATTCACTCTCTGGCGCACCCAGGGGTGCGCGCACCAGTCAAAATGGTAGGTGAGAAATTTGTTTGGCCAGGGTTGCGCAAACTTCTTCTGCTGCTGCACTAGATGAGACTTGTTAGAGGAGCAAAGCTGATAATAAACTTTGGTTTATAAGTCACATCGCCTCGTTATTCCAAGCTCTTCTACACTGGTGACCCTGACGCGAGGATGGACCAGAGGCATTCCCCCGCGATCGACTCATCTGTGGCGACCCAGGCAGACGCCGGCGCCCATGCAGACAGGGGAACAGATGGATGACGTTCCCCCACAGCAGAAGTGATAGAGAGGGCTCAACCGAGCACCAGCGCCGCGGCGAGAGCCGAAGGAAGGCACTCTCACCCTGCGGACACATCAGTGACGGTCCACACAAATGCCGTCACCGTCAAGCTGCCGGACTTCTGGCAGGAAGACCCCGCCTCGTGGTTTCAGCAAGCTGAAGCCCAGTTTGCACTTGCGGGCATCACGGCTGACGATACAAAGTTCTATCACATCGTCGCCAAACTCGACGCTGCCACTTCGAGATGTGCGCGGAGCATCATCCAGCGGCCGCCGGCCCAAGACAAATACAGAGAACTGAAAGCGACCATCGTGGCGAATTTCGTCCCCTCAGCCGAGGAGAGAGCCGAGAGGATCCTGGCGGTCTACGGCCACAGAGGATGCAGACCCAAGGCCCTCATGGAGGACTTGCTGCAACTTAAAGAAGAGGACAATGACAATTTCCTCTTCCAATTTATATTCCTCAGTACGCTGCCGCCACACATGAGATGACACTTGCCAACATGCGATGCAGCACCCAGCAAGACTTCCGCACGCTGGCTCACGAAGCGCAGCGACTCGTCAACGCCTGCAAGGAACAGACACCCACAGCAGCATCCGCAGACCTCAACACTGATGTCCGGGGCCACGGGGAGCCACAAACCACAGAGCAGAATCCGCCCGCCGTGACAGCGACACGGCCAAGACGTAACAGACGGAGCGACGTCTGTTATTACCACCACCGCTTCGCCGAGAAGGCCTACAAATGTGTTCCCCCCTGCAAATTCACGATTTCGGGAAACGCCAAAGCCGAGAACCGTTAACAGCGGCGGTTCTCGGCGAAAAAAGCAAGCTTCTATATGTGACGGACGGACACACCGGCAAGCAGTTCCTCATTGACACAGGAGCTCAACTGAGTTTTATCATGCCCTCCCAAGCAGACCGGGCCATGGACCCCCGGGGCAATGGAGCGGTGGCAGCCAACGGCTCCATCATTGACACTTTTGGCGAAAGGAACCTGCCCCTCCGCATCCATGGCCACAACTACAGATGAACATTTGTTGTAGCAGCGGTGAGTTTTAACTTGTTGGACGCAGATTTTTTGTGTGCACATGGGTTATTAGTCGATCTAGCGAACAGACGCTTGGTTAATGCACTGTCCTTTGCTTCTATTCCCTGCTCAGCTCGAGTTTCTCCACCACCCGTGCAGGCCAGCGTCACTACAGCAGGAGGTAAGTTTGATCAACTCCTCACCCAATTTCCAGCACTCACAATTCCCAAATTCTCAGCTACAGTGGCTAAGCACGGGGTCGAACACTTTATCCCCACAACAGGCCCACCCGTATTCGCCAAAGCTCGGCGCTTAGACGCGACCAAGCTCGCCATAGCTCGGGACGAGTTTACCACCCTTGAAAAACTAGGCATTATCAGGCGCTCAAAAAGCCCCTGGGCGTCACCGCTTCACATGGTCCCGAAATCCGACGGTTCTTGGAGACGTGCGGCGATTACCGCAGATTAAACAATGCGACAGCGCATGACCGCTACCCAATTCCTCACATCCAAGATTTTTCACTACATCTGGCGGGTGCGCGCATTTTTCAAAAATAGACCTGGTCCGCGGCTATTATCAAGTCCCCGTTAGAGCGGAAGACATTCCTAAAACAGCTGTAATAACCCCCTTCGGTCTTTTTGAATTTTTGTGGATGCCTTTTGGCCTCAAAGGCGCTGCTCAAACCTTTCAGCGGATGATGGACGCAGTATTACGCGACCTCCCTTTCGTGTTCGTCTACCTCGACGATATGCTGGTAGCCAGCTCGTCTGAGGAAGAACACGAACAGCATCTCACTATGGTTTTTCAGAGACTAGAAGAGCACGGGTTAATAATCAATCCAGCCAAATGCAAATTTGGCGTGTCACAAATTGATTTTTTGGGACACAGAGTTTCACCGAAGGGGGCAGTCCCACTGCCAGACAAAGTTCACGCAGTAAAAAGTTTCCCACGGCCACAAACGGTCAAATCGCTGCAAGAATTTTTGGGAATGGTTAATTTTTACAACCGTTTCCTCCCCCGCGCAGCTCAGCTCATGCATCCCCTATATGACGCACTCAGAAAACAAAAACCTTCTAACGCAGTTGAATGGACCCCGGAGCGCGAACGCGCCTTCGTGGAAGTAAAAAGTGCCCTAGCTAATGCCACATTGTTGGTTCACCCTGATCCCTCGGCCCGCATTGCGCTAACCACAGACGCTTCAGACCTGGCCATAGGGGCGGTTGTAGAACAACACGTCGGCGGAACCTGGCAACCTTTGGCATTTTTCAGCAAATCGCTAAACCAAACTGAGCGTAAATACAGCACCTTTGACAGGGAGCTGCTAGCGCTTCATTTATCCATCCGCCACTTCCAGTTCTGGTTGGAGGGGCGGCGTTTCACGGCTTTTGTAGACCACAAACCGCTCACCTTTGCGATGGCTAAAATTTCTGAACCGTGGTCAGGCAGGCAACAAAGACAGCTAGCTGCGATTTCAGAGTTCACCACAGACATTCGACATGTGGCAGGCAAACTTAACGTGGTAGCAGACTGCCTCTCTCGCGCTGTGACATCGCCAGAGCGCGAGGAGACAGATTATACTACCTCAGCCGCAGAACTCTTCGCCAACGCGGACACATACGCAGCCCCAATCCACGTAGGGATAGATTATGCAGCCATGGCGGAGGAGCAAAGTAGTGACGCGGACGTGCGCGCACTCCTGTCTGGACCAACAGGGTTAAGGCTTTAGGAAAGGGGTTTACGCGGCGGTGTACCCCCCCTAATATGCGACATCTCAACCGGCCAACCTCGCCCAGTAGTCCCAGCTGCATGGCGCCGCCGTATTTTCGACTCAATTCACTCCCTCGCGCACCCAGGTGTGCGCGCTTCGGTTAAAATGGTCGCCGAAAAGTTTGTGTGGCCTGGCCTGCGCAAAAACGTAAAAGAATGGGCAAAGACTTGCATTTCTTGTCAGCGCGCCAAAATACACAAACACACAAAAGCCCCTCTAGAGCCTTTTCGAATCCCAGCTAGAAGGTTCGACCACGTTCATGTCGACCTCATGGGACCACTACCTTCCTCCCAAGGTTTCACACATCTGTTAACGATGATAGACCGCACTACGCGCTGGCCTGAGGCGGTCCCTCTGGCGTCAACCACAGCGGAGGAAGTCGCTCGCGTTTTTTTGACAAACTGGGTGGCACGTTTCGGCGTCCCATCGGACATCACGTCCGATAGAGGGCTTCAATTTGTCTCGGAGCTTTGGTCAGCCATGGCCAGCAGCTTAGGAGCGACAATTCACCGCACCACCGCTTATCACCCTCAGGCTAATGGGTTATGCGAGCGTTTTCACAGGTCTTTAAAGGCCGCCCTCAGAGCCTCACTAACGGATACAAATTGGGTAAATAAACTTCCTTGGGTTTTATTGGGGTTGCGTGCTGCACCTAAAGAGGATCTAGACGCCTCCCCAGCAGAATTAGTTTTTGCACAACCTCTCAGGCTCCCAGGTGAATTTTTACCAGAGAACCCAGAGCCAGGGCATCTTCCAGCCCCGAGGTTTTTAGGCAGCAACGGACCGGACTCTCTCCCCGGGCCGGCACATCACTCTTTTCCACGGGTTTTTGTCCCCCAAGCTTTAAAAAATGCTGAATTCGTTTTTGTTAGGCATGAAGCTTTAAAACCAACCTTCCGCCCACCATACGATGGACCATTCAGAGTGCTGGAACCTGGTGATAAGCATTTTGTGCTTGATTTTGGGGACAGAAAAGAAACAGTCAGCATTGATAGACTTAAACCTGCCTTCTTGTTGAGAGACGAGCCTGCACGGTTGGCGAGAGCACCTCGGCGGGGTAGACGCCCCAAGAGAAAAGACTCAGCCCCCCTGCAGGGAACAAATAATCACTCTCCTTCCCAAGCTGCAGATTCCTTACAGGAAGGTCCCACCAGGACGCCCAAACGGACCCACAGCAGATTCGGAAGAAGATTTAAGCCCAGACGGCACAGGGACTGATGCAAACTACTCAAAAGTTGTTCACTAATTGTGCTGTAACAGTTTAGGACTGATTTGTGATATTACTATGCTGTTATGATTACCACTGAATTCTCTACAGGAGCATAGCTGCTGGAAAGTTTCTTCGTCAAGAGGTGTAGCAGTTAGTATGTCATAATAATTATCTTAAACTGTGAATTTTTCTATTGTCCTTTTCTTAGTCGTTTGGGGGGGGGCTGTGGTCTATATTAATCATATATCCCATAACCTACATATGTATAAGCATGTGAGAATGTTTGGTGACTACATATGTAAAGCGACTTCACACCTCAGAACAGGACAAAGGGTCTCAACCGCCAGTGAAGATCAAAGAGCATCCGAGGCACTGCGGTGGAGACCAGATAGGTCGCCCTGACCTCCCAGGGCCAGGTGGAGGGGTACGGAGACAAAGGAGGGGATTAAGTTAATGGGGGATGTCAGCTTGGATATGCATGTCTTTTGTTGTGTGTGAGTATAAGTACACAGAGCCGAATGTGTTCGCTCTCTTACTTCTTCTGCTGCTGCACTAGATGAGACTTGTTAGAGGAGCGAAGCTGATAATAAACTTTGGTTTATAAGTCACATCGCCTCGTTATTCCAAGCTCTTCTACAGTTGTGTGTTTATTGTGTGCTGCACATCTCAGGGAACAAAGGGACTGAGCCTCTGAGAGATAACGGGAGAGTGTGAGATTTGGCCTTTGTTTCAAGGAGATGACCTGGAGAGATTTCCGGACCACCGGAGACTAAAGGACGATGGTGTGAAGATCAGAGGGGTTACATTGTGACTGGGATTAGTACCATGTGACTGTATGTTTGATTAAACACCATGTGACTGCAGTTGTGATGTCCGGGGTATAAAAGACAGATGTGAGATTATTCATCCTCTTTTTCTGCTTTGAAATTGTTGGAGTATGTGATTGTGAATAAAGCTGAACCTGAGGAATAAACTCAGTCTCATCCTTCTGCACATTCTCCACACTAGGACAATATCGGTCACTACGGAGGGTGACAATATGTATGGGTACATATTCATACTATGTAGGATAACTAAGCAGACGGTTATGTTGTTTATTCCATCTAGCTACAATGCTCCGCACTGTGTGTATATATATTTATTCCATCTAGCTACAATGCTCCGCACTGTGTGTTTATATATTTATATGTACATATGTATATTTGCTGCTCTTGTTTTTCTTGTCTTCTTGATTGTTGCTCTGAGTGTTGCTATCCCTGTGCTGTTGCAATCCTGGAATTCCCCCATTGTTGGACTAATAAAGGCTTATCTTATAAAGTCGTCTGCTGCATGAGTCTGCCTCCGTTATCTGCACTCTCCACAAGCCTACATTTATATGCTTCTGGGGTGAGTTTGTTGTGGGGCAAGTTGGGTGTGGAGCGAGCTGGTTATGGGGCGGCTGTAACTGGCTGGGGCGAGTTGGTTATGGGGGAACTTGACCGGGTACTGTTTGTGGCGGCACCTTGCATGGCAGCGACCCCTCTGATTCTACATGTGATTAACATTGTAGACAGGAGAAACGTAATTTTGTTCTCCTGTATATGATTGGCTGTATGGACTGAATGACAATAGAGACGTCTTCTTATAAAAGCAGCATAGTCTTTATTTTAAAGGTCAAATTACCGTTGCGGCCCTCAGCCACTTCTATTTTAGTTGGAAACGGGCAAAATGACTCTTCCTCCCAGTCACTGCAAAAATGGTAACGCCACAAGATGGCGCAGTACACAAATCGGCCGTCGCCTTATTCGTGCAGCATTTCCCCTCTAGTCCGCTTTGGCCCGCGTGCGCTTTAGACGAGCCCAGCACGCACGCGGCGCTGTTCATGGTCACTTTTTTCATCTACCAAGACAAAGAAGTTGACGCATGCGCACAACCATCATTTGTAGTGTCACTCCCGCCCGATAGGTAGCGTCAATGCGCTGACGCACCAGGATTTTCACCAACGAAGAAACGCTGCTTTCTTTCTGCTGCTTGACTTCCCGGTTTTCACTCCTTTTCCACGAAGATGCTGCTGCTGCTGCTGTTGAAGTATGTACGTATGATTCATGTATGTTTATTCTTGTCTTCTGCGTCCTCGTTGTCTTCTTCGTCTACTTTGTCTTGGTATTCTGTGCCGATATCGCCCCCTCGTGAATGGGACGTTCAGTCTTGCGCATGCGCTTTTCAACGCGTTCAAGTCGTGGGCAGGCGGCGCGGTCACAAAATTTCGGCTGCACGCGGTCGTCCGCGGTCGAGCACTGCGGACACTAGCGGAGTGGAGATGATGGCGTAAATTTCGTCACACAAGGTTTCCGGTTACACCTACACGGACAGCAGAGGTGCAGCATGAATCCAGAATCATCTCTGTGGTCAGAATGGTCTATTGATTGGTATGCTGTAGTTTGAATACTTGTTTTGCAAAGATAGTAAATTCCAACTTAAAAGTTCAACTTGGATTTTATGAATTAATTTGAAGGGTTGCCATTTAACATTTTAATGTCCAACTTTGAACTCGTTGATGCTGAACACCAGGTGGCGCCACGAAACCGAGGTCGGCTGTCATATCTACGCATGCTCAGAAGTTTTGTTTACATAACAGTGTCCTGTAGCGAGCCAAAGAAAGCATTATCGAAGCGGGACCTCTGAAACGGCAGAAGTTACCTGTCTGGCTCAAGTATGTCTGTGAAGCACGCTATTAGCCGGGGGCTCGAGTTGGGTCGATCGGTCCTTCAGCTTGGCCTCTTTAAATCTGGTGTTCGAGCTGCAGCAAAGCTTCGAGCTGACCGTCTTCGTGCAGTAGGCCCGTCGGTTCGCAGCGTTCAGCCTCAGGCTTTCCTGCCGTCTCGATACCGCTATTATCGCACCTCCCTGAAGGGCCTAGCCGCACAGCTCCAGTCCGCCGGCTTCAGAAGGGGCTTTGCTGGCGGATCTCCACGTAACAGGGCCGTGCTCCTGGCTTTTGGCCTTGGTGTGGGTTTCATTGAACAGCAGCTGGAGGATGACAGAAAGAGTGCAGCAACATGCCAGGAAATCCAGGTGTAGTATTGTCAAAAGTTTATTGTTGGCTTTTCTTTTTATGCTACACAAACACTGCTTAACAAAAAAGTTTGTTACTTGGTAGATCGAAATTTTGCGTAAATGTCCTTAATTTTTATATACATTTTTTTAAGCAGCAGCTCATTTCAAAATATTTTAGCACAATTGTTTTAATTGTAAGTATTTGAATTAATTTCCCTGATGATATTCAGTATTCTCTCCATGGCATCCCCGTTCTTATGGTTGTTCAGACTTGCATATTAGTAGTTTAGTGCTGTCATGTTTGTGCAGTGATCTGCAGCGGAGCCATTTGTGGATGTAACCTGAACAGAATTTTTTTTAAAAAATTGAAAAATAAATTGTAAAAAAATATGAGAAAATGGGGGAAAAGAAATAAACCAAATTTGTAAAAGTAATATTAAATATGATGCAGAAAGTTGCAAATTTACAGGGATGGGTTAAAATTTCTGAAAAATATAGAAACAAGAAATATAAGTAAAAAACATAAAGTATTAAAAGCTGGGGGGGCGCAGATTTTACGAAAGAGGGGGGAAAAGTCCAAATTTAAATGGAAAAACATGCCAGAATCAGAATCAGATTTATTGCCATTGTTCATGTAGTACACAAACTAGGAATTTGTCTCGGTGCCATGCTGCAACATTAAAAACATGATGAGATAAAGAGATAAACTAAAAAACTAAAGGACTAAAAACATGCAATAAGTGTAGAATAATAAGTAATAATAATAATAATAATGAGTAATACTAGTCAAGGCAGTTTTAAATAAACTAGCAAGTAGCAGATAATATGGGGTACCACAGTGCAGTCGATAATGCAACAGAAAAACAGTGATGAATGACATAAGTCTGGTTGAGCTGCTGTATATAGTGCACGAGAGTCAATAAGTTACTTAATGTTCGGCAGTCTGATGGCAGAGGGGAAAAAGCTGTTCATGTGCCGGGAGGTTTTAGTCTGAATGGACCGAAGTCTTCTACCTGAGGGGAGGGGGGCAAACAGTACGTGACCAGGGTGTGAAGGATCGGCTATGATCCGGCCAGCACGCCTCCAGGTCCTGGAGATGTACAGGTCCTGGAGAGATGGGAGCTTGCAGCCGATCACCTTCTCAGCAGTGCGCACGACGTGCTGCAGCCTTAGTCTGTCCCTGGCAGTGGCTCCTGCATACCACACAGTTATGGAGGAGGTGAGGATGGACTCGATGATGGCCGTGTAGAACTGCACCAACATCTTGGTGGGTAGCTTGAGCTTCCTCAGCTGCCGCAGAAAGAACATCCTCTGCTGGGCCTTTTTGATGAGGGAGCTGATGGTCGGCTCCCATTTGAGGTCCCGGGTGATGGTGGTGCCCAAGAAGCGGAAGGAATCTGCAATGGTGATGGGAGAGCCTGTGATGGTGAGGGGGGGGCAGGGGGGTTGTGACTTTCCTGAAGTCCACAATCATCTCCGCTGTCTTCAGAGCGTTCAGCTGCAGGTTGTTGTGGCTGCACCAGGACACCAGCTGGGCCACCTCTTTCCTGTAGACGGACTCGTCGCCGTTGGAGATGAGCCCGATGAGGGTGGTGTCGTCCGCAAACTTAATCAGCTTAACAGACTGGTGGGAGGAGGTGCAGGAGTTAGTATAAAGGGAGAAGAGTAGGGGGGAAAGTACACAGCCCTGGGGTGATCCGATGCTGATGCTAACAGAGTCCGAGACAGACTTCCCCAGCCGCACATGCTGCCTCCGGTCTGTCAGGAAGTCGGTGATCCACCTGCAGAGGGAGTCAGGGACGTCGAGCAGGGACAGCTTGTCCTGGAGCAGAGCGGGGCGGATGGTGTTGAATGCAGAGCTGAAGTCCACAAACAGGATCCTGGCGTAGGTTCCCGGGGAGTCCAGGTGCTGCAGGATGGAGTGGAGGGCCAGGTTGACTGCGTCGTCCACAGACCTGTTGGCACGGTAGGCAAACTGCAGCGGGTCCAGGAGGGGAGTGGTGATGGACTTGAGGTGAGACAGGACCAGGCGCTCAAAGGACTTCATGACTACAGAGGTGAGCGCTACAGGTCTGTAGTCGTTAAGTCCAGTAATCCGTGGCTTCTTGGGGACAGGGATGATGGTGGAGGATTTGAGGCAGGTCGGCACGTGGCATAGCTTAAGGGAGGTGTTTAAAATGTCTGTGAAGACAGGAGCCAGCTCTTTCGCACAGTGTCTCAGGGTGGAGGGAGACACACCGTCCGGCCCGGGGGCCTTGCGCGGGTTCAGTCTGGAGAACTGTCTGTGCACGTCCTGCTCACTGATGACAAGGGCAGGGGGGGAGGAGGAGGAGGAGGGGGGGGGGACCACTTTTGATGAATTAGGGGCCGAGGAGGCAGTGGAGCTGGGTGGAGTGGGGGAGTTGGACACAGCTGACGAGGTGTCAAAACGGGCGTAATGTTGGGACAGTTTTTGACAAAGGGCTTTGTCATCCTGACCTTTAGAAGCCTGAGGCCGATAGTTGGTGATTTGCCTCAGTCCTCTCCACACAGAAGCAGAGTCGTTAGCAGTGAACTGCTGCTGGAGTCTCTCAGAATACACAGATTTAGCTCTCCTCAGCTCTCTGTTGAACCGATATTTAACCTCCCTGTAGCAGTCTCTGTCTCCACTTTTCAACGCTGCTTCCTTCTCCTTCCTGATCTGTCTGAGCTTGGCAGTGAACCAGGACTTATCATTAGAGTACCTCACCCTGGTGCGCGATGGGAGAATGCTCTCCTCACAAAAGTTGATATATGAGTTCACAGTGTCTGTGTTCTCATTAAGATCATGTGTGGCTCCTTTAAACATGTTCCAGTCAGTTATTTCCATGCATGTGTTCAGTTTCTCTCCAGCTTCACTGGTCAATTTCTTTGTGGTGGTAACAACAGGTTTAGTGAGTTTCAGTCTCTGTTTGTATGTGGGGATGAGGTGGACCATCACGTGATCAGATAGTCCGAGCGCAGCGCGGGGAACAGCGCGATATGCGTCCTTTACTGTGGTGTAACAGTGATCCAGCATGTTATTTCCTCTGGTTGGACATTTAATAAACTGTATCGGGGGAGCACGTGACTCAGATTGCTCTGGTTAAAGTCGCCTACCACAATAATCAGAGAGTCTGGAAAAGTCCGCTCCGCATGTAGGATGTGATCTGCGAGCGCGCGCTGGGCCTCGCGCGCGTCCGCATCGGGAGGGGTGTACACAGCGATCAAAACGAATGATGCGAACTCCCGCGGGGAATAAAATGGCTTGCAGTTGATAGAGAGAAATTCTAGATCGGTAGAACAGTGTTGTGAAATCACCGTTACATCAGAGCACCAGCTACTGTTAATGTAGAAGCAAACTCCTCCTCCAATAGACTTACTGGAGAGCTCTGTGACGCAATCAGCACGAAACAGCTGAAATCCCTCGAGGCTGATCGCGCTGTCCGGTATGTTCCCTTTAAGCCAGGTCTCAGAGAAACAGATGACAGACGAGGAAGCGAGGTCCTTAAATCGCATCAGCAGTCTTAATTCTTCTACCTTGTTCAAGAGAGAATTGGCATTGGATAGAAATATGCCAGGCAAGGCTGTTCACGTGCCTCTCCTTCGCAGCCGAGCGAGAATCCCCCCTCGCTTTCCTCTTTTTCGCCGTCTTACTCTTTGAGCCAAACAATGAATCAGATCGGCGGCAGGAGCTAAAAAGACTGGGAGAAGGTCCGTAGGAGTGAGAGTCCTGATATTTAATAGCTCTTCACGGGTGTAAGAGCTGGCAGTCACACAATCGACGAACAGAAACAAACAAATTAAACAAATTAAAGGGCAGCGAAACACCATGGCGACCACTGTGGGCGCCATCTTGGAAAAGATTAGCCCATTGCTAATGTTGAATGGCTAGTTTGTTATTAAAGTTTTATGACCCTGCAACTGATGACATACAAATTGTTACAAAATGAATTTATATTAAACTTGCAAAAATAATTGGACAGAAAAGTATGAAGTTTTGACTCTTTTGGAAAAGAAATAAAATATTGGAAAAAAGCATTATTGTGATGCATCTAAATATTATTTCTCCCATCCGTAGGCTGTGTTTAGGAAGAAGAAGTTCCAGAGCCCACTCAAGCCATTCACCTCTGGATATAAACTGCAAGATTATATTATCGGGAGCCAGATTGGGAAAGGCTCCAATGCAGCCGTGTACGAGGCTGCATCTCAGTTTGCTCCACCGAAGGAGAGTGACCAGAAGTGCTCCGTGGTGGAGATTAAAGAAAACAACGAGGAAGTGGAGGTGCCTCAATCTCTGACATGCTGCTCCTTGAGAAACTTCCCTCTAGCCATCAAGATGTTGTGGAACTTTGGGGTGGGTAGTCTAATATATTACAGGTTTTGATGAATGCAATAACACTCTTATAGCAACACTGACTAGTATTTTTGTAATGTTGTTTCAGACAGGGTCATCAAGTGAAGCAATATTAAAATCCATGTCACAGGAGCTGGTGCCTGCAGGCCCTCTTGCCTTAAAGCAAGAAAAAGAACAAGTAACTCTGGATGGGTAAATATAATGGCTGTGTTTCTTGTCAACACTGACCCAAGTGTAGTAACAACAAAAAAAAGCTCATGAATGCTATTATATATTTAAATGCAGAAATTTTGGAATCCTGCCCAAAAGAGTATCGCCGCACCCTAATGTGATCAGGGTGTATCGGGCTTTCACAGCAGATGTCCCGCTGCTACCAGGTGCCCATGAGGAGTATCCAGACATGCTGCCAGCCAGGCTCAACCCTGCCGGTCTAGGCAACGATCGTACTCTTTTCCTAGTCATGAAGAAGTAAGACCTCGCAACTTTCTCCTTCAGTTAAAAACTTAATACTTTCTGTACTCTGGTTTCTACAGTATCAGGTCATTATAACAATGTATAACAATCCAAATTTACTTTGCTGGCATAGTTATCCCTGCACACTGCGCCAGTATTTGCAAGTTTCCACTCCCAGCCGCAGACAGGGCTCACTGATGGTGCTGCAGCTTCTTGAGGGGGTCGACCACCTGTGTAGACAGGGAGTCGCTCACAGGGACCTCAAGTCAGACAACGTGCTGTTGGAGTTTGACTCTGGTCAGAGAAATATTCATTCATAAGGAGGGAGAAAAAAGTTTAAAAAAAAAACCATTAAGTTCCATTCTGTTTTTATTAACTGTTGTATTTCATTGATCTTTGTCTTTATTCAGATGGTTGCCCTCGTTTAGTTATTACAGACTTTGGCTGCAGTCTGGCTCAGAGTGACTCCAGTCTGCAGCTGCCCTTTAACACTCTCTGGGTCAGCAGAGGGGGGAATGCCTCACTCATGGCTCCTGAGGTAAGCTTATATGGCTCCTCACTGAGGAGTTTGGCCAGTGCTGAGTCTGATTTTCATATGCTGTTTCTTTATTCTAATTGTCTAATTTAAGATGTTAATAATGTTGAAAATACATTACATTGGCGGGGGGGGGGGATCTGGAATTAATCACGATTAACCAGCAAATTTTGGGAGATTAATTGCAATTTATTTTTATATATATTTTTCCTCCTGACTTTTGCCACTGTTTTTTAGTTATAAATCTTTTAAATATAAGTTCTTAAGGATTTGATATGAATGTCAATGAACCATCCCAAATATTAAGTACACTGTACATAATAAGTGAATATAAAGTGACCTCCAACTCTGATCAAATTCAATGTAAGGGAAAAAATAGAAGCCTTGTATTATGCTACATACATATTTCTCATTTAATCACCATTTCTTGCAATATCTCTGCTGTTAGGTGGCCACTGCTGTTCCTGGAAACAGAGCGGTGATTGACTACAGTAAAGCGGACGCCTGGGCTGTGGGTGCCATCTCCTATGAGATCTTTGGAGAGCAAAACCCATTCTATCGAGCGGTTGGACTGGAGAGCAGAACCTACCAGGATAATCAGCTACCACCATTGCCATCCACTGTTCCAGCTGATGTGCAGTTGGTGGTCCGATTACTCCTCAGGAGGAACCCAAGCAAGGTAAGGCAGGAGCATTGGAATCTTGTGCTGAGTCCTTAGTCTATTAGTGATGGAGAAAATCAAGTTTTTGTTGAGATAAAACAGAAAAAAGATGTTTTCATTTGAGGTTTACAAGCAATTTTTTAACCTTTATTTATACAAGGAAGGTCCATTGAGAGGCAACCTCTCTTTTTCAAAAACACCCTGTTCACACTCACACAGTTATACATTCACACCAGGAAGCTGCCCAATGCAACCACAGACTGACCTGTGGCCACTGAAGAGCTCCACTGGAGTAGTTGGGGTTAAGGGCCTTGCTCAAGGGCACCACAGTGTGGTTAAGCACATAACCATCATACTCTAAAAGAAGCTCATACAGCTAACACACATTTTTTTTTTTAAACTACAGCGTCCCAGTGCCCGTGTAGCAGCTAACATGCTACATCTCAGCCTCTGGGGTCGGAGAGCCTTGGCTAATCAGGACAGCGCTGGCATGAGGAAGCTTGCTGATTGGTTGCTGTGCCAGTCTGCAGTGGTTCTTCTGAAGGGTTGCAGCGGGCCGAGAGGAAATGGGGTGGAAGCAGAGCTGCAGAGAAACTTTCTGTCCAACCTGGAGCTTGAGGACCTCCGCACCGCTGTAGGCTTCCTCATGTATGGGCGACAGCGTGCTGTCTGCTGAGATTAACACAACATGGAGTCCTTGGTTTAGCTGTTAAAACTTGGTTCCATAATTATTTAAGCATCAGTTTATGTTGTGCTAATATTAGCTAAAACACCTACTGGCTATGTTATACATTATCTGTGGAATCATTTGTTGTAAGTGGGGAAAATCCTTTTACTTATCCTTGCCTCTCCCCCCATCCTCAAACCTATATTGCTTTCTGCTGAAATTTCAGATGTGCATTTCCTACAGCATGCTATCCTAAATCTAGGAATTTATGTCACTCAGCATTGCTATCTTATTAGCAAGAGTCTAAAACAAAGTGGTAATCTGCTGCAGCTCGTCTTCAGAGTGCATTGCATGAATAAATTTCTACCTGGAGATCTATGTCGGTGTCAAACCACGTAAAGGGAAAAGTGTTATAAATGCCTACTTGTGATTCTGCAATAAGAGTAGATGGGTTTCTTTTGAAAGCTGCAATGCACAAAAAATCAAGTTTTGTATCAGAAGAAGTGGAGGCCATTGTGGATTGATGTTAAGCAAAATATTGTACTTGTTGAACTCTACTGTGTAGGGGGACAATAAGTTTGATGTCCAATCAAACAACTGGTTGTCTGCAGGTGTCTGTTGAATGAAATGTATTCAAAAGGCTGTTTGCACTTTATGTTCATATTTGCACATGCTCAGATCTATTATGGATAGTGGTGCACACTTCAGCCATATATGCTAACTATATTATTTGAGTATAGAGATTCAGCTCTATTGGGGTTTTGAGATAATGTCTTGTTGGTTTCATACTTAATATTGGGAGAAATATTTTGAGTAGAAGATGATTTTTCTGCTGTGTTTTGGAATAAAAGTGTCTGAAGGAGCCGTGGCTGTTGCTTCACTTTTTGTTCTGAATTAAATCTGTTGAGTCCTATACATTGACCAAAATGAAAAATTCCATAGATAACCCATGGAATTTTCCAACAGGTTTAGTGCAGACTTTAAAGGGTTCAGGTTCAGGTTACTTTATTTGTACCCGTAGGTAGATTTGTTTTGCAGTCTGGTGACATCCATATATACAAGCCACAAATTACATTCAGCATAGACACAAACACAGACACACATGAAGCTGACTATAAACATGATAAAAATACTCAAGGCTCCATCAATCAGGGTATAAAGACAAAGAGATGAGAGAAAAACCAGAGGTAAGAGAGGAGGGTCATATTAAAAGTTAAAAACTAGTCAAAGAGGTTAAAAACTCAAAGGTCTAAAACCCAATAAAATATTTAGAACCCAAGTGACATCCTACAAAAATAAGTAAATATAAAATGGAGTTAATAAATAGGTACCTAAATTATGTGCAATATATTTTTACAGCTTGTTCAACTCTTTGACAGCAGCAGGGACAAAGCTGTTTTTGTAGCGCTGGGTTTTACTTTTTGGGACAGCAAACCTCCGTCTTGAGGGAAGAAGCTGAAAGTTGCAGTGCAAAGGGTGGGAGTCATCATTTAAAATGGAGGTAGCCATCCTCTGTACTTGTCTGGTGTACAGGGATGTCAGGCTCAGCTGTGACTCACCAAGCAAATGACTGGACCATCTAACTACCTGATGCAAGGATTTCCTCTGTTTCAGTTTTATCTGACCAAACCATGACACTAAAGAAAAGGATAAAACAGATTCAATAAAAGCCCGATAAAACATTGTCATTATGGTTCGGTCAACTTGGAAGCGTGCAAGTTTTCTCAAGCAATGCAAATGTTGCTGACCCTTTTTGCACACCCTTTCACAGTTCTCTTCAAACTTTAAATTACTATCAATAATCGTCCCAAGATATTTGTAGGGCTCATTAACTACACTTTTTACACATTTTAACAGCTCACTTGTGTCTTAATGAAGTGCTTGTAACATTTTGGTCACATTTTCTTTTTTTTAATTATTGAAGCAAATTTGTTTATTTTTCTTGGCTTTCTTCAAATGCTCTGATTTATAGCCTGTCATTTTAAGAAACAGACTCCAGCTGTTCAACTCTGCCCTCCCTCTCACGTCATTTAGCCATTAGCTGAGTAGCTTGTAGCCGGTGTTCTGCCACCGGCTGCTTCCAGCTTGAATGAACAGTGCTGGTTCACCGATCTGCAGTCGTTTGTGCATCTCGTGTCATCCTGGCCCACTCAACAACCCCTCCAAGATGCCACATCAAATCGCCAGCATTGTGCGCTCCACCGATCGCAGCAAACAGAGGCTGGTGGCCGAGCCACAGTACTCCAATACTCTCCCACGGGCCACCGGGGAGGTCTGTCCCATCATGAAGTGGCTCCTCCACACTTCCCATGAAAGTATGCCCAGAGGATAGAGAGGGAGTTGAGCCAGCAGCTCCAGGCAACATCCCCGGGTCACGGTAACTGCCTGCCCCGTTACTGTGATCCAGGGATGCCGCAAAACTACTGGGAGACGGGCCACAGCAATACGGGACACATTGTGGACCACGGATCGGTGAGCCAGGTGGTAACAGGGATGGTTATTAGGGTGACATTAGATTATTAGGTTTATTTATTTTATTAGGTTTTAACTCACCCTTGGCCGGGGGATCCTGGGTTCAATCCCAGCCCCCAACCAACAGTGATCTGTGTGGAGTTTGCATGTTCTCCCCGTGTCTGCGTGGGTTTACTCCAGGATTTCTCTGGTTTCCTCCCACATGTCAAAAACATGCAAGTTAGGTTAATTGGCATCAAAACTAGGGATTCTAAATTGTCCTTAGGTATGACTGTGAGAGTGAATGGTTGTCTGTCTCTCTGTGTTGGCCCTGCGATGGACTGGCAATCTGTCCAGGGTGTACCCTGCCTCTCACCCAAAGATGCTGGGATAGGCTCCAGCCCCCCCGCGACCCAAAAAGGATTAAGCAGAAGAAGATGAATGAATGTTTCTGGGAGAGAAACGAGAACAAGGCTGTGTGTTTTTTTGTTTTTTTTTTAAAGAGAACTGACTGTTTTGAAAATTTTTGAATAATTAGGTGACCAGTAGACTCATTTCAGACAGTTAAAACCTACAAACACCACTTTTCAATCAATGACCCCTTTAAGTAGCTCCGAAGACCTTGCAGGACAGGACTGATGTTATGTTCTTGTAGTCTGCAAAAGTTAGTATAGACTGCACATATGAAAAAGACTGGTATATGACAAAAACATTTTCAATTTACATAAACTTTATTTAAGACAGAGTCACATAGGCTTTTTCATGATTTATACTCTGAACACGGTCTGACTTTTAAGCTTCTGTTTCTGGAATGTAAGTACTGAAGGTTCCACTAATACTCCTCTCCTTCTTCCTCTCCCTCACCCTCAATGGAGTCAACACCAACCTCCTCATAATCTTTCTCCAGAGCTGCCATGTCCTCTCTGGCCTCAGAGAACTCTCCCTCCTCCATACCCTCACCCACATACCAGTGAACAAAGGCGCGCTTGGCATACATCAGATCAAACTTGTGGTCAAGACGAGCCCAGGCCTCTGCAATAGCAGTGGTGTTGCTCAGCATGCACACAGCCCTCTGGACCTTGGCCAGGTCACCACCAGGAACTACAGTGGGTGGCTGGTAGTTGATACCAACCTTAAAACCAGTGGGGCACCAGTCCACAAACTGGATGGAACGCTTGGTTTTGATGGTGGCAATGGCAGCGTTGACATCTTTGGGCACTACATCACCACGGTACAAAAGGCAACAGGCCATGTATTTGCCATGGCGAGGGTCACATTTTACCATCTGATTGGCTGGCTCAAAGCAGGCGTTTGTGATCTCAGCCACTGAGAGCTGCTCATGGTAAGCTTTCTCAGCAGAGATGACAGGGGCGTAGGTGGCCAGCGGGAAGTGGATGCGGGGGTAGGGCACCAAGTTGGTCTGGAACTCAGTCAGATCAACATTGAGTGCACCATCAAAGCGAAGGGAAGCAGTGATGGAGGACACAATCTGACTGATCAACCTGTTCAGGTTGGTGTATGTAGGACGCTCGATGTCGAGGTTCCTACGGCAGATATCATAGATGGCCTCATTGTCTACCATGAATGCACAGTCAGAGTGCTCTAGGGTGGTGTGGGTGGTCAAGATGGAGTTGTAGGGCTCCACCACAGCAGTGGACACCTGAGGGGCTGGGTAGATGGAGAACTCCAACTTGGACTTCTTGCCGTAGTCGACTGATAGTCGTTCCATCAGCAGGGATGTGAAACCAGAGCCGGTGCCACCACCAAAGCTGTGGAACACCAGGAAGCCCTGAAGACCAGTGCACTGGTCAGCCTGAGGACAGAAAGGAAGATACATTTTTTAATAAAAAGAGATACAGTTTGATATAACTTTGCTATCATACGCTGCTCTGAACATTTACACACCAGCTTGCGGATCCTGTCCAGAACCAGGTCAATGATCTCTTTGCCAATGGTGTAGTGTCCACGGGCATAGTTGTTGGCAGCGTCTTCTTTCCCAGTGATCAGCTGCTCCGGGTGGAATAGCTGGCGGTAGGTCCCAGTGCGCACCTCATCTAATATGACAAAATAAAACAGAAGTGACTTCACAGTTTGATTAATCAATTCAAGGGTTAACTGTGATGTACGGTTGTCAAGAGTTTACCAATGACTGTGGGTTCCAAGTCCACAAAGACAGCTCTAGGGACATGTTTTCCAGCTCCCGTCTCACTGAAGAAGGTATTAAAAGAATCGTCTCCACCCCCGATGGCTTTGTCACTGGGCATCTGACCGTCTGGCTGGATCCCATGTTCTAAGCAGTAAAGCTCCCAGCAGGCATTTCCAATCTGGACACCAGCCTGACCGACGTGGATGGAGATGCACTCACGCTAGGGTTGAAGAAAAAGAAAATTTATAAGAATAAGTGAAGCATTCCAGTTGTGCAAAGGAAGACTTTTTAGAAGAGCTGTTGTGTATTAAAAAATAAGAACCTGTAGTAAAGTCTGCCATTAAATTAACTGCTGCCCTGGTTTTAGGGTTTTAAAATCAACTGCTTTAAATGATTCTCCCAACTTTGGGTGAACAACCTTCACTATGGTAATAATGTGTCAGTGTTTTTGTGCTGCGACATAAAATAGGGTCTACTGCACATAGGATTACCGTACAGAGAGGATTTTCTGGGTCATGTTGGAGCTTGCTATCTCTTTTAAAAGACACATTCATATCCACTACTGGGGTTATTTTATTTAATAAATTATTTGTTCTTGATTTGATTTTATATGTCAGATAAATAGATAACTGGCCCAGTTGTAGCTGCACATACAGTAAACACAGCATTGTGCAGTGCTTAATGTAAAATCATACTCAGAGGAAAATGAAAATTGATTACAGATGTAAACAAATGTGTTCAGGGGCAGAAAACAAGGTAAAAACTTGTAAAATAGTGGAAAGAAAACAGTCAATCTAAAGTCTGTGGTAAGCTGATTAAGGAGAGGATCTGGCGTTGGTAAATTAAGAACACAGAAGGCTATAAAAGTGTAGAAACACAGAGAGAAATGTCAATATTTTACTGCATTTATGCGATCAAACAGTTTATAGTCACAAAAGGTTGCATAACAGCAAGACAAGAATGCGCAGCGATGGAGACGTCTCAAAAATATTGACCTATATTCACTCGTTATGACTGAATTACATCTCAATTGAATACAAAGGCAAGAATAATGATAGAAGTAAAGGTTAAAGATGTGCTTACCATGGTAGCTTGTCGATATTGTGCAATGTAATGAGATAAGACAGAGGAATGCGTCTGAACTGCGCTGCGTTTGAAGCTGCTCTGATGGCGCGCTGCATCTCTGCCTCTGGAGGAGGACAGGCGAAGTGCGGAATGGTTCTGCAGTGGCAGCGGATTCACTGACTGATCAGGAATAAAGGAAACGAACTCATACTCACACAACTCAAGGATTCTGGCAGCGGGGTTGCCAAGGGTAGTTAATTAGAGCAAAAACAGAGAAATTTACAATTAAAAAAAAAGGCTCAACACAAGCAAATCACAGTTTCACGAGGGCAAAAAGGTTGCAAAATTACATTAATAAATTTGCATGGAAAAAAAAAACTGCATTTTACATCTCAATTTAAAATTCACCTGAAAAAAAAGTTAGAGTGCATCCGGAAAGCATTCACAGCGCTCTGTGGGGAGACTTGAATAACGAAACCGAATTGCCTTTAATTCCAGTTTATTTCAAGTAACCATTCCACTGTCTGCTCTCATTCCTGAGCAGCGAACAAATAGGGTGAACACACCAAAGTTCTCCCTTTTAAACATTCTCACATCAAACCATTTCCCTCGCAGGGGAAATCACACATCTCTATCAAAATCTCTTTATTCACATTCATTAACCTTTTATTTACATAACTCCCCCTTCTCTCCTCTCGAGCCTCAGTGGTCAGGAAGTCTTCTGTCCCCTGTCCTCCGCAGGGGGTCCAGGCTCTGTGGCTCCGCACCGCAGGGGGCTGGCTCTCCTTCATCGTGAGGTTAAATCACATATGCAGTGCCCAACATATACATGTCTCACAACACAGCCATATAACCCCCCCCCCAAACGATGAAGAACAGACTAATTCCTAAAATTTAATAGCACCTTACTCACTACTGAATAATCAACACCAACATTCACTCTGTGCGCCGCTTGGGCTTCAGCCGTCTGCCGAATCTGCTGTGAGTTGGCCCCGCCTTGCCTGCGGCGCTTTTCTGCTTCGGCTCTGTTGACTGAGGAAGAGAGTGATTATTTGCCCTTTGCGGGGGCCTGCCTCGTCGAGGCGCCACTGCGACCGGTACAGACACGTCCTTCATGACAAAAGCAGGTTTTAGTCTGTCAATACTGACTGTCTCTTTTCTGTCTCCAAAATCTAGCACAAATTGCTTATCACCTGCCTCCAGAACTCGAAATGGCCCTTCGTAAGGTGGTTTGAGCGTTGCTTTTAGGGCTTCGCGCCTGACAAAAACGAAGTCGGCATTTTTCAAAGCCTTGGGGACGAAAACTCGTGGAAAAGCGTGATGAACCGGACCCGGGAGCGTGTCTGCTCCCGTGCCGACTAACGGTCCCAGAGCAGAGAGAGGTGGGGGCTCTGGGTGCTCTGGTAAAAACTCGCCCGGCAGCCTCAGAGTTTGTGCGAATACCAGCTCCGCTGGGGAGGCGTCTAAGTCCTCTTTAGGCGCAGAACGCAACCCTAATAAAACCCATGGCAGTTTATTTACCCAATCTGCATCCGTGAGCGACGCTCTGAGTGCTGCCTTCAAAGACCTATGAAAACGCTCGCATAAACCATTGGCCTGAGGGTGGTAAGCCGTAGTGCGGTGAATTTTGGCTCCTAAGCCGTTGGCCATCGCTGACCACAGCTCAGAGATGAATTGCGGTCCTCTATCGGACGTAATGTCCGACAGAACCCCGAAGCGCGCCACCCAAGCCGTTAAAAAAACGCGAGCCATCTCCGCGGCCATGGTCGTCGCAAGTGAGACCACTTCCGGCCAACGTGTGGTGCGGTCCACCATTGTCAAAAGATACATGAACCCCTGTGATGCCGGTAGGGGGCCCACAAGGTCGACGTGCACATGGTCGAACCTTCTGGCCGGAATGCGGAACGGTTCTAACGGGGCTCTTGTGTGCTTGTGAATTTTGGCCCGTTGACAGGAAATGCAGGTTTTTGCCCATTCCTTCACGTGCTTGCGCAGGCACGGCCAAACAAACTTTTCCGCCACTAGTTTCACCGACGCGCGCACCCCCGGGTGCGCCAGTGAGTGGATCGAGTCAAAAACACGGCGGCGCCACGTGGCCGGAACCACCGGACGCGGGCGCCCCGTCGACATGTCGCAGATCAGGGGGGGCATACCGGTTTGTAAACACTTGCTCTCCAGCCTCAACCCTGTTGGTCCAGACTGGAGCGCGCGCACGTCTGCGTCCGCCCCCTGGTCCGCTGCCATGGCTGCGTAATCTATACCCACGTGCACCGGGGCTGCGCGCGCCACCGTGCCGCTCTCCTGCGGCGCGGTCACGGTGGCCCGTTCTGCCTCTGCGCGTGTTGGAGTCGTGAACGCGCGCGAGAGACAATCCGCTACTACATTGAATTTGCCCGCGACGTGCCTAATGTCAGTGGTAAATTCCGAGATTGCGGCCAGCTGCCTCTGCTGCCTGCCGGACCACGGATCTGAAATTTTGGCCATGGCGTATGTGAGCGGCTTGTGGTCCACATAAGCGGTGAAACACCGTCCTTCCAGCCAGAACTGGAAATGACGAATAGCCAAATGCAGCGCCAACAGTTCTCTGTCGAACGCGCTGTATTTTCGTTCAGCCGCGCTTAAAGATTTGCTAAAGAAAGCCAAAGGCTGCCAAACTCCGGCTACCTGTTGCTCAATAACGGCCCCTATGGCTAAATTTGAAGCGTCTGTCGTCAGCGCGATACGTGCTGCAGGGTCTGGGTGGGCCAGGAGCGCAGCGTCAGCCAAGGCTTTTTTAACCTCTGTGAACGCGCGCTCCCACTCCGGGGACCATTCGACCGCCTGGGTCGGTTTTTGTTTTTTGAGCGCGGCATATAACGGTTGCATGATTTGAGCTGCGTGGGGCAGGAATCGGTTATAAAAATTCACCATCCCCAAGAATTCCTGTAGTGATTTGACCGTTTGTGGACGGGGAAAATCCGCTACCGCGTGTACTTTATCTGGTAACGGAACCGCTCCCTCCGGGGAGACGCGGTGACCCAAAAAATCGATCCGCTCGACGCCGAACTGGCACTTGGCTGGGTTAACTATTAAGCCGTGCTCTCCCAGCCTCCTAAAAACTGCTGTGAGGTGCGTTTCGTGTTCGTCCTCTGAAGTACTCGCGACCAAAATGTCGTCGAGGTACACAAACACGAAAGGGAGATCGCGTAACATGGCATCCATCATCCGCTGAAATGTTTGCGCCGCCCCTTTGAGACCAAACGGCATGCGGAAAAATTCGAAAAGTCCGAACGGGGTTATTACCGCTGTTTTAGGAATGTCCTCCGGTTGGACTGGGACTTGGTGATAGCCGCGAACTAAATCAATCTTTGAAAAAATGCGCGCCCCCGCCAGGTGCACCAAAAAATCCTGAATGTGCGGGATGGGATAACGATCGTGCGCCATAGCGTTGTTTAGCCTGCGGTAATCCCCGCACGGTCTCCAGGAGCCATCGGCTTTCGGTACCATGTGCAGCGGCGAAGCCCACGGGCTCTTCGACCTACGAACAATGCCCAGCCTCTCCAGGCTGGCGAACTCCTCGCGCGCAATGGCGAGCTTAACTGCATCCAAGCGCCGAGCTTTTGCAAACACGGGAGGACCAGATGTGGGGATAAAGTGTTTCACCCCGTGCTTCGCGACGGTCGCCGAAAAAGTGGGCACAGTGAGCGCTGGAAATTGGGTGAGGAGTGTGTGAAACTTACCACCTGCTGTAGCGACGTGGGTCTGTACTGGTGGCGGGGACACTCGAGCTGCACAGGGGAGAGAGTAAAAAGAGAGTGCATTTACCAGCCGTCTATTAGCAAGATCAACTAACAGATTGTGTGAACACAAAAAATCCGCGCCCAACATGTTGAAACTCACCGCCGCTATTACAAAAGTCCATTCATATGTGCGGCCATGTAAGCACAAAGGCAAGGTCCTTCTCCCGTAGGTGTTGATGTTCGAGCCATTTGCCGCTGTAGCTCCGCTACCGTGGGGTCCAGCCACCCGGTCCGCGTATGTTGGGGTGATGAAGCTCACTTGTGCTCCGGTGTCGATGAGGAACTCTCGTCCGGAGCGCGCATCCGTGATGTAGAGCAGCTTGCTGCGTTCTCCGAGGGTCGAAGCTGCTAGCGACCCCCGGTCTTGCCGTTTCCCGAACTCCTGAAGATGCAGGGCGGCACACACCTGCGTGCCTTCTCTGCGAACCTCCGATGGTAAAAGCAGAGATCTTCTCCTCCGCTGTGTCGTGTCCGCGCCTCTGCCGCCGGGCTATTGGCTCCACCTCGTCGCGGCCATGCTGCCGCCGTCGTCGGCCAGTCTGGGTCTGCCGCCTCTGGCTCCCCGCTGTCTCGGGTCACCGCTGTGGTTGCTTGCCCGCCGCAGGCGTCCAGGATCCCATCTGCTTCCTGGGCCAGCTCCCGGAACTCCTCCAGGGTGTGACACTTTTTGCCGGCCAGCGTGCTTCTCGCATGCGCCGGGAGGTTGGAGAGGAAGATGAACTGAAAAATGAAGTCATCGTTGTCCAACCCTCTCAGCTGTATCATCTCCTCCATCAGGGCGCTCGGCCTGTGTCCACCTTGGTCTAGCAAAGACAGGATCCTCCTCGCCCTCACTTCAGCCGAGGGGGTGAAAAACTTGATGAGGGTGGATTTCAGCTTGCCGTACCTGTCGGTCGCGGGTGGCTGCTCCACCAAGCTCTGCACGCACCGAGCTGTGCTGTTGTCCAGTTTAGCGATGACATGGTGGAACTTAGTGTCATCCACCGTTACTCCTGCAAGCGCGAACTGCGACTCTGCTTGCAGAAACCACAACCGTGGGTTATCCTGCCAGAAATCAGGCAGCTTAACGGCCACTGCGCTCGCCAGCTCTGAGCGCTGTGAGTCCGGGACCCTGAGAACTTCTTCGTTCATTCTCAACGTCGTCAGTCACCAATGTGGGGAGACTTGAATAACGAAACCAAATTGCCTTTAATTCCAGTTTATTTCAAGTAACCATTCCACTGTCTGCTCTCATTCCTGAGCAGCGAACAAAGAGGGTGAACACACCAAAGTTCTCCCTTTTAAACATTCTCACATCAAACCATTTCCCTCGCAGGGGAAATCACACATCTATATCAAAATCTCTTTATTCACATTCATTATAAAGCCCATCCAGGGACAAGAGTTGCAAATTAGCTAATAGCTATACACTCTATGTGCAACACATCAGATTGATTGTCTTTGATTAATTGTCTATGTTTATTGCACTGTCCCTGTCAAATAAACTAATCTACTACTACTACTATTAACCTTTTATTTACATAACTCCCCCTTCTCTCCTCTCGAGCCTCGGCGGTCAGGAAGTCTTCTGTCCCCTGTCCTCCGCAGGGGGTCCAGGCTCTGTGGCTCCGCACCGCAGGGGGCTGGCTCTCCTTCATCGTGAGGTTAAATCACATATGCAGTGCCCAACATATACATGTCTCACAACACAGCCATACGCTCCACTTTTTTCACATTTTGTTATGTTAAGGTGTGGGGAACCCACTCAGTAGTTACTCAGTAGTTTTCCCTCAGACTGAAGTGGCAGATCAAAGGTGGGGAGTGTGGATATGTTAATGCAGCACCCCAGGTAATATAAAAGAGAGTACCTGCAACCTGGTGGTGATGTTTCCTGATTCTGGTGAATGTGAGAGAGAGTGGAATAAAGTTTCATCTGCTCCAAAAAGTTCGGCCTGGTTATTCTCTCCACAACAGTCTTATTCCAAAATGGAATAAATTCATTTTTCCTCAAAATTCTACACTCAATGCCCCATAATGACAACGTGAAAAAGTTTTTTTGATATTTTTGCAAATTTATTAAAAATTAAAAAACTAAGAAATCACATGTGCATAAGTATTCACAGCCTTTGCTCAATACTTTGTTGATGCACCTTGTTATGATCTGGTGAGCGCACTCCCCCTCCCCTCCTGTGGGAGGGTCCCCGGCTCCGCAGTTAATCAGTACACCTGCATGAGTAGACGCACCTGCTGTCTCTTCGCCGCCAGCGCTTAAAGGACCAGTTTGTGAACGCCCCAGCACTGGCTCGTTGCGTATACTGCCATAAAGAATTAAGTAAGTAAAGTTTTAATTATCTCAGAACCCAGTGAATAATCCGTCTCTCTCTTTCTCCTTCTCAGGTTGCTGCCATCTCTGCGGTGTGTCCCCGGCGGTTTGTTGTGCGCTCACCTGCCCCTTCATCATCGTCTTCACTCCAGATCACCTATTCCACCCGGTCAGACATCTCACCAGCCCTACTCATCCGCAGCTTCCATCCCCATTCTTCCTTGCCTTCCTGGGTTCCTCATCAAGCTCTCTGCTCTCACTCGTAAGAGTTTTTTCCCTATGATTCATTATTGCCTTGCTCCCTCCTCGCTCTAATCTACTCTCGTCTCCCTCCTTACAGGCTGGGCTCTCCTCTGGTGAGTGAGGTGTTGTTTCCGCTAATTTTGCTCCAACTCTTTTCAATAAAATTGTGTGTAAAACCTTGCCTCTACGCGTTGTGTGCATTCTCTGACGTAGCATCTTTCACGTGGGCTGATATTTCTAGTAATCATGACACACTTTTGGCAGCAATTACAGCCTCAAGTCTTTTTTAATATGATGCCACAAGCTTGGCACACCTATCTTTGGGCAGTTTCGCCCATTCCTCTTTGCAGCACCTCTCAAGCTCCATCAGGTTGGATGGGAAGCATCGGTGCACAGCCATTTTCAGATCTCTCCAGAGATGTTCAATTGGATTCAAGTCTGGGCTCTGGCTGGGCCACTCAAAGACATTCACAGAGTTGTCCTGAAGCCCCTCCTTTGATATCTTGGCTGTGTGCTTAGGGCCATTGTCCTGCTGAAAGATGAACCATTGCCCCAGTCTGAGGTCAAGAGCACTCTGGAGCAGGTTTTCATCTAGGATGTCTCTGCACATTGCTGCATTCATCATTCCCTGTATCTTGTCTCGCAGTTCCTGCCACTGAAAAACATCCCCACAGCATGATGCTGCCATCACCATTGGCGTGGTTATGAGCGGTGTCTGGTTTCTTCCAAACGTGATGCCTGGCATTCACAACAGAGTTCAATCTTTGTCTCATCAAACCAGAGAATTTTGTTTCTCATGATCTGGGAATCCTTCAGGTGCCTTTTGGCAAACTCCAGGTGGGCTGCCATGTGCCTTTTACCAATAAGTGGCTTCCGTCTGGCCAGTCTACCATACAGGCTTGATTGGTGGATTGTTGCAGAGATGGTTGTCCTACTGGAAGGTTCTCCTCTCTCCACAGAGGAACACTGGAGTGCTGACAGAGTGACCACTGGGTTCTTGGCCACCTCCCTGACTAAGGCCCTTCTCCCCCGATCACTCAGTTTAGACGGCCAGTCAGCTCTAGAAAGAGTCCTGGTGGTTCCGAACTTCTTCCATTTACAAATGATGGAGGCCGCTGTGCTCATTGGGACCTTCAAAGCAGCAGAAATTTTTCTGTACCCCTCCCCGTGATTTGTGCCTTGAGACAATCCTGTCTCGGAGGTCTACAGACAATTCCTTTGACTTCCTGCTTGGTTTGTGCTCTGACATGCACTGTCAACGGTGGGACCTTATATAGACAGGTGTGTGCCTTTCCAAATCATGTCCAATCACCTGAATTTACCACAGGTCGACTCCAATTAAGCTGTAGAAGCATCCCAAGGATGATCAATGGAAACAGGATGCACCTGAGCTCAATTTTGAGCTTCATGGCAAAGGCTGTGAATACTTATCCATCCATCCATCCATCTTCTACCGCTTTTCCAGAGGTCCAGGTCGTGGAGGCAGCAGTTCAAGCAGAGAAGCCCATACTTCCCTCTCCCCAGCCACCTGCTCCAGCTCTTCAGAGAGGATGCCAAGGCGTTCCCAGACCAGCTGGGAGACATAGTCTCTCCACCGAGTCCTGGGTCTGCCCCGGGGTCTCCTCCCAGTGGGACGTGCCTGAAACACCTCAAGTGGGAGGCGTCCAGGAGGCATCCTAATTAGATGCCCATACCACCTCAACTGACTCCTTTCAATGTGGAGGAGTGAATGTGTGATGCACAGAATCGCATGAGAGAAGAAATTTTTATGCTCTAAGTGATCTGTGCTCATTAGACCTTGATTCGGCGTCCTTGGGAGACTCATTCCTCCAGGAGAAGAGATAAAGCAGAAGGGAGTTTTGGCTTCTCTTAACCCAAACAACTGCTGTTGTACATCAATCTGAACTCTCCAAGGACAGCGTTTTCATGTGACTAACATGGTTTTTACCATCTGACATGAAGAGAGATGAACTCTGTGGACATGTTTATCTATGTTTAGAATACATGGACAGCCGTTGCCTGGGAGACGATTTTTGTTGTGCACCAGTAACTGATACATTCACACTGCACTCACACTATCATATGACTGATATACACACACTGGTCTCTCTCTGCTTTGTTAATGTGTGGATTTGTAACTTGTCTGCTAAGTGTGCATTGAGGGTTTTTTTTTTCTATGTGATCATAATCTTGCTCATTCAAGCGATATTCTGATAACTATGTTTTTTTTCTCTCTGCCCAATGTGTCATCCCCTTCCCCTCTCCCTCTTTACCCCCACTGCATTAGGCGCCTGTCGGCTGCCGCATCATTAGTGTGCGCTTAACATGAGCGCACTTAATGTCAAGTCAAATTCCTCGTATGTGTTAAACATGCTTGGCAATAAAGTTCATTCTGATTCTGATTCTGAGCAGCGGTTCTACCCTGAGCCTCTCCCGGATGACTGAGCTCCTCACCCTATCTCTGAGGGTGAGTCCAGCAATCCTACGGAGAAAGCTCATTTCAGCCGCTTGTATCCGCGATCTCGTTCTTTCGGTCATTACCCAAAGCTCGTGACCATAGGTGAGAGTAGGAACGTAGATTGACTGGTAAATCGACAGCTTTGCCTTAGAACTAAGCTCCCTCTTCACCACAACAGACCGGTACAACGTCCGCATCACTGCAGATGCTGCTCCAATCCGTCTGTCAATCTCTCGCTCCATTTTCCCCTCACTCATGAACAAGACCCCAAGATACTTAAACTCCTCCACTTGGGGCAGGAGCCTGTCCCCAACCCGGAGAGGACAATCCACCTTTTTCTGGCTGAGGACCATGGACTCGGACTTGGAGGTGCTGATTCTCATCCCAGCCGCTTCACACTCAGTGGCAAACCGTCCCAGCAAGAGCTGTAGGTCATTGCTGGATGAAGCCAACAGGACAACATCATCTGCAAACAACAGAGATGAGATCCTGTGGTAACCAAGCATGGCACCCTCCATTCCCTGGCTGCGCCTAGAAATCCTGTCCATAAAAATTATGAACAGGATCGGTGACAAAGGGCAGCCCTGGCGGAGTCCAACTCTCACTGGGAATGACTCCTACCGAGTGTTGGCAATACGAACCAAACTCTCACAGCAGTCGTACAGAGACCGAATAGCTCGTAACAACAAGCCCGATACCCCATACTCCCGAAGCACCCCCCCCACAAAAATCCACGAGGGAGGGGGTCAAATGCCTTCTCCAAGTCCACAAAACACATGTAAATTGGTTGGGCAAACTCCCACGAACCCTCAAGAATTCTCAAGAGGGTAAAGAACTGGTCCGATGTGCCACGGCCAGGACGAAAACGACATTGCTCCTCCTGAATCCGAGGTTCAACCAACGGCCGGACTCTCCTCTCCAGTACTTTGGCATAGACCTTCCCAGGGAGGCTGAGGAGTGTGATCCCTCTAAAGTTGGAGCACACCCTCCGGTCCCCTTTTCTGAAGAGAGGAACCACCACCCCGGTTTGCCATGCCAAAGGCACTGCCCCCGACCTCCACACAATGTTGCAGAGGCGTGTCAACCATGACAACCCAACAACATAGTGAATACTTATGTACATGTGATTTCTTAGTTTTTTAATTTTTAATAAATTTGCAAAAATCTCAAAAAACTTATTTCACATTGTCATTATGGGGTATTGTGTGTATAATTTTGAGGAAAAAAAAATTTAATCCATTTTGGAATAAGGCTGTAACATAAAATGTGGGAAAAGTGAAGTGCTGTGAATACTTTCTGGATGTGCTGTAACTGTAAATATGGACAAGCTAATTCATTGTTTTCGATCACGTGACTTCCAGCAGGGCGGAATAAGATCACTGATCATGTTGGGGGGCATAATCATGGAGCAATGGAACAAAAAATGTGAAAATATCCGAAATTTATTATGAAACGCTTGATAATGACAACAGACAGCGATATGACGACAACTTAGTTTTTAATTGAGAAGCAAGCCCCCTATCTCATTCCAAAGCAAAACTGGCCAAAAGACACGGAGAAGTGGGCTAGCATCCTCTATCCAGACATGTACAAAGCTAAATATATTTCTTTATCTTCATAACACGTATCATGCATGTTTATTCACATCAGCCCATAAATTATTTACAGAGCCCTCAACTTAATTTCTCCCATTTGTTTTTCCCTGTTTTTGCTCTCAGTTTTTTTGATATGTGCTCTAATTTGATTTAGCATTAGCTAAAGGCTGGCTTCATTCAGCACATTCACCTTTCCAGGTACTTTCAGATAAAGTTAAACATCGATGTCTTGGTGTCTAATTGCTATTGTTATGTCTGTAAATACCTTTAAGAATGGTGAGGCCAGGTGAATGGGCGAACTCAGCTTTATTATTATATTGGACACAAAATACAGCCACCAAGCAGGGGCATCAGCAAGAGACCATAAAATAGATGCCGCCTGGTATTTATAGGGTGGTACAATGGCAGAAGAGGAAGTAGCTGCCACTACCCCTGTGGTAGACTGCAAGTCTAATTTAAAACATTACTGGCACATGCCTCTAGGGGGAACTACCTGTATTGTTCAGCACTACTATTAAGGGGACACATTAGAACAAGAGTGTGAAAACCCCGCGCAGAATCCATGTTCAGTCATATTATGTGTGTTGCAGAATAAACGGCAGAGTTAGCCAAAGAAATAACTCAAGTGTGATCATTGCTACACGGTAGGATATCACACAATTGGCGACGAGGATTAAAAGAAAAAAATCAGCGGCGAGAAACAGAGAACATTGCAAGTGTGGCGAACTCAAGTGACTCCAGTAGTTCGAGTGCAAGTTCAGAGGAGGAAAAACGAGGTTTCCCCACCACGACGAGCAATGGCGGCTGTAATCGGAACGGTAACCCCTTTTGATAACTCGACTCAGTCATGGGAAGAATATAGTGAAATGTTGGACTTTTTCTTCCAAGCTAATGATATTGAGGAGCCAGACAAAAGGAAGGCTGTACTGTTGAGTGGAGTTGGTGCAACTACTTACAGCTTGTTGAGAAATTTAATAAGCCCTGCATTACCGAAAGATAAAACGTACGACCAGCTTACTGCTGAGCTTCAGAAGCACTTCAGCCCCAAACCGAGTGAAATCGTACAACGATTCAAATTTAATTCACGCATAAGGAGGAACACTGAGTCCATAGCAGAGTATGTGGCAGAATTGAGGAAATTAACACTGCACTGTGATTACAAAGACTCATTGGAAGAAATGTTAAGAGACAGACTTGTGTGTGGAGTGAATGATGACCGAATGCAACGGCGACTTTTATCTGAAACAAAACTCACTTTTGCAAAGGCTTTGGAATTATGCCAAGCGATGGAAACAGCATCTAAAGATGTGAGAGAGATGCAAGGGAAGCTAACAGAGGACACAGCAACGCATGTTCGTGTGCCTAAGACCCAAGTAGGTGTCCACAAAAAGTCGACTGACAAAACTCAGCACAAATTCCCCAGTTGTTATCGCTGCAAAGGCCAGCACAATGCCGCCGAGTGCAAATTTGCCACTGAGCTGTGTCATAATTGTGGCAAGCGAGGGCACATTAAGAAAGCATGTAGAATAAAGGTGGACAGCGCACAGGTGCTGAAAGCGACAGTTAATGGGCAAAAGTATGAAAACAAGGGCCCAGGAAAGGAACAGCGAGCGAATCAACTGAGAGGGGAGGGAGAAAGTGATACAGAAGACATGGGTTTTCACACAATTTACAACACGTCAGAGGAGCTGACCAAGGTAGCGCCCATCACGCGTACCATGAATGTTAATGGAATGAAAGTAACATTTGAAGTTGATACAGGCTGTGGAGTAACCATATTAAGTAAACAGCAATATACACAACTGTGGAAGAAAACAGACACAGCAGAATTAAATCCCTGTTCATTAAAATTAAAAACATACACAGGAGAGAAGCTAGACGTGCTAGGCATGGCACAAGTGAAGGTGCAGCACGAAAACAAAGAAAAGGACTTACCTGTAGTAGTAGTTGGGAGCGAAGGACCAAATCTACTAGGGCGAAGTTGGCTACAAGAACTGGCCATGATTGATCAGTTGGTGAATAAAGTGGAATCTCAGCCCAAATTGCAGCTGGAGGAGATCCTCGAAAGACACGCTGAGGTGTTCAAAGAAGGCGTAGGACAGCTAAAAGGTGTCACTGCAAAGATTAATGTGGACAAGGAGGCCCAACCACGATTCTGCAAACCCCGACCGGTACCCTATGCAGTCAAGCCACTGGTTGAAAGCGAGCTACAGAGGCTGCTGGATGACAAGATCATTGAGCCAGTGCAGGTTGCAGAATGGGCGGCGCCCATAGTCCCAGTGAGAAAGCCGGATGGCTCCATTAGAATATGTGGAGATTACAAACTCACTGTCAATCGAGCATCACGGGTGGATCAGTATCCAATTCCTAAAGTGGAGGACCTCTTCGCACAGCTGAATGGCGGCCGACACTTCACGAAATTAGACATGAGTCACGCCTACCAACAAGTAGTCTTGGAAGAAGAATCAAGAAAGTATGTAACCATCAATACACACAAAGGCTTATATACCTACACACGCTTACCATTTGGAGTAGCTTCCAGTCCTGCTATATTCCAGAGAACTATGGAGGGCATCCTAGGTGGAATTCCGAATGTTGCCATTTATTTGGATGACATCCTTTGTACAGGACCAAATGAACAAGAACATCTGAAAACGCTGGAGGAAGTGCTTCAACGGTTGGAGAAAAGCAGTCTGAGGTTGAAAAGAAGCAAGTGTGAGTTCATGGGAAAAGAGGTGGTGTTCCTAGGCCACAAGATCAACGCCAGTGGTCTACACCCTCTAACAGACAAAGTGGAAGCCATTGCGGAGGCGCCTGAGCCACAAAAGGTTACTGAGTTAAAAGCCTACCTGGGCTTGTTGAACTATTACCATAGGTTCCTCCCAAAGCTCTCCACGCTGCTGGCACCACTACATACCTTACTTAAGAAGGAAGAAAAATGGTCATGGGGGGTCAAGCAGCAGAAGGCGTTTGAAGAGTCCAAAGCGCTACTTCAGTCCTGTAGTGTGTTAGTGCACTATGATTCAAACAAACCACTCATCCTGGCGTGTGACGCATCACCCTACGGTGTGGGTGCTGTACTCTCTCATCGTATGGAGGATGGCTCAGAGAGACCCATAGGGTTCGTCTCAAGAACTCTTAGTGCAACTGAGAAAAACTACTCCCAGCTAGACAAGGAGGGCCTTGCAGTAGTATTTGGTGTAAAAAAGTTCCACAAATACCTGTATGGGAGACAGTTCGCTATAGTGACTGACCACAAGCCACTAATTTCACTGTTCAGTGAAATGAGAGCCATACCCCAGATGACATCTCAGAGAATTCAGAGATGGGCCGTTACATTAGCAGCGTATGAGTACACCATCGTTTACAAAGCCGGACGGGACCATACGAATGCTGACGCGATGAGTAGGCTACCCTTGGATGGAGGAAGAGACAGCACGCCTGAGGAGGAGGAGAGAGTGCTATTGTTTGAAGATATCGGCGTGCCCCTGGTGAACGCACAACAAATAAAGAAGTGGACAGACAAAGACCCTGTTCTAGCAAGAGTGCGAGAATACATCTTGCGAGGATGGCCGAAGATGAACAGTCCTGAGTTCATTCCCTATGCCCGACGACAGGATGAGCTCAGCACCCAGGAAGGTTGTATTCTGTGGGGAGGACGCGTGGTTGTTCCACCACCTGGTAGGAATGCCTTACTGCAACAACTACACCAAGCACACCCTGGCATCACTCGCATGAAAGCGTTGGCGAGGAGTTACATGTGGTGGCCCAACATGGATGCAGAGGTGGAGGCGCTTGTGAAGTCATGTGCGGCATGCCAGGAGAACAGGAACAGTCCTCCAGCAGCCCCACTACATCCCTGGGAAGTTCCAGATAAACCATGGAGAAGAATTCACATTGACTACGCAGGTCCATGGATGGGAAGAAAGTTGAGGTCAACATTTGACTTAATACATCCAGACTTCAGAAACAAAGTGCATGACAAACAAGAGAAACAAAAAGGTTATCATGACATGCATGCTAGAGAGAGAATACTGAGAGAAGGAGACGTGGTCTACACCCGCAACTTTGGCTCAGGACCAGCCTGGGTACCAGGAGAAATAACAGAAAAGACAGGCCCTGTGTCATTCAAGGTGACATTAGGCCATGGACAAATGGTGAGGCGACACATCGACCAAGTTCATGGTAGGAGCTCCATTCCCCTGCCGATGGCACCAGAGGTGTTGTCTGACACCCATCCTGAGGAGAGCATCAACGAACCACCACTTCAGGTGAAACCTGAGGTAACCGTCTCTGCAGATTCTACGGGCAGCACTGCAGCAGCCGAAACAGTGGAGCAGTCTGAGTCTTCACCTGCAGTTGGCTCACCCGCCGTGAGAAGATCTCAGCGAGCTAGGAAAGCTCCAGACTACTTGAAGGACTATACTTAGTCAGTAGTGAGTTCCCCAGCCACAGGACAAGAATGCGTCCTGGAACCTCACTGGGATGCGGTAGTCAAACCAATTCCCCAGTTAGACTGTTCTGTGTGTTATACATGTAAAAAAAAAAAAAAAGAGAAAGAAATTATGTGTATGGCACATGTGTTTAAGAAGTTAAAAGTAGCTGTGATTGTTTAGGGTTAAATGGGAGTTCCAGGATGTCTAGCATAATTGGCTAGTGTAATTAAAAGTAGTTTAATCTAGAGGGGAGGGATGTGGTAGACTGCAAGTCTAATTTAAAACATTACTGGCACATGCCTCTAGGGGGAACTACCTGTATTGTTCAGCACTACTATTAAGGGGACACATTAGAACAAGAGTGTGAAAACCCCGCGCAGAATCCATGTTCAGTCATATTATGTGTGTTGCAGAATAAACGGCAGAGTTAGCCAAAGAAATAACTCAAGTGTGATCATTGCTACACGGTAGGATATCACAACCCCGCACTTCACAATAAAAGTACTTAAACCCAACATCACCCCCCACCCCACCCGTAGAAAGTCCAAAACACACATACAATTGAGACCCTCCCCAATTTAGGACCCGAATCACGCACGAAGAAAGCTAGAATTGAAATTGCTAAATGGCCTACCACATTCACACAACAAACCTAAACTAGGGGAACGGGTAGACTACCGTCCCACCCCACAAGGCAAAGTGGGTTATTCTGCCACCTGTAAACTAACTAGAAGTCCATCAGTAACTCAGAACATTGCCGTGCTCCTAAAATATAAATACACCCAGAACAATAACATTTTAGTTTTGTTTTGCTTTTTACACACACAAACATATGAACATTAGAATTTTTTTCTTTTTGTTAAATTTACACTATTGTCCTTGGGCAGAAAAGGGTAGAAGCGGCTTGGGGGACTCAGGGCAGCCCCTCAGTAGGCGCGCCTCTGGAAGTAGCAGGCTTTCAGGATAGTGGCTGATCCCATGGATGAAAGCGCCTCTCCCCATCACCACCGACTGTTGCTCTCGTCCAGCCTCACCACCAGAAGCCTCTTTCCAGGCACGCCGCAGCTCGTTGGCATGCCTCGCCGAACCATCCAACAGCTGGAAGTAAGCTGTACCCAGCTTAGCCATGATGCGTAAGTTTTCCGCTGGCTGTCGTCTGGCCCATACTTGCCGTGGACATCCCACTTCTCGAACCCAGACCAAGTCCATGACCCTAATCGGGGTTCTGCTCGGCCTGATATGGTGCTGTTCGGCACACGGTCTCTCCGTGCCTGTCGGTCTGGCCCCGTCCTCTTCTAAAGCCGTTGTAGCGGTCATCATCGTAGCCGCTGATCCTCCATCCCTCTGCGGCCAAGCTCTGGAGGAATTGGGGGCTAGCACATTGACGTCACTCGCCAAAACAGGTGCCTTGCCGCCACGCTCAGTACCCCTTTCTACCGTCTTCCGAGCGCCGGCACTGAGACCCACCTGTGCCGAACCTGGGTGAGGCTGGTCCTGCTTGACCGCCGTAGTGTCCGTTAGTTCTTTGTCCCACACAACGTCGTCCTCTACCACCAGAACTGGAGAGTTCCACTGGCCACAATCAGACTATTCTTCCCCAGCGCCCTCTTTAATGGCAAAATCCAATCCATAAAACAAGTCACAGCCCATGACAGTGTTTCCTGTGGCTTAAAGACCTTGGCGCGGTGGCAACATATTTTTCCGGGGGGCAGGGGGGACGGACATGACAAGATTGTAACCGGAATATGTTAATTTTACACAATTTCTTTTTATTTTTTTTTAAATTTTGCACAGTAATATTGCATAATAGAACTTACCATTTCAAGTACTGTATTCTACAACCAAGGCTTGAGTATTGGCATATTGGGCCAGTTGGGGTCCCACCCAGATGTCCTGTGTTTGGACTTTTTACTGGTGTCATCCTTCTCTCCTTCCTCTGCTCTCACCTCTCCTGGACCCTCTTGCCTGAATACTTTTCTCTCCATAGCTCCTCTCTTCTATGTCATCTTTCCCTCTCTGAGCTCTGTCTAATTCAGGTTCTCTCTCTGTCTATGGTGGTATAGAAACAGGCTAGAAAATACCAAGTGTCATGTTTTGTCTTGCAGGATTTTTTTTTCATGGTTTACATAAATAACCAAAATATGTATTTTTGTATTTTTATTGTAGTGTTTCTTTTTTCCATTGACGAAGAGTAGGAAAGGGAAGGGAAAAAAACATTCATAAAAGTAATTTACTCATTCATACTTAAATTATAAGATCAGAGGTGGGTATAGTAGCCAGAAATTCTACTCATGTAAAAGCAGTGCTCTGAAATTAATAATTAAAAGCAAGATGCAAAGAAGCACCTGCAGGGGCTCCGGGTTGGAGCAAAGCATCACCTGCGGTGGCTCTGGGCTGGAGTAAGGCAGCACTCACAGTGGCTCCGCACTGGAGCAAGGCAGCACCCGCGGTGGCTCCAGGCTGGAGCAACGCTGCACCCACGGTGGCTCCGGGCTGAAGCAACGCTGCACCCGTGGTGGCTCTAGACTGGGCCAGAGCTGCACCCTCGGTGGGGCTGGACATGGCCAGCGCTGCACCCATGGTGGCCCCCCAGGCTGAAGCGTAACGCCCACAGTGAGCAAACACTGAAGCACAGCACCCATGTTGGATTCAGGCTCGGGTACAGCACCCACGACAATCCCCGACTGGGACACAGCACCCACAGGGACCCGGACTGAGGAGGAGCTGCACCCACGGAGGTCCCGGGCTGGGACGGAGCACCCATGACGACCTCAGCTGATGGCAAAGCAGCACCCTCAGAGGCCCCGGTTGGAACAAAGCACCTGCGAAGACCTCCTCTGGAGGGGGAGCAGCACCCATGGAGGTCCTGGACTGGGACAGAACACCCGCGATGACCTCAGCTGGAGGGGGAGCAGCACCCACGGAGGTACCGGAATGGGACGGAGCACCCGCGAAGACCTCAGCCGATGAGGAAGCCACACCCATGGAGGCCCCGGGTTGGAATGGAGCACCCACAATGACCTCGGCAGGGGGAGCTGGACCCACGGAGATCTCAGGTGGTGAGGCTGGACCCACGGAGACCTGTGGCACAGTTGGACGAACCTCAGTGACCCTGGAGAAAGGCTCGGACAAGAGAAGTAGAGCGATAACATCAGGGTCACGGGCGGCAGTGGAACCCTGCGAGGTGAGCTCAGGTGCCGCTGATGACTGTACTTGGCTCTCCCTACCAAGAGCCAGACAAGATCTCTCCAACATAGAAACAACGAAAACAAAGGAGAGCACTTTCCTGAGCTCAAGCTCCACCACCGTCCAGGACTCCGTTAATCCAAGCAGCAACATTTTGGGCCCGGCCCTCTGGAGGTCCAGCTCTGACTCTGCTGTGGCAGCCCCAGCAGCAGGCATGGTGGTCAATGCAGTCTTGGGACCCCCCAGAGAAGTGACCCAGGCAGATGGCTCACCCACCGTGGCAACAGGAGGTCTGTTCCCTGTTGGCACTGGATTCTGCACAGCTAGAGCCTGGGGACACCCAATCGTCAGCATGGGCTCCGGACCGCTGGCAGCGCCCTCCCTCCGTCCGGACCATGGCTGCGGCGATGGAACCAGGTCCTCCAAAGCCGCAGGCTCCTCCTCCGTCCGGTGGCTCAGTCTTGGAGCCGACGGACACTCAGGGGGCATAGGAGGAGACACTGAGAGATCAGGTGAGGAATTTATGGCTGCAGTAAGAGGTGAGGACTCAGAGGACTGCAATGACTGAGCCTCACCCCCTGGAATCAGGCAAGGTAATTCATGTGTAAATGATGGAAAATGAAAAAGCACTTGTCTGTGTTCCCGGGGCACGTTGGTAACTGCTGCAGCTGATCTTAGATCAGCCCCCTCCATGGCTACAGTTGTTGTTGGCCCCTCAGAGGCTCATGGAGGAGCCGCCTCAGCAAACATGGTGGATGCTGGAGCCAAATTATAATTATAGCCAATTATAGGAGGAAATTGGAAGATAAACTCAGGCAAAACAACGCTAAAGATGTGTGGGTGGGAAAGAAACAAATAACTGGGTGCAAGGGGAGAGTCAAGCAGACATTTGGGAGCCAAGAGCGAGCTGATGAACTGAGTCTGTTTTTTAATAGGTTCAACTCACAGTCTGTCACCCCAACAACACAGCCAGACTCCCACACACCCCTCCCCACCCACCCTCCTGTGCAGCACCATTCTCCATCTCCCCCGTCAGCCCCCTCCTCCTCCTCGGGGGACACCGGGACCCTCCCTCACATCACAGTAACTACAGACCAGGTTAAGAAACAACTGGAGAGACTCCATCAGTGGAAGGCTGCGGGCCCTGATGGCATCTCCGTCAGGATCCTAAGGACCTGTGCCAACCAGCTAGCTGTGGTACTGAAACACCTGTACAACCTGAGCCTGAGTCTGGAGAGAGTGCTGGTGCTGTGGAAGACATCCTGCCTAGTTCCTGTCCCCAAGAAGTCATTTCCATCAGACCTAAATGACTATCGGCCAGTTGCCCTCACATCTCATGTGATGAAGGTACTGGAGAGACTGGTCTTAGCCCACCTGAGGCCGCAGGTGAAGACGTGTTTGGACCCTCTGCAGTTTGGATATCAGCCCCATTTAGGAGTTGAAGATGCTGTCATCTACCTGCTGCAATGAGCCCATCTGCACCTGTATGGTGGAGGAGACACCGTGAGAACGCTTCTTTTGATTTCTCCAGTGCCTTTAACACCATCCAGCCACTGCTGCTGGGTGAGAAGCTGTGAGTGATGGTGGTCGACAGCTCTGTGATCTCCTGGATTACTGACTACCTAACAGGAAGGCCACAGTTTGTCCGGCTGGGCAGTGTCTTGTCTGGCGTGGTGGTTAGTGATACAGGAGCTCCACAGGGGACTGTGCTCTCTCCTTTTCTCTTTACCTTATACACCATTGACTTTCAGTATAACATTGAGTCATCCCACCTGCAGAAATTCTCTGACGACTCAGCTGTTGTGGGGTGAATAAGAGGGAGAGAGGAGGGGAAGTACAGGGCACTGGTAGACAGATCTGAGGCTGAATGTCAGCAAGACCAGAGAGATGGTGATTGACTTCAGGAAGAACAGGACGCCTTCTCAGCCATTGCAGATTAGGGGGGAGGATGTGTGGGTGATTGAGGGCTACAAATATCTGGGTGTCAGGATCAGCAACGGGTTGGACTGGAGATCCAACACTGATGCTGCGCACAAGAAGGGGATGAGTAGACTCTACTTCCTGAGGAAGCTGAGAACCTTCAACGTGTGTAGCAGGATGCTGGAGCTTTTCTACCAGACTGTTGTCACCAGCGCCATCTTCTTTGCTGCTGTCTGTTGGGGTAGCAGTATCAGGGCCAGAGACACCGACAAACTTGACAAGATTATCAAGAGGGCTGGCTCTGTAATTGGTCTCAGACCGGAGACCTTTGAGACAGTGGTGGAGAGGACAACACTAAATAAACTGCGATCTATCATGGACAATCCTGATCACCCCCTCCACCACACACTGGACAGACAGCGGAGCACTTTCTCCAGTAGACTACTACAGCTTCACTGTCGAATGGCAAGGTACAGGAAATCTTTCCTGCCGCATGCCATTTCACTATACAATAACTCACTATGATGTTGTATTCTGGTCATAATTATGCTGCCATATTGCACCTTACTGTCTAATTGGTACCTCACATTTCACTTTGCTCCTGACAGTCCTGCATTGTGCAGCGGGAATGATTCATGTGTTTATATGGGTCATCATATATTAAGCTGTGATGTATATAGGTTTTTATAGTAGGGTTAGTTTTACTTTCCATGGGTAATTCCTTTGTCTGTCATGCGTGTGTTTCTGTCGTTTGGTTGTCTACTGTCATGCTGCTATTAACACTGTAATTTCCTAGTTTGGGATCAATAAAGTACATCTATCTATCTATCTATCTATCTATCTATCTATCTATCTATCAAAGGAGAAATGACCGGGCTCTCTGAAGCAGGAGGAGATGCCGAGGAGACAAGGGTTGCAGCAGCCATGGAGGAGCAGGAGGCTGACGGGACAGCCGGCGAAGACGAACCAGAAAGGAGAGCTGCTGCGGATGTAGACTGACTTGGTGTCGGAAAAAATGCTGCCTGAGAGGCAGGGGTGTTCCTCCGGTGGGCCGGAGCTGGGTGGTGGCATCTAGGAGCCGGTGGAGCGGGAGCAGGAACGGGTGCACTGGAGGTGAAGCGGGGCATCTTCCGCGGGACGTGCTTCCGTGTTGGCTTCGGGCTTGCTGGATGCGGGCCCCACACCAGCCCGGGGAAAGATTGTTGCAAGACGGAGAGCGTGGCCAACATCTCCGCGAACTGGGAATACCTCCACAACCCTGGGTGCACCTCAGCAATAACAGTTGCCGAATTCACGCTCTCCCAGATCTTCTTAGGGCTGCGGGAGGCAAGAGCTTCATTCACAAAGCTCTGGACGAATTTGGCGGCCCACTGCTCTGTGCTCGGAGATCCCGCTGCCGTTCTCCCTTTGCTTGCTCGAGGTCGGCGTGCTGGGGGCATGATCAATGCTCCAGACAAAACAGGTGAGTGAAAAACAAAAACACACAAACTAGCAGCAGCTGGGTCTCTAACGGGTTGGAGTCTTCTGTCATGAAATGCCCCTCGGGGCAAAGAGGAGAGAGACCCAGATGCTGAACTGCTAGTTGTGAAATGTATTAATGAACACAAAGTCCAAACTGTGCACAAACACAAAAATTAAAACAGTGCACAAAGCAAATCTTACAAACAAAGGCGACAACGGAGAAGACAGGATTCACAAGGGTAATAATGTCAGAACAGGAACAGGGTTCAGTCGCAGATGACAAGACTCCAGCAATCAAGGAGAGAAACAATGCTACAATGCTCTGCACTGTGTGTCTGTGTGTGTGTGTGTATATATATATATTTTATAGTAATATGTACATATGTATATTAGCTGCTCTTGCTTGCTTGTTTTTTTTTTTTTGTTTTTTGTTTTTTTCTTGCCTTCTGATTGTTGCTCTGAGTGTTGCTATCCCTGTGCTGTTGCAATCCTGGAATTTCCCCGTTGTGGGACTAATAAAGGCTTATCTTATCTTAAACTGCAGTCTTTAAATAGGGCAAGAAACAAATGAACACAAATGATGGCAGGTGTGGATACCATGAGTGGGCAGGAGGAAACAATGATTGCAGACTCAGGTCAGCTGGGAGCAATAACAGGGGAGAAGATGGGACTGACAGCTGACAGGAGCACCGCCCAACAGCGAAGCAAAAAAACCAGACGTGCCACTGATAGCTGCAGCCCCGGAGAAGGAGAGAAAAAAAAAACAAGATACGAATATAATATGATGGCAAAGACAAGTAAATCCAAATATGTAAATAACAAAACTATAATGAACGTAAACAGGAAAATAAATCATACTAAGAAACAATGCAGAATATGTGAAAATCAACCAAAGATAAAACAGCAGGAATAAGAACTCAAAAATACAACACCATACAAATACACGTCATCTTAACTTGCCAGGTACATAATAATGAACATAAATTATTAGTTAATATTGCAGTAGCTGGTGAAGTAAATCCTCAGCATTTCATCAGTCACTCTTGCCTTTCCCTGCAATGAAGCCGAATCAGACCTGTTAGCAAAGCGACGCCTCATTGTTGTTCCAGTTACCAGTGGGTTAAAACCACCATAAATGCCTCCACTGCTTATCTCTTGTACTTTTTTCCATGTTTAAAGTACTTTAATAAGCTCATGCTTCTCTCGGACAGCAACGCTAGAGAGACACTCTCTGTCTGCAGAAATGGTCACACGGGCGCCAGCTGGGTGCTGCCACAGGGATGATGGTCCCGCGCGCTGTTTGTGTGCGCTCTTGTGGAGCGTTTCTTTCATATTTAATTTTTCTTAAATTAACATATCATAGTCGTGGCAGCATACTTTCATAGGGAGGTGGACCACCACACAGAAATGTTACCAGAGGAAACCCTGCATCATGTTGTCACCTTAGGCCGCCACGTGAAACATGAAGTCTGCCATCGTCGCCGACTTTTACCTAACCGTTAACTCCAACGTTCCAACCGTGCGCAGCCTGCGACCTCCATAGCCATAAAGCAGCGCTGGGTTAGCTTTTATCCTGTAGTGGAGGGAAAATCTTCTTCACCCTGGCCCAATTCAGCATTGATCCCTCCGTCCCCACTCTAGCTCCACTGCACAGAACGTGTACCCGTTGGTACTCTGGGACACCGTGTAGATAGTTGTCTGGGACGGTGTTAGGATTTAAAAAAAACTCAGTAGAAAACCATCTAAGTCTACTCTTCAAAGCTTGTCTATGTGTGTAGATGGTTTACCCAGATTCATTTTTAAAGGAAGAGATTTAGTCTACTTGGAACACGTATTTATTTAAGCAAGTAAGTTGAATATAGTAGGTTACAGCGCTGGGTCAAACATTCTCGCCCTGACAGCAACAGACTGTCAGTTCATGAAGTCTGACTGACTATGCTGGCCCTGACCCAGAATATTTATACACAAATGAACAAAGAAGAAAGCATGCAATAACAGTCCAGGTGCCAAGACCAGGGAGGATCTGAAGGGTCTGCTCCTGGCTCCGGGTGTCAGATGAAGGCCATTTCCCATCCTTATCACAACGGTGTTTCCTCCTCATAAACACCAGGCGTTTTATTGCTCTCTGTGCTGAGACAGAGATCCATTCCGTTTGCTCCATTTGTAGGTAATAAACCTCCATTTGCCAATATATACATTCCATTCTGGTATATTGGTCATAGTACCTAAGTATAAGCAGAATACAAACATTTTGAGTCACACAAATAACTATTATATGGTTATATTGATCACACACATATTTTGAATCACACAAATAACTATTATATGGTTATATTGATCATACACATATTTTGAATCACACAAATAACTGTTATGTGGTTATACTGATTACTTTATCCCATCAATTTCCCCCTTTTGGTCTCATCCATGATGAGACCAATAACTCAAACCCTTTAAGCCTTCAAAGGCACGTCATAGTCCTCCTCATCATCATCTTTGTCTGATTCCATTTCAATTTGAATTGATCCATCAGGTTTTAATAATGGCATTTGATATGGACGAGGTTGTTTGCTTTCCAATGCAGCGGTGATGATCCTAATGCAAAAAGATCTGATAGAAGATACACAACAGCATCCACAAAAAGCAAAAATAGCAATAACACTTACAATGGGTATAATTATAGAAACAATCACATTTTTCCGTTTTTCAAGCATTCTCTTCATCCATCCATCCAGGGGATTCTCAATGCCAGAGGCCATTCATCATACAATCACACAGTTACGCAATTACACAGTTCACTAATTACTGATTATGTGATGATTATGATACTTATTAGCAAACAAATAAAAACCTTTAAGCAATTAATGCCTACAAAACACTCTTATTGTATAAAAAGTCACTGGTTATTGTTCTTTAAGTCCTTTCTGATGTTATCCAATGTTCTTCCTGGTTCCTCAGTGGGTGTGCACATGCTCCAGTGATACCATGTGTCCCCTTTACCTTTTAACCTCACTGCGTGTGAAGTTCTTTCCATCACTTGAAATGGTCCTGTCCACCTTGGTTCTGACCACTTCCTTTTTATGCACTTCAGGAGAACCCACTCTGTTGTGATTGGTTCCATGAGTTTTAAATCACCTCCTGGCTCCTTCTTTTCCTGTACCTGTTGTGAGAAAGCTGACACAAGAACTCTTAGCTGGTCATAAAATGGTTTATAGCCCATCTTGGCTCTTCTTCCTCACACAACTGCAATCGTGCTCCCGGTCTCGGGAACTGATGACCTGTTAAAAGTTCATAAGGAGTAAAACCTGTTAAGCTGTTAACAGAACTTCTAACCGTCTGTTTTGGATTGTGAGAAACACAAATAGCACAACTTTTTACAAAATTTTGTATCATATCAGGGAGAAAGGGATGCCACCAGTGACCCACATGTCTGTTCATTTGTTTAGCTCCTACATGTGCTAACCCATGAGCTTCATGTAACACATTTTCTCTGATTCCTGGGGGTAACACTGGTCTACCATCCTATGCTCTCCACAACCCTTCTTTTTCTGTGGCACCTCTCTGCTTCCACACTGTTTTTTCTTCAGGAGACGCTTTTCTCTGTTCATCTATTAACATATTTACATTATCTGTGGCAAACTGTCCTGAACCTCCTTGCCTGTCTGTGTCAACATTAACGATGGCTGATATCCTGCTGCCTTTTTTGCTGCTTTGTCTGCCTCATGATTACCTCTAGCCACATTTGTCTCTGTTTTATTGTCATGACCTTTGCACTTTACCACTGCTACCTCCTGTGGTAACATTAGCACTTCTGCTAATTTTCTCATTTCTGTTTCATGCTTTATAGGAGTCTGAGATGCTGTCAAAAAACCTTGTCTAATCCATTGGGCTAATTCTGTGCTGATTGACCTGACAACATAAGCTGAATCTGTATAAATAGTGACCTTTTTTCCTGCTGACCACTCCAATGCTTTGATCATAGCTGTCAATTCGGCCAACTGAGCTGATTGTCTGCCCTGCAATGTCCCATTTAGCACCTCTTCAAATCCATTTGCCTTTTGTCTCACAACTGCATATCCTGCCTTCAATCCTTCTGTAGGGTGACAAAAACAACATCCATCTGTGAACAAAACTTCATCTGGGTCAGTCAGTGGTGTCACAGATAAATCTATCCTCACCTTCACATCTTTCCTGACCCTTTTTCACATTCATGTGGTTCCTCATCGAACATCTGATCTGCCATGTTTATTTGTTCATGTGTGAATGTGATGTGTGGTGCTGATAGGATTTTTTCCATTCTTGTCTGTCTGATTGAGGTCATAGTGAATGCTGCAGAATTTACATATGACATCACGCTATGTGTGGTCAGGACAGTCAATGGATGTCCCATAACCACATGAGCTGTTTTTTGCAAAATTTTTGCCACTCCTGCAGCATGACGTGTGCATGCTGGTTGCCTTTTTTCCATTTGGTCTAATATTATACTGACATAGAGGAGTATCTTTCTTCCTCCCCCTTTTTTCTGAAACAGAACACCATTTACTGTGTGTTCTGCTTCAGAAACATCCAAGTAGAAACGTTTGTTGTAGTCAGGTATTGCCAAATCAGCTGCATGTGAGAGTTCATTTTTCAAAGCAATGAATGCTTCCTCAGCTTCCTGTGTCCACAATAACTGTGCAGCAAGATTTCTCATGCCTTGTTCATTAACCAGTGCACGCAATGGTTTTGTCCTTTTGCTGTATTGTGGTATGTAATGTCTACTGAACCCTGTTAGACCCAAAAATGATAACATTTGTTTTACCGTGCATGGTTTGGGGTGATGAAGGATGGGACCTCTGTGTGACGCAGAATGGCCAGAACCTGTGAGTGTGAAGGACACATAACGCCTTGCACACTGTAGTTTTTGCCTTGAGACTTTAAATCCACATTCAAACAATCTCAACAACCCACTCTTTGTAGCTTCCAGACAACTGTCAGGATTTGGTGCTGCTATCAATATGTCATCTACATACTGTATCAGAATTACGCCTGGAGGGAGAGGACAACCTTGCAGTTGTTCCTTCAAGACCTGATTGAAAATACCTGGTGACAAAATGAACCCCTGTGGTAGCCGGGTGTAGCGCAGCTGTGTGCCCTTGTAGGTGAATGAGAAGAAATCCCTGCACTCCTCTGCTAAAGGAAGACAGAAAAATGCATTAGCCAAATCAATACATGTAAACCATGAATGTTGTGATGTGAGAGCAGATAAAGCAGTGTATGGGTTTGGCACGGGTACTGTGGGGGTGGAAATCCGTGAATTGACACGCCTCAAATCATGGGCCATTCGGTATTTACCGGTGTTTTGCTTTTCGACTGGGAGAATAGGAGTGTTCCAGGCAGAGTGAGAATTTTCTAATACCCCTGCCTGAAGCAGCCCTTCAATGGTGTCAGTAATGCCCTCCTGTGCCACAGGCTTATGAGCGTACTGATTTTGCCAAATAGGTTCACCTGGTAGGACCTGAAATGAGATGGGAGAAATATTAACACATTTACCAACGTCTGTGGGTCCCTGTGACCATAAATTTTGTGGCAGTGAATTCAACATATCTGCTGCTGATTCATGATCCGTGCGTTCCCTACCATGCTCTCTCAATTTGTCGGTGTTCAAACAAAAGCTCATCAGTTGTATCAATTTGGATGCGATAGGCCTGATATTTTGCAGAATATTCAACATTTGGGATCTGTGTCACCTGCCAATCAGTGGCTTCAGCCAGTGTTTTAACCATAGGCCCTAACTCTTTTGCTTGGTGATTAGCATGTATGAGCAAGGTAATGTGTGGAGCTGATTCCTCTGACATTTCATACCACTGTAATTGCTCTGCACTTAATACAGCATCTGCGGCGACACCCTCTTGTCCTACATACAAAAACCTAGATTTGATGGTCCAAGTTTGACCATCCAGTTGGGAGAAAAATCTATCATGATAAACATCATCCGAATTTCTGTCATAATACAGAGTGACATGTAGGGGATCAATGGGAGGTGTGTAGGGTGCAAGAAGAGCAATCCACGGCTTCCAGGCCATGAACACTGGCGACACGCCAGTCTGTGAGGGCGAGTCAGGCGATAACAGGCCCCAGTAAATGTCAGCCCAGGTGTTTGGCGCTTGTGGTGTCACATCAGGTTTCAACAGCATTGGCCCATGCACAGACAGTCCTTGCACTGAACAGTTCACAGCAACACCATTAGTGAATGACAAGATGACTCCATCAGCCGAGCACAGCACCGATGCCCCCAGTTTAATCAGCAGGTCTCTCCCCATCAAGTTTGTGGGAGAGTTTTTTGAGCAGGCATAACGTTGTTTTGTGGAGATTGCGTGGAAATGATGAGGCTGAGTTATTTCTCAAGTTCCATTTTAATCACAACACACTCTCCAACATTCAAATCAGAAAGAGGCAGAACCCCCAACATCTGCCAGTCTTATACCCCTGACATCAAAGCACAAAATCCCATTGTCTTTAAATCCCAAACACAATGCATCCCCCCTGCAGTTCCTATCTCTTTCACCCAAACCTAGTGGTCAGGAAATCCTTCATGTCCATCTCTTTGCATATCAAAAGGCCAACTCTCACATCCTCCTCATCTCCCTAGGAGGTCCAGACCTTTTGTTCCTCTTCAGACGTGAAGCCCAAAATAAGCACACAGGAATATACATGAGAGCATATGAACAGTCATATACATGTGAGCCCGTGAAACTACATATGTGCACCACAGTTTCACAGTTTGACCAGCAACACAAGTGTCCAAAGGCTTTGTTACAGGCAGTCTTTCAGGAACCCCAGAGAAACCAATAACCTCCACAGCTTTAGCCGATAACAGTGTAGGCTCAATGTCACAGTTCAAAGTGGAATAGGTTTCCTTGCTGTTGCCACTGGTGGTTGGTAAGGATTAGTCGGGCAATCCCTCCTCCAATGACCATGTTGACCACAGGCATGACATGCATTCAGGCCCATGACCTTTCGACCCCTCATGCTTCTCATACCCTGCCCTCCACGACATACCCCTCGATAATAATTGAAACCACGTGATACATCCTGATAATATTGTATTTGGGGTGTCCAAGCTGTGGGTGCCGGGTACACAAGGGCAGGTAAGGCTGCCATTCCCGGTGTGAGCATTAGCCCTGAGGGTGTTTCCGGAGCCTGCTGTACCAACTGCTTAGCTGATTTTTTTAGTTTCTTAACCTTAGCTATTTCTTGTTTTGCCTTTCGTAACTGCAATTTTAACAGTTGCAGTTGTTTATTATCTCTATCAACCTTTTGTTGTTCTACTTTTCTTTGCTCTTTGCGCATATGATATATGAAGTGCCTTTCCCACAATTCCACAGGACTACTGGGAATGTCAGGGTTGCTATCCATAGCCTTTCTCACTGCCTGAGGCACTCCCTTTAATACTGCCTGCCTAAATACGTCCCTTTGACAATCAGATGTATTAGGATGAGAGCCAGTAGCCGCTGTCCACTCCATTTTACATCTACTGATAAATGCCATAGGAGACTCATTCTCCTTAATTGAAAAAGTTAAAGCTCTTAAAGCTCCTGGTGGAATTGGAAATTTGTGTCTCATTGCTGTGCCTAAGGCTAATGCTACAGGGGTGTAAGGTGCTGAATCTGACACTGTTTGGGTCCCTGCCAACTGTTCAATTTATTTAATCCTTTGAGAGACCTCCACAACACTTAGTTGTCGCCCAAGCAAAGCTCTAAAATCTCCCATTGCCACGGTAACTCCTTGAGTTAACTGATCAAATTTTGTCATCCACTGACCTCCACCCTCACAGGGTGGGGGCATTTTTCCTGAAATGCCATTTAGGTCTGTCCATGAGAATGGCTGATATATTCTGCCTCTGCTTTTCATTACCAGTGGTGCCTGTGCCTGTGTTTGTATGTGGTGCTCTGTGGCCTGTTGTGTGTTTCTACGTGCAGCTGAATTAAGACGGCGGCCTATATAAGGATCCTGTGTTTGTCTTTGCAAATTAGTTACACCAGCTTCAACATTCTGCAGCCGTTCTCCCACATTCTTTTCCAACCTTAATCTTTCAAGCTCTTCCTGCAACCTTTCCATCTCACGTCTGTCTGCCTGCATTTCCTGTTTCTGAGTTTCCAGCAAACCTTTCAACTGTTCACAAACCTCCACCACCCCTTCTTTAAGTTTAACCAAAGGCATCTGATTAACACAATATGGCGGTGGGGGCAATTCCCCTTTTAAGTCTTCCAAATTAGGGTAGAGGCACAGCACCTCTCCCTTTTGTTTGTCCAGCTGCTTATCAACCAATAAATCTTTATTCTTCTCTATCTCACTCACACACCTCACTGGGTCAACCGCTGCTGAATCCTGCCTCAAACCGCTGTTTGCCTCCATTGTCCTCATGTGCTGATCCTGCTCCTTATTTAAATTTAGAATACCTTCTTCCACCAATTTCTGATACAATTTACCACATTCTACTTTAACCTCACTTCTGTCTTTGGGTGATATACCACTGAGCATTTGAGTCACTGCTGAATCCCAGTTTTTTCATATTTTCTTTACAGGAGTCACTCTCTACAAATTCACACTTATTTTTTCTACAGGGCCAAATCTGCCTCTCTCCCACCCCTGGGGCAAAAGGAGAGAGAGAGAGAGAGAGAGAGAGAGAGAGAGAGAGAGAGAGAGAGAGAGAGAGAGAGAGAGAGAGAGAGAGAGAGAGAGAGCCTCGCCCGCCCCCTTTGGGAGAGCGAGAATTAGAAAGAGACTTTGACTTTTAAAAAAAGGCTTTATTGCACATTTCAAAATTGCAGAAAGACCAATATCAGTTGTCCAAGTGTGTCACATCTCAAAAGTGCAAACATAACTCATCCCCCTGACCCACTGAACACAAAACATTCCCTACAGCCCATCTATTGATGAACGCCTCCAGATTGTCTACCATTTGATAGTAAGAGAACTCCACCCGGAGTCTGACTTTCAACAAGACCTTGAAAGCGGACACAGGATCCATACTGCCAGTATTGCTTGCCCAATTTTTCCTCGTCAGCCAGATGGCAAGCTTAGCAGTCCCAGATAGGAAGTTCATCAAAGTGTGGGCAGCCTTCCTTGCCACTTTATACTTCGGACCGTAAATGAACAGACCAAAAGAGAATCGTTCACCCAAAGCCCGAAACCACTCGCGCAAAATCTCAAAAAGTCCAGATAAACGAAAACAGTGGACAAACAAATGGTCGAGGGTCTCAACTTGGGAACAAAACAAACATTCCCCCCCCCCACAGTCGGATCAAGGTGTGCCCTGTATTTATTTGTGGCTATTGCCCCATGCACAATCCTCCACTGGAGATCTGCTGTGCATTTCTCAATAGGTTGCTTGTACATGCACCGCCAGCTGCCCTTTGGGGAGACCCCTGGCCCCAAACAACCCGCCCACCTCGACTCCGTGACATCCTTCAGAGAGCGCAGATTCAGAACCTTCACACAGATGTGATACACTGCCCTTGTCCCGACAAACTGGAACTTGCCCAGGCGAGGAATCCTGAAGGTCAGTAGGTGATCCTCTCCTCCCTGCCACTCCCCCACATCTGGAGTTATGGAAATTGCAGGAAAGGTGGACGCAGTGTCGTCATCCCATTGATTGGAAAGAGTGCGGTTCGTCGCAAACGCTCGAAGCGGCTGCGGCAGGGCGGTGCACACGTCCTCCACCACCCTTTGCAGCAGTCTGACAGATGTAATTTTTGCACTCCGCCTCAGTGTATCCATCGATGTGGTCGACATCCTCATAAGATGACCCAGCTTGGTACAGCGTGCCTCCCGCAAACAACTCCGCAGACTGGCAGACTGCAGCACCTCTGCTGCGATGAATCGATTGTAAAACAGTGGTTCGTCGAACAGTCACATGCCCGGCGCCTCGTCACGGAAGCGGGCCACGTTGAAGACTCGCCATGCATGCAAAACGGACGTGTAAAAAGCAGATAGTCCAGTAAGGTCTGCCTCCCCAGATGTCACGAGGAAGAGCTGCTTATCATAGCCCAAGCAACCAACTCTCCTCAAAAACAGCTTAGCAGTGGGTCCGCATCCGTAAAGGAGTCGTTGTGCAGTTCGTAGCCTGAAGCTGGCGATCTTGGAATGTATGTCCACCAGGCCCTGTCCCCCCTCGGCCACAGGCAGGTAGAGAACTGGCGCGCGGACCCAGTGGCGACCAGACCAAAAGAAGTCCACGATTGTCTTCTGAATCTCCTCCACGAGGCTCCTTGGCGGTGTCAAAGCCACCAGCCTATGCCAGAGAGCCGAGGCAACCAGATTATTCACGACCAGAACCCTGCCCCTATATGACAGCTGTGGTAGCAACCATTTCCATTTAGAAATGCAAGCACACACCTTGTCCTTAACACCCTCCCAGTTCTTTCGTTCAAAAGCCTCCGTACCCAGAAAAACCCCCAACACTTTGAGACCGGCCGTCCCCCACTGAAGGCCGCCGGGCAGGCGAGGGACGGCTTGACGCGACCAGTGGCCCACCAATAGACCCTCACTCTTGGCCCAATTAACCTGTGCAGAAGATGCCCTTTCATAAACTGTCAAAGTGTCCACCAGACGCTGCACATCCCCGTGGGAGGTGATGAAAACGTCGACGTCATCCGCATAAGCAGACAAGACAATCGGGCGGCCACAGCTTGATGGCCCCGGCAGAACCAGACCACCCAGCCGAGCACGCAACCTGCACAGCAACGGCTCAATAGCCAAGCTGTACAGCTGACCCGAGAGTGGACACCCCTGGCGTATTCCCCGGTGTACAGGGGTTGGCCGACTCAGTCCTGCCCCCACCTTCACCAAACACTCAGCTCCAGTGTATAGCAGATTGACCCACCTCAAAAACATATTTCCAAAACCAAACCCCCTCAGGGTAGAAAACAAATAGGAATGGTCAACCCTATCAAAGGCCTTTTCCTGGTCCAAAGACACAATTTCAAACTGTAAGTCAAGACATTTACTGAGCTGGAGAACGTCACGTATGAGGAAAACATTGTCCATAATGTTCCGGTCAGGAATACAATATGTTTGATCCCTATCCACAATCAAACCCAAGACAGTGTTCAGTCTGTTTGCCAGGGCCCTGGAAAGCACCTTGTAGTCCATGCAAAGAAGATCCACAGGCCTCCAGTTTTTCAGCAGGGCCAAGTCCCCCTGCTTTGGCAACAGAGACAGCACTGCACGGCGGCATGAGACAGGTAACGTTCCTTCCCTGTAACAGGCCGTCAGAACGTTATAGAAGTCTGGTCCAACAACATTCCAAAAATGCTTAAAAAATTCTGAAGAAAGGCCATCAAGTCCAGGCGCGCGTCCCAGCGCCAGCTGATTCACAGCCACAGTCAACTCATCCAAAGTCAGTGCACAGTCCAGAGCGGCCCTGTCGTCCTGGCCGAGCACCGGAAGGGCCTCGAAGAGCTGATTTTGAGATTCTTTGCAACACGTTCCAGCAGCAAACAGGGCCCCGTAGAGAGAGAGAGAGAGAGAGAGAGAGAAACTCTGTACTGTTCATTCTTCTATTTTTTTACAGGGCAAGCCTGTCACTCGCTTCTTCCCTTGCTAAGTAGAGAGAGAGAGAGCTGCCGTTCACCCCCCTCTTGCTGATGGGAGAGAGAACCGCTGCTCGCCCTCTGTTGCCTTTTTTTTTTCTTTTTCAACTACAGCATTACCAATATAAAACAAAAATATTAATTGCAACTGTTCAAGGGCGCCACTCCCTCGGTGCGTTACCCCAATTCTCGCCTTCCCGTCAGACTGTGACGGATACTCTCCGTTGCGCTGGACTTTTTCGGAGTACTAAACCGAGGGCGTCACCTATATGACCCAGATTTCATAGCCTTCGTTAAGGCTAAAGGAGTCCAACCCAGTTCCTGTCCTCACAAGTCACGGACCAATTTGCTCAGTCCGTGAACCTGTAGTCAGGCCAGATGACCATGAATAAATATGCGATATCATCCGGGCCGGGGGCCTTTCACCTCTCTCCCGGTCTTCCTTAATCAAACAAGCATGCACTTGAGGCGGCATGGAAAAATAAGCAGCAGTGCTGTGGTTTTAAGCAGGTTTTATTAAATCATACCACCTTCACGGGATCCCCTCTCCGGTGCATAGTGGAGCAGCCCGGAGCGGGATCCCTAGGCTCTCAGAGAAAGAGAGGCGGACACGTGTGTGTCTACCAGTTGCAGGATCAGAGTGAGAGAAGAAGAGAAAGATTGCGTTACAGAGTTGCACCTTAAATACTTGATCATAACAATACATCAAAAAGACATACCCCACAGTCTAGAATGATCAAAGGGACAACAGAACAGGCAGGAGGTATTTGCATTTGTAAGCCATACATCACAATGGGCAGATTAGCTAGACCTCACTCTAAGTGCAAGACAAAGAGGCTAACAAGCACATCTACATATTGATCTGAGTCTCTAGGTCACAGTAAGGACAGGACGCATGAGTACAAAGGATGAAAGGCATCGATTAACATCACATAGGTGAGACAGAAGAAACTCGTCTACCTGTAGACATTAATACACCAAAGCACATCTAAGATGCTCAGAAAAAGCACAGTAAGGACAAGCCATATGCACACTATACCGAATGGCGCATTACATCACAACACATGCATGTTTGCATCACAAATACATGAATGGCACATTGCTTCTCAGTAATGCAGCAGAAAAACAGAGAAAAGAGGGCTGAGTGTCCTTAGTCTGTTGTGGGGTTAAAACGAACCGCCACACACGCTCCCCCCCAGAGGACGCGGCAGGGGGTCGCGACCTCGATAATCCATCTGTGTGAGCGAGCTGAGGGAGAAGCTCGCTGCAGGCGGAGGGGGAGGGAGGGGAGGGGTAGTAAGTGCCGGCAGGAGCTGTGAAATCGTCCTGAGCCGTGCAAAAATTGCTTGCTGCTCCGTGACGTCGAGGGCTTGTCCCGTTGCACGTGCGGAGATCACAAGAAGAAAAATTAGTCTCTGACTCCTCTTGTGGCCATGAAGAAAAGCAGGAGCGGCTGTAAGAGAAAAAGTAAACAAAGCATAGGGACTGCTGGCTTTGGGTGCTGAAGCAACCCCAAAGCTCCTGGGAACAGCTGACGGCTGAAATCCCGTTGTGCCGTGGATAAGACCATTAAAAAATCCAGTAGCGAGCTGCGTGCTTGCTTCAGGTGAACGAGCAGCCCTGAAGGTTCCGTGGGCAGCGGCGGAGGACGATGGCGGTCTCTGGCGTGGCTGAGACTGTTAACAAATCCTTCAAGCGTGCTGCATGCGTGCTTCAGGTGAGCGGGCAGCCCTGAAAGGCAGCGGCGAAGGAGGAAGGCAGTCTGTGGAGCCGTTACTTGTCCCGTGCGTGATGCGCCGTCCTTGTAACTCCCCGATGCGTGCGCGGGGGTTCAGTGCGTGGGTGGGCCGCTGGAGTGGCGAGTCAGGGTGCAGAAACTTGGTGGAGAACGGCGCAGACGGCGCCGGTAAAATCCAGGTTGAGCTGTGGCTTGTAGATTGGCCATGGTGCGTTGGAGCGATGAGAGGAAATAGACGATCTTTAGTCCCTCAGGCCCGTGCAGAGGCGTTGGAGCGGCGGGAGGGAATAGACGATCTTTTGTTCCTCAGGCTCATGCAGCTGCGTTGGAGCGGTGTGAGGAAGTAGACGATCTCCGTCCCTCGGGCTCGTGGAGGCGCGTTGGAGCGGTGCGAGGCAATAGACGATCTTTGTGCCCCGGGCTCGTGCAGCTGCTTTGGAGCGGTGAGAGGGAGGAGACGATCGTTGTCGCTCGTGCGGCCATGGTGCGTTCAGTTCCACGCGCTGCGCTCCCCGTCGGCCCTGGAGGTTGCCGTCTGGGGAGAGGACGAGGTGCGTGCGCTCTCTGTGAGAGCGGCCGGTCCAGCGTGGTTGTGCAGATCTCAGGCGAGGGAGCATTCATGCCCGGGTGTTGCGTTCGCTGGCCTCTCGTTTTTTTCAGCGTCGGTTCGCCAGCGTGGCCATCCAAAACAGAAGGCTGCGTTGCACAAAGCGTGTGCGTCTTCAAGGCGCCACCAACGCAGCTGTGTGGCTGTCCAGCTCGGAAGGTTGCTTTCGCACAAAACGTGTGCGTGTTCGAGGGGTCACCAGTGAGGCGGCATGGAAAAATAAGCAGCAGTGCTGTGGTTTTAAGCAGGTTTTATTAAATCATACCACCTTCACGGGATCCCCTCTCCGGTGCATAGTGGAGCAGCCCGGAGCGGGATCCCTAGGCTCTCAGAGAAAGAGAGGCGGACACGTGTGTGTCTACCAGTTGCAGGATCAGAGTGAGAGAAGAAGAGAAAGATTGCGTTACAGAGTTGCACCTTAAATACTTGATCATAACAATACATCAAAAAGACATACCCCACAGTCTAGAATGATCAAAGGGACAACAGAACAGGCAGGAGGTATTTGCATTTGTAAGCCATACATCACAATGGGCAGATTAGCTAGACCTCGCTCTAAGTGCAAGACAAAGAGGCTAACAAGCACATCTACATATTGATCTGAGTCTCTAGGTCACAGTAAGGACAGGACGCATGAGTACAAAGGATGAAAGGCATCGATTAACATCACATAGGTGAGACAGAAGAAACTCGTCTACCTGTAGACATTAATACACCAAAGCACATCTAAGATGCTCAGAAAAAGCACAGTAAGGACAAGCCATATGCACACTATACCGAATGGCGCATTACATCACAACACATGCATGTTTGCATCACAAATACATGAATGGCACATTGCTTCTCAGTAATGCAGCAGAAAAACAGAGAAAAGAGGGCTGAGTGTCCTTAGTCTGTTGTGGGGTTAAAACGAACCGCCACACACTCATCTTTCTTTAACCATGCAAGTATTCATCAAAAAACATTTACTATATTCAAATGCTTTTTTTAACCTAGGACACACATCAACCGTTTGACAACACAAAACTTTGGTTATAGCCAATAGCAGAACTTTTGATATAACAGGCGTCTGCTTACCTCTTTCAGTGCGGCCGCTCGTGTTGTCAGTCGGTGATGCAGGTCCGTTGTCCAGACAATCAAAGATCCAAATCAGATGATAATCTCCCCCTTTCACCGGACGAAGCCCCCAAATTGTTAGGATTTAAAAAAACTCAGTAGAAAACCATCTAAGTCTACTCTTCAAAGCTTGTCTATGTGTGTAGATGGTTTACCCAGATTTGTTTTTAAAGGAAGAGATTTAGTCTACTTGGAACACGTATTTATTTAAGCAAGCAAGTTGAATATAGTAGGTTACAGCGCTGGGTCAAACATTCTCACCCTGACAGCAACAGACTGTGTCAGTTCATGAAGTCTGACTGACTATGCTGGCCCTGACCGAGAATATTTATACACAAATGAACAAAGAAGAAAGCATGCAATAACAGTCCAGGTGCCAAGACCAGGGAAGATCTGAAGGGTCTGCTCCTGGCTCCAGGTGTCAGATGAAGGCCATTTCCCATCCTTATCACAACGGTGTTTCCTCCTCATAAACACCAGGCTGTCACGGCTGGCCCTCACGAGCCAGCATAAGACGCCACAGTCCAGTAAGTTGCAATTCAGTTCCTTTATTTGTATCGTACAGGGCTTGGGTGTACAAAACAACTAGCCACGTAGGCTTAGTTACACAACAACAATATGAACACACAAAGGAGTTAGCGGCTGAGATGAGGGGCTCTCGTTCGCCGCAAAGGCAAGGAATATTCAAGTGATACAAGGAGAGAGTAACGGCTGAGACGAGGAGCTCTCGTCTGCCGCAATAGCAAGGAATGTAAGCTAGGGAGAAGTACAATTCCTATGATAACAGGTAGACTTACATGCAGCGGGATACGTCGGGGAACCCAAGAAGCATGTTGATAAGGAGACAGGGGAAAGTCATAAGACTCTTGACGAGACAGCCGCAGAGTCCAATTCACTCGCGCTGACATTTAAAGCCAGCTGCTCATGACTGACAATGCGGCACAGCTGCTCAGGCTCTGACAGCGGAGAGCCCCTGAGCGTCTGGCCAATCAGAGCCCGGGAAACCCGAGTGACGACACCTGCTGTCAAAAGCCTGACAGGGAGAAGGAATAACCCGAGCGCGGACAAAAGCGCTCGGGATATGACAGAACCCCTCCCCCTACGCAAACTCCTGGTCGCGAGTAACATCCAGACCCCCCCACCCCACCCCAGGGAGGGTGGAGGGGGAAGCAGGCGGAGGGGGAGCAGGGTCAAACTCACAAGTGACAACAAAGGGTAGGGGCAGAAAAACAACCAGGGGACAAATACATCGGGGAAGGGAGGGGAAAAAAAGGCAAAACCGTACATAAACGGGGACACTAATAAGAACAGTAGTAAGAAAAGAAAAAACAATGCTAAATGGGCATCTCCCACCTATAACATAAGACAAGGACTACCAGCCCATGTAATCTCACACATATCATTACTAAGAAAGAACACCATAATGAGGGTACATGGAACACCAGTCAAAGGACAAAAAATATAAGGCAGAGTCAAGGAAATAAAAGGACAAATAATACCTTCATCTCCAAAGTTAATGTTTACAGAAATCCAAAAGACAACACCGATACCAAAAAAAAAAAAAAAAAGACAAAACCTGAGTAAGGGAGAAACATCAGAAATAGCTATCACACCCTATAAGAGGAATACAACACACATAATAGCGTTCTGCCAAAAGGAAAGAAAAATTCTGCTCTGAAGAGTCTCTAATCGGGAGTGCAATGAACAAATCCCACGAAAAACACATGAAAAATAACGGCGAGAGAATATATATCCATTAACGAAAAGTAGTCACTATATACATGAAGTTCAATCCCCTGTGGGGTATTTCAGTCTGAGGGAAGAAAAAAAAAACAACCACAGTCACAAGCCAGTGGAAGGGCAAGAGAAGGAAAGAAAATGCACTAGAGAATAAAGTTATACAATTCCGCTCAGGAGGCCTCCCAGCCCCCAGCATCTAGGCCGCCAGCAGAAGCAGCGGAACGTGTCCCAACGGTCCACCCAAACCCCAGGCCGAGGAAAACCATGTCTCCGGCGGCCGGACCAGGGCGCCGAATGAATCATCCTGTTTGTCAGGAGGCCGGACCCGGACGCCAAAAGGAAAGAGCCGGTCACCGGGTGGTCGGGCAGTATCGGCCTGCCAACAGAATGGCTGGGGAAAAGTCGGCGAACCGGGCCAACTGGAATTAACTCCCGCAGTCTCAAATGCGGGGAAGGAGGGGCCATGGCGAGGATAGGGAATGGCCTGGAAAGCGTTCAGCGGTGGGTCAGCTGCACAATCTCTGGGACCCACCTGGGTCAGGACGACCCGGGTCAGAACCACCATGACGCTGAGCTCCGATTGAGCGGGAGCAGCACCCACGTCGAACCCCGATTGGGCCGGAGCCACCATGACGCCGAACTCTGATTGAGCGGAAGCAGCACCCACGTCTGACCCCGATTGGGCCGGAACCTCCATGACGTCGAGCTCCGATTGAGCGAGAGCAGCACCTGCGTCGGACCCCGATTGGGCCGGAACCTCCATGACGTCAAGCTCCGATTGAGCGAGAGCAGCACCCGCGTCGGACCCCGATTGGGCCGGAACCTCCATGACGTCGAGCTCCGATTGAGCGGGAGCAGCACCCGCGTCGGACCCCGATTGGGCCGGAACCTCCATGACGTTGAGCTCCGATTGAGCGGGAGCAGCACCCGCGTCGGACCCCAATTGGGCCGGAACCTCCATGACGTCAAGCTCCGATTGAGCGGACGCAGCACCCATATCAATCTCCCACAGAGAATTCGGGTCCTCCGGCTTAGCGGTAGGGATCTGCTCTGCGCCGGTGATCTGGAAAGAAGACTCTGAAGAGAGGGGAGAGAGAGAGAGACCGGGATCAGCGACATCGGTAGCGTCAGAACCCGGCGAGACGAGCTCAGATGCAGCTGACGACTGCATCCAGCTCACCTCCCCAAGGGTCAGGCAGAAATGCTCAAGGAAAGAAAAGACAAAAACAGCGCTGAGCACTCGCCTGATCTCAGGTTCGGACGCCGTCCAGGACTCCAGCGATCCGGGCTCAAACGGGAGGAGGTCGTCATCAGGTTCCCACTCCGTTGTGACGTCATCCGCCCCTGGAAGAGAGGCTCTTGCAGCTCGAGGACCCCCCGACGTCATCGTCCACACTGGTGGTTCATGTGGCGTGGAGGTGGGGGGCTCCTGGCCCGCTGGACCGGACTGTTCATCTGTGGAGTCCCGGGGACGCTCCGTCATCGGCACAGGCTCCAACCAGTCGTCCGATCTCCTCTGCCCAGAAAATGGCTGCGGGGCTGGGGTCTTCTGCCCGAGGGCCGCAGGCTCACTCCTCGTCTGGTGACGCTCCTCAGGAGTCGTGCTCAGCGGGGGGAGACACAGAGGCAGCGGGTTTAATTAATATGTCAGCAGGGAGTGGAGGCTCGGGGGGCTGCAAACCCCAACCCTCACCCCCAGGAGTCAGACAGAACAAATCACTATTAGATGGAAAAAAGTGAACTTGTACTTGCCTGCCTCCCGGAGGGGCGGTGGAACCTGCTGCAGGGAACGTCATTCCTTCTTCCTCCCGCCAGGTGGTGGCCGAAGACTCTCTAGAAGGAGGAGAGGGGGCCACTCGGGATGGTGTAGCCGTGAAGTCCACTGGAACAAAACTTCTCAAACTCCCAGCCGCTGGAGAAGGTGTCGAGGCGGAGGGGTCAACAGCCGAGTTGGGCCGGGCATGACGCGCTGACAGCTCAGCGGGGGGAGCAGGCCCGGGGAGAAAGGCTGCAGGGATCTCCTCCTGGTGAGACGCTGGAGAGACAGCTGTGGGATGAATGGGGTCAGTCCAGTGAACCGGAGCGGGTTCCAGAAGGGAGTCGCGCTGAGAACGTCTCTGGCCACGGCGCCGACGTCTTCGACGGGCCCTGGGTGGTGCAAACTTCAGGACTGGATCGAGGAAAGGATCCGGATTCCAGAGCGGGCAGCGGGAGCTCCGACTACTCCGCCATCGGTCTCGTTCCTCCTCGACCTCCTGGAATGCCTCGCGGTGGGCGGCGATCTCTAGTCTCCTCGCTTGGACGTCCAAGTGGTTGGTGTAGCGGGGAGACAATTGGTCGAGCGTCCTCTCAGCGCAGTCCAGGTAGCAGTGCACTTCGGAAGGGTTGTCAAGGCGGGCGGAAGCGCTGATGATGTCATCCACTTCCTTCAGCGCCTCAGGCAGCTGGAGTCTGAGGTCACCCCACCTTGCGGCTTCCTCCTCTTCGTACATTTGAATAATCTGGCATTGGGCAGCGATGTCGAGCCTCCTCGCGTCGACCTCGGGGTGACCGTTGTAGCGGGAAGACAGCCGGTCAAGCACGTCCTCAGCCCGATCCAAATACCAGTGTTCATCGGGCTGATAACCGAGGAGAGGAGGGGCGAGGAGGGTATCAGGATGCCCATTGAGGTCGGAGGCGATGATGAGGATTTCATCTACCTCCTCCAGCGCCTTAGTCAGCTGGCTGTGGGAACCCCGAGAACGACTCCACTGAGATGGCATGTTTCCAACGCCACGTACCCGGACAGGAAGGGGCAAAGTTCCCAGAACGCAACTTACTGAGAACGGCGTCTCCTTCTGGCGGCTGTCTACTGTCACGGCTGGCCCTCACGAGCCAGCATAAGACGCCACAGTCCAGTAAGTTGCAATTCAGTTCCTTTATTTGTATCATACAGGGCTTGGGTGTACAAAACAACTAGCCACGTAGGCTTAGTTACACAACAACAATATGAACACACAAAGGAGTTAGCGGCTGAGACGAGGGGCTCTCGTTTGCCGCAAAGGCAAGGAATATTCACGTGATACAAGGAGAGAGTAACGGCTGAGACGAGGAGCTCTCGTCTGCCGCAATAGCAAGGAATGTAAGCTAGGGAGAAGTACAATTCCTATGATAACAGGTAGACTTACATGCAGCGGGATACGTCGGGGAACCCAAGGAGCATGTTGATAAGGAGACAGGGGAAAGTCATAAGACTCTTGACGAGACAGCCGCAGAGTCCAATTCACTCGCGCTGACATTTAAAGCCAGCTGCTCATGATTGACAATGCGGCGCAGCTGCTCAGGCTCTGACAGCGGAGAGCCCCCGAGCGGCTGGCCAATCAGAGCCCGGGAAACCCGAGTGACGACACCTGCTGTCAAAAGCCTGACAGGGAAGAGGAATAACCCGAGCGCGGTCAAAAGCACTCGGGATATGACACAGGCGTTTTATTGCCCTCTGTGCTGAGACAGAGATCCATTCCATTTGCTCCATTTGTAGGTAATAAACCTCCATTTGCCAATATATACATTCCATTCTGGTATATTGGTCATAGTACCTAAGTATAAGCAGAATACAAACATTTTGAGTCACACAAATAACTATTATATGGTTATATTGATCACACACATATTTTGAATCACACAAATAACTATTAATCAGAATCAATCAGAATCAGAATCAGAATCAGAATCAGCTTTATTGGCCAAGTATGCACAACACATACAAGGAATTTGACTTTGGCGGAAAAAAAAAAAAAAAAAAATTATATTGGTTATATTGATCACACACATATTTTGAATCACACAAATAACTGTTATGTGGTTATATTGATCACTTTATCCCATCAACGGGCAGAGTGATTTTTTCCATGGGCTCTCCGGCTCAGATACACGGCACACTCTAGGATAATGGCTCAATCACCCACACTTGCTACAATGCTTCCCTCTAGTCGGGCAATCCCTAGCCTTGTATTGGTGCTTCGTGGACCCCCAATCCATGCACAGGGCTTTTCCTGGAGCAGACCTTCGGCTGACAGCGTTGATGTCCGCGTTGTCATCAGTCAAGCTATCCTCACTAATGCTGCGGCGGTAGGCTCCAGCTGCCGTTGCGACTGGCGCCACTTTAGCTCTGAAGTTAGCTTGTCTACGGTCTCCACTTGGAGAGCTAGCTTGACAACCCTGGCTAATGTTAGGTCACTTGGCACCATGAGTAGCCTAGCTCGTAAAGCAGCGCATGTTGTGTGCTCCACCAGCTGGTCACATACCATTTTCTCCTCCAATGGCCCAAAACAACACTCACTAGCCAGCTACCGCAGGTCGGCGACAAACTGGCGGACAGGCTCACCCACTCACTGGTGTCGTTGTCTGAACCTAATCCTCCGGACGGTCATGCTATCCGGGGTGTGAAAATGACACGCTAGCAACTCGACTACGTCCTCATACAAGTCTGAAGTCCCAAGTGTATGCAGGATACGCTGGCCCTCAATTCCCAAATTATGTACATGTGCTCTTAGCTTATTTAGCTCACCCAGGTGAAGCGCGACAATGTAATTTTGGAAAGCCGCAAACCATCTTGGCCAGGGCACAGGCAGCTCGCCTGTGAGCTCCAGGAAGGGGTAAAGTGGTGTAATACACGCCTCTGTAGTTTGTCCTCATTGTCAAAATGTTATGTCTGTAAATACCTTTAAGAATGGTGAGGCCAGGTGAATGGGTGAACTCAGCTTTATTATTGTATTGGACACACAATACAGCCACCAGGCAGGGGCAGCAGCAAGAGAACATAAAATGGATGCCCCCTGGTATTTATACAGCGGTGCATTGGTGGAAGAGGAAGTGGCCACCATTACACCGCACTTCACAATAAAAGTACTTAAACCCAACATCACAGTTATCCCTTATTGTTAACAATAAGCAGTTGATTTGTAGACTCCCAGCTACAGAGAATGGCACTCTGATATCACTTCCTGTTGTGGCCGCCATGTTGGGGGAATAGCACTGTAGTATGTTTGTGTTTCACTGGTGCAATAAACATGCCAGAAGGTAAGTGTTATGAATTATTTGTCTTTTGTGTTTGTTCCCACAACAGATGTTAGCAAATCTAGCTGTAGTAATAGCACTGCATTTTTTAAAAAAATCATTCCTAGTTTTGGCTAAGCCCATTTTTTTTTAGATTAAAATTTTCTGAGATTCATTGGCAATGCAAACGGGACACCCAAGGGATACCAGGTTATATTTGTGATCTGTCACTCTTTTTTAACCTGGGTATAGTTATACTAACCTGTTTATCACTGTTATCTACGTATATCTCTTTATATTTATCCGGATATACAGCTATATGCAAAAAATGGCCAGCGCTTGTTGAATAGCGTATTTGATAAAATATTTTGATAATTTGAAATTGATAATATGTAAACACAATCTCTGTAGGATAAGGAAACAATTACAGTATTACCAGATACTATATTTTTTATTTCATAAATTAAAAACCTGATAAATTAATAAATACAAAATTATAGCATTGGAAAAAATCTGACACCCGACATACTTAATAAATGAAACACATTAAAAAAAAATCATTATAATATGCTGTGGTCTTATTTAAAAATGTTGCCACTCATTGAAAAATAGCATATTTTGGTGGTTTAGTTGGTGTGTGTAATTAATTATGGATGCGGGGTGCCTGGACCTTTGCACTTTCACAGTTGTGTATTTATTTAAGTAACTGATTTTAATTCTGATCATTTTGCTAAATAGATAGATAGATAGATAGATAGATAGATAGATAGATAGATAGATAGATAGATAGATAGATAGATAGATAGATAGATAGAGAATCCAGATTTTTGCAAAAAACTGTCTAAGGCTGGCCATTTTTTAACTCATGTAAATATTTTATAAACCTTTTCAAACTGTGATCTGAAACCTCTTTATACTTACCTGAGCATAATCAACATCCTAAACTGTCTCCCGTTTCTCTAGGTCCTGCACCATCAACATTATGAACTCCTTAAAGCTGTGGGTAATCCTGATATCTGGACATGCTGAGTGTGCACACGGCACTAGATTCATAGTTACATCTTTTTGCATATGTGAATTTTTATTTCTGTTAAAGACGTATTGTTATGTATGAAATATTAAGTAGTAATATGGTGGCCGGGGCTCCTGGGGAATAGCAAGTGGTGGTGGCCCGCCTTTCCGGTGGTGACATCACCCAGAGTATAAAGGGCACAACAGGAAGAGGGAAGGTCTCTTTCGCCGTTGACCCCTGGACTTACAGAGCGCTGTAAGTCTGCTGGTCATTTCATATTGTTATAATAAAATTACGTTCACTGCACCTCCGCCCTGCTCATTATTGAGGGAGTTATGGACACAACATTTGGCGACGAGTAGAACATGGTTATGGAGAGTGCTGTTACCAACTTTTGGCCGTTCTTGGAGGCCCCAGGCGAGCCACCCGTGCCTTGGCCTAAGTGGTTCATGGCTTTTAGCAATTATCTGGTGGCTCTGAACCTCGGCGAGCTCGAGAAGCTACGTGCGAGGGCAATATTGGTTCATAACTTAGGCATGGGGGACCAAAGAATCTTCAACACTTTGGGAGGAGACAATAGCTTTGACGAGGTGGTGGAGCTAATGGTGCGCTATTTTCGCTCCCCCGAGAATGTCATTGTCCGACACATCCAATTTCAACAACATCATCAGCGGATGGGTGAGTCCACTAAACGCTATGTTGTGTACCTACGTCAGCTGGCAGGGGAGTGCCAGTTCGGAGCCTTACAGGACAAAATGATCCAGGACCAGCTAGCAGAGCATGTACGCTGTCCTGCAGCTCGGTCGAGGCTCCTTACTTCTCCGAGCAAATTGACGTTAGCCACTGCTATTGACATAGCACAGCACTTCGAGGTGGTGGAAACAATAGCAAGGGACCTCAGTGGGAGGTCCATTCCAACACAAGATGAGCCTTGGGTAAAGGCGCTGACATTGGACCCTGAAAAAGAAGACGACGTCAAGGAAGAAGAATATGCCTCCGTTGTCAGGATTAGGTCTGCGCCTGGGACGTTGAGATGTTACGGCTGTGGGTCCTCTAGGCATCGTTATAAGTCCAGAGAGTGTCCGGCGAAAGGAAAGCGCTGCAGTAAATGTGGCTTATTGCACCATTTTGCCAGAATCTGTAAAAATTTTGAATGAGGGGACCGATGACAGGAAGCAGGTCCCTCTACGAAGACTCCTATGGTCATCCACACAGTTTCCCCAGAGACAGATGGACATATTTATTGTACCGCTTTGCTGGATGGTGCTGAGGTGTCTTTACTGGTTGACACAGGAGCGGTGGTCTCTGTGTTAAATTTGGCAACAGTGAAGAGTCTGTTTCCCCACCATCACATACGCAGAGTTTCCACGCCCTACTACGGCTATGGGAAGAACAAGCAGCCCATTGTGGGGTCTGTGGAGCTGTCGTGGTATACAAGCCAAGAATGATGGCAAACGTCCAGGTGGTGGTGACCAATGAGGGAATCCAGCATCATTGGGTGTGACATGTTTTATGGCTTGGGCTTCTCGATCACCAGCGACACTGGAGAGGAGTGGTTGGGCTGCGGATTGTGGGACCGACCTGCTCCATATGTGGACGATGGTGAAGTGTGAGACAGTGACTGGTCTGGTATCACAAGAGGAGTGCAAACAAAACACCACAGGGCGCCATCCCGGGACGGACCCAATGCCAGTGTCCAAGTTGCCCTTGGTGTGGGAACTGGACGGCACGACAGGACCCCCAGGGTGGCAGGTAGGACTGAGGTGCCAGCGCTGAAAGACCCAGGGGCAAGACCAGCTGGTGTGGTTTTGAAACGCGCCAAACGATGGCCTTCGAAGAGAGCCTCAGGCCGGCCTGGCAAAACGACCAGCTCTAAATGGGAGGCCCACTCGCAACATGGCGGTCCCAAGAGGTTTAATAGAGTTCCCCTGTGTATTGGTGATGAGGTCCACCCAAGGGTTGAAGCTCAGCCGAGAGGGACCCATGCACGTCACAAGCAGCGTGATGACCAGGGGCAGCTACAGGTGACAGCAGCTCGGAATGATGGCTATTTGGGCTTGTCTGATAAGACGTGGAGGCACCCTAACGAACTGCGTGGCATGGTGGAGAAGAGGAGATGGCGCAGTTCATCTCCAGAGGCCAAGAGATGGAGGCGCTCTGGGTGGGAACCACCAGATGGCAATCCTAAGGGGGGGGGGGGGGGCTCCACTGGGTTTGTAAAATGACTAGGGTTTATTTAGAAGTGGGTTCTGGGTTTTATACCCCATGTCATAATGTACATAGTTTTTTGTGCTTCTATTGGGTTTGTGCCCCAGGAGGTATTTTGCAAAAAAAAAAAAAAAAAACCCTGAATTGTTTAAGTGGATTAAGAGATATTGATTAAATTATTTGAATTGTGTGAATTTTAGAAAAAGTATATTTTCAGTATTGTGTTTGAATTGAATATACTGTATATAAGAAATAATAAATGAGAACTTTGTTATTGGTAACACTGGTCAACACCAAATTTATTGTCTTAAGTTGTTTTTTTTAGCTGATTTAGGACAATTTTGATGTGCTGAATCCAAAAATCACATTGGTTTTGCTCAGTCAAGTCAACTTTTGGAATTATGGCCACATGTTGTTACCTCCGCCAGGCCGAAAAGGCCAGGAGGAGGTAATGTTTTTGCCGGGGTTTGTCTGTGTGTTTGTTTGTCTGTCTGTCTGTCTGTTTGTCTGTTGGTTAGCAAGATAACTCAAAAAGTCTTGGACGAATTTCAATGAAACTTTAAGGCGTTGTTGGAAATGGTACAAGGAAGAACTGATTAAATTTTGGGGATGATCCGCATCACCGTCTGCATACAGGAATTTTTTAAAGCATTTTTCCACACTGTGACATACGTCCATTTTCAACATGTGCGCAGGCGCAATGGAGGGCGCTGGGCGTCATGTCTGACCAACACAAACTCCGCCTTCTTCAACGTTTTAGCCACAAAAGCATGTGGAAAACACTGGTGGCCTGGGCCCGCCAGCGTGCCTGTGCCAGCCATAGGCGCTGCGCACATTGCGCTGGTCGTCGTGTATGACCAACACAAACTCCGCGTTCTTCAACGTTTTAGGCACAAAAGCACGCGGAAAACACTGCTGGCCTGGGCCCGCGAGCGTGCCTGTTTTTGCGCCACGCTGCAAAACCTGACACGGCCACCTGTCCGCCGCCCGATTATTTGCCACAAATTCCCCGCCCAGCTATAGGCGCTGCGTAAAAACGACCTCTCTGCCGGGGAAGATTCTAAATTCGGTTTTGCCGCGGAGCGCAACCCCAATATAATATAAAACCCACGGCAACCTGTCTAACCAATCTGCATCCGTCAGTGGAGGAGATGGACACACCAACACTTCAGTTTATTACCTCCGCCAAGGAGGCAATGCTTTTACAACCGTAAAACGGGGCTATAAGGGACGGCGGGGTAATATGGGACACTTTTCTAAATGTAATTCTGCTTTTTTAATTTTGCTTCCGCCTAGATTTGATGAAGGATTCATGGATATTTGACAATAACAACACAACTCAGCGTCCTGCTCAAAATAAAAAAAGCTGAATTACATTTAAAACATTTCCCAGAAAAGTGTCCCTTATTAACCCGCCGTCCCTTATAGCCCCGTTTTACACTACTGAACCACTAATCCTATCACTATCACATTGATTGTCATTCATTAATTGTCTGTTTATTGTCCATGTCAAATAAACAAATAATCATTGTGAATCCAATTGCTAGTCATATCTTTTCATGCTCAGGGAATCTGAAAACGTACACACAAACACTGTATGGGGGGAACTGTGCCGCTTGGCGGAGGTCTGCGCTCTCCGAGTGCTTTTCTAGTTTTATATGTTTTTGTTTACATTTGGGTATTTTCACTTTATTCATTCATTCATCTTCTTCCGCTTAATCCTTTTTGGGTCGCGGGGGGGCTGGAGCCTATCCCAGCATCTTTGGGCGAGAGGCAGGGTGCACCCTGGACAGATTGCCAGTCCATCGCAGGGCCAACACAGAGAGATAGACAACCATTCACTCTCACAATCATACCTAAGGACAATTTAGAATCCCCAGTTTTGATGCCAATTAACCTAACTTGCATGTTTTTGGCATGTGGGAGGAAACCGGAGAAATCCCGGAGTAAACCCACACAGACACGGGGAGAACATGCAAACTCCAGCAGCATGGAATGATGGCATGGAATGATGGCCCCACTGTTGGTCGGGGCCTGGGATTGAAACCAGGATCCCCCGGCCAAGGGTGAGTTGCTGTGCTGCCGCAGTGCTAACCACTCCGCCACCACGCTGCGTTTGGATATTTTCACTTTATATGATGCAAAATTCTTTTTTTATGTCTTGAAATTCTCTGAATTTTGAACAATGATGACGTAGCATTCAATTTACATGTACGTACCTTTATATAAAGGTAAGTACATGCACAGTACTATGTACTAACTAACTAACTAACTAACTAACCTGCACTTATATAGCACTTTTCTAGTCACAAAGACCACTCAAAGCACTTTCACTAATACTAACCCTCTATTCTAAGGGCCTATAGGAAACAGATATCTAGGGACAATTTAGAACAGCCAATTAACCTAACATGCATGTCTTTGGATTGTGGGAGGAAACCGGAGCCCCCGGAGTAAACCCGCACAGCACAGGGAGAACATGCAAACTCCACACAGAAAGGTTCCAACCCCTGCCAACCTGGGGATTCGAACCAGGAACCTTCTAGCTGTAAGGCAACAGTGCTAACCACTGCACCACCGTGCTGCCCACGTGCTAAGTAAGCACAGGTTTTTACTTAGCACCTGATCGAGAGAAATGGATGTCATTTTCGGATTCAGCAGTGCAAAATTATCTTAAATCAGTTGAAAAAACACAGACAGTTTACAAAAAAAATATTTTTGTAACCCTGTGTAATTTGTGCTGCCCAACACTGTAAACGTTAGCTGATGTGCCCAAGTGTGGGATGGGTGTGTTGGGGTGGGGGCCACCAGTAGGGGGTGTATAGGTTACGTATTATGGTTGTTGATTGTTTGTTGTGTATGTACTGTAGCTGTTCTGGGATTATTTTTACCTCCGCCAAGGAGGTAATGTTTTTGCCGGGGTTTGTCTGTTTGTCTGTCTGTCTGTTTGTCTGTTTGTCTGTCTGTCTGTTGGTTCGCAAGATAACTCAAAAAGTTTTGGACGGATTTCGATGAAACTTTCAGGCATTGTTGGAAATGGTACAAGGAAGAACTGATTAAATTTTGGTGGTGATCTGGATCACCGTCCAGAAGAAAACCGCCATTACGGAAAATGCCATTTTCGTGAATAACTACTGAACCACTAATCCTATCATTGTCAATCCAATTGCTAGTCATATGTTCTCATGGTCAAGGAATCTGAAAATGTACACACAAACACTGTATGGGGGGAACTGTGGCCGCCATTACGGAAAATGCCATTTTCCTGAATAACTACTGAACCACTAATCCTATCATTGTCAATCCAATTGCTAGTCATATGTTCTCATGGTCAAGGAATCTGAAAACGTACACACAAACACTGTATGGGGGGAACTGTGGCCGCCATTACGGAAAATGCCATTTTCCTGAATAACTACTGAAACACTAATCCTATCATTGTCAATCCAATTGCTAGTCATATGTTTTCATGGTCAAGGAATATGAAAACGTACACACAAACACTGTATGAGGGGAACTGTGGCCGCCATTATGGAAAATGCCATTTTCCTGAATAACTACTGAACCACTAATCCTATCATTGTCAATCCAATTGCTAGTCATATGTTTTCGTGGTCAAGGAATCTGATTTGTCATGTACTGCTTTTCAAGCAGGTAAAAAGTGAACAAGGATTCAGATGTACAGGCAGGGATGCAGTGAGAAAATGCTCATTTATTAAACAAAACTCCAGGGACAAAATAAAGCAGCAGCACATGGGCTGAGAACTAAACTAAACTGACTTGACATGGCAAACCTAAAACTAAACTTGACAAACATGTGACAATGGTAAACTCACATGGACCAGGATACAGAGACAAAGAACCATAGCAGGAACATGAGGCAGGGGAAACAACATGTTGACCTCTCAATGAGCAGAGCACAGAGACACACATATAGGGGAACTCATAATTAGAAAACACAGGACAGCTGGGAGAATAATCAGGGGCTGAACAGGAGCACACATGAGGAGGAGTGGCTATGGGTATGGAAACAGGAGCTGAGGACACTAGGCAAACAAATATGCAGACAAGACTAAAATGATGACACATTTAAAATATAAATACATGAAGACAATCCTGTGATAACTTAAACATAATGTAATAATTTATATCAAACAATATTTAATTCTGTATATGAAAACATCATGTTAATAATCTCATACTTCTCTCGGACAGCTACACTAGAAAGACACTGCCTGCTGACTGGAATGCTCATGCGGGCGGGGCGCTTCTGACCTCCACGCAGATGATGGTCACGCGCGTTGTTTGTGTGCGTGCTTGCGGACCCTCATTCCTTTATATTTTCTTCTTAAATTTATATTTCCTTGGCGTGACCTGGGCCAATTGGAGGTTGGTTCTGGGCCGCTAATTGAATAGGCTTGATTTATAGGGACGACTCCCCATTTATTTAAAATATGTACTAAATTCATGAGAAAAAAAAAAAGCAAAATTACAAGAAAAACAATGTGATGACTCGCTCTCTGCCATTATCTGCCATTATCTGCCACAGCTGTGTGCACACCTGCTCCTCATCACTCACGGGCTATATAACCTGCTCTGCCTGCAAGACCGGCACGGAGCCGTCTGTCTCCCTGGCTACGTGAAGCTCTGCGCTCATCGTCCAGCCAAACATTCAGCCCTCGTCATCCCTGCCGTTTCGGCTTCTACCTGGAAGGATTCTCCTCAACGCCAAGTAAGCTCATTATTCTACTGACCTGTTCAGCATTGTCCCCTGTGCACAGGCGGAACTCCCAGGAGGCGGAATCCCTTCTTCCAGGTGGCGGACTACGCCTACCTCTCACCTTCGCACCGTCTCTCGTCTGCAACGCTGGGTGGCAGACGCTGTCCTTCGGGATCGCCTCCAGGCCGACTTTCATTCTCCACCGCAGCTGTAACAGTAAGCCTCAGTTATTCCACCAATACACTCCAGTGTTGAACAGTGCCAACACCGTGCCTCTGCTCTGTTCTTAGGGTTGCCAGTGTAACAGGATTGTATAATAAAATATTTGTCATAAGGTACAGGAATTATTTATTTTATTTAATAGTGGGTGTGAAAGGGGGCGGAGTTAAACCGTCACTTCTACACCCGCTAAATTAAATAAAAGCACTCGTGAAAGGGGGCACCAGTCACAATGGACAATAATATTAACTTTAATTTTATTTCATTTTGTACCTTCAATTACTTATTGAATCAGTCTCAAAATTTAAATGAGTTCTTTTCCTGCCGCGATTAGGAAACATATATATGCGAAAGGAAAACACTTCCAACTTCTCTCATTCACCCTTTTATTAAACTCATTCAGGTTACATGATATGGCATTCAAATGATGGATAAACAGATTCAAATGATAACAGGCATCCGATATCACATCAACTGTTATTGGATTCCTGAACATAAAATCCAGCGTTACACCTTTGTGGAACCAAAGAGAAACCAGACTTATGTTTCAACGGTAGATGAGGCTGAAATGTCCAACAAACAGAACGCAATTTTATGGGGAAAATTCATAAGCTAATTATCTAAAAATGACTTCTGAATTAATTTACAAAAATTAAGGGCAGTTACTTAAAAATGACTAAGAGAATTCCTTCAGTTTACAGCTTTACCCTGTGGCTAAGAGACTAGTTGAGCCCTGAAATACGGGCCATATTTAATTGTAATTTAATTGTTCGGACATCACGTTTAACCCAGTAGATAGTAAAATGAGCCTCACTCACAGACAGCTGAAGGTCCACGTGTTCAGTGGGTCGATACCGGCCGAGTTTCAGGTCAGGTCATTGGGAGGAAGCGGCTGCTGCGATGCTTCCTCACAGCCGTCAGAAGTGTTGGCCCAGCCGGGGGCTCGTTCAGGACGAGGGCAGCAGAATAATCGTTCCCGAGCGGCGTGAAAAAGTCCTTGGAAATGTATCCAGCCGAATCGGTGAGGTCTCTTGTAGTGGGATATACCAAAAAACTGAAGGAGAAACTTCTCAGTCAGGTGGGTATGAGGCCGGAAAGAGAGTCAAAAAAACAGTCTCTGTTCACTTTAAATTAGGAAAATTATAGGTCCACTTTAACGGCGTGAAAAGTCATAAAAAAATGAGAAAAACATTTACTAGGATAAGAATGGCTTCTGAGGTGAAGGAAAAAGTTTGAGAATTTGATTCTCGGAGAAAGAGAGCTCTAAAGAAAAAGGTGATTTCTCCTCAGTAACCAGAAAAACTAACGCAGGATTTGACAAACTTCACAAAGAACAATTTAGTTAAAATAAAACTACACAGGACCTTGAAACAGTGGAACAAAATCTTTCCAGACTTATCTAATCTCATTCTGTCTCTTTCTTGTCTGCTTCTTCTTCTCTAACTTTAACTTAACTTAACTGCATAACTTGTCTGTGTGTAACTTGTGTTCTCTCTTGCTCTCTTACTTAACTTTAACTTACATCTGTGTGTTTCTTTTTCTTTCTGCTTGTCTTGTTCTAATTCTGAATCTGTGTGTTTTTTCTGAATCTTACCCATGCAGAGCAGCTTCTACTACTTTTAAATGACCCCGCCTGGTCATAAACTGGTGATGTCGATCGCAAGACTGACCAATCGACTTTATCAAAAGCAGTTTGAAATAGTAGTATGGCTGCCATCCAATGTGAGAACATTTCTTTGTTTGAGAGCAGCCAATCAAACGAAGACACCATCCCATGAAATTGCAGAGAAAAATCAACACTCAGTCAGTTCTTATGAAATTAGGTGCTCAATATAAAATCCAACTAAATTAAATGACTTGGCTAATATTTGGTGATCATGCATTTATACCATTACTCTAATATTACATTTGTTTGAATAACACTCATGAACATAACATTTCTTATACATAATTATAATACATGCATTCATATTTAGATCAAAGCTTAATGTAGTACAGCAAACCATGGTTGGTGATAAAAAGGGATGATTTTCAGTGTCCTTAGGATCCAGGGGAGAAGAGGATAAGCTGAAAGAAACTTAATGTTTAGAACAAATTAAAAGTCATCCTACATACTGAAACACATTTCGTAGGTATCCGCTAGGAGGTACTGTTGAGCTGTAGATGATTTCTTTTAGGTCCATGGTATCTGGAAGAGATAATCTGGAAAACATCGGAGGTTATAAACCAGTCTGATTAAGCCGTTTATGACCCTTTTAAGAGCATTGGTTTCCTGATTTCCTGTAAAGGAGGATGTTATCCAAATGCAGTGTTCACGTTGGAGGTCTGGTCTCCCGAGTTTTATGTTCCTTTGAGCCTTTAAAAGCAAATTCTGATCCTTACAATCTCTGCAAGAGGCAACTGTTTACATTGGGGTCCTGGGAAAACATTTTTGGGTCAGGACTGGATGAGGCCTGGATGAGTCAATATGAAAGCCAGTGATATTCCTGTAGAATGCAGAAAAGTGGTATTCCTGTAGAAGGAATAAAGTGAAATTCCTGTAAAATGGAGAGAAGTGATCTTCTGTCTTGGTTTGAGGAGACGATGATGCTACACCAGATTGCAAAATAGTTAAGAAGTTACTGAGATGTGACTTTAGGCTGGACAGTCTGAGATTTTTCTCCTGAATTCATGGCAGTTTTATTCTAAACTTACTACCTTTTCCTTGTAAATTTGAAAGTTTTTTTCCCACTTAAATCAACTAGAGTGATGATTTAGAGTGAAGTACGTGGCGGTAATGCACCTGTAAACTGGTTGCCAACCACCAATTAAATCTAAAAAGAACTTTTTCTCATAATTTGTGTTTAGTGCTAATTTAAGGCTTTTTTCTTGTACACTTGATACTTTACTCTCACAAATTTGTGAGGTTTTTCCTCATAAATTAAAAATAAAAAATAAAATGAGCAAAGATGGAGTATTTTCTGTTATATTATACAGGACCTCCAGGATTTCGCGGGATGTTTTTATGATTGTTGTGGCCCAAAAACCCTGAATTCAAGGGAGCTTTTTTAAAAAGTTGCAATAAAAGTTGTGATGTTTTGAGAGGGTTTTTTGTTTTTGTTTTTTTTTGCACTAAAAGTTATGGGAAGAATTACAAATTTTAAAGCAGATTTTTTTTTCCAGTTTACTGCAGTGATATTCTATATAACAATCCAAGAAAAGCACAGGATTGTCAAAAATTTCCTATTACAGTGATTTGTAAATTAAGCAGAAACTTCTACTATACAGAAAAACTCTTTTTTGCAACAGCAAATACAGACTTTAACACAATATCTATTACAACAGCTAAATTCCATTGAATGCATGTTACAGAGTATACATTTGGAAATTATTGAAAGCACCTTCATTTGAAAACTCCCTACGATCCCTAACCACTCAGTACCAAACGGAGAGGAAAAAATAATTTATTCTGTTGCTCTATATCGTCTATTGGAGTCTGTGTTTTTCTGAAAAAAAAAAAAAAATACAGACAATATTCTCCCTCTTTCCATGCCTAACTCCTACCTGTCTGCTGTGCATCTTCACTCACACGCTCCTCTCTTCAGTTCACACATACATCTTTCATTTACAGCGGCTGGGAAGTGTGTGTGTGTGTGTGTGGGGGGGGGGGGGGGCTAACACCTAACGGCCTAACGCCACCCATGGATGGATGGAAGATACTTACATCATGAAAGTATTTAGTTTACATTGATCTTCAGTTCTAAATAGATATTTTTTCAGAGTGACCATAAAATCTTATTGTCCTCAGCAGGGGCAGCTTGGTGGCGCAGTGGTTAGCATGGTGGCAGCACAGTAAGAAGGTCACGGGATTGATTTCACCCCTGACCATTGTGGGTTCGATCCCACTTCCAGTGTCCCATTGTCTGTGTGGGTTTACCCTGGGTAGGGCACAGGCCAAAAATGTACAAGTTAGGTTAATTGGAAACTCTAAAAAGTGGCTCTAGGCGTGAATGGTGAAGAGATTGGCGCCGCAATGTGGTTGCCTCATCCACCCAGATGGATGCCCTGAATTTCCCTCTGAGATTAATAAAGTATACATCCATCCATCCATCCATCCATCTTCTTCCGCTTAATCCTTTTCGGGTCGCGTATACAAAATAAAAAAAAAATCTTTTCCCAAAGCATATTGCATTTAGCTGAGGACTGTCAACTAGTCTACTGAAACAGAAAACTCATTTTTATTCCAGCTGCCATGCCACTCAAACTGCATTAATCCAGAAGAATATTGCTGATATTGTGGGGGCATAGTGTGGGGGGTTTCTCAACCCAGAGAGGGCAAGGGGAAGGAGGAAACAATGGACCGATTGAGGAGGTGTCAGCGGGGGGGGGGGGGGGTATCAGATGGGACAGTTAGGTCTATGCAGCCCCCCCAGGGAGAGGAACAATTACCGGAGCCGCAGAGAGAAGAAAGGTTTGAGAGTGGCGCCAGTGTATATCATGTTAATGTGCCACACATTTCTTTGTTAAACAACAATGTATGATGGTCGGAAGTTCTGGGTCTTGAGGCATGGAATTAAAGATATAAAAGGGGAATGCACAGACACCCGGTATCACTGTTTTGCTGTACTGTTGTTGGAGAAAGAATAAAGTCTTGTGTCGTTCAGCTTGTTGCCTTGCCTATTCCTTTCTCCACACTGGTAACCCTAAAGGTGTGTTCACACCAAACGCGAAGGGGTGACGCGAATCCATACAAAGTCAATGGGAAGACGCGAGTATGCGCGAATTTTCGTCACCGCGTGTTCGCGTCAGCTAGCTAGCTCGCTAGCGGACGGAGTAAAATTATCACCATTGCAGAATAAACTAGTTAGAAAATAAAACTCACTCACCAGGAGACAGGAGGACCGGGAACTCTTCAGCTGAATCGGGTTTTTGGAGTTATTTACCCACGATTTTCCGGCCACGTACAGTATGTCCTAGCAAGCTAGCATGCTAGCGACAAAAACACCCATCTTCTGTGAAGTTTTGAAAGCTTAAGATGACATTTTCAGGTGAGCCCCTGGTCAGATAATGTAAACCTATGCATGACGTTATTTTGGGAATTTTGGGTTCAACACAGCTGCAGAAGTTACAAAGGCAACTTCGCCTGTCTGCATCTCACTCAGAAGGGGAAGTCATGTCTGTTCGTGTGTTTACATTGAGTTATTATGTAATCGTGCTGTGCGAAAAATTCGCCCCTTCGCCTTTGGTGTGAACACAGCTTAAGACGTGTTATGGAAAGCGAGCCGAGCACCGCCCCGGAGACTGCCTGGAGGAGAGCACCAGTGCCACATGCACTGTTTCAGTCAAGCTCCCAGACTTCTGGCTTCACGACCCGACAGCATGGTTTTTGCACATAAAAGCCCAGTTCGCACTCCGCGGGATAACAACAGATGACACAAAATACTACTACATGGTCACTGCGCTGGACATGTGAGCCACGCAATGGGTGACAAGCCTGCTCCAGGAGCCGCCAGCCCGGAGGAAATACGAGGCGCTCAAGAAGATGCTTCTCCAGCACTATACCCTTTCGAACAGTGAAAGGGCAGAGAGACTCCTAACACGTTTGGAGTTAGGGGACAGATCAGCCGTGGAACTAGTGGAGAGCATGTTGACACTGATAGGGAGAAACAACGAGTCTTTCTTGTTCGCCCACCTGTTCCTCAGGAACCTACCGGCTGCAGCGAGAGCGATCCTGGCCAACTCACCATTGCTGGTGACTAAGGACTACTGTGCACTGGTGCAGGAAGTGGATTGCATCATTTTAGCGACCAGAAGTTTCAGCGTGAATGCAGCGGCACCGGCGTCCAGGGGGGACTCCAGCGAGGTCGAGGAGCCATTGGTGGTAGCTGGAGCAGACACCAGGAGACGCAGGAACAGGGCGATCTGCTTCTGTCATTGCTGCTTCGGCTCAAACGCCCAGCGATGCGTGCAGCCATGCCAATAGAAGACGTTGGGAAATGGCGGCCAGCAGTCAGTAGCGGCTGTGACCGCTGGAGACAGAAATAAGCTGCTTTATGTCACAGACACATGTTCGGGGAGACGGTTTCTGGTGGACTCCGGCTCCCAGAAGAGCCTCATCCTGCCAGTCAACACAGACAGGGTGGCAGGGGGCAGCGGTCCAGAGCTTACGGCCACCAACGGATCCACCATCAGGACATTTGGTGAGCAGACACTGATGATATGCTTATACAGACGCAACTTTCAGTGGGACTTTGTGGGAAGCGCATGTTCTGCCCCCATTTTGGGTGCAAATTTTTTATGTGCATATGGGTTGTTAATTGATGTTGCTAACAGGAGATTAGTAGATGCTGTCTCTTTTGCCTCTCTGCCCTGTACAGCTCGGGGAGCTGGGTCGACAACACTGGCTAATGTTATAGCTCCAGGGGGTAAGTACCAACAGTTACTCGCACAGTTCCCAACACTCATGGTCCCGACGTTTTCGGCTACGATAACAAAACATGGGGTAGAACATTTCATAGCTACGAGAGGGCTGCCGGTATCCGCGCGACCTCGGCGCTTGGACGCAACTAAACTGGCCAGCATGCGCGAGGAGTTTGCCAACTCGGAGCATTTGGGCATCGTCAGGCGCTCCAACAGCCTGTGGGCATCTCCACTCCACATGGTGCCTAAAGCCAATGGGTCGTGGTGACCGTGCAGCAATTTCCGGCGCTTGAACAACGCCACAGAACATGATTGCTATCCTATTCCACACATCCAGGATTTTTCCGTGCACCTGGCCGGGGCATGTGTTTTTTCAAAAGTGGATCTGGTACGCTGTTACCACCAGGTCCCAGTGCACGCAGAAGACATTCCCAAAAACGGTAGTAATAACTCCTTTCGGTCTTTTCGAATTTTTAGGCATGCCGTTCGGATTAAAAGGCATGGCGCAGACCTTCCAGAGGATTATGGATGCAGTGCTGCATGATTTGTCCTTCATTTTTGTGTACTTAGATGACATTCTAGTTGCCAGCGTGTCTGAGGAGGAGCACATCACCCATCTCAAGATGGTTTTCCAGAGGTTGGAAGCACACGGACTGATAGTCAACCCGGTGAAGTGCCAGTTTGGCGTGCCAGTGATTGACTTTTTGGGCCACCACATTTTGCCAGAGGGTGTGTCCCGTTACCGGATAAGGTGCACACGGTGTCGGACTTTCCGTGTCCGCAGACTGTGAGAGCACTACAGGAGTTTTGGGGAATGGTTAATTTTTATAACAGTTTCCTTCCCTGAGCAGCCCAGCTGATGCAACCATTGTATGCCGCTCTTAAAAAAAAGCCTACAGAAACCATCGACTGGACTCCTAAGCGAGACCAAGCTTTTGCAAATGCCAAAGCAGCATTGGCAGATGCCGCGTTGCTAGCCCACCCGGATCCATCTGCACGGACAGCACTCACTACTCAAGCGTCTGATGTTGCCATAGGGGCAGTGGTGGAGCAGTGCATCGCAGGTTCGTGGCAGCCGTTAGCATTTTTTAGCCAAACCTTGCACAAAAACGAATGCAAATACAGCACATTCAATAGAGAATTGCTGGCTCTCCACCTGCTGACCCGCCATTTCCAGTTTTGACAGTCGTGGACCGCACCATGCGCTGGCCTGAAGTGGTCCCACTGGCGTCTACCACGTCCGTGGAAGTGGCTCGCACTTTTTTGTCGGCTTGGGTCGCTCATTTCAGATCTCCATCGGACATCACGTCTGACAGGGGCCCACAATTCGTTTCAGAAATCTGGTCGGCAGTGGCCCAGAGCCTGGGGGCCAAAATTCACCACACTACCGCGTACAACCCCCAGGCTAAAGGGTTATGTGAGTGTTTTCATAGGTTGCTTAAAGCAGCACTCAGACCTTCGCTCACGGACTCAAATTGGGTCGACCACCTGCCCTGGGTTCTTTTAGGGTTGCGCTCTGCACCTAAGGAGGATTTGGCAGCCTCCCCGGCAGAACTTAATAATAATAATAATAATAATAATAATACATCAGTCTTATATAGCGCTTTTCTAAATACTCTTAAAGACGCTTTACAAAGCAGCATAGGGACAAACATACAGAGAACGGGTAAACTAACTAACTAACTAACTAACTAACTAACTAACTAACCTGCACTTATATAGCGCTTTTCTAGTCACAAAGACCACTCAAAGCGCTTTCATTAATACTAACCCTCTATTCTAAGGGCCTATAGGAAACAGATATCTAGGGACAATTTAGAACAGCCAATTAACCTAACATGCATGTTTTTGGCATGTGGGAGGAAACCGGAGAAATCCCGGAGTAAACCCACGCAACACGGGGAGAACATGCAAACTCCACACAGATCACTGTTGGTCGGGGGCTGGGATCGAACCCACGATCCCACGATCCCCACAATCCCCCGGCCAAGGGTAAACTGTGCTGCCGCAGTGCTAACCACTGCGCCACCGTGCAGCCGTACAGTAAACAGACAAGGTAGGTACAGATAGGTAGAAGAGGCAGTCAGTTTTTATTGGTAGATTTGAAAATATGGGTTTTGAGTTGACTTTTAAAAGAAGCAAGTGTGTTGGCAGACCGGATGTGAAGGGGCAAGGAATTCCAGAGGGTTGGTGCGGCGATGGCGAATGATCTATCACCCAGGGTGCGGAATTTTGTCTTGGCGATGGGGTAAGAAGGTGAGCGTCAGCAGAGCAGAGGAGACGAGTGGGAGAATGACGAGACAGAACGTCCGTTAGGTATGAGGGGGCGAGGTTATGAAGAGCTTTATAGGTGATGAGGAGGATCTTGAAGTTGATGCGCTGTTGAATGGGGAGCCAGTGGAGCTGACGGAGGAGAGGAGTGATGTGGTCTCTGGAGCGGGAGTGAGTAAGTAGGCGGGCGGCTGAGTTTTGGACATACTGTAGTTTTTGGAGGATGGTGGAAGGAAGTCCATACAGAATGCTGTTACAGTAATCAAGTCTGGAGGTGATGAAGGCGTGGATGAGTATTTCAGCAGCAGAGGGTGAGAGGGTGGGACGGAGGCGTGCAATATTACGAAGATGAAAAAATGATGTTTTGGTGATATGGTTGATGTGAGATTTGAAGGAGAGGGTGGGGTCCATGATAATGCCGAGGTTTCTGGCCAGGGGGGAGGGGTGACTGAGTGACCATTGATTTGGAATGAAAAGTTCTGGGAAGAGGGTAAAAAAGATTTTGGTCCAAAAATGATGATTTCTGTTTTATTGCTGTTTAGCTTGAGAAAGTTGGTAGTCATCCAGGTTTTTATGTCTGTAAGGCAGTTGGTGATGGTGGAGAGAATGGCGGGGGTGATGGATTTAGAGGAGATGTACAGCTGGGTGTCGTCGGCGTAGCAGTGAAAGTGAAGACCATGTTGACGGATGATGTGACCAAGCGGAAGCATGTAGAGAGTGAAAAGGGTTGGACCGAGCACAGAGCCTTGAGGGACACTGTGTGAGACGGGGGTGGTGCGTGATTTATGATTGTTGATGGAGATGTACTGGAATCTCTCAGACAGGTAGGAGGTGAACCAAGAGAGGGCGGAGTCAGTGATGCCAATAGAAAGCAGACGACGGAGCAGGATGGAATGATTGATGGTATCGAAAGCAGCGCTGAGACCGAGGAGGAGAAGAATGGTGAGGGAGCCAGAGTCAGAGGCAAGCAGGAGGTCATTGGTGACCCTGAGGAAGGCGGTTTCAGTACTGTGGTGAGAACGGAATCCAGATTGAAAAGTTTCGTAGAGTTTGTTGGAGAGGAGGTGTTTCTTGAGTTGGGTGGCGACAGCTTTTTCCAATATTTTAGCCAGAAATGGGAGGTTGGAGATAGCTCTGAAATTGTTGGGGTTGTCAGAGTCCAGGCCAGGTTTCTTAAGGAGGGGGGTGATGGCAGCAATCTTTAGTGATGGGGGGACAGTGCCAGTGGTGAGGGAGGAGTTGATGGTGTCGATGATAAGGGGGGCAAGAGGGGTGAGACAGGCTTTGATAAGGGGGAGGGGATGGGGTCCAGGGGGCATGTAGATGATTTCATGCTGGAGAGTATTTCGGAAAGTTCATCAGTGGTTATGGGTGAGAAAAGGGAGAGCTGTTTATCTATGGGTGGAGAAAAAGTGGGTTCTGAGTCAGGGGTGATGGCTGGGGAGGAGGCAAGCTGGTTGTGAATATTGTCAATTTTGGAATGGAAAAATGATAGAAAGCTATTGCATTTTTCAGGGGTGAAGGATGATGAAATGATGTCCTGGGGTTTGAGGAGTTTGTTGATGGTGGAGAACAGAGTGCGGGGGTTGGAGGATCCAGAGTGAATGATGCTGGAGTAGTAGGCAGAGCGAGCTTCATTGAGTGAAGATTGATATAGGTGCATCAGTTCTATGTGAGCGAGGGTGTGTACAGTCAGACCAGTTTTGCAGCTCAGGCGTTCAAGCTGTTGCAGTTGTTTTTTGAGTTTGTGAAGTTCTAAGGTGTACCAGGGGGACGAATGAATGAAAGGGATGGATTTTGTTTTCATGGGGGCCAGTTTGTTGAGGGAGGTAGACAATGTGTTGTTGTAGATGTTTACTAAGTCCGTAGGGGTTGGGTTTACAGGGAAGGTGAAGTTGGAGAGAGTGTTAGATATGCATGTGGAGAGAGAAACTGAGCAGATGGACTTAAGATTCCTGAAGGTTATTGTTCGGTCTTGTTTGGGTTGAGGGGCCGGGATGTCAATGTCCAGTGTGATGGCGAGATGATCCGAGATGGTGAGGTCAGTGCTGGAGATGTTGTGAATGTGGAGACCAGTGGAGCAAACCAGATCCAGGACATGTCCACGTCTGTGGGTAGGGAAAGTTATGTGTTGGGTGAAGTTGAGACACTTTAGTAAGTCCAGAAAATCATTTGCGTATTTGCAGTCAGGGGAATCAATGTGGAGGTTGAAATCGCCAAGCAGTAGGACAGATGGTGAGGTTGCAGACAGTACTGTAATGAGTTCTGAAAGATCTGATAAGAAAGATGGATTTGGTTTGGGAGAGTGGTAAATAATTGCAATGAGGAGAGGTTTTGGGCCGGGGAGTTGTTTTTTCTAAGCCGCTGCGGATCCCCAGAGAGTTTTTACCGGAAAATCCCACACCCGAGGCTGACCCACTCATGCAATTTTTGCACGGCTTGGAGGCTTTTAATGTACCGGGCCCGGCCCACCATTGCTTTCTGCACACCTTCGTCCCAAAAAGCTTGCAGAATGCCAGTTTTGTTTTCGTCAGGCACGATGCGCACTGGACCCCGCTGCGCCCACCGTACGACGGACCGTTCAGGATGCTGGAACCTGGGGTGAAGCATTTTGTGTTAGACTTGGGGGGACGTAGGGAGACCATCTGCATCGACAGGCTGAAGCCCACTTTTGTGTTGGCAGATGAGCAGGTGGTGTTGGCCCAAGCTCCCCGGCGCGGACGCCTACTTTTGGTGACCCCGCAGGTTGGTGATCCCTCAGCAGGGACCTGCGCTCAGGCAGATAATGTGTTTTCCCCCTCTCTTTTTCCCTCCACAGACTGATGTACCCTCCTGCACACCTCGCCAGTGGGGCGGTTCCACTGGACCGGCAACCCCCCACTACAGCCACAATGGGTGCCAGCTCAAACCCAAAGGACGGGGGGTTAGTGCCCCTTCTGGGTGTTCGGGGGGGGGGGGGCTGTGTGGGGGCATAGTGTGGGGGGATTCTCAACCCAGAGAGGGCAGGGGGAAGGTGGAAACAATGGACCGATGGAGGAGGTGTCACCGGGGGGTATCAGATGGGACAGTTAGGTCTATGCACCCCCCGGGGAGAGGAAGAATTACTGGAACCATGGAGAGAAGAAAGGTGTGAGAGCGGCACCGGTGTATGTCATGTTAATGTGCCACACATTTCTTTGTTAAACAACAGTGTATGATTGTCGGAAGTTCCGGGTCTCGATGCATGGCATTAAAGATATGAAAGGGGAATGCACAGAGACCTGGTATTGCTGTTTTGCTGTACTGTTGTTGGAGAAAGAATAAAGTCTTGTGTCATTCAGCTTGTTGCCTTGCCTATTCCTTTCTCCACAATATAAACATAGAAGTAACATTCAGAATCCAAGCGAGGAACTTCAAGTAACAAGCTCACTTATGGGGCAGCATCTGAATAAGCAAACTAAATAGAACTTTCAAAACAAGTATAACTGTTGTAAAACATAAGCTACATGTAAAAGAAAACACTATGGTAAAAATGCAAAAACTGCTCTGGAACACCCTGAAATTCACTGAAGTCAACTCCAAAGGCTGCTGTCTTAAAGGAGAATATGGAAGTTTGAACTTTTGTAACTTAGATTTTTATTCATTTTTCATCATATATAATGCATTCAGATCACATTCTACATTTAAAAAACAAAGGGGTTAGGGTAGGGAAAAAGAAAGAAAAAATAAAAAAAAAATAAAATAAAAAATAAAAAAAAAAAAAATAAATAAATAAATAAAAAAAAAAAAAAAAATAAAAGGGGGGGGGACAAATGTTGGAGCATCAAGTTTTTAGTTTCCATCTCTTAATTCTTCTGGTTTTTTCAGTGTCTTTGGTTATTCTTTCAATTTCTGCCTCGTTGTTGCACTTTGTAGTGTGTCCATTTCCGCCATTTTTTCTCCCATATTCCTTCTTGCATTCTTCGTCGATATGTTAGTTTTTCCATCGTACGTATGTCCTCAACAATGTCAGTCCATTGTTCTTGGTCAGGAAGAACTTCTGATCGCCATTTTTTTGTGATAGTTTTTTTTACATGCAATCAACAAGATTTTAACTAGATATCTGTCCTCAGCCTGTATAACATTGTCTTTTTTAAGATCACATAAGTACATCAGGTTACAGTTCATTGGTATATTATATCCTAATATCCTCTGTATTGTCACATGCATAGATTTCCAAAATGATGATATTTTGTAGCATTTCCAAAACATATGTGAGTGGTCTGCATTTTGAGCCCCACATCCCCTCCAGCATAAAGATTGGGTATTTGTATATTTTCCTTGAATCTGTGGTGTAATGAAAAAGCGAATCAGGTTTTTCCATCCAAATTCCCTCCATGCCCTTGAATTTGTTGATGTGTGTTGTGTTTTCCATATTTCCTGCCAGCTTTCTTCTGTTATGTTTAAATTGAGCTCTTTCTCCCATTTCTCCTTTACATATATAGTTACTTGTATGATTGTTTGTCATAAGTTTCTGATATAGTTTTGAAATAATTCTTATTTTATTTCCTGCATATGAGCTTAAAATAAGTTGTATAATCTCGTTCACATCTGTTTGGAGGTTATGCCTAATCTTCTTCATATAGTAATCTCTCATCTGCAGATATCTGAAAAATTCCGATCTTTCTAATTTAAATTTTCTCCTGATATTTACAAAGCTCCCGAGATCTTTTTTTCCGATATTGCCCCATGCTGTGATTCCCTTGTTCACCAGATTTTTGTATCCCCTATCTTGTTTTGCCGGTTCAAACTGACTGTCAAATGCTACCCATTTCAATAGTTTTATGTCTTCCCTTATATTATATTTTTGTACTATTTTATACCACAGTTCTAAAGTAAATTTAGTGATTGGGTCTATTTGTTTGATTTGCTTATATGCATCTTTATCCCCTATTATGCTTTGTACTGGGAGTCCCTCAATTTCCTTTTCCATTTCTTTCCATTTTGCCTCATATCCCTCGTCGCACCAACATATGATATATCTTATTTGTGCTGAGTAGTAATATTCCTTTAGACTCGGTAGGCCCATGCCTCCTTTCTCTTTTGGTAATTGGAGGGTTTTATATTTCACTCTTGGTTTTTTACCTCCCCAAACAAATCTCGATATCATCCTGTCCCACTTTGAGAATTGGGCATCTGGAATCTCTGTTGGTATAGCCTGGAAGAGGTAAAGTAATCTAGGTTGTATGCTGATTTTGACTGTCTCAATTTTTGAATTCAGATCCATATTTAAGATTGACCATCTGTCAATATCTTTTTTTTTTTTCCACAATATCTTTATTGAACCTTTTTTTTTTTTTAACAAACATGATAATCAATATCTTTTTTTTATTTCTTGTTCCATCCTATCATAGTTTGCTTTATATATTTTGCTTAGGTCTTTAGGTATGTTCACTCCAAGGTATTTTATTTCTTTTTGGTTCCAGTTTAGCTTGATCTTATCAGTTATCTGGTTTAGAGGGTTATAGTGGAATGTCAGTATTTGTGTTTTTGTTATGTTTATCTTGTATCCTGATAATTTTCCAAAATTTTCTATCAAGTTCATCATTTCCATTATTTTTTTTTTTTTTTATTTAAGTTTTTGTAAAGGGTATACAGGTCGTTACAGCAATGCAGTGTTTACATTTTCATCACATGTTCCCTTATTTTCTGATATCTGACAACATTGGAAGATTAATTCTTACAACACCCCTTATTTTTTTTTTTTTTTAAAGTGAAAGAAAAAGTGAAATTAAAGAGAAAAAAAAACAAAACAAAAAACAAAAGAAAACCAAACAAACCAGTAAAAAACAAACAAAAAGAAAAAGTAAGTAAATAAAGATAAAAGAGCATCTGAGTAGCATTGGAACAAAGAGCAGAACCATTATTGAAATGGTATTTGTCAAAGATTAGATCTAATGGAAGACACATATGCGGTCCAGGGTTGCCAAAAGTTCATGAACCCATCCATGTCCTGTCTCAGTGCGAATGTCAACTTTTCCATCGAGTAAATGTCTTGGATCACGTTAGTCCAATCTTCAGGTGTAGGACAGTCCTTCAACATCCATTTTTTAGTTAGAGCTTTTTTGCTTGCCAATATTAAAACATTGAATAAGTATTTTTCTCCTCGTCTTTCCAGTGAGTCCGGTAGTAAACCCAAATACAAAGTTACAAAAGAAAAGGGAACTGTAATTTTGAATATTTTCCCCAATATTGTCTGTACATTGGTCCAATATTGGTGGATAACTGGGCATGACCAAAACACATGAAAATGATTTGCAGTCTTTTCACCACACAAGCGCCAACAGTTCAATCCCTTATGGGTAAATTTGATTTGTGCAGGTGTTCTGAAAAATCTTGCCAAGTTTTTCCATCCAAATTCTCTCCACTGCAGGGATGAGGTACTTTTCCATTGCTGTTTATTTAGCTTTTCCCATATTTCCAGATGTAAAGTGAAATTCCCCTCTTTTTCCCATCTCTCTTTTATATAAGATGTGTTGTCTCCTTTTAAGTCTTGAAGACCTTGGTATATTTTAGAAATGTATCTGATCCCTGGGATCCCTTTATATGCCATTAAGAAGACCTTCAGAACACCTGACTGGGCCCTTTCCAAAACCTCCTTTTTAAGTATATTGTTTATGTGGTGTCTAAGCTGGAAGAACCTGTAAAGGTCTTGATTTATTAGGCCTTGTTTTTTCAAATCTTCAAAACTTCTTAAGATTTGCCCTTTAAAAAAATCGTAATATTTTATCAGCCCCTTCTCCTTCCACTTTTTAAATCTGGTGTCTGTTTTATTAGGAGTAAAGTCCTGATCATAGGCGATCCATTGCAGAAGTCGATAGGGCTCTTTAGTTTGATTCTCTCTGACTATCTTAAACCAAATTTTTAGCGGGGTCTCTATCCACGGGTTAGTGTTATTCAAAAGCTTAGGTAAGACATTGTTCCCTATTATCGCCTGTAGGGGGATGTCACTTGTTATTTGGCATTCGATCTCCTTCCATTGTGCAGAGTAGACTGGGTTACATATCTCTACTAAAGTTTTAATTTGTGCGGCTTTAAAGTAGTCCCTGATATTTGGCAGCGCGAGCCCACCTTTGTCTTTGTTTAGCTGTAGGGTTCTATATCTGATTCTAGGTCTCTTGCCCTGCCATATGAATCTTGAGATCCTTCTGTCCAGCTCCTGCCATGTTTTTTTGGGAGGTTCTACCGGTATTGTTTGGAAAAGGTATAGAAGACGTGGAAGTATATTCATTTTGACTGCTTCAATTCTTTGTGCAATACCCAAGAATGGTATCATATTCCATCTTGCTAGGTCAGATTTTATTTTTGTCACCAGTGGATCATAGTTTAGTGATATAATTTTGTTGAGTTGTTTCGGGATATTGACCCCCAGATATTTCATAGATTCCGACTCCCAGTTAGTTTTGAGTTTGCTTAGTGAATAATGATTTGGGTCATAGTTGAATGTTAAAACTTGGGTTTTATGCATATTTAATTTGTACCCCGATAAATCTCCATACTCTGAAAAAACTGAGGTTAGTTCTGGTAAAGAAGTGTCCGGCTGCCCTAGGTATATTAAAATGTCATCAGCAAAGAGTGCTATTTTATGTTCCTTCTGACCAAGTGTAATACCTTGAATTTTTTGGTTTTGTCTTATCCATTGGCTCAGAGGTTCTATGAAGATTGCAAAGAGCAGTGGAGACAGGGGGCAGCCCTGACGACATCCTCTTTCCAGTTCAAAAGATGATGATAAATTACCGTTAATCCTTATTTTAGCTGTTGGTTTTTTATATAATGCCTGTATAGTTCTAATGAAGTTGTTAAGAAAATTGAAACTGGATAAGATTCTGTATAGAAAAGACCAGTCAACCGAATCGAATGCTTTTTCAGCATCTAATCCTAATATGACTGCATTTAAGTTATATTTTTTTATATGATGAATTATGTGTAAAGTGCGTCGAATGTTGTCTTGTGTCTGTCTTTGTCTTATAAAACCTGTTTGGTCTAAATGAATTAGGTCTGTCAGTATATTCTCTAACCTTTTGGCAAGGATAATGGTAAAAAGCTTATAGTCCTGATTTAGTACACTGATTGGTCTGTAGTTGGAGCACTCTAGTTTATCCTTTTCAGGTTTAGGTATAACTGCAATGACCCCTTCTCTCCAGGAGGGGGGGATTTCCCCTGTGTGGAGGACATAATTAAATGTTTTCAGGAGGAGAGGAGATAGTTGCTGTTTAAAGGTTTTGTACCACTCTGCTGTATAGCCATCAGCTCCTGGGGATTTGTTAGCTTTAAGTTTCATAATTGCTTTTTCCAATTCTTTAGAATGTATTTCTGACAGTAGTGTTTTATTTTGTGACTCCGTAAGTTGGGGAAGGTTTAATGTGTTTAGGAATGCCTCGGATGCGTTTTTATGTTTTTTGTGGGAGTATAAGTTCTTATAGTAATTCTCGAAGTTTTTAAGAATATCCTGAATTCTGAATTTTATTTCCTTTGATACTGGGTCTCTGATTTTGTAGATTGCTCTTTCTGTTTGATGTTTCCTCAATTTATAGGCTAGCAATTTTGCCGATTTACTGCCTGCTTCATAGTATTTTTGTTTCAGAAATGTAAGTTTCTTCTGGATTTCTATTGTGTAGATCTCATTTATTTGGTTTTTAATTTCCTTAATCTTGAGCGAGTCAGTAGAATGAGTGTTGCCTTTGTGTTCTTTTTCTAGGTTCCTAAGTTCTGACTCTAATGTGGATAGTTTTTCTTGTCTTAGTTTCTTTTGGGTTGCCAGTTTTGCAATAATCTTTCCTCTTATTACAGCTTTACATGCATCCCACAGTATTAAAGGGGATACTTCTCCATTATCGTTATCTTCCAAATATCTGAGAATATCTGACTCCAATTCATCTTTCAATGGTCCTTTCAGGACATTTGAATTTAACCTCCAAGAAAATGTATTATTTGTGTATTTTTGGATATTTAAGTCCATGTAGATCGGACTGTGGTCGGAGAGATCCATCAGTCCTATTTTACATGTTTTTACTCTACCAATGTCTCTATTAAACATAAAAAAATAGTCAATCCTTGAGTAAGATGAATGTGGAGTTGAGTAAAATGTATAGTCTTTTACACTGGGGTTGAGTTCCCTCCACACATCACAGATTCCCATTTCTTTTAGTAGCATCCGAGTCTTCCTGTTTTGGGTGTTATTTTGATGTGGGGAATTACCAGAAGCATCCCAGTATGGATTCAGTCTAAGATTGAAGTCCCCACCACATATCACTAAACCTTGAGCTTTAGTTATCATTAGGTCGAATACATTTTTATAAAATTTCCAGTTAGCCCCTGGGGGAGCATACACATTCAGCAGGGTGATATCTTCTCCCTCTAGCCGCCCAGTTACCAAACTGTATCTCCCTTCTTTATCTTTGTGTTCTGATTTTTTTTCAAATGTAATTTTGGTTGATATCAATGTCGCTACTCCCCTCCTCCTCCCTGATTTATATGAAGATGAAGAGATCATTTTAAACCCTTGTCTACTGAGTTTATTGTGTTCCACGTCTGTTAGGTGGGTTTCTTGTAAAAGTATTATTCCTGCTTTGTCTTTTTTCATTTTGCCTAGAATCTTGGATCTTTTAACTGGATTCAGGATCCCTTTTACATTATATGAAATTATTTTGGTTACACCCTGTTTCTCCATTGTGTTGTTTTGTTTAGTATAACTGTGTGGTGGCCCTCTTTTGTGCTACTCAGAAACTGAAAGAACATTAAAAACAAGAAAAACATTAAGAACATAGTGTAAAAAACTTTAAAACAAAAAACTGTCAAAAGAACTTCCTGAGCTGAGGTCTTTTTAAAGACCCTGTAAGAGCCTTGATGGAGTGAAGGCCCTGAGGGAAATTCCTCAAACTCTGTTACGTGTTGAGGGCCCTCTCGTACCACTGAAAGTAGTCCCATGCTTTTAACGTGAGTTTCAGAACCCAATCCAAACTTGTAATGATTTTTTTTTTTTTTTCCTTTTATGCCTAAACCCTGTGAAATTGTGTGCACCCTCCCACCCCCATCACATCAAACATTCACGCAAAAACAGTATTTGTTAGTATGAGCAGAACATGTGGATTATTGTCACATTTCTATTTTAACAAGTTTTTTTTTTTTTTTATTACAAAGACTTATTTGTTTCAAATAATATGATTGTTCCATGAAATGTTTTACCACATGCTGAATATGCATCTCCTTTAATGTTTGTTACCTTGTATGAGGGGGGTTGGATGTGCGGATTGATTCAAGAGGAAGGGAAAAAAAAAAAAAAAAGGTCGCTATTCCAACCTGAAAACGGATAGTTTATCCGCGACGCTCTGGTGCTGGGTTTCCCGCTGCTGGTCCGTGGATTTTGAGGGTCTTTGTGTTGTCCATGTTTGCGCTTTGATCTTCTCACTCGGGTCTGCTGCGGGTTTAAACACCGTTACCGGGAGCCCTCTTCTCGCCATGTCAGCTGTTGCTTCTTCCGCCGAATTATAGAGACACGTTTCATCGCCGTAGAAGACCCTTAACTTCGCAGGAAATGGTGTCTGAAAGCGCAATTTCTTCTCTCTTAACACCTTTTTCGCGTCATTGTATTCCCTGCGCTTTTTAAGGACCTCCGGGGCGTAATCGTGGTCCACGTAGACTTTTCTCTCCTGGTGCATAAATCCTTTTTTCTGCCAGGCCAGTCTTACAACCTCTTGTTTTATTTTGAAATTGGAAAATCTTACCAACACCGAACGTGGGGGCGCTTCCGCCGCCGGCCTAGCGGCTAATGAACGATGTGCCTTTTCTATCTTCAAGTCGGTGGTTTGTGGAATATCCAATTTCTCTCTTAGTAAGGATTCCACGCATTCTGCCATTGAGTTAAAACCATTTTCGGTTCCTTCTATCAGACCATGAATTCTTATGTTGTCTCTTCTTTGTTTTCCTTCTTGGTCGGTTAGCTTAGCCTCTATAGCTGCTTGTCTTTTGCGTAGGTCCAGCACAGAATCTTCGAGCACTTTTATTCGATCCTCTGTTTCCAAGATTCGGTTCTCGGCCTGGTCCACTCTGCTGTTTGTCCTTTTCAATTCTTCTCTGAATTCCCGAAATTCGGCCGTAACATCTCGGCGAAATCGTCGTAGTTCCTCAAATAGTGATTTCAGGCTAACCCTTTTGTTAGCTATCACCAGCTCCTCGTCTTCTGAACGGGGATCTTCCAGTTCAGATTCTCCGGCCGATACGTGTCCTAGCCTGGAGAATTTCAGTTTCTTCTGTTTTCCTTTAGACATGATGATTTTGTCTTTTGATTTTCACTCCTCCAAAAATCCGTTAAGTTTGATTTTCAAGGTGTTATCCTGGATTGAGTCTGAGAGCTTCAGTGTTAAGCTGCAGTCGCCATGGCGTCCAGACCGGAAGTCTCATCATTTCCATTATTGATTTATCTGGTTGTTCAAGGTAAACTATAATATCGTCTGCAAATAGCCCAATCTTGTGTTCCGCCCCCTTTATTGTTACACCTTTTAATTTCTTATTTTGTCGTATCGCTTGAGCCAATGGTTCTATGAACAGAGCAAACAAGGTGGGCGATAAGCAGCATCCCTGCCTAGTTGATCTTTGTATATTTACTTTGTCTGTTAAGCTACCGTTTATCTTGATTCTTGCCACAGGTTCTTGATATAGCGTCCTTATGCATTGTACTGATTTTTCGTTAAATCCAAAGCGCTCCAGTACACTATATAGGAATTTCCAGTTAACCCTGTCAAATGCTTTTTCTGCGTCTAAACTCATTATTACTGCGCTTTTCTTTTCTTTACGTATTTGGTTAATTATATGTATTGTTCTCCTGATATTGTCATGTGTTTGGCGTCCCTCTATGAATCCAGTTTGATCATCTTCTATCAATTCCGTCAAGAATGTCTTTATTCGTTTACATATAATTGTTGTGTATATTTTATAATCTACATTTAATAAAGAGATTGGTCTATAGTTTCCGCATTGTTCTTTATCTTTCCCTGGTTTTAAAATAACTGAAATGATTGCTTCGTTCCATGATGGAGGTATTTTGTTGTTGTTCAGCGTCCAATTAAATGACTTTAGGAGTTGTGGCGTGAGTTCTTCTATAAACAGTTTATAAAACTCAGAAGGGTATCCATCACTACCTGGTGATTTACCGTTTTTAAGTGACTTAATCACATCTCTGATCTCTTGTGTTGTTATTTCTGCTGTTAGTTTTTCATTTTGTTGATTTCCTATTGATGGCAAGTCCAATGTGTCTAGAAATTTTTTGATATCTTTAGTATTTGTTTCTTCAGGTTGCGAGTATAGTTCTTGGTAGAAATTATGGAAAATTTCTTCGATGTTTTCTGGGTTAACTGTGGTTTTATTTGTGATGGGGTCTTTAATCTTGTATACATTATTCATTGTTTGTTGTTTTCTTAACCGTTTTGCCAGCAGTTTTGTGGCTTTTGGCCCCGTTTCATAATATTTTTGCTTTAGATATCTATTTTTCCTTTCAATTTCATCCATTTGTGTTTCTTTTATCTTTGTTTTTTCTTCTTTAATTTCTTGATATATTTTTGGATCATTTGTGCTTTGATGTTTACGTTCTAATTCCCTCAGTCTCTCACATCTTTGTTCATACGCTTCCAGTTTAGTCTTATTTGCTTTTCCTGTTTCAACAATTAATTTACCCCTTAACACGGCTTTTAGTGCGTCCCATAGTATTGTTGGGTCCACTTCTTCATTGTCATTCTCTTGGATATATTCGTTTATGTTTATTTTTATTCTTTCTTTCATTTTCTCATCATTTAACAGTCCTACGTTAAGTTTCCATGTTGTTTGTCGTTTTCTATTGTTTAAATATATTTCCATGTATATAGGATTATGATCTGATATTTCTGCCCCTCCAATCCAACAATTTCTCACCCTGTGTCTGTCACCTTCATTCATAAGGAAGTAATCTATTCTAGAGTGTACTTTATGGACTGCTGAATAATGTGTATAGTCTTTTTCGAGTGGGTGTAGGTCCCTCCATATGTCTACCATACCCATTTCTGCCAGTGAGGTTCTTATGAACTTTGTTACATGTTTTTTTGTCTTCTTAACACTTGTTGTGTCAACTTCATGATCCATGACAGCATTTAAGTCTCCTCCACAAATTAGGACTCCTTCACTGTGTGTTGCTATGAGATCAAACAGATGTTGAAAAAAACCCTTGTCACTTTCTGGTGGGGCATAGATGTTCACTAATGTAATCTGCATACCATCTATTCTTCCCTTTATTATTACATACCTGCCTTCTTTATCCTGGATTTCCTGTTCACTTTCAAATTGTATTTTGTTTGAGATTAGTATCATAACCCCCCTTTTTGCTCCTCCCTTAAATGAACTGTAGTAGGAGTTCTTATAGCCAAATCTCTTTAGTTTCACATGTTCTGCCTTGCTCAAATGTGTCTCTTGCATAAATATAATTTCAGCTTTTTCCTTCTTGAATTTTCTTATTATTCTTTCCCTTTTAACAGGTGAGTTCAGACCATTCACGTTTAGTGTCATTATCTTAAGATTTTTACCCATATTCATGTTTTTCCATTTTTTTAACTTGTGCTCCTAGCCCCTTTAACAACAAAAATAACACATATTTATATAAAAACACATTAAAAAAACTCGACCTCCGTACTTTGGGCCTTTCTTCTGCCCACTGGTCCCTGTTGGTGGGTGGGGGGTTTGTCTTCACAGAGTGAAGGGCCCTCCCTAGACTTCTAATTACTATCAAAGTAATAGTCATAAGTCTAGAAATGTCCAACAAATATCACTTAAACCTCTCCTAGCCATCTGTTTCTCTTTTACCTTGTCTTCTTGGCCTTCATTTCTTCTGTGCCTTTCTTAATCTTTGTTATGATCTAGGCTTTCAGTTGAAAGCCTTGTAGCTTGTCCTGGGCCCGCTGCTCTACGTCTCTCCCCCTTCTTCCGCCGTTCACTCGTCTCCACTCCGTCTGTCGTGGTGCGTTCAGGGCCGCCGCTGCTCCAGCCGTCTCCTTCGGCACGCTCACCTCAAGGCCCCGCTCCATCATATCCCGCGCTGCCTCTCTGGCCGTGTTGTAGGTTCTTGTGCCTTCCTCCCAATGAATCCTCATTTTCGTTAGCGGTGTTTGGAATCTAATTTTTTTCTCTTTCAGCGTTTTTTTTAATGTTGGCATATTTCTTCCGCTGCTGCACGATTTCTGTCGGGTAGTCATGGTCAAAAAATACCTGTTTGTCGCCGATTCGTATCTTTTTTTTCCATGCTTGCGTCAGGATTCTTTCCTTTATGTCATATTTCACAAAGTTTACCACAACTGACCTGGGTGGAGAGTTTGTTTTCGGGTTCTGTGCCGGTGTTCTGTGCGCCCGTTGAATCTGCAGATCCGTTTCTCCGGGTATTTCCAGTTCTTTTTTTAAGAACTGGTCCATGAATTTTGTCATCGAGTTGCCTTCAATGCCCTCCGGAATTCCAAAGATGCGCATATTGCTTCGTCGGGATCTGCTCTCCAAGTCGTTTATTTTCTCCTGCATCCTCTGCGTTTGCGTCGTCAGGGTCTGTAGTTGTTCGTTTGCCTCGCTTTTCCAATCTTCTAGTTCCGAAATTCGGGTCTGCGCTTCTGTCATACACGCCCGCTGGGAGCGCAGCTCCTCCATGTTTTCCGTTAATTTACGCTCCATTTCTCTTCGGAGGTCCATGATTTCCTCCTTAATTTCTTTTTTCAGTTCCTCCTTAAGAGCCGCTAAATCCTGTTGTAGCTGTCGCTTGAATTCTCTTAACTCTTCACCCAAACTGGCGATGCCAGCGTTCATGTTGTCGAGTCTGGTGTCCTCCATTTTCTCTGCTGTAGATATCTCGGTTTTTTGGGCTTTGCGTACAGCGGTTTTTCCTGCGTTGTTGGAGAGGAATTCTTCAATTTTACCCTGTTTTTGTCCTTGTGCCCGGTTCCTTCGTGTTTTCATCCCTTAGTTTATTGATTCGTTTATGTCGAGTTGGCCATTTACCGATGATTTTTAATCCGGCTAGGGAGAGCTCTTTGTTTAAGCGTTATGTCTCTCCGCCATCTTCCCGGAAGTCCCGAAGTTTGAACTTTTAAATTAGAATTTGTTTAATATACGTATGTGTCTACATTCTTCAACAAAAATCATATCCAAGTACTCCAAGTTACTGTTTATGAAATTATACTTTTGTGGCACATACTGTATGTTGGGCTCACATTTTCCACAAAGGTATGACTGCATGTTTATTGGAGGCTTCACGTCTCGAAGGACAAAAGGCTCGAATCTGCAGAGGATGATGAGGAGGTGTGAGATTTGGCCTTTGTCTCAGAGAAGATGCCCCAGAGAGATTTCCGGTTCATCAATGAATAAGAGACAATGGTGAAAGTTCAAAGGGTTGCATTGTGGCTGGGATTAAGTACCATGTGACTGTATGTTTACTGAAGCACCATGTGACTTGAGTTCCGATGCTGGAAACATATAAAGAGGTGATGTGATATAGTTCTTGCTCTTCTTCCTGCTTTGAGAATGCTAGAGTATGTGTTCTGTCAATAAAGCTGAACCTGAGAAATAAAACTCAGCCTCATCATTGAACGCATCCTCTACACTGGTGACCCTACGACAAAGAATGAGCAGACAGAATTCTCCCGAGCGGGGCTCGGCGGAAGCCAGCCTGATGGCTGCTTCCACACTCCGGCTGCCCGACTTCTGGCAGCATAGTCCGCGCTCCTGGTTTAGCGCAGTCGAGGCACAGTTCAACCTCCAGAGAATCTCAAAGGACGACACAAAATTCTACCATGTGGTAGCAAAGCTGGACAGCCACACTGTCCAGAGGGTGGAAGATCTGGTCAATCATCCACCAGACAGCGACAAGTACAGCGCATTGAAGGACGCGCTGATCAGCCATTTCACCCCTTCGGTACAACAGCGAGCAAAAGGGCTCCTAACGTTGACGGAGTCGGAGAACGACAGACCTGCGGACCTGATGGTGAAGATGCTGAGGCTGAAAGACTCTGAGGATGGCGAATTTATTTTCGCCCACCTTTTCCTCCGGACCCTGCCGCCAGCAGTGAGAGTAGCCCTGGCAGAGTCGCCCCGATTGGCCAGGCGAGACTACCATGGGCTGAGTAAAGAGGCGCAGCAGCTCGTCGACGCCCACAAGCGGAGTGCGGTTTCGGCCGCGGCAGCCAGCCCAGGAACGACGTCTGGAGACGGCTTGGAGCCAGTGGTTGCGGCGCCAGACGCACCGACAACGGCGGCGACGGGTACCAGGCGGCGCAGAGCGGATGACGGCCTGTGTTTCTACCATCGCCGTTTTGCAGAGAGGGCACACAAGTGTGTCCCACCGTGCCACTTCAAGCGTCCGGGAAACGCCAAGACCGAGGGTCGGTAGCAGCTATGACCCTCGGGGAGGAGAACAAGCTGCTTTACCTGACGGATGCACACTCGGGGAAACAATTCCTCATGGACAACGGCTCCCAGCTGAGTTTCGTCACACCTACCTACGTGGAACGGCTGATGCCATCTAAAGCTCCCTGGGTGTCGGTTTCAGCAGCGAACGGCTCAGCGATCAAGACGTTCGGTGAGAGGACTATGCTTCTGTCCTTACAGGGCCGTTCATTTGAGTGGACTTTTATTGTAGCAGCAGTCAGTTTCAACATGTTAGGGGCTGATTTTTTGTGCTCACATGGTTTATTGGTTGACCTTGCTAATAGACGTTTGGTTAATGCACTGTCTTTCCATTCTATTCCCTGCACAGCTCGGGTGGCCCCACCGACTGCACATGCCAGCGTCACAGCTGCGGGTGGTAAGTTTCACGCACTGCTCGCTCAGTTCCCACCACTCACAGTCCCCACATTTTCGGCGACGGTCGCTAAACATGGGGTGGAGCATTTTATCACCACCACTAATCACCACTATCACAATTCGCCAACCTGGAAAAACTGGGCATTATTAGACGCTCTAAAAGCCCCTGGGCTTCGCCGCTACACATGGTCTCAAAAGCTGATGGCTCGTGGCGACCTTGCGGTGATTTCCGCAGGTTGAACAACATTTCAGCACATGACCACTACCCGATTCCGCACATTCAGGATTTTTCAGTTCATTTGGCGGGGGCGCGCATTTTTTCTAAAATAGATTTGGTGCGCGGTTACCATCAAGTCCCAGTGTGCGCTCAGGATATACCCAAAACAGCGGTTATAACTCCTTTCAGGCTTTTTGAGTTTTTGCGCATGCTGTTCGGTCTCAAAGGTGCCGCGCAGACTTTCCAACGCATGATGGATGCAGTTTTACGCGACCTCCCTTTCGTGTTCGTCTACTTGGATGACATTTTAGTAGCCAGCACGTCCGAAGGCGAACACGAAAGTCACCTCACAGCAGTCTTTCGGAGGCTGGCAGAGCACGGGTTAATAATTAACCCAGCGAAGTGCCAGTTTGGGGTAGCGCAAATTGATTTTTTGGGGCATCGCGTTTCGCCAGAAGGAGCGGTCCCTCTGCCTGATAAAGTACGCGCAATAACAGATTTTCCGCAACCTCAAACGGTCAAGGCGCTGCAGGAGTTTTTGGGAATGGTTAATTTTTACAACTGGTTCCTCCCAAGTGCAGCGCGGCTCATGCAACCATTATACACTGCGTTAAAAAAACAAAAGCCCACAAATAAGGTTGAATGGTCTCCGGAGCGGGAGCGCGCTTTCGCCCAGGTCAAATCAGCCCTGGCAAACGCAGTTTTGTTAGCACACCCAGTTCCAACGGCCCGCATGGCGCTCACCACTGACGCTTCCGATTTAGCAGTGGGGGCGGTCGTTGAACAGTTTGTGGCAGGGTCCTGGTAACTTCTCGCGTTTTTCAGCAAAACCTTGTGCGATAGCGAGCGTAAATACAGCGCGTTCGACAGGGAGCTTTTGGCCCTACACTTGGCCATCCGCCATTTCCAGTTCTGGCTGGAAGGGCGCCGTTTCACCGCGTTTGTGGATCACAAACCGCTAACATTTGCGATGGCCAAGATTTCAGAACCCTGGTCAGGCCGGCAGCAAAGGCAGCTAGCCGCGATATCGGAGTTTACCACCGATATCCAGCATGTCGCAGGTAAACACAATGTAGTGGCAGACTGTCTCTCTCGTGCGGTAGCAACGCCAGGCCCCGTGGGGACAGACTCTGTAGCTGTGGCCGCGGACCAGGGCAGCGACGCGGAAGCGCACGCAGCCCCGGTCCATGTAGGTTTAGATTATGCAGCCATGGCCGCGGAGCAGGTTAATGATGCGGACGTGCGCGCGCTCCAGTCTGGACCACAAGGGTTAAGGCTGGAGCACAGGGTGCAGCAAATTGGTATGCCCCCCCAATCTGCGATGTCTCCACGGGGTGAGGTTCCAGCTGCGTGGCGTCGCCGCGTTTTTGACTCGGTCCATTCTCTGGCGCACCCGGGGGTGCGCGCATCGATTAAGATGGTGGGGGAGAAATTTGTTTGGCCCGGGTTGCACAAACAAGTCAAGGAATGGGCAGCAGCCTGCATAGCATGTCATCCATCCATCCATCCATCTTCTACCGCTTTTCCGGAGGTCCGGGTCGCGGAGGCAGCAGTTCAAGCAGAGAAGCCCAGACTTCCCTCTCCCCAGCCACCTGCTCCAGCTCTTCAGAGGGGATACCAAGGCGTTCCCAGACCAGCTGGGAGACATAGTCTCTCCACCAAGTCCTGGGTCTGCCCCGGGGTCTCCTCCCAGTGGGACGTGCCTGAAACACCTCAAGTGGGAGGCATCCAGGAGGCATCCTAATCAGATGCCCATACCACCTCAACTGACTCCTTTCAATGTGGAGGAGCAGCGGTTCTACTCTGAGCCTCTCCCAGATGACTGAGCTCCTCACCCTATCTCTGAGGGTGAGTCCAGCAATCCTACGGAGAAAGCTCATTTCAGCCGCTTGTATCCGCGATCTCGTTCTTTCGGTCATTACCCAAAGCTCGTGACCATAGGTGAGAGTAGGAACGTAGATTGACTGGTAAATTGACAGCTTTGCCTTAGAACTAAGCTCCCTCTTCACCACAACAGGCCGGTACAACGTCCGCATCACTGCAGATGCTGCTCCAATCCGTCAGCATAGCATGTCAGTGAGCCAAAATACACAAGCACACTAGAGCTCCGTTGGAGCCTTTTCACATCCCGGCTAAGCGTTTTGATCACGTGCATGTTGACCTGGTGGGCCCCCTTCCGTCGTCACAAGGGTACCACACCTTTTGACGATGGTGGATCGCACCACGCGTTGGCCAGAAGCGGTTCCTCTGGCATCAACCACAGCGGAAGAAGTTGCGCAAGCATTTTTAACAGCGTGGGTTGCGTGTTTCGGAGTCCCGTCGGACATAACGTCCGACAGGGGCCCCCAGTTTATTTCCGAACTATGGTTGTCGATGGCCCGCAGCTTAGGGGTGAAGATTCACCGCACTACCGCGTATAACCCCCAGGCTAATGGTTTATGCGAGCGCTTTCACAGGTCGTTGAAAGCAGCCCTCAGAGTGTCACTTACGGATACAAATTGGGTGGACAAACTTCCATGGGTTTTATTGGGGTTGCGTTCAGCACCTAAGGAAGATTTGCAGGCTTCCCCGGCTGAGTTAGTTTTTGCACAACCTCTCTGTTTGCCGGGGGAATTTCTTCCCGACAATCCCGCACCAAATTGCCCCCCCGCTCAGCCGTTGCAGAGTGACACAGGATCAAACACACTCCCTGGCCCGGTTCACCACAGTTTCTCACGCGTTTTTGTGCCGAAGGCTTTAAAAAATGCGGAGTTTGTTTTTGTTAGACATAATGCTCAGCGCCCAAGTTTGCGACCGTTTTATGACGGACCGTTCAGAGTGCTGGAAACCGGGGAGAAGCATTTTCTGCTAGATTTAGGGGGCAGAAAGGAGTTGATTTGCATAAACAGACTCAAACCCGCTTTTGTTCTGGCTGATGACCACGTGCAGCTGGCGAGGCCCCCCCGCCGTGGCAGGCCGCCGAGAAGACATTCTCCAGAACCTTCACAGAGATGTGCTAGCAGCTTTAATCCACAGAGGCAGAAAGACGCTGCAGAGGTAGCAAAGCCGGTTTACAGCAGATTCGGCAGAAGGTTAAGACCTAGGCATCTGGTGGATTGATTTGTAATATGTGGAGTGTTTTGGGTTTTTTTATGCCATGCATGTTTTGTCCTTTAATAGACGTTTGGGGGGGTTATGTGGCACATACAGTGGGGCAAAAAAGTATTTAGTCAGCCACCAATTGTGAAAGTTCTCCCACTTAAAAGATGAGAGAGGTCTCCAATTTTCATCATAGGTATGCCTCAACTATGAGAGACAAAATGAGAAAAAAAAAATCCAGAAAATCACATTGAAGGATTTTTAATGAATTAATTGGTAAATTCCTCAGTAAAATAAGTATTTGGTCACCTACAAACAAGCAAGATTTCTGGCTCTCACAGACCTGTAACTTTTTCTTTAAGAGGCTCCTCTGTCCTCCACTCGTTACCTGCATTAATGGCACCTGTTTGAACTCGTTATCAGTATAAAAGACACCTGTCCACAGCCTCAAACAGTCAGACTCCAAACTCCACTACGGCCAAGACCAAAGAGCTGTCAAAGGACACTAGAAACAAAACTGTAGACCTGCATCAGGCTGGGAAGACTGAATCTGCAATAGGTAAGCAGCTTGGTGTGAAGAAATCAACTGTGGGAGCAATTATTAGAAAATGGAAGACATACAAGACCACTGATAATCTCCCTCGATCTGGGGCTCCACGTAAGATCTCACCCCGTGGGGTCAAAATTACCACGAGAACGGTGAGCAAAAATCCCAGAACCACATGGGGGGACCTAGTGAATGACCTGCAGAGAGCTGGGACCAAAGTAACAAAGGCTACATCAGAAACGCACTACGCCGCCAGGGACTCAAATCCTGCAGTGCCAGACGTGTCCCCCTGCTTAAGCCAGTATATGTCCAGGCCCGTCTGAGGATTGCTAGAGAGCATTTGGATGATCCAGAAGAGGATTGGGAGAATGTCATATGGTCAGATGAAACCAAAATAGAACTTTCTGGTAAAAACTCAACTTGTCGTGTTTGGAGAAGAAAGCACACCATACCTACTGTGAAGCATGGGGGTGGATACATCATACTTTGGGGCTGTTTTTCTGCAAAGGGACCAGGACGACTGATCCGTGTAAAGGAAAGAATGAATGGGGCCATTTATCGTGAGATTTTGAGTGAAAACCTCCTTCCACCAGCAAGGGCATTGAAGATGAAACGTGGCTGGGTCTTTCAGCATGACAATGATCCCAAACACACCGCCCGGGCAACGAAGGAGTGGCTTCGTAAGAAGCATTTCAAGGTCCTGGAGTGGCCTAGCCAGTCTCCAGATCTCAACCCCATAGAAAATCTTTGGAGGGAGTTGAAAGTCTGTGTTGCCCAGCGACAGCCCCAAAACATCACTGCTCTAGAGGAGATCTGCATGGAGGAATGGGTCAAAATACCAGCAACAGTGTGTGAAAACCTTGTGAAGACTTACAGAAAACGTTTGACCTCTGTCATTGCCAACAAAGGGTATATAACAAAGTATATTTTGTCTTAGCCTTGTTTTAAATTGTAATCGCTCTTGTCTTGTTTTCTCCTTTGAATTCTTGGATGGAATATGGGTGGGCAATATAAGCTGCAGCTTCAGCCATCACCCATTTCGGATAACTCACGTGGAATTGTATAGTAGAAGGAGTCTTTGTCTAATTTGACCTTGTTGTTATATTATACAGTTTCTTTTAACCTGTAATGTACTATCCGAAATAAATTCATTCATTCATTCATTCATTCATTGAGATGAACTTTTGTTAATGACCAAATACTTATTTTACTGAGGAATTTACCAATTAATTCATTAAAAATCCTTCAGTGTGATTTTCTGGATTTTTTTTTCTTATTTTGTCTCTCATAGTTGAGGTATACCTATGATGAAAATTGGAGACCTCTCTTATCTTTTAAGTGGGAGAACTTGCACAATTGGTGGCTGAGTAAATACTTTTTTACCCCACTGTATGTTGGGCTCACATTTTCCACAAAGGTATGACTGCATGGTTATCGGAGGCTTCACGTCTGGAAGGACAAAAGGCTCGAATCTGCAGGAGGTGTGAGATTTGGCCTTTGTCTCAGAGAAGATGCCCCAGAGAGATTTCCGGTTCATCAATGAATAAGAGACAATGGTGAAAGTTCAAAGGGTTGCATTGTGGCTGGGATTAAGTACCATGTGACTGTATGTTTACTGAAGCACCATGTGACTTGAGTTCCGATGCTGGAAACATATAAAGAGGTGATGTGATATAGTTCTTGCTCTTCTTCCTGCTTTGAGAATGCTAGAGTATGTGTTCTGTCAATAAAGCTGAACCTGAGAAATAAAACTCAGCCTCATCATTGAACGCATCCTCTACACTTTCTCCATTAAATAGTGTATTTAATTCGAAAAGATACCTAAAGATTTCTAGTTCTCTCTGATATTTGAATTTATTGTACAGAATTTATTATTTTAACCCCAAAAGTATTTTTTTATCAGTGTATTACTAATGTTTTACCAGTATGAATTGAAATTTGACATTATTCCTGACAGATTTAGGCTGGGTTTTTTTTAAATAATTTAGAGCTGTATATATGATTTAATCATGCATAAGTTGAGCAGACTGTTGTTTTCTTCCTTCATGACAGAAGACAACCAGAACTGCTCCTTTTTCTTCCGATCTGTTCGGGTCGTGCTGACCATGTCCAACCTTTAAAAGGACGTGCGCAAAAACCAACATACAATTCAGATACTTTACATGTCTACCCTATTTCTTCCCATTTCAGTATGAGATGATGAGGTGAGATTCAACTTTATTGTCATTACACATGTATGATGCGTTTAACACAGCAACATATTCCTTTTTATTTACCCATTAAATCTCTCTCTTCTTTAAATATCTCTGCGTGAACTTACACGGTTACGGAGACATCAAAGTAGCAAAGGTCGATGTCACGTCAGCTGGCACAGTCTCGTGACAAGCATGCATTCACTTTGGAATAATCTCAGTTTGGGCTGCGCTCGTTTCATTTTACCGACTTTCTCTCTGCAGAAAGTCTCCTTAACGTCGACTTTTTGCAGCGACCGAAGAGGCTGTTGCGTAAACACGAGCAGAAAGTTTACAGAGAAGCGTTATAATGTTCCACCGAGCGCAGAATTTGTTGCGAGGGTGTCCGGGATCACCACCATGGCCAAGCTACCGTACCAGGACTCTGCAGACGGGCTCGACGCAGCTTTTGTTGGCGTTCCCATTGATACCGGGACCTCCAACCGACCCGGGGCAAGGTGGTATCATTATTATTGTCTACAGCTAGTAATGATCTGCCAGTTTGTTTGGTTTTTTGTTTCTTTGGGGTTTTTTTCCATTCATAATCAGCAACCTCCAGTTTGTGGTTTTGCTATAATGCACTCAAGGCGCAGCCCTTGGTGAATACAGAGTCAGTTGCAGATGGGAAATGTTGAAGTACCAGTGGCTTAAAATTATGTATTTTGAGAAAAATTATTGTACACACCCAGTTTTCATTCTGACATGACTCAGGACCAGTGTTGGGAGTAACGCGTTACTGTAACGCCACTACTTTTGCAGTAACGTGCTGTGTAACAAAATTGCTGTTTAAAAATTCAGTAATGTGTTACAGTTACTGAAATTTGATCAGATGTGTTACTCGTTTATTAATATGGATAGATATTTTAGCGCAAACAATCATGTAACTTGCAGTTGCTAGACACCCTCCTCATCAGCTGCCAGCTGGGGATGACTACACAGTTTCAGTGGCTATAGGCAGGACAACAGCCATTCCCAGCACCACCAGCAGCCTCAAGCCACTGGAGGTTGTCATGCCAAAGGCAAAGGCAAGCAAATAGATATAAACTGACCCTACCGTAACTGACACAGCCGTCACACAGTCTCCTCCGCGGGTCTGTTCCCTGTCCTGTCCCAGTTCATATCACAACACTGTGGGAAGAAATCCCGTGGCGGTGGCGACTTCTCATATCGAGCCCTGATCACCTGTTGTCCGAGCGGTAAGTAGCCCCTACCAGCTCTTACCTCTGTGGTTAAACATGAGTATTTTTTGAGCAAGAAGCTTGCATTTAATGTCCGTATTAAATACATTTAAAGTTTTCTTACGTACAGAGAAAAAGTGACTGTGATTTGTTGCAGCAAAGAACAGCTTCTTCTAAGCAGTGACCTTTCATTTATCTGTGCTTTCTATTTTATTTTCTAATTCATTTACATGCTGTTGTGATATGCAACTATTTCATTGAAGTAAATCCTCTAAATATACATTTTTAATGGGGTGGTCCAGGGGTGTCAAACATATAGCTCGTGGGCCAAAAACGGCCCACCAGGGGGTCCAAAGTTTTCTGTGAATTTACAGCTTTATTTCTAGTAAATTTCTGACTTTCTACTGATTACAATAGTTTGTGTAAATCTGAGACGTTTTTTCTCTGTAAGATGAGACTTTTTTTCTCATCAGTTTTCTTTTTCTTTTTTCTGATGAGAACAAGGGGCCCTTGATCTTGCTTTGTGTGCGAGATGATTTAGGTATGCATTTAAAAGTAATGTGAAAGTTAGTTTTCCAAGTATCTAGTTACTTTAATCATGGAGTAACTCAAAAGTAACTCAGTTACTTTTGAAAAGAAGTAACTAGTAACTAACTAGTTACTGTTTTTTTTGTAACTTGCCCAACACTGCTCAGGACCATCTGCTTCAGGAACACATTCTCACAAATTGTGAATGTTACAGCCTATAAGTTTTACCTTTAAATAATCTAACAGGTCGGTTGGACAAAAAGCACCTCTACCTGTGTGGAGTACAGGATAAAATAAGATAATCTAACTATTACGTATTTGTTCTGTGTTCATATTGGAGCTCTTATTTGTGTGGTACGGGATGGCGGCCCCGGTTTCCAGTTCTGCCGTCTCCAGTGGTATAAGAGGGGCTGCTGGTAGAAGGGTGGTCTCTTCTGCCGTTCCTCTGCCAAGCGGCTGCATGTACGGTCGGGTGTACAGAGTCCAGCTTATTTAATAAAGCAGTGTTCAGCTCCAGTCCTGGCCTCGTCCTTGTTTACAAGTTGCGACATAACATTTGGCAATGAGAGATAAACTCATGGAAGTGTGTGGAACACCAATTCGTCCATTCCTGGAGCTCCCGGGGGAGCCGCCTGTGCCGTGGCCTCGTTGGTATAAGGCTTTCCAGGCATACATGGTAGCACAGGACTTGGGAAGAATGGAGAAGCTGCAAGCTTGTGCATTATTAGTACACAACCTGGGAATGGAGGGACAAAGAATTTTGTGCATGCTTGGAGATGCGGACACATTAGAAGAAGTGGTCGAGTTAATGGCCCGCCATTTCAGAGCACCGGATGTTATTGTTAGGCGGATTAAGTTCAGACAGCGCCACCAACAGGTAGCTAAACCGATCCAGCAGTTTGTGTCGGACTTAAGGCAGTTGGCCGTTGAGTGCTGGTTCGGGCCGTTGGAGGAAGAAATGGTGCGCGACCAGTTGGCGGAACACACCAGCTGTGCCGCAGTCCGCTCCAAGCTGCTCACGTTCCTGGGGGAGTTGACGCTGACGAGGGCTGTCAAGTTAGCACTACAGCTAGAAGCAGCAGATAGGCTAACTCAGGAGCTAAAGGAGCACCTTTTGCTGGGAGGTTCAAGATCCCCCATGGCCACACAGGTGGTGGACCTAGACAGCGATGGGAGCGTCGTGGACGATGTGGAAGAGGCCAACGCTGCATGGATGAGGTCTGCCCCGAGGAAGCCCACGTCTATGGGTTGTGGGTCCACGAAGCATCGCCACAAGGCCAGAGAGTGTGCGGCAAGAGGGGAGCGCTGTGGAAATTGAGGCCGTCGCCACCATTTCACGAGGATGTGCCAGTCAGCTGGACAAGAGAGCCCGCACAAGACTTCAACTTCTCCCGCTCCAACGGTGGTATACACAGTGTCTCCGAGTACCGATGGGTGCATGCGCTGCACGGTAATTCTGGATGGAGTTCCAGAACTGATGTTGGTTGACACGGGAGCGAAGAGTTCTGTGCTGAATTGGGCTACAGTCAGACCGTGTTTTCCCCACTACAGGATTGGAAGTTTCTCAGCTTTGCGGCTATGGAGGAGGACGGTTGGCCACGGTGGGTACCATCATGTTGACAGCTCAGTACAAGTTGGCGATGATGGCTGCTGTGGAGTTCATCGTGATGACCTACGGCTCTAACATCGTGGGCTGCAACTTATTTTATGGCCTTGGATCCTCCATCAGGAGCAGCACTGGGGAAGAGTGGTCGGGTGGCAGACTGTGGGACCGACCGGTTTCGAGTGTCCGAGACGATGCAGTGTGGGATGAACCGTTGCTGGGCACTCCGGAAAGTGGACAGGCTGCATTGCGCTCAGGGTCACCACGAGAGGACCCTGGTGCCAGTGTCCGAGCTGCCCTGGATGTGGGCACCGGGCAGCAAAAGGGAGGACCTGCGGCATCGAGTGTGGCCCAAACGATGGTCTCAGATGTTCCCGGAGCACAGCCGTGGATGACTGGTGAACACGGGACCACAGGGGCAGGGTCAGCAGCAGATCTACAAGCAGTCGGGGCAGGACCGAGTGGCACTGGAAGAGCAAGTGCCAGGCGGAAACACCGCAGGCCATGCAAGGCACCACTTGGAGTCGCAGACTGGGTTCTGGCTCAGGCGGAGGCGAGGTCCAGGCAGGTGAGACAGAAGCGGAACATGGAGCGGTACCAGGGTCGGCTGCAAGTGATGGGTGAGCGGCATGATCGATACCTGCCGCTGTCGGATGGCTTGTGGCGCCATCCCAATGAGTTACGGCGTGCTCTGAAGAAGACGGGTGGGCACTACTCCAGACGGTTGGAGTGCTTGGAGATGTGGAGGAGAAGACGCTCCGAGGTGGAGGCGACCACTGGGAAGCAGACTGCCAGCAGGGGTGGACTAATGATGAAGGCTTTTGGGGGGGGGGGGTGCACGGGTCATCATCATCGAGTCATGGACATGTTCTAATTGTTCAATTGTTCTGTGTTAATAGTTTTGGGGATTATTTTAGTATGGTATATAGGCGACACGGCAGCATTTTCTTTTATGGACTTTTAATAGTATAGGTGGCAGAATAACCTGCCTCACCGTGTGGGGGGTAGGACGGCAGTCTACCTGCCCCCCCTAATTTTAGTATTTTGGTGTGAATGTCATAGGCCCCTTTTTGGTGATTTTAGTTTGCTTATGTCTAGCGAATGATTCGGGTTCCAAATTGGGGTGGATTGATTGTGTGTATTTTGGATTTTCTGCAGGGGGTGGGAAATATTATGTATTTGCTCTGTGTTCATATTGGAGCTCTTATTTGTGTGCTACGGGATGGCGTTTCTGGTTCCGCCGTCTCCGGTGGTATAAGAGGGGCTGCTGGTAGAGGGCCGGTCTCTCCCTCCTTTCCTCTGCCAAGCGGCTGCATGTACGGTCGGGTGTACAGAGTCCAGCTTATTTAATAAAGCAGTGTTCAACTCCACTGCTGGCCTCGTCCTTGTCTACATGTTATGACATAACTGTTACGACCAGGGTGATATTTTATATTCCATACATTATATAACCAAGGTTATGGTTACTGTCAGGAATCTGAAACTCAAAACTCACAAAATAATAGTACTCTGTTAGGTTCGTACCTTAATAAGATTCGAGGCACAAAATGTGCTCAAAGTTTTTACTTGTACAAGGAGCAACACACACCTCTGATTACAGATGGGAAATGTGCGCTGCCATACAAAGCCAGCACTTCCCTTTTATACAGAACAGGTCAGACACAGGAAATATCTACTGCACCTTTATGGGCACCTTTGTGGTGACTGATAAGAACGTGAAACAGTCAGGCTTTGTGGTGACTGATAAGAACATGAAACAGTCAGGCTTTGTGGTGACTGATAAGAACATAAAATGGTCAGGCTTTCCTGTGTTACACAAAACAACTCCATATCAGCATATGACTTCTTGCACACCAGTTTCTAAACTTTAAGTAAATACAGATTATTCCGGTCTGTTGAGGCATGTCTGTTACAGGGTGAGTTAAACCTTCCTGATGCAGCATTGTTAAGATAAGATAAGATAAGCCTTTATTAGTCCCACAATGGGGAAATTCCAGGATTGCAACAGCACAGGGACAGCAACACTCAGAGCAACAATCAGAAGGCAAGAAAAAACAACATCTAGCAAACATATGTCCATATTACTATAAATGTATATATATAGACACACAGTGCAGAGCATTATGGCTGGTGGATGTGCAGCAGAAAGTCTAAGCTCTCTCTCCGCGGATGCAGCGGGCCAGCTGGAAGTCTTTGGGCATGATGGTGACCCCCTTAGCGAAGAAGAGACCACCAGGTGGGTCTCGCTGGTCTCCTGCAGAGCCATGACGGCGAAACTCAGGAAACGCAGGACGGTCTTGAAGTCCTGAGCGATCTCCCTCACCAGGCGCTGGACGGGCAGCTTACGGATGAGCAGCTCCGTGGATTTCTGGTAGCGACGGATCTCTCTCAGAGCCACGGACCTGTGACGGCGAGGCCTCTTCACTCTGCCGGTGGCCAGAGCGCCTCTCCGAGCAGCCCTGGTGGCTAGCTGTCTCCTGGGGGGCTTCTTCCTCCAGTAGATTTTACGGGCGGTCTGCTTGGTTCTTGCCATCGCTCTTTATTATTCTGTCCTATATTTCTTTCACGCCGCCTAAACTCCAGCCCGGCACCCGCTTCGTTTTCGCTACAGCTCCCGGTATGTCGAGTTTCCCATTAGCACCGGGCGGCAGCCAAGTGCTAGCTAGCACTAGCTCCTCCCCGCTGTAACGTCTCCCACTGCAAACCGTGGCTCCGTCCGCCGACCCGGGAGACCCCCGGGGCGATCCGTGCGTCCGTGATATATATACAGAGTGAAAGGTGTAGAAAGAAGAAGGAAGATTAAAAAAAAGGCTGTTGCAACAGGCAGCCGACTCGTGTGGCGCCGCCGGTCCGGCAGAGCCGGAACCGGAATGAATTTACATGCTGTTAATTTACATGCTGTTATTGTTGCAGCCATTGTAAGGGAAAAATACAGAAAAGTTCAGCTAAAAACTAATTATGAAATGATAACATATTTGTACATATATACAATTTTCTGACAATTACCATGTTCAGCATATTAGGCTTTCTTATGCAGCTCAAAGTTCCGAAATGTAAGTGAATGTGTCAGGCAGAGTCTGCAGTTATGTTTGGTCTGAAGCCTGTCAGTCATGCCTGTTACCTGTTGTAGCCAGTGTGATGTATTGGCTGTTTTGGTGTACACCTCCAGAGGGCACAGTTGCCAAGTCCGCTTATTATAAGGGACTTTGGGCTTGCTTGTTTCTAAAGTCGCTTGCAAATCTCATCAGTTGCAGGTTGCAGGTTTTGGGGCTTGTTTTTAATGTGTAGTTGCTTATATGGGCTTGCTTTGCTGTCTGTGTGACAACTCTCTCAGCTTGGTTGCACAAGATTATAAGCTGTGTCTCCATACCAAGAAGTTCAAAATCTGTTAATTTGGGGGGAAATTATTGAGGTCAAAGGTCAAAGTGGCCGGCCAGGAGCTTCACTTCTGGCGGCCAATGATCCATCCAGCTTTTCTATAGAGATCAGTGGCCCGCCCAACTCCACTCGGCTCTGTACCCGCTATTGGGGCATGAGATATCCAGTTTTGGTTTTTTTATATACAGATCATTGCATATGGGACCTTAAATTGGAAAAAAAAAAAAAAAATCTCCATTGAAATGAATGGGATTAAAAGATAATTTTGCTCTCGCCAATCAAATTTTGTCACAAGTTACACATACTGTATGTTTGTCAATTTAAAAGATCATTTTCCATGTAATTAAAATTGTTGGCTGTCGTGTAATAGTTTTTATTTAAAGGACTAGCGGACAACAACTCCCAACATCCCACATCACTAAACTGTAATTGTGTTAAATGCTGTTACTTATGCACATCTTTTCTTTTGATCAGAGTTTAAAAATTTAATTTATTCTGTTTTTAATGTTGACTGTGTTTACTATAAATTTGTTGTTACATATACAGAATGCATAGTATGTATTTTCCTTTAATTAGAGTTTACAAAATCCCATTATTCAGTGCTGACTGTGTTTACAGTCAGTTCACTGCAAACAAAAGTAAATCTATATATCAATATACAGTATGTTATCAAGTAGCCTGTCTTTTACAATGTGGTAGGTTGCCTGTTGGGCTTGTTTTGGGCTTGTTTCCATAGAGCTGGTCTCTTGCTCCTCTCGTGAAACCTGGCAACACTGCCAGAGGGCAGTGTTGTACAATGTAGTGTGTGCGCTGCTTCATGTGTGCTGCCTGCACTGACTGAGAGAAATAAAATCAGCTACGTTTAGATCACGACTGGCTTCCTCAATTTAGGTGGTGGCAGTGGCTCAGGAGGTAGAGCCAGTCGTCCAATAACCGCATGGTTGGCGGTTTGAATCCCGCTCTCCCTGGATATCCTGCCGTTGTGTCCCTGGGCAAGAGACTTCAACCCCAGTTGCTCCTGGTGGGTCTGGAAGCGCAATGTTAGGTAGCATGCCACCATCAGTGTGTGAATGTGTGTGTGTGAATGGGTGGATAGCAGGATCTGTAAAGCGCTTTGGTCATCAAGAGATGAGAATAAAAGCGCTATATAAGTGAATGCCATTTACCATTTACAGTGATAAGTAAGGTAACTACAAGAGGTAGTAATATGGGTATGGTCACACAGCAGGTTTTACAGCTCAATTCCAATTTTTTTGCACAAATGTGACCCATATCCGATTTTTTTTTAATGGCATTCTGAGCAACACATATCCGATTTTTTCACACCAAACCCAGGCCACTTTCATATGTGATCTATAATTCGGATGCGTATCTGATATTTTCCAAAGCAACCTCCGTCTGACCGGTCATGTCGCATTTCATCCGACTTTTTCCTCATTGAATTGAGACAGATGCTACAATTCTGCGGTGGAGGATGCAGCCAGCATGGTAGACACAGCTGATTTGTGTTCTCTTTTTAAGATAAGATAAGATAAGATAAGCCTTTATTAGTCCCACAACGGGGAAATTCCAGGATTGCAACAGCACAGGGATAGCAACACTCAGAGCAACAATCAGAAGGCAAGAAAAAAAGCAAGCAAGCAAGAGCAGCTAATATACATATGTACATATTACTATAAAATATATATATACACACACAGACACACAGTGCAGAGCATTGTAGCTGGATGGAATAAATATATGAATATATAAACACACAGTGCGGAGCATTGTAGCTAGATGGAATAAATATGTAAATATATAAACACACACAGTGCGGAGCATTGCAGCTAGGTGGAATAAATATATAGATATATAAATATAAACACACCCAGTGTGGAGCATTGTAGCTAGATGGAATAATATGTAGATATATAAACACACAGTGCGGAGCATTGTAGCTAGATGGAATAAATATATAGATATATAAATATAAACACACCCAGTGTGGAGCATTGTAGCTAGATGGAATAAATATGTAAATATATAAACACACACAGTGCAGAGCATTGTTGCTAGATGGGATGAAACAGCATAACCGTCTACTTAGTTATCCTACAGGGTATGATTATGTGCCCATACATATTCTCACCCTCCATAGTGACCGGTATTTTCCTAGTTGTATGCCGGAGGGGACCATTGTGTAAGTCTATTGCATCTTTTGCATTCAAAAAACTATTACGTCTTTTTGCTATCTCTGCGAGCAGCCCTGCTTAGGTTGTACAGTCTGACAGCCGTTGGTAGGAAGGACCTACGAAACCTCTCGGTTGTGCACCTGGGATGATGTAGTCTGCTGCTAAATGAGCTCCTCAGTGCATTCAGTATGTCCTGCATAGGGTGGAACTCGGACTCCAGCAGAGATGACAGTTTAGCCACCGTCCTTCTCTCTCCTATCTCCTCCACCGGATCAAGGCGCTGCCCCAGGACAGAGCTAGCTTTCTTGATCAGTTTTAATCAATCTTCTTCCCTTTATGACTGGATTGTAATTTTGTTGGCTCCGACTGCACAATAACTTCAAACTTTCTGGGGCTTTGGGGCTGAAACTGACATTACAGGTGCACAGTGACGGCACATTTACTGGATGATGCAAATTCCTTTTTCCTTGTAAAGAGAGTCCTGCCTGCTGTAATATCTGAGATAAGATAAGATAAGATAAGATAAGATAAGCCTTTATTAGTCCCACAATGGGGAAATTCCAGGATTGCAACAGCACGGGGATAGCAACACTCAGAGCAATGATTTAGAAGATAAGAAAATAAGAACAGTGAATATACATACTGTATGTACACATCATCATCATCATCATAGCAGTCTGTCGTGGGCGACAATGACTGTTTCATTTAGGTCTGATCAGATTCCTCCACACAGCTCTGTCCTTAGCCTTCTGCTGCCAGGAACTCCTGTCTATGTCCACCTTCTCCAAGTTTCTTTTTACAGTGTCTTTAAATCTGAGCCTTGGTCTACCCTGATTGCATTTGCCCTCGCATAACTGTGAGTAGAGTAACTGCCGAGGGAGACGCTGGTGGTCCATCCTCTCAACATGTCCGAGCCATCTCAGGTTCATCTGTATTAGCATGTCCTCCATTGATGGTAGACCAGCTCGTTTCAACACTTCTATGTTGGTTATCTTGTCTTTCCATGAGATGTTCATTATGGCTCGAAGGTGTCTCATCATGTATGTACGCGTGGAGTTTCTTCACCTGCACTCTGTAGACAGTCCAAGTTTCAGCACCGTACAATAGAGTAGCCAGTACTGTCACTCTGTACACTTTGTATTTCACATGGATTGACACATGTCGATTGTTCCACAGTCTCTCCCTCAAGTTTCCAAACACAGCGCTCGCTCTTCCCATTCTGAGAGATAGTTCATCTTCCAGCCTAGCATTCTCTGAAACAGTACTCCCTAGGTACTTGAAAGTCTTGCACTTGACAAGTGGCTCTGTACCAATGCTGATCTCTTCTGTTAGTGATGTTGATAATTGGAACTTTGGTGGTTGACAAAGGCACTCTGTCTTCTTGATGTTGATTGTGAGGCTGAATTGGCTAGCTGCTCTTGCAAATTTCTCCACTAAAGATTGCATATCTTCCACACTGTGTGCAACTAGAGCACTGTCGTCGGCAAAGAGCATTTCTCTTACTATCTTTATCGATGTCTTACTCTTGGCTTTAAACTGTGCCACATTGAACAAGTCTGCTTCTTTCCTTGTTTGAATGTATACTCCTTCTGAAGTGTCTTTGAAGGCCACCTCAAGCATGGCTGCCAGATATGTACACATAAATATATAAATATATATATATATATATATATATACACAGTGCGGAGCATTGTGGCTAGATGGACTAAACAGCATAACCGTCTATTTAGTTACCCTACATGATATGAATATGTACCCATACATATTGTCACCCTCCATAGCGACTGATATTGTCCTAGTTGTATACTGGAGGGGACCATTTGTGTAAGTCTGTTGCGTCTTTTGCATTCAATACTATTAGGTCGTCACGTTTTTTTTGCTATCTCTGCGAGCAGCCCTGCTTAGGTTATACAGTCTGACAGCCGTAGGTAGGAAGGACCTGCGAAACCTCTCGGTCGTGCATCTAGGATGATGTAGTCTACTGCTAAATGAGCTCCTCAGTGCGTTCAATATGTCCTGCATAGGGTGGGACTCGGACTCCAGCAGAGATGACAGTTTAGCCACCATCCTTCTCTCTCCTATCTCCTCCACTGGGTGAAGGCGCTGCCCCAGGACAGCGCTAGCGTTCTTGATTAGTTTGTTCAGTCTCTTCCTATCAGCTGCTGTAATGCCGTTGTCCCAGCAGACCACTCCAAAAGTGATGGCTGATGCCACCACCGTGTTGTAGAATGTCTTCAAGAGCACCCCTTGTACACCAAAAGACCTGAGCCTCCTCAGTAGGAACAGCCTGCGCTGTCCTTTCTTGTAGAGTGCGTCAGTATTGTGTGACCAGTCTAGTTTATTGTTCAGATGAACACCCAGGTACTTGTAGGATGTCACCATCTCAATGTCTGTTCCCTGGATGCTTACTGGTGCTGTGAGGGGTTGTCCTTGCCTGCGGCAGTCCACCACCAGCTCCTTAGTTTTCCTCGCGTTGATCTGAAGGCAGTTCCGATGGTACCAGTCCACGAAGTCCTGGATAAGTCCTCTGTACTCAGCTTCATCTCCGTTGGAGATGAGGCCGATGATTGCAGAGTCGTCAGAGAACTTCTGTAGATGGCCGTGTGTTGTGTTGTGTGAGAAGTCCGCAGTATAAAGGGTGAACAGGAAGGGAGCCAAAACCATTCCCTGGGGGGCCCCCGTGCTACCGATGATCATGTCCGACACACAATCCCGGGTTCTCACAAACTGTGGCCGGTTAGTGAGGTAGTCCAGGATCCATGATGACAGGTGCTGGTCCACCCCTGCGCACAGCAGCTTGTCCTTCAGGATCATCGGTTGGATGGTGTTGAAAGCACTGGAGAAATCAAAGAACATGATCCTCACTGCATTCCCGGGCTTCTCCAGGTGGGACAGGGAACAGTGGAGGAGGAAGATCACTGCATCCTCCACCCCAATACCATGCTGGTAGGCGAACTGGAGTGGATCCATCGCTGGCCCCACCAGGGGGCGGAGGTGACCAAGGAGCAGTCTCTCCAGGGTCTTCATCATGTGAGACGTCAGGACCACTGGTCTGTAGCTGTTCAGGTCTTTGGGGTGGGAAGTCTTTGGTACAGGTACCACACAAGATGTTTTCCACAATTATGGTACCCTCTCCAGCTTCAAGCTCAGGTTGAAGATGTGCTCCACAATCCCACACAGCTGGTCTGCGCAGGACTTGAGGAGCTTCGCGCTGATGCCGTCCGGTCCCGAAGCCTTCCTCGCCTTGAACTTCCTCAGCTCCGTCCTCACCTGGGTCTTAGTGAGGGTCAGGTTGGGGGGCTGTGTGCTGGGAGTGGGGGGGTGTTGGTGGAGTGGGGTGTGGACAGCAGGTCTCAATGACTTTAGAGGCAGCAGTGGTTGGTGTGCAGTCGGGGGGGAGGGCAGTTGGTCAAACCTATTAAAAAACAGGTTCAGATTGTTTGCCCACTCCCTTCCCCCCGTGGCCTGGGAGGAGGTATTCTGGAGCCCAGAGATGGTTTTAAGGTTTCTCCAGACCCCGCTGATGTCGCTTTGTTGCAGCTTGTACTCCATCTTCTTCCTGAAGCTGTCCTTGCCTTCTCTGGTCTTCCTCCTCAGCTCCCTCTGTACGGACTTCAGCATCTCCTTGTTGCTGTACCTTGTACCTGAGTGGTAGACAATTGGAGTTCCAGTACAGCACTGAGTGATTCGGTGTACAACCATTTATAACGGATCCTTTTTAGCTTGACTCCGCATGGTTCAGTGAACTGTGGATCCCATCACTAACCTCCATCCAAGGCTGCCACTCTGCTATTGCAACACAAGTCTTCCCGTCTTCTTTTCCACACAGCCCACGCATGTAAGATGATGCGTAAAAACAAAGGCAGTATGTATGCACAGGATCCATATCCTGATTGTGTTTGCTAATACCGGAGTGGTGGCTCAGTTGGTAGAACATCCGCCCCACACCCGGGAGGCAGGGGTTCAAATCCCGGCCGGGTCATGCCACAGACCATATAAAAGTGGAACTTCCTGCCGTCCAGCTTGGTGCTCAGCAATAAATGGAATGGAGGAGGGAACTCTGTGCCGGCGCCTTGCATGGCAGCGGTCCTCTGATTCTGCACTTGGGGTGTGTGTGATTTACACTGTAGATAGGTAAAACACAATCTCGTTCTGCTGTACATGATTGGTTGTATGGTTGAATGACAATAAGAGTGATTTAATTTAATTTTTAATTTAATTTAATTTAATTTTAAATTTAATGTATTAACATAGCCATAGAAAGGGGTCAAATTATCGTACATTATGGGATTTTTTAAATTATTGATTGTACAGAGGGCAAAATTATCATACAAATATGATAATTATTGTACGTCTGGCAACACTGTATAGAGTACACAAATGTTATGGGCCTCATCAGCTTCTAGGAGGCTCCTGAGCTACAAATTCAGTATCAACTTTTGTGTGTGTGTTGGGGGGGGTACTAAAATTAGCTTCAACATTTTTCTAGTAATTGGGATTTTTTTTCTTCATAAAGTTATGACTTTTTTTTCTCAAATTTGCATCATTTTCTCCTTAATTTGTGACTTTGTGCTTATAAATTTGTGACTTTCAAAAAATTTGTGCCTTTTTTGTTTAAATTTGCTGACTTTTTTCTTAAATTTGTGACGTTTTCATGTAAATTTGTGCCTTATTTTGGTAAATTAGCAGTTTTTTTCCTATTGAATTTGCAACTTTTTATCATAAATTTGTGACTTTTTTCTCATAAATTTGTGCTTTTTTTGTGTGAATTTGCAGATTTTTTTTCTCTTAAATCTGCAACTTTTTCTTATAAATTTGCAACTTTTTCATGTAAATTTGCATCCCTTTCTCTTTTAAATTAGCAGGTTATATATATATATATATATACAGTATATTTGCAACTGTTTTCTCAATTTATTTTTCCTTGTGATTGTGACTGGTAGCTTAGAGGTAGCGCATCCACCCCACAACCGGGAGGTCAGGGTTCAAGTCCCAACCGGGTCATGCCAAAGACCATATAAAAATGGAACTTCCTGCCATCCAGCTTGGTGCTCAGCAAAAATGGAACTGAGGAGGGAAATGTGGGCGGCAGTGGCTCAGGAGGTAGAGCGGGTCGTCCAATAGCCAGAGGGTTGGTCGTTTGAATCCCGCTCTCCCCAGCCATCCTGCCGTTGTATCCCAGGGCAAGACACTTTACCCACCTTGCCTCCAGTGTCCATGACACTGGGTATGAATGTATAAATATTTGGTAGTAGTCGGAGAGGCCACTGGCGTGGATTGGCAGCCACATTTCTGTCAGTTTGCCCCAGGGCAGCTGTGGCTACAGAAGTAGCTTACCACTATCAATGTCTGTCTGGAGTGAAAGAATAATGGACTCACTGTAAGTGCTCTGAGATGTCACTTGACATGTAAAGCGCTATATAAATCTAATCCATTATTATTATTCATGTTATACATTTATGCCTTTTTTCTCATAAATCTGCTACTTTTTCCTCGTAATTTTGTAACTTCTTGTTAATTTACAGCCTTTTCTTGTAAATTTGCAACTTTTTCATGTAAATTTACAACTTTTTTCCTCATAAATTTGCAAGGTTTTTTTTTTTTTATTTATTTATTGGATATGTTAAAAAAAAAAGAGAAGTTGCTGTTGTGGTTTGCCTTTTACCTCCGCCAAGGAGGTAAAGTGATTTTTTTTTTTTTTTTTTGGACTTATTTTGTACCCGTAGGTAGATTTGTTCTGCAGTCCGGTGACAAGCCACCAGCTGCCGGTCGCTGCGTGCGCAAGCGCCCCTTAACTCCCTAACCTGCATGTTTTGGCATGTGGGAGGAAACCGGAGAAATCCTGGAGTAAACCCACACAAACACGGGGAGAACATGCAAACTCCACACAGATCACTGTTGGCCGGGGGCAGGGATCGAACCCACGATCTCATGATCCCCGCGATCCCCCGGCCGAGGGTAAAACTGTGCTGCCGCGGTGCTAACCACTGCGCCACCGTGCAGCCTAGTGATTGGGGCAGTTTGTCTGTTTGTTAGCAGGATTATGCAAGAACAACTGGATGGATTGTGATGACATTTTCACCAGAAGTGGCCCTTGGCTATGGATGGGCCCAATACATTTTAGAGGTGATCCAAGAGTGCATACCTACACCAAGGCCCTATTAAGAAAATGAAAAGTGATCCAGAATCCACATCAATTCCAAAATCTAATGCAGGGGTCTCAAACTCTCGGCCTGCCCTATTTGTGTCCCCCTACTTGACATCAAAGTTTAGAGTTAGTGCGGCCTGTGCGTTTTTCTTTTTTCACAACGTTTTTCACAAGCACCTTTTTCCCCGAGTCGTTGCACGAGTCGTTGCCCTGGGCATTTTATATATTTTTTGTCACTTATTGGATACCATAGCTCAGGCTCGTAACAGCTTCCGGTGTTGTTTGTTGACAAGTTGACAACGCAACGTCACTTGGTTGAAATGTGATTCCAGAGTGACACCAAGTGGAAGGGAAATATATCCTATAATGCTTTTTTTGTCACCCAGCCCCAGTCATGTCTTTCTCAAAACCTGCTGTGAAGAGAAAAGTTGGCGATGAGCACAGACAATTTCAGGAAAAGTGGGAGATGGAATATTTTTTTGTTGAGCACAGGGGCACCCCAACGTATCTTATATGCACAAAGAAAGTTGCAGTGCACAAGGAATACAACATCAGACGTCATTACTCAAGTAGACATGCTGAGGAGTATGCAAAATACCAGGGAGATGAGAGAGTTGACCGGGTCACCAGTCTTAAAACATGTCTACTGAGGCAACAATATTTTTTCAAGAAAGCAAGCAAAGAGAGTGATGCAGCCGTCAAAGCTAGCTACGTGGTGAGTGAGATGATTGCTAAGGAAGGAAAGCCATTCACAGATGGCGAGTTAATCAAAAAGTGCATGTTACAGGCTGCAAGTATAGTCTGTCTGGAAAAGAAGGGTCAGTTTAGCAACATCAGCCTTTCAGCCAACACAGTGGCAGAACGCATTTCTGACCTGTCAGGTAACATATACGAACAACTGCGTGAGAAAGCCAAACATTTCAGTGCATACTCAGTTGCTCTTGATGAGAGCACAGACAACACTGATACTGCGCAGCTCGCAATACTGTATATGTCCGTAGTGTTGACGACAGTTTTGAAGTGATGGAGGAGCTACTCAAAGTGATTCCAATGCATGGCCAGACCACCACTCAGGAGATATTCCGCCAGCTGTGTGATGCCATTGTGGATGCCGATTTACCATGGAAGAGGTTTGCTGGAATAACAACCGATGGAGCGCCATCAATGACAAGGAGGAGAAATGGACTGGTGGCACTTGTTCAAAGAAAACTGGAAGAGGAGGGTGTGTTGGAGGCCATTGCTCTGCACTGCATTATCCATCAGCAGGCCCTTTGCAGTAGATGCTTGAAGTTTGACAATGTGATGTCTGTCGTTGTGAAATGCATCAACCATATCAGATCCAGGGGCTTAAAGCACCGGCAGTTCCGCACCTTTTTGGAGGAAATAGAGTCAGCATATGAGGATGTGCTCTACTTCACTGAGGTACGTTGGCTCAGCAGGGGAAACATCTTGAAGAGGTTTTTTGAGTTGAGAGCAGAAGTGAAAGCCTTCATGGAGAAGGATGGGATGGCTGTTCCTGTGCTAAGTGATCCCAAATGGCTCATGGACTTAGCTTTTCTTGTTGACATCACACAGGAGCTGAATGTACTGAACAAGAATTTACAAGGCCAGGGGCAGCTTGTCAGTGCTGCCTATGACAAGATCAGAGCATTCTCCACAAAACTTGTGTTATGGAAAGCCCAGCTCTCTCAGACAAACCTCTGTCATTTCCCAGCATGCAAGGCACTCCTAGATGCGGGCACACCATTCAGTGGTGAGAAGTATGCTGATGCCATTGTAAAGCTACAGGAGGAATTTGATCACAGGTTTGCAGACTTCAAGACACACAGAGCCAATTTTCAAATTTTTGCTGACCCCTTCTCCTTCGATGTGCAAGGTGCCCCTCCTGTGCTTCAAATGGAGCTAACTGACCTTCAGTGCAATTCTGAACTCAAAGCCAAGTTCAGGGAGGTGAGTGGAATAGCAGACAAGCTTGGACAATTTTTGAGAGAATTGCCCCCCACCTTCCCTGAGCTTTCCAGGATGTTCAAGCGGACCATGTGCCTTTTTGGGAGCACATATCTGTGTGAAAAGCTCTTCTCCACCATGAACTTTCATAAGTCAAAGTGCAGGTCCAAACTTACTGATGAGCCTCTTCAAGCCATACTGAGGGTCTCAACTGCTTCCTCCCTCAAGCCAAATGTGGCTCAGCTGTGTAAGAGGAAGCGCTGCCAGGTCTCTGGCAGCAAGGAGTAGATAAGAGAAGCCTATGTTCTGAAGAACCGTTCATGTTCTGAACTGTTATTATCAAAGATTGAGAAGATTGAAACAGTTGTACTTTTTTTTGGAATACTTGAAACCCTTTTTTTTTGTGGAATACTTGATGCGGCCCAGCCTCACCCAGGCTCTACCTCCAGTGGCCCCCAGGAAAGTTGAGTTTGAGACCCCTGATCTAATGGGTTCAGCCATACCGCAAGGGCCACCTTTGTCGCAATGATGTAAACAGGACCCACTTGCTGGAACTCAGGTTTGTGGGGATTTATGAAATAAAAAATAAAGACACAGCTTGTGAGCTGGAAACAAAACTTGACTTGGCAAAAAGTCCAGGCTTGAAACAAGGCAACAAAACTTGGCATGGCACAACAAGGCATGAAGACAGGACTGGCATAAATTCAGACAAGGCAGAAACATATTAACACACCGACACAGACAAAGACTGAGACTGAGACAGACTTACACAGTGCTGTGAAAAAGTATTTGCTCCTTTCCTGACTTCTTATATTTTTTGCATATTTGCTACACCTACATGTTTCATCAAACAAATTTTAATATTAGACAAAGATAACCTGAGTTAATACAAAATGCAGTTTTTAGATGATGATTTCATTTATTAAGGGAAAAAAGCTATCCAAACCTACTTGGCCCAATGTGAAAAAGTAGTTGCTCCCTAAACCTAATAACTGGTTGTGCCACCATTGGTGCCAACAACTGGCAATGATTCTTTTATATGGCTGATGAGGAATTTTGACCCACTCTTCTGTACAGAATTGTTTAAATTCAGTCACATTGGAGGGCTTCATGAACTGATGGCTGGACATTCTCCTTCAGGATTTTTTGGTAGAGAGCAGAATTCATGGTTCTGTCAGTTAGGGCAAGTTGTCCAGGTCCTGAAGCAGCAAAGCAGCCCCAGACCATGACACTACCACCACCATGTTTGACTGTTGATACGATATTGTTTTTATGAAATTCTGTGTTAGTTTCATGCCAGATAAAACAGGACACGTCTTCCAAAAAGTTCAACTTTTGTCTCGTCAGTCCCCATAATATTTTCCCAAAAGTCTTGAGGATCATCTCGATGCTTCTGGCAAATATGAGACAAGTCTTTGTGTCCAAACTGGAGCAAATGAGGCCTGCAGTTCTTTAGATAGATAGATAGATAGATAGATAGATAGATAGTTTATTTCGAACACAAAAATATAACAAAAACAAGCAAATGGCAAATGCAATAAAGTAACAGTATACACTGTTCGAAAGGGAGAAGGAAGAAGTGAACACTTATTAATTCCATCTCCTCTTTTCCATAGATTCACCCATGTGAATTTTACACAAATTACCACCTTTAAGACCCCAAGTAAACAATTTACTGTATTTTTTACAAATCAACATTAACGCCCATCCATTCTAACATACAATGAAGTCCATACATCAAAACCAGCCTCAAACAACACAGATATACACAGTGCTGTCCCACCCACCATTCCATAGTGTCCCATAATGTCCCAGAGTGAACATAATGAATCGTACATATAAATACTACCCTTCTAACATATATCCTTTCAGCAAATGGTGCTTATACCTCTTTTTGAATTGATTTCTGTTTGTACATAGTTTCAGTTCTGGCTCCAGACTGTTCGATGTTGTTCTGGGTTTTTGTTTCTTGTCTTCTTAAATTTTTTTTAGATCATAGTGGCATGTGTTGCTTTTTGAGATCTTTTATCCTACTTCAGGTTGTCAGACAGGTTCTATTTAAATGATTTCTTGATACAACAAGTCTAGCAGTAATCAGGGTTGGGTGTAGCTACTGAAATTGAACTCAGCTTTCTAAAAAAAATGTGGTTAATCACATTTAATTCATGATGTAACAGGGGGGGCTATTACTTTTTCCGCATAGGACCAGGTAGGTTTGGATAGTTTTTTTTCCTTTAATAAATTAAATCATCATTTGAAAATTGCATTTTGTATTTATTTAGGTTATCTTTGTCTGATACTAAAATTTGTTTGGTGATCTGAAACATTGAAATGTGACAAATATGCAAAAATATAAGAAATCAGAAAGGGGACAAATACTTTTTCACAGCACTGTAGAGACAGGGGATACTGTAATTAGCAAACACAGGACAGGTGGGCGCAATCAGGGGCAATCAAAGACAGCAAGGAGAGGCTACAGGCACAGAAGACATGAGGAGCTGAGACAAAAAGGGTAAAACAGAAACACATGAGCCATGACTGCATACCTGTCAAGGCATACCTCATGCCTTCCTTATTGGGGGGGGGCTTTCACACCTGTACTGAGTACTTAAAAACTGTATTTATCGGCAGATGAAAAAAAACTGAAGCAAAAAAACCCAAACAAAAGACAAACAAACAACAACAATTGCAACATGAACTATTTCAAACATATTTATTCAAATGTACACTTATATGGACACAATCTTGAGCCATAACTTTTTGGTAATGTGAAAATAATAAGCCAAGTAGCACAAAAAAATAATATATTAATAAAAAAATAAAAAATAAATAAATTAAAAAAATAAATGATAATATTAATAATAAATAAATAAAAATAAAAAAACAATATTTTTCAAATTTACATTAGCACAAGGTAGATTGCTTAATTTGAAAGTACACAATAAGAATAGTTCTGAATATAGTTCTTAATTGTCAGCTAGATATATACACTTGGAATTAAAGAGTTTTTAATTGTCAGCTTTGTTATACTAATGCACTTGGATGAACTTGAAACAAGAAAATGTTCACTGATGCTGTTTGTTATAGTTCCAAGTAGCAGCCTTTTCTGACTCTAGCATTTCTTTTGAAGGCTTGACCTTGAAGCATGGAGTGTCACAATTCATTTTCACTTGCATGAAAGAAGTCACAGTTTCTGGGAGCATACTTTTTCTGAAGTCGGTGTGAATTTTCCTGACCATGCTGAAAGCCCTCTCACTGTCAGCATTGCTGTGAGGAAGGCAAAGCAGTGCTGAGTACACTTTGAGGAGCTGGGGGAAGCGGCGCCACAATTACCGGGACTTACTACAGTTCACTGCTGCAGAAATTGCAGAAGGTCATCAAAAGCAATCATCATGCTGACCAAAGGTGTCCGCTTCCTGCAAGATAATGCCGGGTTCACAACTTACACGTTGCCCAGAGGGAAGCACAGTCCTGCAGCTATTTAATCCTTCCTTACCCCACTTCCCCTCCCTACCTTACACCATTGACTTCCACCTTTTTTCAACAATGAAGTCATTTTTGAAGGGCAAGCCCTTCCAAGACAATGAAATGCTGATTTCCATGGTCAAGTTGTGGCTTCTGGCACAGCCTGCAGACTTCTACAGGTGAGGTCTCCGCAGCTGCATAAAGCGATAGGAGAATGCCCTTGGTGGTAACTATGCAGAGAAAGACTAATAAATGTGCCAAGGCTGAGTCTTCTCAGTCCATGGAAGATGACTCAGGGGAAATCTCTTTTGAACAGCCCTCATAAATGTGTAACATTTCTATATTTTAGCTAAATTATATAAAATTGAAAAGCCTGTTTTTTAGTGCCATAGCTATCATGGAGCAGCATATGCCCTGCTGAATCTGAACAGCGCTGTCAGTCAAAGATGGTGTTTCCCTATTCTCACCTACTGTAAATCATCACCTTCACTGGGTTTGATCTACTGAAAGCTGAAGTTTGATACTTTATATCCAGTGTGTCTAGGAAGCATGAAGGACTAAAAAGGCGCTGACCTGCAGTGTGGGTCTGGCTGTCAGGTACGATCTGATGCAGATGAGCATATGCGTATGCTCGTCTGCTGCTACAAAGGCGGGTTTGAGTCTGTCTATGCCAATTTCTCGAAGCTCAGACTCTCCCATTCTTTTCGGTGACGTCCAGTCCCTCGATTTCCCTTTTCTTCAAGCTTTGTTTTCTTCGCCGGCGGCGCGCTGCATAAAGCCATTTTGAAAATCACAAAAAGACTGCTTAGGTGTGCTCAATTTCGCCAGGCGTCGAATTACTGTTCAGTTGATTTTAGGTTCTGTTAATAATTTTTTTTTCGCTGTATATTTTTCTTTTTGGCGTACAGAAATGGCAATATGCCCATATTTGCTAAAATTGCATTTTCCCCATATTAAAATACGGCGAAACCGTATCACTTGACAGGTATGTGACTGCAGGACCACGACGAGGATAACAAACATACAGGACAACACAGGGAATAAATAATACAAAACTAAGGTCACACTGGAACCTGAACATGGGCAGAAAACGCTGTAAAAATAAAAGCCCAAATGATGACAGGAATAATAATAAAGAACATACAACCCGAGATCCTAATAACATTAAACACAGAAATAAACTCAGAGCGTGGACGTGGTCCGCAGACCATGCCCAGCCTCTAACATGGCCCCCTTTAAGGGGTGGCTTCCAAACACACTAAGACACCACCAAAAAGAAAAATTACCTTCCCAGGGAGGGTGGTGGGGGCACAAGGTCAGGCGAGTCGAAACAGTTCCCCTCCCCCCCTTCCCCCCATACATAGACCAAACACTAGAAAAACAGTTTGTGGGGCCCAACTAAAAAAAAAATAAATAATAAAATCTGTTTTAGTGGCAACATCAAGACTGAAGTTACACTGTCATATTTTTAAGCAAAACTTCTCAAAACAGAACCAGGTAACTGGCGAACTCCTACAACAAAATAGGTGAGACACATATTTCAGAACTCTCAAATACATTAAAGTTAAACCATTCTGCGAGATCAACAAGTTAACAAATTTAGTTTTTCAATCACAATCCAGGCCATGATTGGGGGGTAATGCTAATGAAATGAAATACAGGCTAAAGTAATGCAGCATCAATGCGTCTAATATCTCAAACGATCCTTTAGGCCAAGAACTGAAACAAAGACATCGAGAGCCAGGTTAGACCTGTACTTTCACATACTGACTTAAGAGACAGAGCATAAATATCAATTGTCATTTTAAATATACAGTCATGTGAAAAAAAAAATTAGGACACCCTGTATAAGCCTGTGTGTGTGGTTTTTTTTTACGTATTTGGACATATGAATTTTTAATATCAATGTTAAAAATACTGGGAGATTCATGTAATACAACTAAACAATTAAAAATGAATTAAAGACGTTTTCCCAATTTTCTGTAAAATGTAATTCTAAACAAATAGTGAGGAATAAATTAGGACACCCCTCCCCCCCATCTTTTTAGGACACTCCCACATTCATTCCCACTTAAAATGGCTCAAATAAATGTTTAAAAAAATGCAAATAAAAACAAGGTTAGACATAGATATGTGAACATTTCTTAATAAAGAACTTGTGGTGACACCAGGACATGGTGGATGGACATTACCTCACACCCAGAAGCAGACAGAGGGGCTGAACAATGGACTGAGGGAGGTAGCCCCCCACAGGAGTAATTACACCAGACTTTAAAGCACCTTCGCCACCTGCTGCTCTAAACTACAGCACAGGGAGGCGAATGTATTATAGGAAGGCAACGTGTTATGTTAATCGTGCCACACAGTGCTTTTGTATGTAACATGTTGTTATAATCCTGCCACTCATGGCCATTGTGAGACCTCATGTAATATGCACCAGCCTCAGTTTCTACACGCAGGTCAATAAAGCTTTATAAGAGAGCGCAGAGAAACTGAGGCATGCCTTTCCAGACTAGGCTCTTCATGGCCCCAGCGTCTACGCTGGGGTCACAGGCTGTACATGTGATAGAGGGTTCAATAAAGAATCTGTGTCGACCTACAGTATGCTTGTGCCTCGCCTCCACATCCTTTCCCTTTTGCCCTCTACAAACTGAATATTTAATGGGGTGGCCTAATTTTTTCACATGACTGTATAAGTGGCGGATTATATTTTAATTTTCCACAACAGAGGTTTCTTGGGAAAACAATATTTATTACCTCCGCCAAGGAGGTAATGTTTTTACCGGGGTTTGTCTGTCTGTCTGTCTGTTACCAACATAACTCAAAAAGTTATGAATGGATTTTGACAAAATTTTCAGGAAAGGTGTGTAATGGCACCGGGAACAGATGATTACATTTTGGTGATGATCTGAGAGTGCATACTTCCACCAAGGGCTTTGTTTGTATTTGTGCAGCAGGATTACACAAAAACTACTTGATGGATTTGGATGAAATATTCACCAGAGGTGGTTCTTGGGCTAGAGAGGAACCCATTATATTTTGGTGATGATCTGAGAATGCATACCTCAGCCAAGGCTCTTATCTTCTCACAGTGTGTTAGCAACAATAGTCCAAAAGTTATGAACGGATTTTGATGAAATTTTCAGGAAAGGTGTGTAATGGCACGGGGAACAGAAGATTAGATTTTGGTGATGATCTGAGAGTGCATACCTCCACCAAGGGCTTTGTTTGTATTTGTGCAGCAGGATTACACAAAAACTACTTGATGGATTTGGATGAAATATTCACCAGAGGTGGTTCTTGGGCTAGAGAGGAACCCATTATATTTTGGTGATGATCTGAGAATGCATACCTCAGCCAAGGCTCTTATCTTCTCACAGTGTGTTAGCAACAATACTCCAAAACTAATGGACAGACTTTGATGCAATTTTCACCACAAGTGGCTCTAAGCCTACGCACAAACCCATTACATTTTGGAGGTGATTCATGAGAAACGGAAGGAGCCTTGGCGGAGATATGTGCTCTATGAGTGCTTTTCTAGTTTCAAAATGTTTAGTTGTTTTTCCCCATTAATCCCAGTCACTCTGAAATTTCTGCCATACTTTTACTACAAGAATAGATGCACTAAGATGAAGATGGAGGTACTGGCAGTTATAATTTGCAGCAATGATTAAGATATTTATAGTGCGTAAACAAGCTCCTTATGTTCTCATCAACTCATAAAGCACAGCATAATCCTGTTAAGTTTTGCCACTCATTCTGATGATATGGATGATGCTCATCGTCTATTAAGTCTTATTACCTCAACCAAGGAGGTTATGTTTTTACCGGGGTTTGTTTGTTTGTCTGTCTGTCTGTTACCAACATAACTCAAAAAGTTACGAACGGATTTTGACGAAATTTTCAGGACAAGTCCGAAATGGGACAAGGAAGAAATTATTAGATTTTGGGAGTGATTCGGATCACCATCTGGATCCAGGAATTTTTTAAAGGATTCTTTATCATTGCAAGATAGGGCCATTTTTAGCATATGTGTATATAACTCCACAATAAATGGTCAGGACGCTTGCCAAAAAAATACAGGATAAGATCCCAATAGGTTCTAGGAAATATCAAAGACTGATCCGGATCCTGCAAAAAATACGGATACTGTGATCCAGAACAGGAAATAATAGGGGATCTTTGGAATTTTCATCACTGTAAGGTAACAAATTAAGATATAAATATACAACAAACACCAAAATATAGCCAAGACACTGAGGAATCAGTAGCGTGCCAATGGATTTGTTGTATCTTCAAAAGCTATGGAGCTATATCCAGAAGAAAACCGCCATTACTGAAAAAGTGATTTTTGTCAATAACTACTGAACTAATAAAGATATCGATGTGAATCCAATTGCTAAAGGTATGTTTTGGTTCCTTGTCCCATTTCGGACTTGTCCTGAAAATTTCGTCAAAATCCGTTCATAACTTTTTGAGTTACAGTATGTTGGTAACAGACAGACAAACAAACAAACAAACCCCGGTAAAAACATAACCTCCTTGGCGGAGGTAATAAAGATATCAATGTGAATCCAGCTGCTAAAGGTATGTTTTGATGGCCAAGGAATCTGAAAATATAGATAAAATAAATGTAGGACTATTATATTTGGAGAAAATCCCAATATTAGGGGGAACTGAGGTACTTGAGTTATTATAGTGTCCCCCATTTAAATTAGCCCTTCTGAGGGTCAAAAGTGTTCTCTTGCGTCCTTCACTCATCTCCTGCTGGGAGATTTCTTCAATCCTTTTAATGAACTTCATGCAGATCTCTGTCACGTTATCCCCTCAGAGTGTGTCCTGGATAAAGCTTACATCCACTGCCATAGTTGTGAACAAAAGTTGTGTGGCAAAACAAAGTTCAGGGCCCAAAACCCCAAGCGGGTCGGGTGGTCAGCCCAAATCCCATGACCACCGGACCAGCATGCAGGGTGGATCAGGCGGCCCACCACTGTCCCTAGGCCACCAGATCACAAGACAAAGAGGGTTAGGGGACCTGTCCATGTCCATGGAACCCAATATTAGAAAACACAGCAAGTCGGGTGGTCTACCCGAGTCCCTGGACCACCAGACTAGGGAGTAAGATAGGTTGAGAGATGACTGTAGGGGTACTTTAATTACCTCCGCCAGGCCGAAAAGGCCAGGAGGAGGTTATGTTTTTGCCAGGGTTTGTGTGTTTGTCTGTTTGTCTGTCTGTCTGTCTGTCTGTTGGTTAGCAAGATAACTCAAAAAGTTTTGGACGGATTTCAATGAAACTTTAAGGCGTTGTTGGAAATGGTACAAGGAAGAACTGATTAAATTTTGGGGATGATCCGCATCACCGTCTGCATACAGGAATTTTTTAAAGCATTTTTCCACGCTGTGACATATGGCCATTTTCAACATGTGCGCAGGCGCAATGGACGGCGCTGGGCGTCGTGTCTGACCAACACAAACTCCGCCTTCTTCAACGTTTTAGCCACAAAAGCATGCGGAAAACACTGCTGGCCTGGGACCGCCAGCCATAGGCGCTGCGCACATTGTGCTGGTCGTCGTGTCTGACCAACACAAACTCCGCGTTCTTCAACGTTTTAGGCACAAAAGCACGCGGAAAACACTGCTGCCCTGGGCCCGCAAGCGTGACTGCTTTTGCGCCACGCTGCAAAACCTGACACGGCCACCTGTCCGCCGCCCGATTATTTGCCACAAATTCCCGGCGCTGCGTAAAAACGACCTCTCTGCCGGGGAAAATTCTAAATTCTGTTTTGCCGCGGAGCGCAACCCCAATATAATATAAAACCCACGGCAACCTGTCTAACCAATCTGCATCCGTCAGTGGAGGAGATGGACACACCAACACTTCAGTTTATTACCTCCACTAAGGAGGCAATGCTTTTACAACCGTAAAACGGGGCTATAAGGGACGGCGGGGTAATATGGGACACTTTTCTAAATAATTCTGCTTTTTTAATTTTGCTTCCGCCTAGATTTGATGAAGGATTCATGGATATTTGACAATAACAACACAACTCAGCGTCCTGCTCAAAATAAAAAAAGCAGAATTACATTTAAAACATTTCCCAGAAAAGTGTCCCTTATTAACCCGCCGTCCCTTATAGCCCCGTTTTACACTACTGAACCACTAATCCTATCACTATCACATTGATTGTCATTCATTAATTGTCTGTTTATTGCACTGTCCATGTCAAATAAACAAATAATCATTGTGAATCCAATTGCTAGTCATATCTTTTCATGCTCAGGGAATCTGAAAACGTACACACAAACACTGTATGGGGGGAACTGTGCCGCTTGGCGGAGGTCTGCGCTCTCCGAGTGCTTTTCTAGTTTCAGGATGCAATAACGGGGTGGCTTCATGCTCAAAATGTTGAAACAAAGGAGCTTTTTGCGCTGGAGATAACACAGGAGGCTTTGGCTCGGGAAACAACAATATGGCGTTCACTTACTGTATATAGCACCTTTTCTCATCTCTGGATGACCAAAGCGCTTTACAGATCCTGCTATCCACCCATTCACGCACACATTCACACACTTATGGCGGCAGGGCTGCCACACACACAGAGGCGCTAGCCTGACCACCAGGAGCAACTGGGGACACAGTGTCTTGCTCAAGGACACTTCGACATGCAGACTGCAGACAGAGTGGGAATCAAACCCCTGACCCTCCAGTCAGTAGTCGGCCACACTACACCTGTTCCACAGCTGCACCACAATGCAGGAGCTTTTAGTTGAGAACCTGATAACAGGGGAGCTTTTAGCTCTGGAGCCAGTAATGAAGGAGCTTTTAATTCAGGAAACAACAAGAGAGCTTTCCACTCAGCCATAGGTGGCTGATGTGCACTGACCTCAGGAACAGCTGACTGGAGCCTGCTGAACTCAGGAACAGACAGTTGTTGCTCACCGACCTCAGGGAGTGTTACCAGGGACGCGCTGACTTCAGGGGCAGGTGACAGCAGTGCGCAGCCCTCTGGAGTGGGTATTAGCAGCACGCTGAACTCAGGAACCGATGAATGCAGCATGCTGACCTCAGGAGCTGACAGTTGGAGCACATTGCTCTCAGCTGCTGATGGCGGAGGAGCGCTGGCCTCTGGAACAAATGGTGGATGCGCACCGGCGTCCGGACCAGACGGCAAAGGCATGCTGATCCCAGGCGCTGAAGGTTGGAGTGCGCTGCGCTCAGGAACAGATGACAGCAGCACGCCGCACTCGGGGACAGATGACAGCGGCTTGCTGAGCTCAGGAGCGGGTGTCAGTGGCGTGCTGAATTCAGGAACAGGCGTCAGCAGTGCACCGACCTCAGAAACACTTAGTGGAGACGCGCCGGTCTCAGAAATACTCGATGGAGGCTCTCCGGCCTCTGGAACACACAGAGGAGGCGTGCTGATCTCAAGAACAACAGGTGATGGAGCAGGCTGATTAGCTGCAAGCCCAAACATAGTATGCAGGTCAGTGGTGACCCCAAGCAGAACGGCTGAAGATCCTGAAGCCCAGACGCATGGGGTCCACCCCTGGCACAGCTACCTCTGATAGGGAGAACAAATCTTCAGCTGGGTCACTACCAACCTCCGTAGTGGCGGCGGAGCAGTAGGCATGATGACTGGTGGAGCTGGTGCCGACGGCACAGAAGAGAGGTGGGGAGCCCCGGCTGAAGAGGAATTCTCTGTCTCCGATGAGCCAGCAGCTGATGGTCCATCCACCTCTGGTGCAGAGGAGAACTCGTGGGAGGGCAAAAACTTCCTGAAGGGGGAAAGGTCCTCCCACAGGTGGGGTTTAGATGCCACGATCTGGTGAGCACTTCTGCATGCCAAGTCCTGCCACTTGTCCCCCTGATGGTAGAATCTGTAGCACTTGGTCAGCTGGGCGGTGACCAAGCATAGTTCCCAGAGATGGTTCCGGCCCCCCGTTGTGGTGCTCGGGGAAGGAGAGAGAGGAGAAGCAGGTAAAGATGATGGAGTAAAAGTGGCAGCAGATGTTATAGCAGAGCCAGGTGGCGAGGACTCAGCAGTGGTGGGTGGCTGCGGCTGAGCCCCACCAATGGGAACAAGAGAACACCTTTCATTCATAGGTGAAAAGAAATGAAAAGGTACTTACTTGCCTTGTGTCCCACTCTGCTGCCGCTGAAGAGCCAGGCGAGTCCCTTAGGGTGGCTGCAGAGCTCGTCTGGCTGTGAGCTATGGGCAGGGCCAGATCAAGGAGATTGTGGGCCCCTGGGTTAAAGCAATTTTTGGGGCCCTCCCACATATTTATGGGAGTATGATATGCAAAATGGGCATGTTTACATGCACAGTAATAAACCGATTCTTGAGTTATCTGGTTATTAAAGTAGTTGTGTTAAAACAATGATCAGATAAAAGGCAATTATTGTGTTACATAAAGTGAAATTACATTAACATGCAGTTTATTGTCCAGTAATTCATTTATTCATTGCATGTAAACATGTCAAATCTGATTATCATTATCTGATTATTCCTAGTTATCGGATTATTGTGGCCATGTAGCCGGGGTCACTGATGGATCAGCTTGACCTTCAAGGTCCTAAATTACTAAGGCAGTGGCTATGGATATGGAACCGTACCTATAGAATTCTGTTAGATACGACTCAAATCTGATTGGCCAGTACGTTCTATTAATGTGTATTTTAAAAGCAGCAGGCTACAAGTACGGAAATCTGAGGCATTTATTTGTTTCAAAATTTTAATCAACAGCTATTTACTACCTTTTAAAGCTTACCCATTCCCAAATCCGAAGGCTAACCTCTTAATTTTATGTCTGAATTTCATCTGAAGTAAAATGGTTTGGACAAGGTGCCAATAGCAGGACACGAACCAGCAACCTTCTGATCACAGGCCCAATGTACTATCTACCTAAGCCACAGCAGCAGTTGGCTTAGAGCTGATCTGAAAAGGTTTTGTCGTATTGTCAACTCTTTAGTACCAATAGACATTTCGTATAGGGATACAGCTTCCGTATTCATAGCCACTGCCAATTACTAATTAAAGTGAATGACCACAAAGTTCTAGGTTTAGCTCGAATAGCAGAAGAATATAGTGTCATCAGGACTAACAACCGACAAATATCTGGTATCAACCCACAACTTTAATTATAATAATAATACATCAGTCTTATATAGCGCTTTTCTAAATACTCAAAGACACTTTACAAAGCAGCATAGAGACAAACATACAGAGAACGGGTAAACACATACACATAGGTACACATAGGTAGAAGAGGCAGTCAGTTTTTATAGGTAGATTTGAAAAGATGGGTTTTGAGTTGACTTTTAAAAGAAGCAAGTGTGTTGGCAGACCGGATGTGAAGGGGCAAGGAATTCCAGAGGGTTGGTACGGCGATGGCGAATGATCTATCACCCAGGGTGCGGAATTTTGTCTTGGTGATGGGGGTAAGAAGGTGAGCGTCAGCAGAGCGGAGGAGACGAGTGGGAGAATGACGAGACAGAAGGTCCGTTAGGTATGAGGGGGCAAGGTTATGAAGAGCTTTATAGGTGATGAGGAGAATCTTGAAGTTGATGCGCTGTTGAATGGGGAGCCAGTGGAGTTGACGGAGGAGAGGAGTGATGTGGTCTCTGGAGCGGGAGTGAGTAAGTAGGCGGGCAGCTGAGTTTTGGACATACTGTAGTTTTTGGAGGATGGTGGAAGGAAGTCCATACAGAATGCTGTTACAGTAATCAAGTCTGGAGGTGATGAAGGCATGGATGAGTATTTCAGCAGCAGAGGGTGAGAGGGTGGGACGGAGGCGTGCAATATTACGAAGATGAAAAAATGATGTTTTGGTGATATGGTTGATGTGAGATTTGAAGGAGAGGGTGGGGTCCATGATAATGCCGAGGTTTCTGGCCAGGGGGGAGGGGGTGACTAAGTGACCATCGATTTGGAATGAAAAGTTCTGGGAAGAGGGTAAAAGAGATTTTTGTCCAAAAATGATGATTTCTGTTTTATTGTTGTTTAGCTTGAGAAAGTTGTTAGTCATCCAGGTTTTTATGTCTGTAAGGCAGTTGGTGATGGTGGAGAGAATGGCGGGGGTGATGGATTTAGAGGAGATGTACAGCTGGGTGTCGTCGGCGTAGCAATGAAAGTGAAGACCATGTTGACAGATGATGTGACCAAGCGGAAGCATGTAGAGAGTGAAAAGGGTTGGACTGAGCACAGAGCCTTGAGGGACACCGTGTGAGACGGGGGTGGTGCGTGATTTATGATTGTTGATGGAGATGTACTGGAATCTCTCAGACAGGTAGTTGGTGAACCAAGAGAGGGCGGAGTCAGTGATGCCAATAGAAAGCAGATGACGGAGCAGGATGGAATGATTGATGGTATCGAAAGCAGCGCTGAGATCGAGGAGGAGAAGAATGGTGAGGGAGCCAGAGTCAGAGGCGAGCAGGAGGTCATTAGTGACCCTGAGGAGGGCGGTTTCAGTGCTGTGGTGAGAAGGGAATCCAGATTGAAATGTTTCATAGAGTTTGTTGGAGAGGAGGTGTTTCTTGAGTTGGGTGGCGACAGCTTTTTCCAATATTTTAGCCAGAAATGGGAGGTTGGAGATAGGTCTGAAATTGTTGGGGTCGTCAGAGTCCAGGCCAGGTTTCTTAAGGAGGGGGGTGATGGCAGCAATCTTAAGTGATGGGGGGACAATGCCAGTGGTGAGGGAGGAGTTGATGGTGTCGATGATAAGGGGGGCAAGAGGGGTGAGACAGGCTTTGATAAGGGGGGAGGGGATGGGGTCCAGGGGGCATGTAGATGATTTCATGCTGGAGAGTATTTCGGAAAGTTCATCAGTGGTTATGGATGAGAAAAGGGAGAGCTGTTTATCTATGGGTGGAGAAAAAGTGGGTTCTGAGTCAGGGGTGGTGGTTGGGGAGGAGGCAAGCTGGTTGTGAATATTGTCAATTTTGGAATGGAAAAATGATAGAAAGCTATTGCATTTTTCAGGGGTGAAGGATGATGAAATGATGTCCTGGGGTTTGAGGAGTTTGTTGATGGTGGAGAACAGAGTGCGGGGGTTGGAGGATCCAGAGTGAATGATGCTGGAGTAGTAGGCAGAGCGAGCTTCATTGAGTGAGGATTGATATAGGTGCGTCAGTTCTATGTGAGCGAGGGTGTGTACAGTCAGACCAGTTTTGCAGCTCAGGCGTTCAAGCTGTCGCAGTTGTCTTTTGAGTTTGTGAAGTTCTAAGGTGTACCAGGGGGACGAATGAATGAAAGTGACAGATTTTGTTTTCATGGGGGCCAGTTTGTTGAGGGAGGTAGACAATGTGTTGTTGTAGATGTTTACTAAGTCCATAGGGGTTGGGTTTACAGGGAAGGTGAAGTTGGAGAGAGTGTTAGATATGCATGTGGAGAGAGAAACTGAGCAGATGGACTTAAGATTCCTGAAGGTTATTGTTCGGTCTTGTTTGGGTTGAGGGGCCGGGATGTCAATGTCCAGTGTGATGGTGAGATGATCTGAGATGGTGAGGTCAGTGCTGGAGATGTTGTGAATGTGGAGACCAGTGGAGCAAACCAGATCCAGGACATGTCCATGTCTGTGGGTAGGGAAAGTTATGTGTTGGGTGAAGTTTAGACACTTAAGTAAGTCCAGAAAATCATTTGCATATTTGCAGTCAGGGGAATCAATGTGGAGGTTGAAATCGCCAAGCAGTAGGATAGATGGTGAGGTTGCAGACAGTACTGTAATGAGTTCTGAAAGATCTGATAAGAAAGATGGATTTGGTTTGGGAGGGCGGTAAATAATTGCAATGAGGAGAGGTTTTGGGCCGGGGAGTTTAAAAGTCAGGTGTTCAAAAGAGGAAACAGCGGGTATGGAGAGAGGTCGTGGATTGAGGTCATGAAGATGAATAGCAGCAATGCCTCCTCCACGGCCTTCAGGGCGTGGGTTGTCCAGGTATGAATATCCAGCAGGGGTGGTTTGGTTAAGTGCAATGTAATCCTGGGGTTTTTGCCAAGTTTCAGTGAGACAGAGGAGATCCAGTTTATTATCAGTGATAAATTCATTTAGAATGAGGCTTTTATTGTTAAGGGATCTGTGTTGAAGAGGGCAAGTTTCAGGTGCTTTTGTTTTGAAAATGCGGGTGCGGAAGTCGGGATAGGGCGGAGATTGAAAGGATTCACGTTGGGGTTGTTCTGATGACGCGTCACATTGTTGTGATGACGCAACGCGGAAGTGCGGAAGCCGGTGTCCATGCAGCGATTTGACCAGAGAACGGGGATACAGTTTGTTGTGGTGAAGTGGTAATTAAACTTGCGGCGTAAACTTCGGTGGATATATCGGGGCCGGAGGAGAAGTCTGGAGCTTTTTAGTGAGGCAATGAGTTCCAAGGAGGGAGAGGTTTGGTGGTTTAGCTGGAGGAGTTGCGCGGATGTGTAGTGTAGCGCCATAACTGGGGCTATGCCGGTGCTGGAGGTGGGTGATGGAGGTCCGAGAAAAAACACTCAGGCGGTGTTTTCTGTTTAAGGGTTAAACGTTAACTATTTGAAGCCAGAACAGGGTTTTTCACTACACAGAGGGGAAAAAAACATTGCCAGACCAGTCTGCCCTACCGGTGTCGTGCCAAAAAGTGATGGGCCACCAAAAACTGATCGGCTCGCTGTGGGAGCGTGCCTGCCTCACTCAGCTAAAGCTGCTTCTTTTCAGATTCTGACAGGCTGACAGCGGCTTTTGAGCAAAGCAGACTTAACTTTTTGTCCATGCAGTTGGTGAAGGTATGTCTCTGAATATTTTTTTCCCACAATATCTTTATTGAACCTTTTTTTTTTTTTTAACAAACATGATACAAACAATCAAACACTAACGCTAAAGTACTACAAAAAAAAAAAAAAAATGCACTAAAAACACCAACAACCACCAACAAAATCAAGTCTTCAACAATGCTCCTCTGTTTAGTCTAGACAATCCAATACATAAGTATACATATTATGTTCACCAGTTTGGAATTTACAAGGTCCACACACATCATTCACCTTCTTCTTCAAGAGTTATGTTTAAATTTTTTACATAATCAATAAAAGGTCTCCATATATTCTCAAACACAATTTCCTTTGATTTCAGTATATATGTTATTCTTTCTAATGGAAGGTTTGTTAACATCTGTCTTAACCACTGAGTCACATCTGGTCTATGAGTCTTTTTCCATAATAGTGCAATACATTTTTTGGCATTAAGCAAACTGAGGTCTATGAATGTTCTTTCACTTTTATTAAAATTATGCTTTTCTGGGTACAGACCCAACAAAAACAGTTTAGGATTCAGTATGATTTGTTTTGAGATTATTTTTTTCAATTGTTACCCTCACCTCTTCCCAAAACATTCTTATTAATCTACATTCCCATAAACAATGAAATAGGGTTCCTTTACTTTCCATGCATTTTGTGCATGTATCTGGTATATTTTTGTTATATCTATTTAACTCCTCCGGTGTAACATACATCCGCATTAACCATTTGAAATGTATCAATTTAAGGCGTGCATTTATTGATTTGGTTTGAGCTTCTGTACAAGCCAATTCCCATTGTTCCTCCGAAATTTCAATTTGCAGATCTTCTTTCCAGTAGTTTAATCTTTTCAGTGAATTTTCACTTGAAGATAGTGTCAATGAGTTATAAAACTCTGAAATAATACCCTTTCTTTTACTATCTTTCATCATCATTTTTTCCAAGGATGAATAAATAGGTCGAGTGAGAGCTTTATTTTGATTTGATCGAATAAAGTTTCTAAGTTGAAGATATTTAAAAAAATGTGTTCTATTGAGATTAAATTTGATCCTCAGTTCTTCAAAAGACATTATGTTATCTGCACATGGCAAATATAAATCCTGAATCTTTTGTATCCCTTTTAAATTCCATACTTTAAATACAGCGTCCGCTCTCCCTGGTTTAAAATATTGATTACCCCATATTGGACTAAATTGTGACAATAACTGTGGTTCTTTTAAATAGTTTTTAGCTTCACACCATATTTTGATCATATGCTTTACAAATGGATTTTTAACTTGTTTTTGTAATTTTTTTGCCGAATCTGAGTATATGAATATGGGAAGAGGTAAAGGTAAATTGTATGATTCCATTTCAGTCCAGTGAGGGAGATCATTTGATGAAAAATAATATGTCATAGACCTCAGTTGTGCCGACCAATAATACAACATAAAATTTGGACATTTCAGACCTCCACGATCAAATGGTAAATATAATAAAGACAGACGTAATCTAGCCCTCCTGTTGTTCCATATAAATTCCACTAACTTTTTTTTTATTCTTGAGAATAGATCTAAAGGTGGTGATAAGGGAATGTATTGAAATAAATAAAGTATTTTAGGTAAAATATTACTTTTAAGTATATTGATTCTCCCGATCATCGACATTGGTAGTGACATCCATCTCTGAGTTAACTCATTGATATCTAACATTAAGGCTTCATAGTTGACGCTGGCGACTGATTCTAGCTTAGGCATAATTTGGATTCCTAAATATTTAAACTGATTTACAACATTGAATTGATTTGCCTCAGGGGCTGGGTAATTTCTCTGGGTCTCATTTAGCATTAATATTGAAGATTTAGTTTTATTTATTTTATATCCTGATATTTCCCCAAAATTCTTTATTAAATTCAACAAGGTTGGAATTGATTTTTTTAGATTCGACATAAACAAAATTATATCATCGGCGTACAGGGAGATTTTATGTTCTGTTGGTCCAACTTTAATTCCATATATTTGTGAATGTAAACGTATCGCGATCGCTAAAGGTTCAATTGCCATAGTAAACAGTAAAGGTGAAAGTGGACAGCCTTGTCGACATCCTCTATTGATTTTTATTGGTTTTGAAATATTGTTATTTGTTAGGATTTCTGCTGTAGCATTATTGTATATTATTTGAACCCATTTTATGAAATTATTTCCAAGTCCAAACCTTTGTAGGACTTCAAAAAGAAAGGGCCATTCAACTCTATCAAAGGCCTTTTCGGCGTCCAATGATAGGAGAGCTGTATCCGGTGCTTCTTTATTAAAATAAATAATATTAAATAGTCTTCTTACATTATGGAAGCCTTGTCTACCCTTTATAAAGCCATTCTGATCTCGATTAATAATATTTGGTAAAATTTCTTGTATTCGTCTTGCTAAAATTTTACAGATTATCTTAAGGTCGGCGTTTAATAGGCTTATTGGTCTCATATTTTCACATTTATTAGAGGGCTTACCTGGTTTTGGCAGCAGTATAATTAAGGCATTATTTATGTATGATGGTAAATTATTATTTTGAAATGCTTCTAAAACCATTTCCAAAAAAGGTTTTATTAATTTATTCTTAAATTTTTTATAAAGGTCAACTGGAAGACCATCTGGTCCTGCACTTTTTCCTGATTTCATATTATCAATGGCTAGCCCAACTTCTTCTTGACTAATTTTAGACTCCAATATCTCCCTGTTTTCATTTGGTATACACGGTACAGATAGTTCGTTCAAAAACCCATTTAGTTTTGTTAAATCAGGTTCATTTTTGGTATCATATAATTTTTCATAGTAATCTCTAAAGGCTCTATTAATTTCTAAAGGATCTATAACTACCTGTCCCTTACTTATAATACTGGTAATTGGTGTTTTAATTTCCAATTGTTTAATCTGCCATGCTAATAATTTTCCTGATTTTTCACCTTGTTCATAAAAGGATTGTTTCAATCTTAGAAGACTCGAGGCAGCTCTATTCGCTGATTTTTTGTCGTATTCAGCTCTCAAAATCAGTAATTCATTCTCCAACCTTGGGTCACTTCCTGCATACACTTTTTCCTGAAGACTTTTTATTTTATGTTCCAATTTAGCTCTCTCCTCTCGAGTCTTCTTAGATTTTGATCCTGTATAACTAATAATATGTCCCCTAATAAAAGCTTTGAAAGCCTCCCACTTTACACATGCTGATGTTTGTGTAGTATTGATATCAAAGAACTCGTCTATCTGTTTTTCTATATACTTGACAAATTCCTCATCCTGAAGCCATTTATGCTGAAATTGCCATCTACCTGATTCCTTTGTCAATTTTTTATCTACATATATTAGACAACAGGGTGCATGATCAGAGATCACGATGTTATCATAAAAGCAGTTTTGAATCTTGGACCTTAATTCTGTGGAAATCAAAAAATAATCAATACGTGAGAATGTCTTGTAGGTACTGGAATAACAAGAATAGGCTTTAACTTGTGGTTTCATTTCTCTCCATATATCTAACAATCTCAATTCTTTCATAAAATGATTAATAGTCATCCTACATCCAATGTGCGTACAATCCAGTCCTGTTGATCTATCCACACCTGGATTCAATGTACAATTAAAATCCCCTGCTATTATATGTTGCCCTGTAAGTGATGATAAGATGAGAAATAAATTAGCAAAGAACTTCTGATCATCTATATTGGGACCATATAAGTTCACTAGATTTATATTTTCTAATAGCAAAGAACCTTGAATGATTACATATCTTCCAAATTTGTCTCCAATTACATTTTTCACTTGAAAAGGAACTGATTTATGTATGAGAGTCATAACTCCCCTGGCTCGGGATGAAAATGAAGAGGTGAATACACTTCCCTGCCATCTACTCCTAATTCTTTTAACATCCTCCTCTATCAGATGAGTTTCTTGTAAAAACACAATTCTTGAACCCATGTCCTTTATTTTATTCATAACTTGTTTAAGTTTTTTTAAATTTTGTAGACCTCTGCAATTCCATGAAGTTAAATTAAGATTAACACTTTGGTCCATGATCAATAGAGAGTTTGGGATTACCTTGCAGTGTAAACATGCTCATACAGAGAAGCAAAAACATGAGTGGTTGAACATTCATCCTACAAACTACACACAAACAAATTTCCCCTTCCCACACTTGTGGCAAACCCCCCAAAATCAAAAGAAAAATTCTGTCTCCCGATATAGCCATCGACCGTTCCACACCCACGGGGAACAGCCTAAGCCACTCCTTCTTCATCCTCCCAATCACCCTAACTCTACTGCTTTTAATGACGTAACATTAACTCTCCTCTGTAGTTTTCCAACTTAATTCCAAAATTTTTAACAACTTTGTACATCATAGTTTTTTTTTTGTTTGTTTTGTTTTTGTTTTGTTTTTTTAATATATAATACAATCTATATTTTGTAAACTTACTATTTACTTCAAGTCAGTCAGATGCCTGTGCAAATGCTTAATTATTCTACCTTATATTTTGTTCATGCTTAGCTCCCACCAGTCTCTTCTTCTTCTTTGATCTTCTTGATGAACTCCTGCGCCTCCTCTGGGGTCTTGAAGATGTGGGTTCTGCCCTCATACGTGGTCAGCAGTCTCGCAGGATAGATTACACCATGACGAATCCCAAGGTTGCGCAGCTCCTTACGTACGGGATCAAACTGCTTCCTCAATTGCTGGATTCCTGTGGCCAAATCTGGGTAGAACCGCACCTGCTGGTCCTGGTGTTTAATCTCTCCTTTTTTAGCTCGTGCAGCGCTGAAGATCTTCATCCTGTCTCTGTTGCTAAGAAACTTCATAATTAAGGTCCTCGGCGGTCCCTTATCTCTCCGTGGGCCAATACGATGTGCTTTTTCCAGAATCACTGCTGATTGCAACTCCTCGCTGCCCAGCACCTCCGGAATCCACTTTTCCAGAAAGGAACATACGTCCCGACCTTCTGATTCCTCTGGAAGACCCACCAGCCTCAAATTATTCTGTCTCGACCGAGATTCCAAATCCAAAATATTATCTTCCAGAGATTTATTTTTTTTTTCCAAAGTGCGCACCTTTAATTGAAGACGGGTGACGTCATCTTCAGCACTAGCGAGACGGAGCTCCATCTGCGCCGTTCGTTCTACACAGTCACCCAATTCCTTTCTTATTCCTTCCAACGCTGTCATAATCCCATCAAATCTAGAGGAAAAGTCCGCTCTCATTGAACTCATGGCAGCCATCAGCGCATCTGCGCCATTCCCCGCAGATATCGCAGCGTTGCCAGCCTCCTCCGCCATATATGGAGTTTTGTTTACTGCGTCACAGACCTGAAAGTCCGTTAATTTGGACTGTTTCGGCGGCTCGCTTTTTCCTTTTCCTGGTTTTCCAGCCTTAGGCTTCGCCGACATATCTTCGCCCAAATGCTGGGATACGTTCTGTCCCAAATGAGAGAGTTATTTGCCGATTTTTTTTTTTCCAGGAGCAGAGCAGAGCGAGACACGTCCGTCCTACGTGGCAGCCATAACCGGAAGTCGTCTCTGAATATTTAATGCGGTGAGAGATTAGTCATAATTTTAGCCCCATGAGTTTTGTGTTAGAATAATCAGATATAACATTTTATCCTGTAGCAGCTTTTTTTTTTTTTTTTTATTTAAGTTTTTGTAAAGGGTATACAGGTCGTTACAGCAATGCATTGTTTACATTTTCATCACATGTTCCCTTATTTTCTGATATCTGACAACATTGGAAGAATAATTCTTACAACACCCCTTTTTTTTTTTTAAAGTGAAAGAAAAAGTGAAATTAAAGAGAAAAAAAAAACAAAAAAAAAAAAAAACAACAACAAACAAACCAGCAAAAAAACAAACAAAAAGAAAAAGTAAGTAAATAAAGGTAAAAGAGCATCTGAGTAGCGTTGGAACAAAGAGCGGAACCATTATTGAAATGGTATTTGTCAAAGATTAGATCTAATGGAAGACACATATGCGATCCAGGGTTGCCAAAAGTTCATGAACCCATCCATGTCCTGTCTCAGTGCGAATGTCAACTTTTCCATCGAGTAAATGTCTTGGATCACGTTAATCCAATCTTCAGGTGTAGGACAGTCCTTCAACATCCATTTTTTAGTTAGAGCTTTTTTGCTTGCCAATATTAAAACATTGAATAAGTATTTTTCTCCTCGTCTTTCCAGTGAGTCCGGTAGTAAACCCAAATACAAAGTTACAAAAGAAAAGGGAACTGTTATTTTGAATATTTTCCCCAATATTGTCTGTACATTGGTCCAATATTGGTGGATAACTGGGCATGACCAAAACACATGAAAATGATTTGCAGTCTTTTCACCACACAAGCGCCAACAGTTCAATCCCTTATGGGTAAATTTGTTTTGTGCAGGTGTTCTGAAAAATCTTACCAAGTTTTTCCATCCAAATTCTCTCCACTGCAGGGATGAGGTACTTTTCCATTGCTGTTTATTTAGCTTTTCCCATATTTCCAGTTGTAAAGTGAAATTCCCCTCTTTTTCCCATCTCTCTTTTATATAAGATGTGTTGTCTCCTTTTAAGTCTTGAAGACCTTGGTATATTTTAGAAATGTATCTGATCCCTGGGATCCCTTTATATGCCATTAAGAAGACCTTCAGAACACCTGACTGGGCCCTTTCCAAAACCTCCTTTTTAAGTATATTGTTTATGTGGTGTCTAAGCTGGAAGAACCTGTAAAGGTCTTGATTTATTAGGCCTTGTTTTTTCAAATCTTCAAAACTTCTTAAGATTTGCCCTTTAAAAAAATCGTAATATTTTATCAGCCCTTTCTCCTTCCACTTTTTAAATCTGGTGTCTGTTTTATTAGGAGTAAAGTCCTGATCATAGGCAATCCATTGCAGAAGTCGATAGGGCTCTTTAGTTTGATTCTCTCTGACTATCTTAAACCAAATTTTTAGCGGGGTCTCTATCCACGGGTTAGTGTTATTCAAAAGCTTAGGTAAGGTATTGTTCCCTATTATCGCCTGTAGGGGGATGTCACTTGTTATTTGGCATTCGATCTCCTTCCATTGTGCAGTGTAGACTGGGTTACATATCTCTACTAAAGTTTTAATTTGTGCGGCTTTAAAGTAGTCCCTGATATTTGGCAGCGCGAGCCCACCTTTGTCTTTGTTTAGCTGTAGGGTTCTATATCTGATTCTAGGTCTCTTGCCCTGCCATATGAATCTTGAGATCCTTCTGTCCAGCTCCTGCCATGTTTTTTTGGGAGGTTCTACCGGTATTGTTTGGAAAAGGTATAGAAGACGTGGAAGTATATTCATTTTGACTGCTTCAATTCTTTGTGCAGTACCCAAGAATGGTATCATATTCCATCTTGCTAGGTCAGATTTTATTTTTGTCACCAGTGGATCATAGTTTAGTGATATAATTTTGTTGAGTTGTTTCGGGATATTGACCCCCAGATATTTCATAGATTCCGACTCCCAGTTAGTTTTGAGTTTGCTTAGTGAATAATGATTTGGGTCATAGTTGAATGTTAAAACTTGGGTTTTATGCATGTTTAATTTGTACCCCGATAAATCTCCATACTCTGAAAAAACAGAGGTTAGTTCTGGTAAAGAAGTGTCCGGCTGCCCTAGGTATATTAAAATGTCATCAGCAAAGAGTGCTATTTTATGTTCCTTCTGACCAAGTGTAATACCTTGAATTTTTTGATTTTGTCTTATCCATTGGCTCAGAGGTTCTATGAAGATTGCAAAGAGCAGTGGAGACAGGGGGCAGCCCTGACGACATCCTCTTTCCAGTTCAAAAGATGATGATAAATTACCGTTAATCCTTATTTTAGCTGTTGGTTTTTTATATAATGCCTGTATAGTTCTAATGAAGTTGTTATGAAAATTGAAACTGGATAAGATTCTATATAGAAAAGACCAGTCAACCGAATCGAATGCTTTTTCAGCATCTAATCCCAATATGACTGCATTTAAGTTATATTTTTTTATATGATGAATTATGTGTAAAATGCGTCGAATGTTGTCTTGTGTCTGTCTTTGTCTTATAAAACCTGTTTGGTCTAAATGAATTAGGTCTGTCAGTATATTTTCTAACCTTTTGGCAAGGATAATGGTAAAAAGCTTATAGTCCTGATTTAGTACACTGATTGGTCTGTAGTTGGAGCACTCTAGTTTATCCTTTTCAGGTTTAGGTATAACTGCAATGACCCCTTCTCTCCAGGAGGGGGGGATTTCCCCTGTGTGGAGGACATAATTAAATGTTTTCAGGAGGAGAGGAGATAGTTGCTGTTTAAAGGTTTTGTACCACTCTGCTGTATAGCAATCAGCTCCTGGGGATTTGTTAGCTTTAAGTTTCATAATTGCTTTTTCCAATTCTTTAGGATGTATTTCTGACAGTAGTGTTTTATTTTGTGACTCCGTAAGTTGGGGAAGGTTTAATGTGTTTAGGAATGCCTCGGATGCGTTTTTATGTTTTTTGTGGGAGTATAAGTTCTTATAGTAATTCTCGAAGCTTTTAAGAATATCCTGAATTCTGAATTTTATTTCCTTTGATACTGGGTCTCTGATTTTGTAGATTGCTCTTTCTGTTTGATGTTTCCTCAATTTATAGGCTAGCAATTTTGCCGATTTACTGCCTGCTTCATAGTATTTTTGTTTCAAAAATGTAAGTTTCTTCTGGATTTCTATTGTGTAGATCTCATTTATTTGGTTTTTAATTTCCTTAATCTTGAGCGAGTCAGTAGAATGAGTGTTGCCTTTGTGTTCTTTTTCTAGGTTCCTAAGTTCTGACTCTAATGTGGATAGTTTTTCTTGTCTTAGTTTCTTTTGGGTTGCCAGTTTTGCAATAATCTTTCCTCTTATTACAGCTTTGCATGCATCCCACAGTATTAAAGGGGATACTTCTCCATTATCGTTATCTTCCAAATATCTGAGAATATCTGATTCCAATTCATCTTTCAATGGTCCTTTCAGGACATTTGAATTTAACCTCCAAGAAAATGTATTATTTGTGTATTTTTGGATATTTAAGTCCATGTAGATCGGACTGTGGTCAGAGAGATCCATCAGTCCTATTTTACATGTTTTTACTCTTCCAATGTCTCTATTAAACATAAAAAAATAGTCAATCCTTGAGTAGGATGAATGTGGAGTTGAGTAAAATGTATAGTCTTTTACACTGGGGTTGAGTTCCCTCCACACGTCACAGATTCCCATTTCTTTTAGTAGCATCCGAGTCTTCCTGTTTTGGGTGTTATTTTGATGTGGAGAATTACCAGAAGCATCCCAGTATGGATTCAGTCTAAGATTGAAGTCCCCACCACATATCACTAAACCTTGAGCTTTAGTTATCATTAGGTCGAATACATTTTTATAAAATTTCCAGTTAGCCCCTGGGGGAGCATACACATTCAGCAGGGTGATATTTTCTCCCTCTAGCCGCCCAGTTACCAAACTGTATCTCCCTTCTTTATCTTTGTGTTCTGATTTTTTTTCAAATGTAATTTTGGTTGATATCAATGTCGCTACTCCCCTCCTCCTCCCTGATTTATATGAAGATGAAGAGATCATTTTAAACCCTTGTCTACTGAGTTTATTGTATTCCACGTCTGTTAGGTGGGTTTCTTGTAAAAATATTATTCCTGCTTTGTCTTTTTTCATTTTGCCTAGAATCTTGGATCTTTTAACTGGATTCAGGATTCCTTTTACATTATATGAAATTATTTTGGTTACACCCTGTTTCTCCATTGTGTTGTTTTGTTTAGTATAACTGTGTGGTGGCCCTCATTTGTGCTACTCAGAAACTGAAAGAACATTAAAAACAAGAAAAACATTAAGAACATAGTGTATAAAACTTTAAAACAGAAAGCTGTCAGAAGAACTTCCTGAGCTGAGGTCTTTTTAAAGACCCTGGAAGAGCCTTGATGGAGTGAAGGCCCTGAGGGAAATTCCTCAAACTCTGTTACGTGTTGAGGGCCCTCTCTTACCCCTGTAAGCTGCCCCATGCTTTTAACGTGAGTTTCAGAACCCAATCCAAACTTGTAATGATTTTTTTTTTTTTCCTATTATGCCTAAACCCTGTGAAATTGTGTGCACCCTCCCACCCCCATCACATCATTCACGCAAAAACAGTATTTGTTAGTATGAGGAGAACATGTGGATTATTGTCACATTTCTATTTTAACAATTTTATTTTTTTTTATTACAAAGACTTATTTGTTTCAAATATTATGACTGTTCCATGAAATGTTTTACCACATGCTGAATACGCATCTCCTTTAATGTTTGTTACCTTGTATGAGGGGGGTTGGATGTGCGGATTGATTCAAGAGAAAAAAAAAAAAGGTCGCTATTCCAACCTGAAAACGGATAGTTTATCCGCGACGCTCTGGCGCTGGGTTTCCCGCTGCTGGCCCGTGGATTTTGAAGGTCTTTGTGTTGTCCATGTTTGCGCTTTGATCTTCTCACTCGGGTCTGCTGCGGGTTTAAATACCGTTACCGGGAGCCCTCTTTTCGCCATGTCAGCTGTTGCTTCTTCCGCCGAATTATAGAGACACGTTTCATCGCCGTAGAAGACCCTTAACTTCGCAGGAAATGGAGTCTGAAAGCGCAATTTCTTCTCTCTTAACACCTTTTTCGCGTCATTGTATTCCCTGCGCTTTTTAAGGACCTCCGGGGCGTAATCGTGTTCCACGTAGACTTTTCTCTCCTGGTGCATAAATCCTTTTTTCTGCCAGGCCAGTCTTACAACCTCTTGTTTTATTTTGAAATTGGAAAATCTTACCAACACCGAACGTGGGGGCGCTTCCGCCGCCGGCCTAGCGGCTAATGAACGATGTGCCTTTTCTATCTTCAAGTCGGTGGTTTGTGGAATATCCAATTTCTCTCTTAGTAAGGATTCCACGCATTCTGCCATTGAGTTAAAACCGTTTTCGGCTCCTTCTATCAGACCATGAATTCTTATATTGTCTCTTCTCTCTCTTCCTTCTTGGTTGGCTAGCTTAGCCTCTATAGATGCTTGTCTTTTGCGTAGGTCCAGCACAGAATCTTCGAGCACTTTTATTCGTTCCTCTGTTTCCAAGATTCGGTTCTCGGCCTGGTCCACTCTGCTGTTTGTCCTTTTCAATTCTTCTCTGAATTCCCGAAATTCGGCCGTAACTTCTCGGCGAAATCGTCGTAGCTCCTCAAATAGTGATTTCAGGCTAACCTTTTTGTTAGCTATCACCAGTTCCTCGTCTTCTGAACGGAGATCTTCCAGTTCAGATTCTCCGGCCGATACGTGTCCTGGCCTGGAGAATTTCAGTTTCTTCTGTTTTCCTTTAGACATGATGATTTTGTCTTTTGATTTTCACTCCTCCAAAAATCCGTTAAGTTTGATTTTCAAGGTGTTATCCTGGATTGGGTCTGAGAGCTTCAGTGTTAAGCTGCAGTCGCCATGGCGTCCAGACCGGAAGTCCTATCATGTAGCAGCTTTTAATGTTTTGTCTTATACTGTGTTAAGAAAAATGTGCTGAAATTAACAAAATTTGTGTATAACGATGTCAATAAAAACGTCAATAAAAACTTTCTTTCCCATGAATAGTGTTTGTGCATTGTTTACCTCCTATAATTATAAACTGTATTGTAAGTAGAATCCATAAAATGTATGCTTCATCTGCCAAAATTTTTTTTAAGGTTCCCAATTTGGATTCAAACATTTTATCTGCCAAAAAATTGCTTGATTTGGTTGTTCAGTGTGAAATTGCAAATATAGTACTGTAACTTGCTCTGTCCAACCTGTGAAATAGTCTCAAAGGACAATAACTCTGTATTCTACCTGCAGTGCCATGCAAGTCATGATTTAAAAATGACTTGATTTAGTAATTCAGGATTACATTGTAAAGATTGTGGGCAGACTACTACTGTCCATTAGCTTTAATAATTTTCAAGATGCCTGTAAACCCGTAATCAGGGCCCGAGCCACTGACAGTGTCTGTGGGCAAGAGCCCTATTGTATCCGCTGTGTTTATTATTATTTTTCTGCCTAAACAATTGCATTTTTGACCCACTAAACATTAACTAAAACTCAAAAACTCAAAGGTGTGGCCACAGCACCATGGCGAAGTTTGACTCCACCCCTTACAACATCAAACAACTGTAACTCGAGTAAAACTTGTCCAACTTCCACCAAAGTTTCTATGATCGATAGTAGTCCTGCCCCTGAACATGTCTATATAAAAATAATTGACAAAAGTTAGAGTGCCACCTAGTGATTAAAGGAAGAATTGCCGAAAACTCTTACTTCACTCACACGCCACTTGCCAGAATGACGTGAAATTTTCTGAGTTTCATCAGACCCAATGGATAGTCATAACTGCACATCAACTTTAGCATTGTGTCGCTGCTGTTACCATGGAAACGCCCTCCTCACCATTCAATCTGTGACCTTGTTGGGAGGCTTGGGAAGATCTTGGAGTCACAAAATCTGGACCATAGGTCGAGGTGACTGTCATTTGTAGTTCTATATGGGTGGGCAACACATAACTGATAGGTAAGTGTTACCATGACGACATGGCGAAGGTTGACTCCTCGCCATGGAACATCGGACAGTTGTAACTTGGACAAAATTTGTCTGATTTTCACCAAATTTTCTACGATGGATATTAGTCCCACCCTGAACACTCCTGTATAAAATAATTAACAAAAGTCAGAGTGCCACCTAGTGGTTAGAACAACAGACACTTGTAACTTGGACAAACTTTTTCCGATTTTCACCAAATTTTCTATGATGGATATTAGTCTCACCCTGCACGCTCCTATAAAAAATAAGTAACAAAAGTCATTGCACCACCTAGTGGTTAGAACAACAGACACTTGTAACTTGGACAGACTTTGTCCAATTTTCACCAAATTTTCTACAATGGATATTGGTCACACCCTGAACGCTCCTATATAAAAATAATTTACAAAACTTATAGTGCTACTTACTGGTTAGAACAACGGACACTTCTAACTTGGATAAACTTCGTCCGATTTTCACCGAATTTTCTACGATGGATATTAGTCCCGCCCCCACACTCCTACATAAAAATGACTGACAAAACCTGTGCAACCAGTGCTTGCCATGACGATGGGAAATTTTCTGAGCTGGCTGAGTCTGCAGGCACGCAGGGGGGCAAGGGCCCACTTACAGCTGTTTGCAGCTTTAATTACAGCTATTTCCACTGCCAGAAACTAATTAAGGGTTATAACTTTAATTGAAACTGTTTTTATGCCTTAAAAGTAATTGGTTTGTGCCTTCTGGGTTAAATTGTACACTGTTCCTTTCCAATAGTGTGAAATACCTCTGCAATAGTGTTAAAGATGCACAGCTATCCTTAAATGTTTCTTTTTAACCGCAAAAATTAGATTAAGGCTCCTACTTTAAAGAGAAAGATTGTTTCTGTCTTAAAAGGGTTGCATGGCAGTCTTGAGTGTCATTGTTAAAAATTTCAGACAAACATGGTCATGACATGGGAAACAGATGATTAGATTTTGGTGATGATCTGAGAGTGCATACCTCCACCAAGTGCTTTGTTTGTATTTGTGCAGCAGGATTACACGAAAACTATTGGATGGATTTGGATGAAAGCTAGAGAGGAACCCATTACATTTCGGTGATGATCCGAGAATGCATACCTCTGCCAAGGCTCTTATTTTCTCACAGTGTGGTAGCAGCAATACTCCAAAACTAATCGACAGACTTTGATGCAATTTTCACCACAAGTGGCTCTAGGCCCACACACAAACCCTTTACATTTTGGAGGTGATACATGAGAGACAGAAGGAGCCTTGGCAGAGGTATGTGATCTTTGAGTGCTGAGAGAGGAGGATGGTGACTAAGCTGTCATCTCTGCTGGAGTCCAAGTCCCACCCCGCACGGGACACGCTGAATGCACTGAGGAGCTTATTTAGGGGTAGGCCCATGCCATCCTAGGTGCGCATCGGAGAGGTTCCGCAGGTCCTTCCTACCTACGGCTGTCAGATTTTATAGCCTAACCGGTGACCTCATAGAGGTTGTATTAAGTGTACTAAATGTCACAGCTTTGCACAATAGAGATTGTCCCTTCCAATACACAACTAAGATAATGACAATTATTATTGAGGGTGGCAACAACACCGTTGATTCAAATGTGAAATATACTGTTTGGGTACGTATTTATAATCTGCTGGGTATTTTAACAAACCGTAATGCTGTTGATACCATCTAGCTGCAATGCTCCTGCACTGTGTATATAACAGTGTACATATGTATATTCATTTACTGCTTTGGCTAACCAGTTATCTTATTATCTTATTTACTATTGCTCTGAGTCCTGCCATCCCTTTGCTGCTACAACCCTGGAATTTCCCCATTGTGGGACTAATAAAGGCTTATCTCGTTAATGATAATTTTTATACGGTGAGATGTTGGCCTTGGATGAATTCAACCTCAGTCATTAAAACAGTATTTGCAATTTACCCCTAAAGAACTAAATCAAGTCATTTTTAAAGCATGTAAACTGTTTCAATCAACATTAAGACCTTAAATCAATTTTTGGCAGGTGACATACAGAGTTATTGTCCTTTCAGACTGTTTCACAGGTTGAACAGAGCAAGTTACTGTACTCTATTTGCAGTTTACCCCTAAAGAACTAAGGGCGCACGAGGGCGCACGAGAGCGCCCTCGTGCGCTCTTGGACGCACGATGGAGCTGCGGGAGCTGCATATTCGTTCTTCCACTGCAGACACAGCCGTGAACAGATTAGATCATCTGATTGACCTCTCATTCGACTAATAAGAGCCTTGAATTGGGTTTCTGAAACCTTGAAGAACCAATGACTGAAAACTTGGCAAGAAGGACCCGCCTACCAACGCAGCGAGCCAATTGAAGCACAGAAGTTCCCTGAGCTGTTTTGTCTACAAAGGCTGGGTGAAGAGAGACTGCTTCAGCAGCCACAGGCAGTGGTTTATTTATTTTTATTTTTTAATTCCAGCAGAGTGTTTAGGATTCTCTTATATGGTCAACATAGACCGACGGAGGCCGACGACGAAGGTCGTAAATCATTCGCCAAAACCGCAATCATGGAATTATGTTTTGACCGGGTCGCAAGACCGGAACCAGAGCAGACCAGCGTCGTGTTCGTCTGACAATGAGGAAGAGAAGTTGGCCAGGACAATGTGGCTGTGAAGAGGTAAGGTGTTATAAGCCAAATTATTTTTTGTCCCTGAAAATTGTAATCAAAAATGACTTTTGACCGATCGGTAAATTACAACTGTGCGGCGCACAATGTCCGAAGTGCGTGCACCGCGTTACACAGTTCTTCGCCGCTTCCGGACCGTGAACCCCCCCCCCGCCTCTACGATTCTGTAGCGGTGGGGGGGGGGGGGAGCCGCGGTGACAGCGCTGCTGTGGAAACATGCCTTATCCGAGTGTAATCCGTCATGTAGGGAGGGCGGATCTCCGTCCTCTGTAGCGGGGTGGGGTGGGGGGGACAACCCCCCCCCCCCACACCCACACACACAGACACAGCCCTGAATGTGACCTTTCATTTGAGCCCAAGATGAAGCTTCTATATTAAATCATTCAAAAGTTAGACATTTTTCCAAACTGTGCCATTTGGCACAATTTGGCACAGTTCCAAAACGCCTGGGAACAGCCTGAGAACAAAGCTGTGTAAAATATTCATTTTTTGTGGTATTGTTACAAAATTTGGACCTCAGCTGGATAACACTTGGTTCTACATTTCTGTTGCATTTTCCAGCCCGAATCTGAATCTGTGTGTTATTTGCAAGCATTTGTATCCAAAAAAACACCCAGGCCAAATTTATTTTCTTCAGGTTCACTATGTTTAGATGACTGTAACTCAGTGGCCGGAGCACTTAGAGAGATCTTTTTTTTTTTTTGCCAAAAAATTCAAAGTGTTTTCTTTTAAATGAGACCAACCCCATGAAGATGCTGCAAAGGGTTGAAGAACAGCTTTCGATTTACTTTGGGCACATTATTTTTTGGCGTTTTTAGGAAAATTGACCGGAGTGCAAGGGGGTTAAAAACTGCATTTTGTGTTTGCTTGTGTTATCTTTGTCTAATATTTAAATTTGTTTGATGATCTGAAACATTTACTAAGTGTGACAAATGTACAAAAAATGAGAAATCAGGAAGGGGGCAAACACTTTTTCACACCACTGTACAGTATATATGCAGTCATGTTAAAAAATTAGGACACCCTGTATCAGCCTGTGTGTTTTTTAACATACTAGTACATACCCGTCCATGCCTGTAGAAACCAAGTATAAGCAAGTACTTCTGCATGCCCATTGTCTCAAGGTCTCCTTCTGTGTGAGATAGCTGTGTTGTTCACAGTCATGCCACAGGCATCACTGACAGAGATTTCTTGAATTTATACAGTGCCTTCTGCCTTACTGAGTGAGATTTCCTGATCTCCTGGTTCGAATGGGTGTGGTTTAAAGTAGTGTGTTGTATTCAGTCTCAGCTTCTCTGTGCCTTGCCTGGCGTGCAGCGTTGCTCGCTTTGCGGGCATTTCGGCTTCAAGTGACTCAGCACGTGCATGGCGCACTGCCACACATTTCCTGTCTGTCTGTGCATCCCTTGGCTGTTGTACCCTATGCTGGTGAAGGGTCTCCTCCTGTGGCAGGCATCATAGGACACAACATCACAGGTAGCCTGTCCTATTGCCTATATGACGGCATCACCTATATGACATCATTGCGAGTCCTATGTACCTTGAGATCATAGGATCATCATTATAGGACATCCTGCAGACATCATAGGCCGTCCTATGATGTCCTATGATCGTAACAGACACACAGACATTTCTTGAATTTATAGAGTGATGGTTGTCTGTCTCTCTGTGTTGGCCCTGCGATGGACTGGCGATCTGTCCAGGGTGTACCCTGCCTCTCGCCCAAAGATGCTGGGATAGGCTCCAGCCTCCCCGCGACCCAATACAGGATTAAGCGGAAGAAGATGGATGGATGGATGGATGATGATGATGATGATGATTTGGACATATGGATATTTAATATCAATGTTAAAAATACTGGGAGAGTCATGTAATACAACTAAACAATAAAAAATTGATTAAAGACTTTTATCAAATTTTCTGTAAAATGTAATTCTAAACAAATAGAAAGGAATAAATTAGGACACCCCCCACTTTTTTAGGACACCCCCACATTCATTCCTACTTAAAATGGCTAAGCTAAATGTTAAAAAATGTAAATTGAAAAAAAACAAGGTTAGACATAGATATGTCAACATTTCTTAATAAAGATAGATGGATAGATACATAGATAGATGTACTTTATTGATCCCATACTTGAAAATTACAGTGTAACAGCAGCATGAAAGTAGACAACAAAACAACAGAAACACACACAGCATAATAGACAAATTCCTACTTAAAATGGCTAAGCTAAATGTTAAAAAATGTAAATTAAAAAAAAACAAGGTTAGATATAGATATGTGAACATTTCTTAATAAAGAACTGGTTATTTAATAGGGTGTCCTAATTTTTTCAAATTTTGCCATAATATAATCAGTTATATTTTATTTTTCATATGATTCGATGGGCAGCACGGTGGCGGTCCTTAGCACTGTGGCAGCACAGCAGCTCACCCTTGGCCGGGGGATCTCGGGTTCGATCCCAGCCCCCGACCAACAGTGATCTGTGTGGTGTTTGCATGTTCTCCCCGAGTCTGTGTGGGTTTACTCCAGGATTTCACCGGTTTCCTCCCACATGCCAAAAACATGCAAGTTAGGTTAATTGGCATCAACTGGGGATTCTAAATTGTCCTTAGGTATGACTGTGAGAGTGAATGGCTGTCTGTCTCTCTGTGTTGGCTCTGCGATGGACTGGTGATCTGTCCAGGGTGTACCCTGCCTCTCGCCCAAAGATGCTGGGATAGCCCCCCCCCCCACCCCACGACCCGAAAAGGATTAAGCGGAAGAAGATGGATGATACACGATGGCAAATAGCTTTTGTTGTTTTTCACTTTTAATCATGGACCTATAGCCCACAGGACAGAGAATGCAGATTATGCATTTATTCATTACATTCCAAGGAGGTAATGTTTTCATCCGTGTTGGTTGGTTGGTTTGTCTATTTGTTTGTCTGTCAGCAGGATTACACAAAAACTACTGGACAGATTTTTAGGAAATTTTCCCCACAGGTAGCCCTTGGCCGAAGGATGAACCCATTAGATTTTGGTGATCATCTGAGAGTGTATACCTTCACCAAGAGCCGTTTGTATTGGTGCTGTGGGATTACACAAAAACTACTGGATGTATTTGGATGGAATTTTCAACAGAGGTGGTCCTTGGGCTAGAGAGGAACCCATTATACACTACCGTTCAAAAGTTTGGGGTCACCCAGACAATTATTTTGTGTTTTCCATGAAAAGTCACACTTATTTACCACCATGAGTTGTAAAATGAATAGAAAATATAGTCAAGACATTGACAAGGTTAGAAATAATGATTTGTATTTGAAATAATAATTTCTTCCTTCAAACTTTGCTTTCGTCAAAGAATCCTCCCTTTGCAGCAATTACAGCATTGCAGACCTAACATGATTGCACAAGGGTTTTCTAATCATCCATTAGCCTTCTGACGCAATGAGCAAACACATTGTACCATTAGAACACTGGAGTGATAGTTGCTGGAAATGGGCCTCTATACACCTATGTAGATATTGCACCAAAAGCCAAACATTTGCAGCTAGAATAGTCATTTACCACATTAGCAATGTATAGAGTGTATTTCTGATTAGTTTAAAGTTATCTTCATTGAAAAAAAGTGCTTTTCTTTCAAAAATAAGGAAATTTCTAAGTGACCCCAAACTTTTGAACGGTAGTGTATTTTGATGATGATCCAAGAGCACAGACCTCCACCAAGGCTCTATCTTCTCACAATGTGTTCACAAGATTACTCCAGAAATAATGGAGAGAGTTTGATGAAATTTTCACCACAGGTGGCTCTTGGGCTGCACACAAACCCATTACATTTTGGACATGATGAGTGCATGCCTCCACCAAGGCTCAATGTCCTAGCAATGGTTTAGCAGGATTACGCAAAACTACTGGATGGATTTTTACCTGCTACCGATATGCAGTGGCAGAACAGAGTTTGGGTGAACAACAGCCTTGGCAGAGGTATGTGCTCTCTGAGTGCAATCTAGTTAAGAACTTCAGTCAAGTACTTTTAGATATGTTGATGAAGTAAAATTAAATTCAGACCTGCTAAGCAAAGTAACTCCCAAAAAGTTAGCTTGATTTGTTCCTTGTGTAAAATATTTTTTGGAATAGAATGAAATGACTGAAGCTCATAAATAGAGTTAATTTCTTCAAGTTTAGACTGTCTTCTTGGGCTATCATAGGGGTGCATATGCTGGCAGAATTATTTCCCAGGATAGAAAGCCCCTTAAAAACTTAGGATCTCTTAGTCTAAGCACAAAACAATTTGGGGAATGGAGTTATGAAAAATGCACTGATAAATGGAGCAAATGTCATGCATTTCACTCTTTCCATTTTGGCGCTATCACACGATGCACAATGAGCTCACTTGATCGCCAGATTTGGCACCCCCAAAAATAACAAGCTTCTCTTGGTCCCAGCATTAAGTATTTTGGGGAGTATAATGAGGAAACTGACACTGGTAAATGGAGCAAATGTCATGCATTTCACTCTTTCCATTGTGGAGCATTCACACAATGCATAACCAGCCCACTTGATCGCCAGATTTGGCACCCCTGAAAATAAATAAATAGATAGATAGATAGATGAACTTTATTGATCCCAAACTGGGAAATTAGTGTAACAGCAGCATGACAGTCAACAACCAAACAACAGAAACACACAGCATAATAGAAAAAGGGATTATCCATGGAAAGTAAAACTACTATAAACTTATATACATTATATATGAATAGATGTATTGTGTATGTATATTCACTGCTCTTATTTTCTTATCTTTTAAATTATTGCTCTGACTGTTGCTATCCCTGTGCTGTTGCAATCCTGGAATTTCCCCATTGCGGGACTAATAAAGGCTTATCTTAGATGGTGACCCGTATAGGTACATGAATCATACCCGCTGTGCAATGCAGGACAATCAGGTGCAGAGTGAAATGTGAGGCACCAATTACACTATAAGGTGCAGTATGGTAGTATAGTTATGACCTGAGTACAACATCAGAGTGAGTTATTGTACAGTGAAATGGCACGAGAAACAAAGTAGGTGGCGGTAATGCACCTGTAAGCTGGTTGCCAACCGCCAATCAAATCTAAAAGAAGAAGAAGAAGAAGAAATGTCATGTGGCAGCAAAGATTTCCTGTACCTAACTCTTCTTCATTGAAGCTGTAGCAGTCTGCTGGAGAAAGTTCTACGCTGTCTGTCCAGTGCGTGGTGGAGGGAGTGATCAGGATTGTCCATGATGGATCGCAGTTTATTTAGTGTTCTCCTCTCCACCACAGTCTCAAAAGTCTCTGGCCTGAGACCAATTACAGAGCCAGCCTTCTTGACAATTTTGTCAAGTCTGTTAGTGTCGCTGGCTCTGATACTGCTACCCCAACAGACAACAGCAAAGATGGCACTGGTGACAAAAGCCTGATAGAAAAGCTCCAGCATCCTGTTGCACACGTTGAAGGATCTCAGCTTCCTCAGGAAGTAGAGTCTGCTCATCAACTTCTTGTGCGCAGCATCGGTGTTAGATTTCCAGTCCAGTCTATTGCTGATCCTGACACCCAGGTATTTGTAGTCCTCAACCACCCCCACATCCTTCCCCCAATCTGCAATGTCTGTGAAGCCGTCCTCTTCTTCCTGAAGTCACTCACCATCTCTCTGGTCTTGCTGACGTTCAGCCTCAGGTGATTCTGCTCTGTCCACTTCACAGATCTGTCTACCAGTACCCTGTACTCCCCCTCCTCTCCCCCTCTTATACACCCAACAACAGCTGAGTCATCAAGTCATCAGAGAATTTCTGCAGGTGGCGTGACTCGGTGTTGTACTTAAAGTCAGTGGTGTATAAGGTGAAGAGAAAAGGAGAGAGCACAGTCCCCTGTGGAGCATCCATATCACTAATCACCACATCAGACAAAACACTGCCCAGCCAGACAAACTGTGGCCTGCCTGTCAGGTAGTCAGTAATCCAGGAGATCACTGAGCTGTTGACCACTATCCCCCGTGGCTTCTCACCCAGAAGTGGCTGGATGGTGTTAAAGGCACTGGAGAAATCAAAGAATGTGATTCTCACAGTGTCTCCTCCGCCATCCAGGTGCAGATGGGCTCGTTGCAGCAGGTAGATGACGTCTTCAACTCCTAAATGGGGCTGATATGCAAACTGCAGAGTCCAGCCACGTCTTCACGTGTGGCCTCAGGTTGGCTAAGGCCAGTCTCTCAAGGACCTTAATCACATGTGATGTGAGGGCAACTATTCGATAGTCATTCAGGTCAAATGTAGACGACTTCTTTGGGACAGGAACCAGGTTGGACATCTTCAACAGCACCGGTACTCTCTCCAGACTCAGGCTGAGGTTGTATGGGTGTTTCAATACTGGAGCTAGCTGGTTGGCACAGGTCTTCAGGGACCTGGCGGAGATGCCATCAGGGCCCACAGCCTTCTGCTGACGGAATCACTCCAGCTGTTTCTTAACCTGGTCTGTAGTTACAGTGATGTGTGTGTGGGGAGGGAGGGTGGTATCTGTCCACTCATTATTCTCCCAAAAATACTTAATGCTAGGACCAAGAAAAGCTTCTTATTTTTGGGGGTGCCAAATCTGGCGATCAAGTGAGCTCATTATGCATTGTGTGATAGCTCCAGAATGAATTGAGTGAAATGCATGATATTTGCTCCATTTATCAGTGTCTGTCCCCTCATTATACTCCCCAAAATACTTAATGCTAGGACAAAGAGAAGCTGGCTATTTTTGGGGGTGCCAAATCTGGCGATCAAGTGAGCTGATTGTGCATTCTGTGATAGCTCCAGAATGGAAAGAGTGAAATGCATGACATTTGCTCCATTTATCAATGCATTTTCCATAACTCCATTCCCCAAATTGTTTTGTGCTTAGACTAACAGAACCTAAGTTTTTAAGGGGTGTTAGAATAATTTTGAGCTTAAATTATTCAAAGTCAAATAATCAGGCGGAAAGTTGAATTTATGTACATTTATTACAAAATCACCCCATTGGCCACCTTGGGGGAGAGGTTACAAGGCATGACATTCAGACACACCTAGAATCTCTAAAGGATCCATTCTTCTAAGTCTGATATATATAGGTAGGAGAAAGGAGAGAGAGGATGAGGATAAGGGAAGGGACAGAATGGGACAATCCTGATAACTGAGCTTATCCAGGCGGACGTCAGACACTCTGGAGACATGGGTCATTCAACTTATTTATTCAATTCAATTCAACATTATTTATATAGCACCATTTCACAACAACAGTCATCTCATAGCACTTTCAACTGTAGGGGAACCCCCACAGTTGCAGAAAGACCCCAGCAATCAGGCAATCCCCTGTGAGCAAGCACTTGGCGACGGTGGAGAGGAAAAACTCCCTTTTAACAGGAAGAAACCTCCAGCAGAGCCAGGCTCAGGGAGGGGCAGTCATCTGCTGCGACTGGCTGGGGGGTGAGGGGATAGAGAAGATGAAAAGAACAGATATGTAGAGAGCAAACAGCACGATGGGGACTCAATCTATGGGAGAGAACAAACAGATGTTAACCTCTTGCACTCCAGGATACCACGTGCGGTCACGTCTCTGCGTACTAGTGCGCCCTCGTGCGCACTTGTGCGTCCTAGTGCGCACTGAAAAAAGAAGCTGCATTTCCGTTCTTCCACTACAGACACAGCCGCGAACAGAAAGCCAAAGGAGTGCTTTGATTGGTTTAGATTTGATTGACCTCTCATTCAACTAATAAGAGCCTTGAATTGGGTTTCTGAAACCTTGAAGAACCAATGACTGAAAACCTAGCAAGAAGGACCCGCCTACCAACGGCTGCGAATACAGCGAGCCAATTGAAGCAGAGAAGTTCGACGATTTAAAGCTTGCATCCCGTGCGTAAAATCTGTTTTGTGTAAGCCGCTGTGTGTGACGGTAGCGTTCGCCAGTGTTTATTTTCTTACTACTGTTCTTATTTGTTTTGAAAAATCGTTCGCCAAAACCGCAATCATGGAAGCGCAAAACCGCAATAATGGAATCATGGTTTGACCGGGTCGCATGACCAGAACCACGAGTCGTAACAAGCGGACCAGCGTCATGTTCGTCTGACAATGAGGAAGAGATGTTCGCCAGCGACACTGCTGTTGTGGACAGTTAAGTGTTATAAGCTGAATTATTCTTTATCCCTGAAAATTGTAATCAAAATGACTTTTGACCAATCGGTAAATTACAACTGTGCGTCATCGCCACATGACGGACCGCGGCGCACGGACCGGACCGGAGAAGGCCCCCCCCCCCCCCCCCAGCTACTCCTCTGTAGCGGATTGCAGATATATTGCAGATATTTTAGTACAACTGTGCATAGTAGACCGCGGCGCACGGTCCCCATGGTCCGCCATGTGGCGATGGACGATGTCCGTCCTCTGTAGCGGGGGGGGGGGGGAGTTGTTATCCTCTACATTACAGATATTTTAGTATAATTTTTATTGCACTGTAGGTTATTTTTTCTTGTAAAAAAAAGCCACACATTTTTTATGTGGCATACTTCTTTGTGTGTTGGGGCTTGTTTGTTCATTCATTCATGAATGAATGAATAAACAACCCCCCCCCCCACACACACACACAGCCCTGAGTGTCACCTTTCATTAGAGCCCAAGATCAAGCTTCTATATTGAATCATTCAAAAGTTACAGACGTTTTTCCAAACTGTGCCATTTGACACAATTTGGCACAGTTCAAAAACGCCTGGGAACAACCTGACAAAAAAGCTGTGTAATATATTCATTTTTTTGTGGTATTGTTACAGAATTTTGACCTCAGCTGGATAACACTTGGTTCTACATTTCTGTTGCATTTTCCAGCCCGGATCTGACAGCTGTGTGTTATTTGCAAGCATTTGTATCCAAAAAAACACCCAGGCAAACTTTATTTTCTTCAAGTTCAGTATGTTTAGATGACCGTTACTCAGTGGCAGGAGCACTTAGAGAGATTATGACTGTTTTGCCAAAAAATTCAAAGTGTTTTCTTTTAAATGAGACCAACCCCATGAAGATGCTGCGAAGGGTTGAAGAACAGCTTTTGATTTACTTTGGGTACTTTATTTTTAGGCGTTTTTAGGGAAATTGACCAGAGTGCAAGGGGTTAATGACCAGCAAAAAAAAAAATATTTAATTGAGAGTGAAGAAAGGAGTGAGGCCCAGTGCATTATTGGAGGTCCCCCGACTGACTAAACCTATTAGCAGCATAACTAAGGGAGGGTTCAGAAACACATGATCCCTCCCTAATTGTAGGCTATATCAAAAAGGAAGGTTTTAACCCTATTCTTGAAAACAGAGATCGAGTCTGACTCCCGAATCCAAATTGGCAGCTGGTTTCACAGGAGAGGAGCTTGATAACTGAAGGCTCTGCCTCCCATTGTACTTTTGGAGATTCTAGGTATTACAAGTAATCCTGCATTTTGGGAGCATAGTGCTTCGTTAGGATAATACGGTAGGATCAGATCTTTTAAATAAAAAGGGGCCTGATTGTTTAGAGCTTTGTAAGTAAGAAGAAGGATTTTAAACTTAATTCTAAACTCTATGGGAAGCCAATGAAGGAAGGCCAGAACCGGAGAGATATGATGTCTCTTTATAGTACCTGTTAAAACTCTTGCTGCAGCATTTTGGATAAGCTGAAGACTTTTTAAAGATGTTTTAGGACAACCTGATAATAAAGAATTACAATAATCTAATCTAAAGCTAACAAAAGCGTGGATCAGTTTGTCAGTATCACTCTGAGACAAGATGCTCCTAATCTTGGCAATATTACGCAAATGATAGAAGGCAGTCTTAGAAACAAATTTAATATGTTAATTGAAAGACAGATCTTGATCAAAAATAATTCCAACGTTCCTCACAGAGCTATTAAGAGAAAGAGTAACTGCATCCAAACTGAAAGTTTGATTTGGAAAGGCATTTCTAAGGTTTTTTTGGACCATCAAGAATGACTTCAGTCTTATCTGAATTTAATAGCAGGAAATTACAAGTCATCCAAGCTTTGATTTCCTTAAGACAGGCTTCCAACTTGGCTAATTGATTACTACCATCTGGCTTCATTGACAGGTGTAGTGCCTAATGGAAGCATATATAAACTAAAAAGAGTGATCCCTGTGGAACTCCATGACTGAGCTTTGAGTTGAAAAAAAAACCTCATTATTGACATGAACAAACTGGAACCTATCAGATAAATAAGATCTAAACCACTGCAACGAAGTTCCATTAAGTCCAACATAGTGTTCTAATCTATCAAGTAGAATATTATGATCGATAGTATCAAAAGCTGCACTAAGATCTAAAAGGACAAGTACAGAAACAAGTCCATTATCAGATGCGATGAGGAGGTCGTTAGTGGCCTTCGCTAAGGCTGTTTCAGTACTATGATGGATTCTAAACCCAGATTGAAACTCTTCAAGTAAACCATTTCCCTGCAAGTGGTCAAATAATTGCGTAGCAACAACTCTTTCTAAGATTTTTGAAATGAAAGGGAGATTAGAGATTGGTCTATAGTTAGCTAAAACTCCTGGATCCAGCGTTGGCTTTTTGAGTAAGGATTTATATACATCCGTTTTAAAAGCCTGCGGTACATGGCCTAAAGTTAATGAAGAATTGATTATATGAAGAATAAAGCTACCAATAAGTGGGAAGACTTCTTTAAATAACCTGGTAGGAATAGGGTCTAAAAGACAAGTTGAAGGCTTGGATGAGGAAACTATTTTGTCTAACTCTAAAAGGTCAATTGGAGTAAACTCATCAAGACAGATATCAATTGAAGGAGTTGTAGTAGTTACTGTATTTAAGTTAACGGTGGGAAGAATCTGATTGATTTTATCTCTGATGGATGAAATTTTATTATTGAAAAAGTTCATAAAGTCCTGACTAGTAAGGTCTAAGGGAATGCTAGGATTGGCAGAGTCCTGACTCTTTGTCAACCTGGCTACAGTGCTGGAAAGAAACCTGGGATTATTCTTGTTCTCTTCTATTAATGCAGAATAATAACTCGTTCTAGCTTTTCTAAGAGATTTTTTATAAATTAAAAGATGATTTCTCCAAGCTAAATAGATTTCATCTAAATTAGTGGAGCGCCATTTTCTTTCTAATTGACGAGTCTTCTCTTTTAAGCTACGAGTTTCTGTGTTGAACCAATGAGTTAGAAATCTCTGATTAGACTTTTTCTTTTTTAAGGGGGCCACCAAGTCTCGAGTCTGATGCAGAGAAGCTGTAACACTATCTACCATGCTATCAATTACAGAAGGAGCAAGCTGTCTATAGCTTATTTCCGTTGTGTTGACACATGGCATAGAGGAAACAATCTGCATAAATTTGGTAACAACATAAATAAATAAATAGTAAAATCAAAGGTTAACAGACAATGGTCTGACAGTACAGGGTTATGAGGAGACACTAACAGATTTTCTATTTCTATGCCATATGTCAGAACAAGGTCCAATGTATGGTGGAGATAATGAGTAGAATTTCCTACTTTCTGAGAAAACCTCATCGAGTCTAATATTGAATTAAATGCCACATTAAGGCAGTCACTATCTACATCTACTGTACATGTATATTAAAGTCCCCTACTATAATTTTTCTATCTGATTTCAGCACTAAATCAGCTAAGAATTTGGCAAATTCGGATAAAAATTCTGAGTAGGTTGATGGAGGACGATAAACTATGGCAAATAAAATTGGGTTTAGCCTAAAATTGCTAAAGTGCCCAATACTGAGGACCAGGCCCTCAAAGGAATTATAACATGTTTTTTGCTTTACATTAACTAATAGTTTGGAATGGTAAATTGTTGCTACTCCTCCTCCATGACCAGAACTTCTGGGATTTTGACAGTTTCAATAACCAGAGGGAGTTGATTCATTTAACCTCTGGCACTCCGGTGTACCGCGGACGGGCACGTCTCTGCGTCCAAGAGCGCACTGAAAAAAAAAGCTGCATTTCCGTTCTTCCGATACAGACACAGCCGCGAACAGATCAGATATGATTGACCTCTCATTCGACTAATAAGAGCCTTGAATTGGGTTTCTGAAACCTTGAAGAACCAATGACTGAAAACCTAGCAAGAATGACCCGCCTACCAACGCTGCGAATGCAGCGAGCCAATTGAAGCACAGAAGTTCGAAAGCTGTTTTGTGTAAGGCTGGGTGGAGAGACTGACTGCTGCAGCAGATGAAAAAAGGACCTGCAGGAAGAACCGCCATAGACCCAGCAACACGGAGACCACCCACAAGTGCGACCTGTGTGACAGGGACTGCCATTCGTGCATCGGCCTGTTCAGCCACAGGCGGTGCTTTTTTTTTTTTTTTATTCCAGCAGACGTTTAGGATTCTCTTCCATGGTCGTCATAGACCGACGGAGGCCGACGACGAAGGCTGGGTGACACACACGCGTTCGCCAGTCTTTTTGAATTACTACTGTTATTTGTTTTGAAAAATCGTTTGCCAAAACCGCAATCATGGAAGCGCAAAACCGCAATAATGAAATTATGTTTTGACCGGGTTGCGAGACCAGAACCACGAGTCTGTAACAAGCGGACCAGCGTCGCGTTCGTCTGACAATGAGGAAGAGAAGTTCGCCAGTTACGCTGCTGCTGTGAACAGGTAAGTGTTATAAGCTAAATTATTCTTTATCCCTGAAAATTGTAATCAAAAATGACTTTTGACCGATCGGTAAATTACAACTGTGTGGCGCACGAAGTCCGAAGTCCGTGCGCCGCGGTACACGGTTCGTGCGCCGTGTCCGGACCGTGAACACCCCCCCCCCCCCCCCGCTACTCTTCTGTAGCGAGGGGAGGGGGAAGCCGCGGTGACTGCGCCGCGGTTGCCACATCGCCACATGACTATTCCATCATGTAGCGATGGCCGATGTCCATCCTCTGTAGCGGTGGCGGGGGGGAGTTGTTATCTTCTACATTACAAATATTTTAGAATAATTTATATAAAGCTAAATAAATAAAGCTAACAAGAACACAGATAAAAGGTGAACAGAAGGCTAAAGAGGGTGATTAGGTGACACTGAGTGCGCACACGAGTGCAAGAGGCTTGTTAAACAGAAATGAGAACTAACGGTAGATGGAAAAAAGTGGTTAAAATACAATTAAAAGCAAAATCCTCAGGAGAATGAGGAGAGCAAGCCACACGGACAGACAGCAATACAGGAAGTGACGATACGTTATCACAAGTGACGTAGTGGGTACACTACGTCACTTGTTTATGACATGAGATCCATAAAACTAACAGAATGTCCATGAAACACTAATCTATAAGATGAGGAGTTCCTGTGTATTCCTGTGACCCGAAACAGGACATGTCAAAGAGATTATAATAAATGGCTTAGATCATTCCTTGCGCATGTACTGATCCTCAGTCTGAACTTGCTGAAATTGCTCACAGAAACAGGCCAAGAATATATAAACTTATCCTATATGGAATGCACATATAAACATTAAACATGGCATATGAAAGGTGTGATACTTCTCAAATATAATAATACATTATTAATATCAATAGTATAGATAATATGGAATTTTTCTGTCGTATTCCCCCCTTGATGCTTAATAAAGCATCAGGATTAAAAGAAAAATAATAAAGTGAATGAATTAATATGTGTAAGAATTTACATGCTGTTATATGTCTTTGCAAGTTAAAAACGTGTATAGAATATATCAAAAGTGAATATGTGTGATGTGACCAAACATAATCTCAGACAGTGTCAAATAAGAACATAGAAAATAGTATGAAACAGCCTTAAATTATATTGCGACCTTCAAAAACATCCTCAGGTCAGTATTGCCCCTCTCACCATCCTCATCATCGTATTAAGGACTCACACAAGAAAAATCTGAAGTTATAAAAATCATTACCAAGTTTATGATGAGACTTCTCCATTAAGAGAAACACTAACTTCTATGAGTATCTGAGGTATTAATATGACCATTTGCATCATTTTCATGGCCCAAGCATGCAGAGTTCCAGAAAGAATGGAAGCAGCAGCCTTGGCACAGACACAACGTGCGGCACAGCACACCGGAGCTATTCAGGTGACAAAGAGAAAGAACTGGACTGTTCCTGTCCTCTCACCCAACAAACTATGGAGGTTACGACCAAGCGGACAGGTGATGAGTCTGTTTCAACGGGCGACACCGGAGAGGCTCCGGACACCTTCCATAACCACGATGGGCCTCAGCCAATGATGGAGACAGAGGGTGAAGGGTCCACAGCGAACACGATGACAACGGAACCGCCGCAGCACGGCGGAGGTCCCAAGCCGAACAAGTGCGCAGAGCGCACTCGTTCACCGGGAACCGGGAACACAACAGCACATGAAAACAAGTATGGCGCCGCTCCAAGTAATAGACTGGGTTTGGGATCATGCCGGAGAGAGACCGGGATAGCAACTGACCGGGCTGCAGCCAGCAAAACAACGGGCGCCGCTGAGGATCATGGTGAAGCTGGGAACAGCATGCTTTCGGATGACGGACGATTCGGTTCGGCACGCAAACAGACTACGGCATGTCCAGGTGGCGGCCCCAGGCAGCAGAGCTCCGCGGGAGTTGGTTGCCGCAGTGTGGGACCCGGGCCCCAGCATCATGAAGATTGACCCCACACAGAACGGTGTGCAGTGTATCGTGACCTGTATGTAATAAAGTTCCAGTTCCAGTGTAGCCTCCTCATCCGTCTCCTTTTGTGCCAGGTTTGTGGACATAACACATTTCACTTCCTGGTCAGGCATTGTTGTCATTACTGCTGCAGGTAAGCATGTCAGTGGGATTCTGATTCTTTCATTAATTTAGCAGTTTGTTAGATTGTTTGGTCTTTCTTTAGGCTGTTGCTCCCTTGTCTACTCTGTCTGATACTCAGCATGCATTGCACTTCCTGATCAGGCGTTGCTGTTGTTACTGTTACAGATAAGCGTGTCAGCGGGATTTTGATTCTTGTCAATTTAGCAGTTTGTTAGATTGTTTGGTCTCTCTTTAGGCCCCCTGGTCTGCTCTCTCTGAGGCTCAGCGTGCATTGCACTTTCCAATTAAATGTTGTTACCACTACTGCGGCAGGTAAGCGTGTCGGCAGGGTTCTGATTTTCTTGTCAGTTTAACCATTTGTTGCTTGTTATTTAGAGTGTTTGGTCTCTTTTTAGGCTGTTGTTTTCTGATGCTGCCCGTCATGACTTACTACTGGGTCAGCACAGTAACAAACCGCTGGTGGACTCGCGCTAAGGTCTCGTTGGTGCAGTGACCCCACCCCTGATCGGAGCTACGGGCCATCATCTGTTGCACTATCCTGCGCTGCGTGCCTATTCACCAGAGGCTCACATAATTAAAACTGCTGCTTTACCTTTGAGATTTAGCTGTGTGAGACCCACCTTGATGCTGGTGGTTTCTCATCCCATTTTAGAGGCTTTACATTATTAATTAAGGTCACTTTTATATGGGACTGGTTTGGAGGATTTTTTTTTTTTGGTGGGGGGGATTGCCTTTTTATGTTCTTTAGAGGCTTTAGTTTTGGGCGTTATTTTATATAATATTCCGAAAATTGTTTGCCTCTTCTCAGAGCAAATTTCTCCAAGAAGGTGCTTGTGAGTAGGTTGATGTTTTTCTGTATTGGAGAAATTTAATTAATTTAATCCATTGTTTATGGGTTGATTTTGTTTATTTGTAATTCTGGTATTCTGTTTTGTTATTTATTTTAAGTAGTTATTTTCTTGTTCTTGTTTTTTTTGTTTAAACGTGTTTTTTCATGCCTTCACAGTAATTTTATATCTTTTCATTTTAGAGCTGAAGGCCTACGGTGGTGGGATTGGTTGCCATTGGTGATCACATCCCTTTGTGTGCTGTGTGTTGCACCTTGGGCTTCGCCCTCACAATGTGTGTGTGTACACGTGTGTGTGTCATGTGATCTAGGGTGCCTTATATGCCTTGGGGACGGCAGTGGCTCAGGAGGTAGAGCAGGTTGTCCAATAACCACATGGTTGGCGGTTCAAATCCCGCTCTCTCCAGATATCCTGCCGTTGTGTCCCTGGGCAAGACACTTCACCCCAATTGCTCCTGGTGGGTCTGGAAGCGCCATGTTAGGCAGCATGCCACCATCAGTGTGTGAATGTGTGTGTGAATGGGTGGATTGCAGGATCTGTAAAGCGCTTTGGTCATCAAGAGATGAGAATAAAAGCGCTATATAAGTGAATGCCATTTACCATTTATGTGATGCCACAGTTAATGTTATTGACGTTGCTACTGGGCGGACCAATTAAGGTTTTTATATTTTATTATTGTGCTAATAAAAATTTCTGTAAACTTTGGAACACGTTTCTTGTCTTCTGAGTACAACGAACCTGTGTGCCCAAAGTTAAGGTTTGGGGAATAATTCTCTGGGTGAAATTCCCAGGGTGTCGTTATTGAGTTTCCATTGTGTGACATTAAGGTCAGTACTTTGTGCATCACCCCCTATTTTGGGGATCTCTGTGCCACAACACTTAGTATTGTTTATTCCTGCCATCCAATTTGAATAGACCTTGGATGGCCAAATGCTCAAAAAAAAAAAAAGTATTGAGATTTTTTTCAGGTTTTCCACTAAGATGCAATTCTGACAGTCAGTCACCAGATGGCAGTCTTTATTAGATGTTTCATAACACTGTGTCACTCATGAAGCAACTGTCTTAAAGTTGATCATTGTTTCATAAGGCCTCAGTTTCAACATCACTAAAGGTAGGTGAGAGGCACCCAAGTGTCATGTCGGACCATTCAAAACTGTTTACATCAGCATGGTCTGCATACTAGACGACCTGCAAGAGTACCTGACCACACCAGCAAGCACAGGCTTCATCGTCTTGCATGGGCCAGGGAGCATTTACGCTGGATGAGGGACCAGTGGGCTTCAGTGCTGTTATCTGATAAAAGTCGATTCACGCTGAGCAGAAATGATGGGCACCAACGATGTTGGAGACGTCAAGGAGAGTGCTATGCATCAGCCACTGCTGTCACCAGATGAGCCTTTGGTGGTGGTGGTGTTACAGTCTGGGCAAGTGTGTTTAGTCAATACAGAACTGCACTACACCTTGTGAATGGTACAGTGACAAGTTGATACTACCTGAATAACATCATTAATCCAGTCATTGTGCCCCTGCATGAACAACACAGGCCTAATTTCATCTTCATGGACGACAATGCTCAGCTCATCGAGATTGCATCATTAGGAAATGGCTGCTGGAGGCTGGGGTACCTCAAATGGAGTGGGCTGCATTTTCTCCAGACCTGACTCCCATAGAAAATCTATGGGATCAGCTGAGTCGCCGTGTAGAGGCTTGTAACTCTGCACCCCACAATCTCAATGACCTGAGGGCTGCCTTTCAAGAACAGTGGAATGCCATGCCTCAGCAAACAATAAGTCAACTTGTGAACAGCATGAGACATTGTTTTCAAGCTATAATTGATGCTCAAGGGCACATGACAAGTTATTGAGATATTGATATTTTTTGTTGTGGTATACTCACCACTGTTGTTGGCTTTTGTTTCAATAAATTGTTTGAGATGAGGAAATCACCATTGCATGCTTCTACTTAAATGCCCTACTTTCATGATATAATATCACTGTAGCGTGAACTTTTTACATTTTCATAAATTTCACCCAAAAGGCAAATATCCCTACCTTTTTGTGAATAGTGTATATCTATTTGCATACCTATTTGCATCTAATTGTATATTTAAATGGAGGCGTGTCAAGGGAGGAGTCTAGTATTTCCTCACGTGCGTTCAATTTCAAGTAGATTGGGATGTACAAAAGAAATGTGCTTGGATTCCTGTGTACGCACTGTTCCATACATCTGGATTTTTTAAAAATTTTTTTTGCTTATGGTATTTTCTTGATTTAAACGTACGTCATCTTTCAGTAGAAAATGCATGCAATCTTTGTACGTGAGGCCCAGGTCCTTCAGCCCGTTCATGGCCTTAAATTACCCCTGGGACAGCAGCATACACCCAGCCATAGCTGACCAAACGGAGTCCACTGGGTCCTTAACTGGTGGTGTCCTTCTGTCACAATGATGTAAACAGGACCCACTCACCGGAACTCAGGTTTGCGAGGATTTATTAAACAAAAAATAAAGACACAGCTCATGGGCTGGAAACAAAACTTAGACCTGGCAAAAAGTCCAGGCTTGAATCAAGGCAACAAAACTTGGCATGGCACGACAAGGCATGAAGACAGGACTGGCATAAATTCAGACAAGGCAGAAGTGTATTACACGCTGACACTGACCAGGACTGGCACAGACATATATAGACGGGATAATTAGCAAACACAGGACAGGTGGGAGCAATCAGGAGCAGAGACAGCAGGGAGTGGCTACAGGCACAGAAGACATGAGGAGCTGAGACAAAAAGGGTAAAACAAACACATGAAACATGACTACGGGACCACGACAATGATAACAAACCTGCAGGACAAAGGACAACACAGGGAATAAATAATACAAAACTAAGATGACACTAGAACCTGAACATGGACAGAAAACGCTGTCAAAATAAAACCCCAAACTGATGATGACAGGAATAATAATACAGAACATACAACCCAAGAACCTAATAACACTAAACACAAACAAACAGAAATAAACTCAGAGCGTGGGCGTGGTCCCCAGACCATGCCCCAGCCTCTAACAACCTTGGCCGAAAATTAAAAAAAAAAAATCCATCCATTACTTTTTGCATAATCTTGCTCACAGACAGACCTTGGTGAAGGTATGCATTCTCTGAGTGGCCCCTAGTTTTCTTCTATTGTTATTTGACATGCCTGAAATAAAGACAATGTGGACAATATTTGCTTTTTGAAAGTAGTACAGTCATTGTTCGGGGAATTGATACAAATAATGTACATTATCAATCCAGTCATTTTTTTTAACCAGCTGCTGTATTTCCTCCACATGTTCCTCAGGTTTGGGCCACGGCAGATCAGAGCAGAGTCTGCCCTGCTGAGGGCTTACAACAGCGGCACCAGAGCAGCACCTTATGAATCCCTCATGGTGGCTGATATTGGGGACGTGAATGTAAACATGTACGATCTGAAGGACACCTGCAAACGCATCAGGGAGGCCTACAGAAAGATCCTGGCTACTGGCTGCATCCCTCTGACTATGGGTGAGAGTGACTTAAGGTGTGTTCAGACCAAACGCGAGTAAATTTAGTCACATTATGCAAGTACATATTACCTCGTTGTATTAGCGTGACTAAATTTACTCGTTCGATTACATTGAGTTAACATGTACTGGCATCATATGACTAAATTTACTCATGTTTGGTCTGAACACACCTTTAGAGGAAAGATTTTAGAAAAAAAAGTTGCTCTTTGCTCTCTTAGTAAATTATAAAAAAATTTCTATGCGACAGTGAAAAAGGTTGTTTTTACCTTAACATGTTTCGGCCACTTCTTGCAGCCTTCGTCAGAAGGGTCATGCGACATTGTGACAATCAGCTGCTTTTCACTGTCTGATAGAAAAGAAAATATTTTTATAATTATTTTAGAAGACAGTATGAACCCTTTTGGATTATCTCTCAGTAGATGTTTTAAAACATATCAATAAAACTTCTGTGATATCTCCATAAATCCTTCAATCAGAGGTTACATGTTAATATTTTCATGTCTTTAGGTGGCGATCATACAATTGCATACCCAATCTTGCAAGCTGTTGCCGAGAAGTAAGTGCTGTATATTTAGAATCCTCACTTTTTTCTGATTACATTTACCTATTAGTTGAATATAAAACCCTTTGTATCTTATTTAGTTTCTTCTGTAATAATTTTCCAGGCATGGCCCAGTGGGTTTGGTCCATGTGGATGCTCATGCTGATACCAGTGATGTTGTCTTGGGGGAGAAGATTGGACACGGGACTCCATTCAGACGTTGTGTGGAGGAAGGGCTGCTGGACTGCAAGAGGGTGGTCCAGATTGGTCTGAGGGGTACAGGGTACTCCCCGGTCTCATTTGAATGGAGCCAGGCTCAGGTACTCTCAGGAAGTAGTATCTGTAAAAAATGCACAGTGTTGGGAAATGTCTCAGAATAATTCAACATTATGGTCTTAGTTTATAGCAGTCCTTCTCAAATAGTAGGGGGTGCGATGCGATGCCGGGGGGGGGGGGGGCGCGTGTGACCCCGGGGAACAGGCTTTGCTTTTGCCGTGTAAAGTGTAATTGCACATCCACGGCAGCAGGTGGTGCAGTGGCGCTCTCATTGTCAAAGTCTGTGCGGGAGTTTAAAACTTTTTAAATTGCTGTCAACAAACCCCTCGAGAGACACCATGGAGAAATATTTAACAGTAACGAAAAGAAAGGCGGAGAGAGACACAGGTAAAGAGACAAATGAAAGTCTCCCAAAAGCTAAGACGAGGAAATATGACGAAGCTTATCTAGCGCTTGGCTTCACTCTGACTACGGTGGGAGACGAGGAAAGACCGGTGTGTTCACTGTATCTGAAAGTGTTGGCAGCGGACAGCATGAAGCCAAATAAATTAAGACGTCACCTACAGACATTACATCCTCAACACGTTGATAAGCTGCTTGATTTTTTTCAGCGAAAACGTGCGGAGTACAGCCAACAATCATCCCGCTTTGTGAACGCTACATCAGTAAACCAGCGAGCACTTTCAGCATCATTTAAAGTGGCGCACCAAATTGCGCAGTGCATAAAACCCCACACAATTGCAGAGGAGTTGATACTGCCTTTTTCTACCTTTTTCTTCAGACTAAAATGTTAAATATATTGGTACTCCTGTGTTAATGTTCCAGATCAATTTACATTTAATATTATTTATTGATTGAATTATTTTTCTCAGCATCAAATGGTTCAGTTGGTCAAAAATGTTTCTAGTTTAAATAAGGATTGACATATTTTTTATTTCAGGCACTTTGATGCACTTTAAGTTTTTTTTTTCTGTTTTAGACTATGACAGGGTTTCTGTGTGGCAAAATAAAGTTAATATTTGTTGAAAGTTGATTTATATTGCTTTTTTCTTTTGTTAATGTTAAAAAGGATACAATTTTAGGTATACTTATACAATTTTTATAGATAATGATGTTATTTATAGTCACTGCGGCGAGTTGGGGGGGCGCGAAATATTTTCTCTTTCCTAGGGGGGGCTTTGCAAAAAATAATTGAGAAGCACTGGTTTATAGTATAGAAAAGGATAATAAATGCAAGTAATGGAATACAGCTATTTGTGTTTGCCAATCTATCAATCAAACTTTATTTCTAAAGCATTTTAAAAACAACTACAGCTGATACAAAGTGCTGTACATTAGGAATAGATAAAATAAAAAGGACACAAAAGACAGTAAAATGCAACTAAAAAGGTATAACATAAAATAAGTAAAAATTACAATCATATAATAAAAGCAATAAAACAAGTACAATTGGTGTCTCATGTTGGATTGAAAGCCAAGGAGTAAAAATGACTTTTAAGATAAGTTTTAAAAGGGGACAGAGAAGGAGCCTGTCTAATAGGCAAAGGAAGACTGTTCCATAGTTTAGGAGCGGCAACAGAAAAAGCTCTGTCCCCTCTTAGCTTCCTCTTTGATTTTGGTATCTCCAGGAGCAGCTGATCAGCTGATCTGAGAGACCAAGCAGGAGTGTAAAAGTGAAGAAGCTCAGAGAGGTAAGGCGGGGCAAGGCCATTCAATGATTTAAAAACAAATAAACGAATTTTAAAATGAACCCTAAAGTGCACAGCAGCCAGTGGAGGGAAGCTAAAATAGGTGTAATGTGGTCCCTCTTACGCGCTCCAGTTAAAAGACGTGCAGCAGCATTCTGAACCAACTGGAGACGTGCGAGGGAAGACTGACTGACTCCAAAATAAAGTGCATTACAGTAATCCAGCCAAGATGTGATGAAGGCATGGATTACTGTCTCAAAGTACTGTTTAGAGAGAATGGGTTTAACCTTTGCCAGTTGCCTTAAATGAAAAAAGCTGCACTTCACTACTGCAGCAATTTGACGATCTAGTTTAAATTAAATCACCCTTTATTGTCATTCAACCAATCATGTACAGTAGAACGAAATTGTGTTTTTCCTATCTACAGTGTTAATCACACACACCCCATATGTAGAATCAGAGGGCCGCTGCCATGCAAGGCGCCGCCACAGATTTCCCTCCTCCATTCCATTATTGCTGAGCACCAAGCTGGACGGCAGGAAGTTCCGCTTTTTTTATATGGTCTTCGGCATGACCCAGCCGGGATTTGAACCCCTGCCTCCCGGGTGTGGGGCGGATGCTCTACCAAAGATTTAAAATCACAGATTAGTGACAGTAGGTTGGACAAGCCCTGTCAAGGAGCCCAAGTCAATGAGGGGGGGGACTCACAGGAGCCACTGGGTCCAAACACAGTCACTTCTGTCGTCTTTCCATTAAAATTTAAGAAGTTCACTGCCATCCGATCTTTAATGTCATTAAGGCATTCAAGAATAATGACAATAAGGTTGAATCTCATCTCATCAAGTAATTTGATTGACAAAGCCTCCTTTTCCCTTGTTGGAACATAAACCTGACAGTCATCAGCATAACAGTGGAAGGAGATGCCATACTTTCTAAGAATTGAACCCAGTGGAAGCAGATAAAGTGAAAAGAGCAAAGGCCCTAAAATTGAGCCCTGTGGGACCCCACATGACAGGGAAGCAGAGGAGGATTCAGAACCAGCAAGGCTTACACACATGGTTCTATCAGTTAAATAGGACCTGAACCATTCCAATGCAGTACCAGAAATACCCACAAGCTACTACAGATGAGAAATTAAAATTTCATGGTCCACTGTATCAAAAGCGGCGGTTAGGTCTAGCAGAACAAGAACCACATAATCACCAGAATCAGACATCAAAAGGATGTCATTAAAAACCCTTAACAGTGCTGACTCTGAACTATGTAGGGTTTTAAAACCAGATTGGAACACCTCCGGAATATCATGTCCATCCAAAAAAGTCTTCAACTGGAAATAAACTATTTTCTCCAATATTTTTGAAATAAAAGGCAGCTTGAAGATTGGCCAAAAATTAGTCAACACAGTGTGGTCAAGACCAGATTTCTTAATTAGGGGTTTAACTACTGCATGCTTAAAATTTGCAGGAACCACACCAGAAGTTAAACTGTTGTTTAAAATGGTTAAAACTGATTGACCTATGCTAGGAAAGACTTCTTTAAAAAAATTGAGGAGAGAGAGCATCACAAGGAGAACCTGAGGGAGGGCTTAATATGATCAACCATATACTGTAATTGTTGCAAGGTCACAGGCTCAAACTGAATAAAAACAACAGAGCAAGTCATTAGATGTTACAGATGATGCTTCCATACTGACAGACGGTGAGGCATTAAGAACAAAATCAGTATTTTTAAATAACGCACGTGGATCATGACAGTTTGCTGCAATAATATTAGATAGATGTTCCCTTTTAGCCTCTTTAACCCAATTTTGGTAGAGATGCCAACAGTCCTTTAAGATTTGAAATGATACCTGCATCTTGTCCTTCTTCCACCTGCGCTCAGCTTTGCAGCATTCCCATCTGGCTGCCCGAGTTCTGTCATTAAACCACAGTTCGCGTTTGGCTCTGGGCTGCTTAATTTTTAATGGAGCCACAGAGTCCAGGACAGTTTGGCAAGAGCAGTAAAACCAGGAACTGAGGTCCTCCGTATCAGAAGAAGTAAAATCCGGGGGAGCACAGAGCTGGGTAAAAGCAGCAGAAAACTGGTCAGCAGTGGAAGGGTTAAAAATTCTACAGCGGCGAGCAGGAGCGCAGGTTTGAACTCTGGTGCAGGATAGACCAACATCAAATAAAATAGGCATATGGTCAGAAAATACAGCATTACAAATCTCCAGGTTAGACACAGACAAACCATGAGAGAGAACAAGGTCTAATGTGTGCCCGTGTTCGTGTCTAGGTCCACCAGGTAAAAATGGTTCCAGGTTAAATGAATAAATTTAATAATAATAATAAATTTAATAAATTTCCACTCAGTAACTGGCAGGCTGCAGACAGAATGCCCAGATGCTCTTCTCCTCATCTCAGGCGATTTCAACCATGTCTTACTGTCTCCCATTCTACCCACGTTTACCCAGTATGTCACATGCCACACTACAGACAATAAAACACTGGACTTATTCTACGCAAACACTAAGGAGGTGTACACCTCATTACAATTCCCCCCACTCGGGAGATCGGATCACAACTTGGTTCATCTCCGGCCGGTGTACAAACCCCTAGTGCACAGACAACCTCCGGCCATGCGCACAGTGAAATTATGGTCTGAGGAGGCAATGGACGCTCTAAAGGGTTGTTTTGAAACCACCGCCTGGGAGCAGCTCTGCGATCCACACGGTGAGGACATCGATGGCCTCACTCACACCATCACGGACTACATCAGCTTCTGTGTGGACAACACCGTTCTCACCAAGACCATACGGTGTTGCTCAAACAACAAACCCTGGATCAACCCTGAGATAAAAACACTTCTGAGAGAGAAGAAGAGGATCTTCAGGTCGGGGAACAGGGAGATGCTGAAGTCCATACAGAGGGAGCTGAGGAGAAAGATCAGAGAAGGCAAGGACAGCTTCAGGAAGAAGATGGAGGACAAGCTGCAACAGAGCGACATCAGCGGGGTCTGGAGAAACCTTAAAACGATCTCTGGGCTCCAGAATACCTCCCCCCAGGCCACGGGGGGCAGGGAGTGGGCAAACAATCTGAATCTGTTTTTTAATAGGTTTGACCAACCGCCCTCCCCCCCGACTGCACAACAACCACTGCTGCCTCTGAAGACATCAATCCTGCTGCCCACTCCCCACTCCCAACACACAGCCCCCCAACCTGACCCTCACTAAGACCCAGGTGAGGACGGAGCTGAGGAAGATCAAGGCGAGGAAGGCGTCGGGACCGGACGGCACCAGTGCAAAGCTCCTCAAGTCCTGTGCAGACCAGCTGTGTGGGATTGTGGAGTACATCTTCAACCTGAGCCTGAAGCTGGGGAGGGTACCACAGTTGTGGAAAACATCTTGTGTGGTACCTGTACCAAAGATTTCCCACCCCAAAGATCTGAACAGCTACAGACCAGTGGCCCTGACGTCCCACATGATGAAGACCCTGGAGAGACTGCTCCTTGCTCACCTCCGCCCCCTGGTGGGACCAGTGATGGATCCACTCCAGTTCACCTACCAGCATGGTATTGGGATGGAGGATGCGGTCATCTTCCTCCTTCACCGTTCTCTGTTCCACCTGGAGAAGCCCGGGAATGCAGTGAGGATCATGTTCTTTGACTTCTCCAGTGCTTTCAACACCATCCAACCGATGATCCTGAAGGACAAGCTGCTGTGCGCAGGGGTGGACCAGCTCCTGTCATCATGGATCCTGGACTACCTCACAAACCGGCCACAGTTTGTAAAAACCCGGGACTGTGTGTCCGACACGATCATCGGTAGCACGGGGGCCCCCCAGGGAACGGTTTTGGCTCCCTTCCTGTTCACCCTTTATACTGCGGACTTCTCACACAACACAACACACTGCCATCTACAGAAGTTCTCTGATGACTCTGCGATTGTTGGCCTCACCTCCAACGGAGATGAAGCGGAGTACAGAGGACTTATCCAGGACTTTGTGGACTGGTGCCATCGGAACTGCCTCCAGATCAATGCGAGGAAAACTAAGGAGCTGGTGGTGGACTGCCGCAGGCAAGGACGACCCCTCACAGCACCAGTAAATATACAGGGAACAGACATCGAGATGGTGACATCCTACAAGTACCTGGGTGTTCATCTGAACAATAAACTAGACTGGTCACAAAATACTGACGCACTCTACAAGAAGGGACAGCGCAGGCTGTTCCTACTGAGGAGACTCAGGTCTTTTGGTGTACAAGGGGCGCTGCTGAAGACATTCTACGACACGGTGGTGGCATCAGCCATCACTTTTGGAGTGGTCTGCTGGGGCAGTGGCATTACAGCAGCTGATAGGAAGAGACTGAACAAACTGATCAAGAAAGCTAGCTCTGTCCTGGGGCAGCGCCTTGACCCAGGGGAGGAGATGGGAGAGAGAAGGATGGTGGCTAAACTGTCATCTCTGCTGGAGTCCGAGTTCCACCCTATGCAGGACACACTGAATGCACTAAGGAGCTCATTTAGCAGCAGACTACATCATCCTAGGTGCACAACTGAGAGGTTTCGCAGGTCCTCAATACCAACGGCTGTCAGACTGTATAACCTAAGCAGGGCTGCTCGCAGAGATAGCAAAAAGACGTGACAACCTAATAGTATTGAATGCAAAAGACGCAATAGACTTACACATTGGTCCCCTCCGGTATACAACTAGGAAAATACCGGTAGCTACGGAGGGTGACAATATGTATGGGTACATAATCATACCATGTAGGATAACTAAGTAGACGGTTATGCTGTTTCATTCCATCTAGCTACAATGCTCCGCACTGTGTGTGTTTATATATTTATATATTTATTCCATCTAGCTACAATGCTCCGCACTGTGTGTGTTTATATATTTACATATCTATTCCATCTAGCTACAATGCTCCGCACTGTGTGTTTATATATTTATATATTTATTCCATCTAGTGACAATGCTCCACACTGTGTGTTTATATATTTACATATTTATTCCATCTAGCTACAATGCTCCGCACTGTGTGTGTTTATATATTTACATATCTATTCCATCTAGCTACAATGCTCCGCACTGTGTGTGTGTTTATATATTTACATATTTATTCCATCTAGCTACAATGCTCCCGCACTGTGTGTGTTTATATATTTACATACAGTATGTATTCCATCTAGCTACAATGCTCCGCACTGTGTTTATATATTAATATATTTATTCCATCTAGCTACAACGCTCCACACTGTGTGTGTGTTTATATATTCACATATTTATTCCATCTAGCTACAATGCTCCGCACTGTGTGTGTTTATATATTTACATATTTATTCCATCTAGCTACAATGCTCCGCACTGTGTTTATATATTCATATATTTATTCCATCTAGCTACAACACTCCACACTGTGTGTGTGTTTATATATTCACATATTTATTCCATCTAGCTACAATGCTCTGCACTGTGTGTCTATATTTTTATGTTTATATGTACATATGTATACTCGCTGCTCTTGTTTTTTCTTGCCTTCTGATTGTTGCTCTGAGTGTTGCTATCCCTGTGCTGTTGCAATCCTGGAATTTCCCCATTGTGGGACTAATAAAGGCTTACCTTATCTTATCTTATCTTAAATGAGGTTTAAAAAGTCATTCAGCAGTGGCTTATCTGGACAGCACACATGGATATTAACATCTCCAGCAATAAAGACTTGGTCGTACTTTGGCATAATTTCTGCCAGAAAATCGACAAAGTCATTCATAAATTCCTCATTGTATTTGGGGGGGTCAGTAAATGACAGCAACCAGCACCAGGTCAGAGCGACCCACCTCAAATAAAGTCATTTCAAAACTGGGGAACGACGATGATAAAAAAAAAAAAAACACTGCTTACATTTAAAATCATTTTTATAAATAGTCGCCGTTTCTCCCCCTCAACCCAATGTCCGCGGGGAGTTAAAATAAGAGCAATCAGCTGGTAAAAGCTCAGAAAAAATGCTACAGTCACCGACACTCAACCAAGCCTCACATATGCAGAGGAAATCCAGACCACGCGAGGTGAAGAAATCCTTGAGGATAAAAGTTTTATTTACCAGTGATCTGGCGTTTACCAGGCCAATCCTGGCAGGAGCTGGGGCCCGTGGTGGAGCAGACCGGGAAGCCCGACACAGCGGCCGCAGGTTCCCGAGGTTCACGCTGTGCTGGCGAAGGCAGTGAGAGCAGGGGCAGCGGGGCTGGGGCACCTCATCCAAGCCAGTCACAGGTACTAGGCAGGCATCAATTGGATCCAAGGAGCACCAAGGCGCAAACAAGGGAGAAGATAATCCATACTCTGCTCAGGAAAGGGAAGAAGAGCACGCCAGGCAGAGCTTAAGCTTTACCAGCCGGCCACCACGTTTACTGCGATGACCGTGACGCTTCCGGCGGGAGGATGGAACCGAAGCCCGGTACATGTGAGTGGGAACTCCCGATAAAACTGGGGGTGTAGAGAGAAATGAGAAGGCGAGGCAGTGAGCTGGATCAGCGTGGACTTTATTCTCTCTACTCTCCACTCAACAAGAATAAGCCCAGGTCACGGGGCATCTCTCTTTCATATGTTACATCCTTGCCTAGCGACCTGCCCCCCCCCCCCAAACACTCAGAATGGGCATTAACCCTCATGTCCTGTGGGCTTCAGCCGACATCCGTAGCGGCTGAAACGAGGGGTCACCAGCTCCGAGGCACTGCTGTGCCGGTGGGGCACTCCTGGAGGTGCGTCCGTCTGTGGGGAGACATTGGGGGGTGGGTGGGGGACACATATTCCTCATGCAGTTGTGACTGAGCTGATGAGTCGTTTACCTGGGGAGCTCTCAGTGGGGGTCGTCCGCGCCGAGGAGCTCCGGCCAACACCACCTGCTCGTCTGCTAATACGAAGGCAGGCTTAAGCCTGTCTATGCAGACTGTTTCTCTGCGTCTCCCCAAATCTAACTCGAAATGTTTAGCCCCAGGTTCCAACACTCTGAACGGGCCGTCGTAGGGCGGGCGCAACGGGGTCCGGTGGGCATCATGCATGACAAACACGAACGACGCATCCTTCAAGGTCCTTGGGACAAAAGCGTAGGGAAAACAGTGGTAGGCCGGGCCCGGTACCGTCCCTGCCTCTGCACGACGTAGTGAAGGCGGAGATGGGTCGGTGTTCGGCATGAGGTTGTCAGGCAAAAATGCACCGGGGAGCAGCAGCGGCTGGCAAAAAACAAGTTCTCCTGGGGAGGCAGAAAAATCCTCCTTCGGTGCGGGACGCAACCCTAACAGAACTCACGGCAACCGGTCCACCCAATTTGCATCCATAAGTGAAGCCCTGAGCGCTGCTTTAAGCAACGTATGGAAACGCTCGCATAACCCGTTGGCTTGGGGGTTGTACGCGGCCGTGCGATGAATGGTGATGCCCAGGTTCCAGGCCATCGCAGACCAGAGGTCGGAAACTAACTGCGGGCCCCTATCGGACGTGATGTCCGAAGGGGCGCCAAAGTGTGCCACCCATGTCACCAAAAAAGCGCATGCTACTTCTGAAGACGTGGTGGAAGCCAGCAGCACCGCTTCGGGCCAGCCCGTGGTGCGGTCCACCACTGTCAGGAGGTGCATAAACCCCTGCGATGGCAGGAGGGGCCCCACGAGGTCCACGTGAACGTGGTTGAACCTCTTAGCCAGGACGTGGAACAGCTCGAGGGGGGGCTTTGTGTGCCTGTGCACCTTGGCTCATTGGCACGCTATGCAGGCTGCAGCCCACTCTTTCACCTGTTTATGCAGGCGCGGCCAGACGAACTTCGATCCCACCATTTTGACTGACGCGTGCACTCCCGGGTGCGCCAGGGAGTGAACCTACTCGAAAACACGGCAACGCCAAGCACATGGAACCACCGGGCGTGGGCGGCCTGTGGAAACGTCACAGAGTGGGGGGGGGGGGTGTCTTGCAGTACCCTGCTCTCCAGCCTTAACCCTGTTGGTTCAGACTGGAGCGCGCAAACATCCACGTCATCAACCTGCTCTTGGCCATGGCTGTGTAATCTATCCCTACGTAGACTGGGGCCACTAATGCGCGCGAGAGGCAGTCTGCCACCACGTTGAGTTTACCGGTCACATGCTGAATGTCTGTCGTAAACTCCGAGATAGCGGCCAGCTGTCTCTGCTGCCGGGCCAACCATGGTTCCGAAACCTTGGCCATAGCGTACGTTAGCGGCTTGTGGTCCACAAACGCAGTGAAGCTGCGCCCTTCCAGCCAGAACCGGAACCAGGTGGAGAGCCAGTAACTCTCTGTTGAACGCATTGTATTTATGCTCATTGTCGCACAAAGACCTGCTAAAAAAGGCGAGCGGCTGCCAAGAACCAGCGTCTGAGGCCGGGGAAAATCTGCCACTGTGCGCACTTTGTCCGGTAAGGGTATCACGCCCTCCAGTGAGATGCAGTGGCCCAAAAAGTCGATTACTGTAACCCCGAACTGGCACTTCGCCAGGTTGATGATTAACCCGTCCTCCTCCAACCCCTGGAAGACCGTCCTGAGGTGGGTTATGTGTTCATCCTCGGACACGCTGGCCACCAGGATGTCGTTCAGGTAGACGAACACAAAAGGCAGATCGCACAGCGCAGCATCCATCATGTGTTGGAAGGTCTGCGCCGCGCCTTTTAACCCGAAAGGCATGCGTAGGAACTCAAACAGACCGAACAGGGTTATTACTGCCATTTTGGGTATGTCTTCTGCGCGCACCGAGACCTGGTGGTACCCATGGACCAGGTCCACCTTGGAAAAAATGCGTGCCCCGTTGAGGTGGACAGAAAAATCCTGAATATGGGGGATTGGGTAGCGATCATGCGCTGTGGTGTTGTTTAATCTGTGGAAATCGCCGCATGGTCGTCATAATCCCTCGGCTTTAGGCACCATGTGTAACGGGGACGCCCATGGGCTGTTTGAGCGCCTGATGATGCCCAACCTTTCCAAGTTGGCGAACTCCTCGTGCACACTGGCCAGTTTAGCTGCATCCAGGCGCCGAGGTTGTGCGAAAACGGGTGGCCCCATGGTGGTAATGAAGTGCTCTACCCCGTGCTTAGTGACGGCCGCCGAAAACGTCAGAACCGTGAGTGCTGGGAACTGGGTGAGTAGTGTGTGGAACTTACCCCCTGGAGCTGTGACGTTAGCCAGTGTTGTGGACCCAGCTCCTCGAGCTGTACAGGGCAGAGAATCAAAAGACATAGCGTTAATCAGGCATCTGTTAGCCACATCGATTAATAGCCCGTGTGCACACAGGAAATCTGCACCCAAAATGGGGGAGTTACATGCCGCTATGACGAATGACCATTGGTAGTTACGGCCGTGCAAACATATGGTCAGTGTCCCTCACCAAAAGTCTTAATGTCTGAGCCGTTGGCGGCTGCCAGCTCGGGGCCACTACTTCCACCCAGCCGGTCTGTGTAGGACAGCAGGATGAGGCTTCTTTGGGAACCGGAGTCCACTAGGAACCGTCTCCCCGAGTGTGAGTCCGTCACATAGAGCAGCTTGGTTGTGTCACCAGAGGTTGCAGCTGCTACCGACTGCCGGTCCTGCCGTTTCCCAAGCGCTTGAACTGGCACAGTGGAACGCATCGCTGTGCGTCTTCTCCGAAGTGGCGGTGGTAGAAGCAGAGCGTGCCCCTCCGGTGCTTCTTGGCCTCCGTGGCGGCCACCATTGATGGCTCCTTGCCCTCGCTGGCTGTCTCACAGGGTTCTGGCGCCGCTGCGTCCACAGCAAAGGTTCTGTTTGCCAGGATAATCCGGCTTCCCCTTGCCCTCCCTTCTGAGGTGGGTGCATGGTTATCCTGGAGTTTAGTGGCCTTGAGGCATTGTGCCCTGCAGGGGTTGTAGGTTGCCTGAGAGGCGGGGGATGTTGCCTTGCTTGCTTCCGGTCCCGGGGGGGTGGGGGGTGGGGGCATTGCTGCAGCCTGCTACCCTCTCTCTGTTCTTTGTATGTTTCCTGCCAAGCCGTGCGCGTGCACATACACATACACACACACAGGTCTCTCTGTTCTTTTTCAGACCCATGCGGAGATCTTCTCAGAAGTCGCAACTGTTTCTTGTGTTTTCTCTTCATTCGTTTTTCTTCCCCCACACACATACACTCCTTGACCCCCCACCTCTTCCAACCACTTCATATCCCTTCAATTCCCTTCCCCATTCCTAACTAACTAACTACTAACTAACCTGCACTTATATAGCGCTTTTCTAGTCACAAAGACCACTCAAAGCGCTTTCATTAATACTAACCCTCTATTCTAAGGGCCTATAGGAAACAGATATCTAGGGACAATTTAGAACAGCCAATTAACCTAACATGCATGTTTTTGGCATGTGGGAGGAAACCGGAGAAATCCCGGAGTAAACCCACGCAACACGGGGAGAACATGCAAACTCCACACAGATCACTGTTGGTCGGGGGCTGGGATCGAACCCACGATCCCACGATCCCCACAATCCCCCGGCCAAGGGTAAACTGTGCTGCCGCAGTGCTAACCACTGCGCCACCGTGCACCCTGTCTGTTCCAGCATAAGACAATATAAATAAAGTGTTAAAGTTTTTATATAGCAAGAGGAGTCTATAAATACTATTTATATACAGCATATATCAAATACAAGCAAAGCTCCTTTTGGAAAAGGAAATCTGTTTGGCACAGTTAAGCAAGCTGAAATCTCTCCTGCTTGCCAAGCTGCTGGGCAGGAAAGGTGAAAAAAAAGCCTAAAGCAATCGAATTTTTGCTTCTTAAAAATAAATCTTCAGGGCCAGAATTTTCATTATTTTGTTAAACAACCTCAGATATTGTGCTCTTGTCCAGTGGCTCCTTGTTTTTCGTTAGAAAAATGCAAAAAGTTTAACATTTATGAGAGCAAACTTTTCAGAAGAAAATTTGGGAAATTTCATAGAAAACCTTTCCGTAGGAAAAAAAATGAACATAATGCTAGAATTTGGGTAGCAAATTTGTGAGAATAAAGTCACATTTCTGGAAAAAAAAAAATCATATTTATGGGGAAAAAGTGGCACCCTGATGGGGGAAAAACCTTGCATATTTATGGTGGAAAAAGTGCTACAAATTTATGAGGAAAATGTGAATTTAGGTGGAAAACGCAGGCTGGCAAATTTACATGAAAAAAATAATCATAATAAAGTAGCACATTTATGAGGAAAAAAATCATGCATTTATGAGCAAAATTTCAAATTTATAGGGAATTGAATTGCAAATTTATGGTAAAAAACATGCAAATTAATGTTAAATGTTGCAAATTTACTGTAAAGAAACTGTAAATTTGTGGAGAAAAAGTTGCAAAAAACATGTAAAATTTAAAAATTATCTCAGAAAAGTCACAAATCTACCAATGAATTTAAGAAATTTAAGAAGAAAAAAATTGCCAGTTTTCTTACTGCTCTCAGTTTTTGAATCTTATAATAAGGATAATATAAACTGTATAATATTTTGTGGCTTTATGCATATTTTCTGGCCAAAAATTGCTCAAAATGACTCTTCTTATCTTTGTAGTGGTCGCCAACACCTGAGATAAACAGTCACTGAGTGGCCTTTAATTGATTCAAAGATTCAACATTCAAAGATTTTATTTGTCAATACCACTATACATACAGGACATACAGGAGAACTGAAATGGTGCTTCTCTCTCTCTCTTCAGTGGTGTGCACCATATAAAAAAGAAAAAGGAATAAGGCTGGAAAAACAACAACAGCAGTCTATGTACAGTAATGCTACCCGTATTATAAATGGTGACAAAAGATAGACCCAGACCTCCCATAGTGCAAATAATGATAAACGATGAGACCCAGCAATCTTATATACAGAAAAGTAGAGCAGTAATACTCATAGTACCAGTTCAATGCGGTAATGTAGGTGCAGACAGTGACAGATAGGACTGCACATGATCATGGCTCGGTACCTTTTCCCCGAGTGCAGGGGGCTGAAGAGGGAGTGTGAGGGGTGGGAGGTGTCGCCTGCAATGTTGATGGCTCTGCGGGGGAGGCGGGGGAGGTAGATGTCCGAGAAGGGGGGGCAGAAGGGCACCAATGATCTTGCTGGCTGCTTTCACTGTGTGTTGTAGTGTCTTCCGGCAAAAGGCGGTGTAGCTTCCATACCACACCGTGATGCAGCTGGTTAAGGATGCTCTCAACGGTGCCCCGGTAGAATGAGCATTTGATGGGGGGGAGGGGACTTGTGCTCTCCTCAGTTTGCGGAGGAAATGGAGGCGACTTTGAGCCTTCTTGGACAGTGATGTGGTGTTGTTGGACAAGGTGAGGTCCTCAGAGATGTGCACCCCCAGGGAACTTGGTGCTGCTCACCCTCTCCACAGCTGCTCCATCGATGATCAGAGGGGGATGCTGTGTGTGCCCCCTCCTGAACTTGACCGCAGTCTCCTTGGTTTTTCCCACGTTCAGGAAGAGGTTATTCTCTTTACACCACTGGACCAGTTGGCTCACCTCATTTCTGTAGTTGGCTTCCTCGTTGTTGGTGATGAGGCCCACCACCATCGTGTCATCCGCAAACTTGATGATGTGGTTGGTGTTGTAAGGGGATAAGGACCTGTACTTATATAGCGCTTTTCTAGTCTCAAAGACCACTCAAAGCACTTCACTAGCACTAACCCTCTACTCTAAGGGCCTATAGGAGATAGATATCTAGGGACAATTTAGAACAACCAATTAACCTAACATGCATGTCTTTGGATTGTGGGAGGAAACCGGAGCCCCCGGAGTAAACCCACGCAGCACAGGGAGAACATGCAAACTCCACACAGAAAGGTTCCTACCCCTGCCAGCCTGGGGATTCGAACTTGGAACATTCTAGCTGTAAGGCAACAGTGCTAACCACTGTACCACCGTGTGCACAGACATGGGTCAGCAGGGTGAAGAGCAGCGGGCTGAGCATGCACCCTTGTGGGGCCTCTGTGCTCAGTGTAATGGTCTTGGATCTGTTGCTACCAACCCGCACATTCTGTGGCCTCCCTGTGAGAAAGTCCAGCACCCAGTTACAGACAGAGGTTTTGAGTCCCAGGTGTCTGAGTTTTTGTATTAGGTGCTGGGGAATGATTGTGTTGAATGCTAAACTGAAGTCCAAGAACAGCATTCGCATGTAGGAGTTCTTTGAGTCCAGGTGGGTGAGGGCTGGATGGAGAGCAGCAGCGATGGCATTCTCTGTGGATCTGTTTGACCTGTATGCAAACTGAGATGGGTCATGGAAAGGAGAGAGGATGGACTTGATGTTCTGCATAACCAGCCACTCGAAGCACTTCATTATGATGGGGGTCAGTGCTACGGCTTGGTAATCATTGTAGCTGGATGGGATGGGCTTCTTTGGGACTGGTATTATGGTGGCAATTTTGAAACGTGGGGACAACAGCTTGAGTCAGGGAGATGTTGAAGATGTCGGCCAGGACATTCTTGAGCTCCTCTGCACAGTCCTTCAGAACATGACCCATTATGTTGTCAGGACCAGCTGCCTTGCGTGGGTTGATCCTGCAGAGGGTCCTCTTCACGCGCTAGCCAGATCCAGACTCATGTCCTGCTTGCCTGGAGGAGGAGTGGTCTTATGTGCTGTTTTGTGCTTCAAAGCAGCCAAAGAAGTCATTTAGGTTGTTAAGCAATGTGACGTCACTCACGCAGGTCTGAGGTGGAGATTTGTAGTTAGTGAGGGTCTGTATAGCACACCAGAGGGAACGTGCATCTCTGGTGTTGCTGAAGTGGCCAGATATGTTCTTGCTGTACTGTCGTTTTGCCTCCTTGATGCCACAGGACAGGTTGGCCCTAGCTGTTGTTAGTCCTGCAGTGTCGCTGGCCCTGAAGGCTGCATCCCAAGCTCTCTGGAGCCTGTGGACCTCTGCTGTCATCCATGGCTTTTGATTGGCACGAACAGTGATGGCTTTCCATTGAGTGGCATCATCAATGCATTTAGCTATACGTATATGCTATAACTACCTCAGTGTACTCCTCTAGGTTTGTGTGTCCATTGTGAGTGGCATCGTGCGTGAAAGTGTCCCAGTCTGTCGTACTGAAGCAGTCTTTCAGAGCATCAGAGGCCCCCTCTGGCCACACACATACTTGCATTTTTGTTGGTCTGATTGTTTTCACTCTGGGTTTGTATGTCGGCCTTAACAAGATGGTGATGTGATCAGAGAGACCGTGTGTGTGTGTGGGGGGGGGGGGGGGGGGGCTGGGCTGTGTATGTTTTCTTGTGAGTTGTGTACACCAGGTCCAGCAAATTTTCTACTCTTGTTGGGAAGTCTACATGTTGTTGTAGATTTGGTAGGAGGAGCTTTAAATCTGCATGGTTGGAGTCTCCTGCTGTGATGAGGAATCCGTCTGGATGTGCTGTTCGTGTCTCACTGATGGCCTGATAGAGTTCTTTTAGTGCTTTACTTCTCTCGCTGATGCTGGTGGATGGGGCATACACAGCAGCTAGTAGGACAGACGAAAATTCTTTCAGAATGTAAAAGAGTCGGCATTTGATGATCATAAACTCCACCAATAGAGAACAGTGTTTGGGTACATCAGTTGCATCACTGCACCAAGCGTCACTGATGTAAACACACACTCCGCCGCCTCGCATTTTCCCTCCTTCCGTGAACACTCTGTCACTACAATAGCATGTTAGCCCTGCTAACTGAATGGCGAGTCCTGTATATTGTCATTTAACCACTTTTCCGTAAAGATAAAAACACAGCAGTTCTGCGCATCATTTGATCTAGTACAGTTATTTTCTGCCATTGGTCGGTTGTGATTCTGTATGTTGTTACATGAACTTAGGGATTCTTTTTTAACAAATCTGTCCATGACTGTTTATTCTGCAGGGCTTCCGTGTCGTCCAAGTGGAAGAGTGTTGGTTTAAATCGCTTGCGCCTCTGATGGCTGAGGTCCGAGCTCAGATGGGCAGCGGGCCGGTGTACCTCAGTTTTGACATTGATGCTCTTGACCCGGGCTTTGCTCCTGGAACAGGAACACCTGAGATAGCTGGCCTCACTCCTATACAGGTAAACAATGTAGACCTTATTCCTCCTAATTTATTTGTAACCCAAAGTTTCAGCTTGGAAGCTGAAAGTCCAGCAATTGACATATTTTATTGTTCCGTCTTCTCTGCTGCTTGAATGTTGATATGTAAGATGAATAAACATTGATATTGTGAATGCATATTTTAAATCTTGGGTGTATTTAGGGAGTTGAAATTATCAGAGGCTGCCGGGGTCTTAATCTTGTTGGGTGTGACCTTGTTGAGGTGTCTCCACCCTATGACACAACAGGTAGGTTTTTTTTTAAATAAATAAATAAATAAATTGATTATTCATACACCCAGTTCTTATTTTTTTGTTTGTTTTATTTCAACAGGAAACACTGCATTGACTGGGGCCAACCTCCTTTTTGAAATGTTATGTGTGCTCCCAAAAATTAAATACTACTGATCAGTACAGAAATGTGCAATAGTTTAACAGTAAAGAAAGTGTCCTTAATGCAGAATACATTTGTTGGCTGTTATTGAAATAAAGTATTGATTTGATTTAAATAAAGAAATGAAGACCAGCTAAATAAAATGTGATGGTAATCAGACTCATTTTGACTAATTTGACATATTTCATAAGATTCATCACTGGCACATTTATACTTTGTCATAATTTATATTAATTTGTAACCAGTCAAAATTTGAATAAGTTTTTAGCTCATTTTAGTGAAGCCAAAAGGAATTAATATGATGGTGCGGTGTCCACCCGTCCCCATTTTATGAGAATCACAACTCCTCTTGCACACAATAATTCTCAGGTCTGCATCCAGGTTGTGATCAAGGTCAAAGGTCGGTGCATTTACACTGCTGTGAAAAAGTATTTGCCCCCTTTCTGGGTTATATTTTTATAGATTTGTTACACTTAAATATTTCAGATCAAACAAATTTTATTATTAGATAAATATAACCCGAGTAAATACAAAATGCAGTTTATAAATGATTATTTTATTTATTAGGGGAAAAAAGAACAACCCAAACCTACCTGGACCAATGTGAAAAAGTAATTGCCCCCTAAACCTAATGACACCATTGGCAGCAACAACTGCAATCAAGCATTTGCGATAACTGGCAGTGAGTCTTTTGCATCACTGCTGAGGAATTTTGGCCCACTTGTCTCCACAGAATTATTTTAATTCAGCCACATTGGAGGGCTTGAGCTTGAGGTCACGAACTGGTGAGTAGACATTCTCCTTCAAGATTTTCTAGTAGAGAGCAGAATTCATGGTTCCATCAATTATGGCAAGTCATCCAGGTCCTGAAGCAGCAAAGCAGCCCCAGACCATCACACTACCGCCACCATGTTTGACTCTTGGTGTGATGTCCTTTTTATGAAATGTTAATTTTATGCCAGCTGTAACGGCATGCACGTCTTCCAAAAAGTTAAACTTTTGTCTCATCAGCCCATAGAATATTTTCCCAAAAGTCTTGGGGATCATCAAGATGTTTTTTGACAAATGTGAGATGAGCCTTTGTGTTCTTTTTGGTCAGCAGTGGTTTTTCACCTTGGAACTCTCCCGTGTATACCGTTTTTGCTCAGTTTCTTTCTTGTTGTTGAATCATTGACCAGTGTCCAAACTGAGGCAAGTGAGGCTGGCAGTTCTTTAGATGTTGTTCTGGGTTTTTGTTTCTCATCAGTTCTTGAATTTCTTTAGATCATGACATGATGTGTTCCTTTCTGAGATCTTTTATCCTACTTCACTTTGTCAGACAGGTTCTATTGAAGTGATTTTTTGATTCATCAGGTCTGGCAGTAATCAGGCCTGGGTGTGTCTAGTGAAATTGAATTCAGCGTTCCCAAAAAAAGGGGGGCTTAATCAGTTACTTTTTTTGCATGGTATCAGCAAGGTAGGCTTCGATAGCTTTTTTTCCCTAAAGAAATGGAATCATAATTTAAAAACCACATTTTGCATTTACTCAGGTTATCTTTCTCTAATGCTAAAATTTGTTTGATCTGAAACATTTAAGTGTGACAAATATGCAAAAATATAAGAAACTGGGACGGGGCAAATTTTCGCAGCGCTGTATGTGATTTCCCAAAAATCACTACTGCCATTCAGCAATTGCCCTGATTCTCATCAAACTCACACACAAAGATCCTCAGGTGGATCTGCATCCAGGCTGAGCTCAAGCACCTATGTGAGCTCATGAAAATTACTACTCCTTGGCAGTTGTCCTGGGTGGGTCTACATCTAGTTTGTGTTCAAGTTAAGAGGTCAAGAGACCTGGATTTTATGTGATTTCATGAAAATCACTATTTGCCCTATAGGCATTTGTCTTGATCTTCACACATGTACAGTCATCAGATGGGCTGTCGTATTTGTTAGGCTGAAATAAGCTACTCCATCACTGTCTGGTTAGCTTTTCCATTTATAGCATTATCAACCAAATTCTGAGCTAAGTTTTCTTTGGCTTCCTGAGGAAAATTCCTTAGTTCCAAAGCTTGAGCCACAGATTTTTTTCCCCAAGGCCCAGGCTGACCCCTGCCTCATCAATCCACCAGGAGAATTTTGATTTCAACAGTTTTATAGCTTTATGACCGAGAGTTGTCGGTGAGAGACTTGTTGATGAGCAACAGACACTGTAAAGGGTGTTACCTTCATCAACTCAAAATTGTGAAATTCCAACATTGCCCCCAATGGATGGTGAAGAACTTGACCTAAGAACTGAAAAAGACCGTTTCACTTGTATTTTCACCTGTATTTTTGATATATGGTTTGATATGTATTTCTTAATTCTCACAAAGAATTAAAATGCATGCCCACATTGTAAAAATATTAATTTATAATGTATGCATATTTTTGTTCTTTCCTTAGAAGTAGAATGTTTTACAGTCAAAGTCTTTAAGAATTTATGCTGTGACATGTATATATGTTTTGGGATGATCTCTCACTTTCCATACTAAATACTATTTCTCCTTTTTTTCTGAATTCACATCACATGGACTGTGAACTGACTAATCAGCTTTCAGTCCTAAAGCCATTCCCTTTTTGCTCAACTTTATTACCCTGCCTTTTTACACAAATTTACACAAATGGGCAGATCCAATCCTTGTCTTTGAAGGTAATAGAGAGCCTAAGTCACGCTCCCTCTACTTCCGCATATGGAACCTTAAATCAGAAAAATTCTCCATTGAAATGAATGGCAAAAGTGAAATTATCTTTTGATCCCTATCAAATTTTGTCACGAGTTACACATTTGTCAATTTAAAAGATAATTTTCCACATAATTAAAGTTGTTGGCTGTCTGTTAGAATGAGCGTGCGGTAGGAGGCAAGCAGAAGTCTGGAGATTGAGAGGACTTGCAGATCACTTAGATGTTTATTTGAACAAGTCATTAAAATGGTAACAGCCACTTTAAAAGAAGAATCTCCCCCTCTGTCAGCAGCATAGTCCATCAGTCAGCTTGAGGTGTTAACTGGCCCCTTTTAAAGCTTGCCACTGATTGCCTTCTTGAATGCTCCATTCCTAAAGGGAAGATATCTAAAAAAACATTCTTAAAAAAACATACCTAACAAAATATATTCCATTATTAATATGCACAACTATATTAAAAATTCCAACCCTTTATTCTAATCACAACACAAATTAAATAATTTAATTTCGCAAGTAATTTAAAAGCTAAATATATATCAAACTCCCCTCCATTATTAGTAACTTGGTATGAACTGGAAACAATATAAGTGTGTTCATGAACCGGGGGACTCTTGTCATGAACACCTGGGACACAGGAGAAACACAAGGTGAGTAACATTTTTTTTTTCCAAAACTTTATTAAGAACAAGGTGAAAGTACAGAGTTTTGACGTAGATGGTGATAAACATGGCAATTAACAATTTTTTATCTAAATTGTGTAGTTCAGTCAACAGTCTTACCAGAGGTAAGAAGGATAAAATAAAGTAGTAAGAATAGTAAATAATAATAAGATAAAGTAACTAAAAGCATAATAAAAGTAGACAAAAAGAGAAACGGGGGGTTCTTTTCAGTCCAGAGTGTCCAGAGTTCTAGGGGTTTTCCATGAGTTTCCGATCATCGACCAAACAGTGGAGTTTCACAGCATTCCGCTTCTTCATGTGTTTCAGTGATGAGAAAAAAAGGCAGAGTTCTTTATGAAATACATTAAAATTTGGCTTGCATTTTAAAAATCTAGTTTTGTGTACATAAAATTTTCCCAAGATTACGAGGGTGTTAATAGACATATCATGCAATGAGTTCTTAATAATAAAGCCATACAAAATATTCTGACAGTTAAAAACAGGGGTTGGTACATGTTTAGATAACCAGTGATGAAAATCATCCCAAAACGCATTGGTGTACATACAGTAAAAGAAAATGTGATCTGTACTTTCTATATGTTCATTACAAAAGGAACAGTTATTGTTCTCAAAGCGTTTACTTAGAAACTCAGCAGAAGGATAAATTCCATTTAAAACTTTATAGTGGATCTCTTTTGCTTTTGGTGAAATAGGAAATTTAAAGAATTTAGATCTTAGAATTTGAGCTTCTTTTTTGGAGAAAAAAATTAAGAATAGCAGCTCTAGAAACTGTTGCTGGGAAGATTTCTTTATTAAATATTTTCCTAATCGTTAAATTGTTTAATTTTGAGTCATCTAGGTGGAAACCATTCACCAAAAGCAAAGGGAGGTTTGGGCAAGAGCCAAATCTATTTAAAGTTGAGGCCATTAGTATAACTGTCTGAGGTATTGCCTCCATTACTTGGTTATATTCTCGTTTAGCATTTATGTTATATTTAGCACAGAAATTCTCAAAAGTTAAAATGCTCCCTGTGCTGTCTAAAAAGTGTAGTACAGACCAAATGCCCTTATTTTGCCAGTTTTGTAGGAATATTGATTTGTGTTTATAGAGTACATATCTACAATTCCACAGAGGGGTCATATGAGGGCTAAAATTATGTTTATAGATCAATCTCCAATATAGTAAGACCTGTTGATGAAATGAGGAGAGTTTATAGGGGAGCTTTTTTGGGTCATAGTCACATCTGAGCAGGAATTCAATGCCCCCAAATTTAGCAAAAATTTCATTGGGAATATGAAACCAGAAATGTTTGGGTTGTTTAATAAATTGTCTCAGCCAGTTAATTTTGATGGTGCCATTAATGCATTCAAAGTCTATAGCTTTAACACCACCTTCCTCATATTCTTGAATCATGGTACCTTTTTTTAATATAATGTGTTTTCCCTTTCCAGATATAATTGAAAATGGTTTGATTGATGGCTTTAACTGCATCTTTGGGCATTGGTAATGAATGGGCTGGATAAATAAATCGGGAGATGCATTCCATTTTTGTCAGAAATGTTCTTCCTATGATGGAAATATCTCTTTGAGACCAGGAGTTGAGATAAGTTTTTGATTTCTCCAAACAATTCCATATATTGAGCTTGACTAATTGATCAGCATCTTTAGTGATATGCATGCCCAAATATTTCACTGTTTGTTTGACGGGAATGGTATGAATGGCTGATAGACTGCAATCATGAACAGGTAATAATTCACATTTACCTAGATTCAGTTTAAGCCCAGAGGCTTTAGAGAAAACATCTATATAATTAAGAATTTTAGGGACTTGATCAGAGTTGTGCATGAATATGGCTGTGTCGTCAGCCAGTTGGCTGATTGTTAGTTGTTTTCCAAATACTGTTAATTTATCAAAGTCAGAGTTTTTTTTATAAAAATTGAGAGCATTTCAGCTGCTGCAATGAACAACAGAGGCGAAACCGGGCAGCCTTCTTTTATTCCTTTGCCTATTGAAAATCTAGGGGAGGTACCATGTGGTAATAGAACTGAGCTGTTGGTATCCGTGTAAATTAGTTTTATAAAGTCTAAAAAGTGCTCCCCAAAACCAAAAAGCTCTAAGGTCCTAAACATAAATTTGTGTTCAATCATATCAAAAGCTTTAAAAAAATCCAAAAATAAAATAAACCCCTCATCAATTAGGTCCCTATAGTCAAGTAAGTCCAATACAAGGCGTATATTGTTGTGTATTGAGCACCCTTTAATAAAACCTGATTGTGTCTCTGAGATAAGATCAGTGGTGCCAGTTTTGAGTCTGTTGGCATAAATATGTGTTAAAATTTTGTAATCATTATTAAGTAAAGTAATTGGTCTGAGATTATCAATCAATTTTGGGTCCTTGCCAGGTTTGGGAATTAATGTGATGACTCCTTGTTTCATAGTATTTGGTAAAACTGATGTAGCACGGATTTCCTTTAACATATTAAAAAATAAATCTTTTAGGTTAATCCAGAAGTGCCTGTAAAAATTGGCTGTCAAGCCGTCTGAGCCAGGTGATTTGTCTAGAGCTAAGGATTTTAAAGCTTTCTCAACTTCCTCCATTTGGATCTCCGCGTCACATGATTTTCTAAAATATTCATCAATTTTCGGTATCCGTCCTGAAATGGATTCAAAGAAACCCTCTGCATTAGTATGTGAGTAAGAGGAGGAGTATAATTCACTGTAAAATTTAAATATTTCTTTAGAGATCCTCACAGAATCAGTACATTCTTTACCATCAATTATAAGAGACTTAATGGCATTTCGTTCTTGTCTTCTTTTCTCAAGCCTACAGAAGTATGCTGAGCTTCTCTCTCCCTCCTCTATCCATTTCGCTCTTGACCCAATATATGCTCCTTTGGCTTTATTAATATAGATGTTATCTAGGGAAGAGTGCAATAAAATCAGTTTTTGTTTGTCCTCTTCACATAAGGAGTGTTTGTTGCATATTAAATGGATCTCTTTTACAATATCCATTTCTTTTTGTTTATTGGCTCGGCTTATGACTTTGCTGTATGAAATGGAAATCTGACGGATTTTAAATTTAAGAAATTCCCATTTCTCCCTGTAAGTTGACAATAATGTATCTTTAGTTATACTGTCGATTGTCCTTTTAACATCCTGACAGAAAGGGTCATGTTTTAGAAGATTTGAATTAAATTTCCAGTAGCCTTTATTTCTTCTGACTGCACTAGTGGGAGTTATGGTTAACTTGATCATACAATGATCTGTAAGCGGAGCTGCAGAAATTGAGGTATTTATGTCTATATTAGGTTGGAATTCAGAAATAAGCCAGTAGTCTAATCGCGATTTAATGGTGCCATCAGGTTTAAACCAAGTAAAGGTTTGAGTATCTGGATTTAACGCACGCCATATGTCACTAAGCTGAAACGTGTTACAGAAGTCTAGTAAAGTGGTATTATACTGATGATTAGGAAATCTTGAAGGCTGCCTATCAAGCCATTCATCCATAACCATATTGTAGTCGCCACCCAACACAAAAACAGGATTGATATATATTTGGGATAATTCCTTCAATATGTTAGTCACGTCTGTAATTAATTGTTTGTTCTGACTGCGGTTAATAAATCCATAAATGTTAACAAGAATCAAGAATTGTTTGTGTATTTCAAAAACGCAAATAATCCAGTGTCCTGTGTCATCTCTTTTGGTTGCAACTACTTTCCCAGGAAAGTTATTTAGGAGTATGGCGACCCCTGCTGATCTATTTGTGCCATGACTATAGTATATTTTTTCTCCCCATACAAGGTGAGTAACATGCAACTATGCTTTCCACTAGTGATGGCCAAATGAGGCCTTTCATCAAAATGGCTCATAGATGAGGCCTAATGTAGGACTTTGTTTTCTCTACTAGGCCATCTAGTGGACAAAACGTATACAACATGCCGATTTTTACAAGAGTATTATTGGTTTAATGTGTATTTTTTTCAATTCAATAAATGTCTTTTAAGAAACATCAGTGATCATAAGGCCAAAAAAAAATTAAAACTGAGGTGACTACAATGAATGTCCCTATGTTACTTGGTGTGCTTGTACTACTTATCCATTTTTATTAAGAAATAATAAATTTTCAACAGTCTTATACTGTCAGAGTATATTCAACTCTGGCCTTATTCTTATGCAGGGCACAACGGCAATAGTGCCTCAGCATAATGATACGTAATAATGATCCAAGCTCTTTGAAACACAAGACACTTCACCTTGTAAATAAAAATGAAATTAAAAGAATGACACAGCTGGGATTCAAGCCCAGGTCTCCCACTTGTAAAATAAATGCATTACCGCTAAGCCATCACCTCAGTTAGAATAAAGAGCCACTATGATAAAAATACATCAATGGGAGAAACGCGCTCAAACTTTTCCCAAACGGGAGGAGTCCATGTTTCTGTTGCTGGCTCCATCTGAAAATTGGCTGTGACAAATCCCTTACACAGTCAAACATGACTACACAAAACGTGAGGGATGGGGATTTTCATTGGGTATCGCTGCTCTCTTTATTTCATGTTGCATGCAAAATCATGAACGGCTTCCTGACCCAGTCACGTGGTCTGACGTCAACACATACATCACAGTGCACGCCTCACCAATATTTCCTGGATAAGATCAGAGCACCATTCGGAGCACCAGTGCCTGTGTTCCCATCACTACTTTCCACAGTGCCATATCTTATCCACACGTCCTTTTGGCTAGCTCACTCATATCCATTTCTTCCAGACCAACCTTCTCAGGACCAGTGAGCAAGTCTACAACAAATTGTATTGTACTGTGTACTTAACGAAATATATAATAAAGGGACCTCGAGAGCGGAGCGGAGGTTCACTTCATTTACTTGTGGAATCTCACTCACACTTATGCGCATGCGCGCATGATACATTCACTGACCCTTCTGTATCACTACATCTCCCCCTTTTAAAGTAGAACTGAACCCACCTTTTGGCGCAAAAAGTAGAATAGCAGATTAATTCCTTATTACCTATTGTATTTTTCAACACATAAAAGAAATTTTTAGGCCGTGCGATGGCCAAGCTATAAGCCGATAAACTTTTGCCTCTGGCTGGCAGTGCCAAACAAACCGGAAGTAGTGCAGACGACGCTGCGTGACGTCACGAGTGTGATCCCTAAACAAAACAACAATGGCAGGTGATAGCAGTTCCAGCAGTCAAGAAAACCAGAGTTTTCAGAGTGAAGAGGCATTCAGGATCGGTGACGAGACAGAGGAGGATGCAGGAGTGTGGCAGGTGGCAGGCGTGCACAAGGGCGAGCCCGGGAGACAGAGACCTAATGCACCTGTGACAGCAGCTGGTAGACGGCGATGCAGAGGCGAGGTCCGCCGCCGGGGAATACAGTGATCCCTCACTTACCGCGTTTAATGGGGACCAGAACTGACCGCGAAAAGTGAAAAACCGCAAAGTAGCGTCACCCCCCCCCCCCCCCCAAGGGCGGCACAAGCACTATTTTGCACAAAAAGGCACAAGAGAACAGCGAAAAGTGCCACTAAGCAACACGAGCGATAAAGAAGGCGCTCTGCAGGGAGAGAAGCTGGGTAAAACTTCTCGGCCAATCAGCTTGCGAGGTGAAACGTCTCGGCCAATCAGCTTGCGAGATTCCCGAGCGGTGAAGAGGTGAGCGGAGAGGAGTGGAGCGGTGGTCAGAGAGGTGGATTTTGAGTTGTGCGGGCTCTCCGTGTTGATACCTGATGTTCTAATGTAGTCCATGTTCTAATGTAGTCCATGTTCTAATGTAGTCCATCAGGTATCAACACGGAGAGCCCGCACAACTCAAAATCCACCTCTCTGACCACCGCTCCACTCCTCTCCGCCCACCTCTTCACCGCTCGGGAATCTCGCAAGCTGATTGGCCGAGACGTTTCACCTCGCAAGCTGATTGGCCGAGACGTTTTACCCAGCTTCTATCCCTGCAGAGCGCCTTCTTTATCGCTCGTGTTGCTTAGTGGCACTTTTCGCTGTTCTCTTGTGCCTTTGTGTGCAAAATAGTGCTTGTGACGCCCTTGGGGGGGGGGGGGTGACACTACTTCGCGGTTTTTCACTTTTCGCGGTCGGTTCTGGTCCCCATTAAACGCGATAAGTGAGGGATCACTGTAATATCTATATCTAGAAACGCATCGCTTCCCGGTCGCTTTTCCTCCCCCTTTCTTTTCTTTCGTCGCCATGACAGCTTTCCTTGGCCACTAAACAGATCTTCCCAGGTGTTGGAAGTGTTTTGTAGTCGACTATCACGACAAAATGCACCAAAAACAACCAGTGTCGACGTGCTCGCAATGGTAAACATGGAGGACTGTGTCACACTCGTGACGTCACGCGGAACTCCGGCTGCACTTGACGGATTTGTCTGATTTTTCAGGGCGGGAAATTCAAAATCACGATTTTCTCCAAGATTCCGGGATTTGTGGAGGGGGTGCCAATGATAAATTATCTTTATAATTGTATGTACTATCACCCAGTGCCGTTCAATGCCGTTCAGTTCAGTTCTACTTTAAACCAATGTTTCCCAGCTGTTTATACAAGTCATGAATTATATCTTTTCAAGCTGATACTACTTATTTTACTTACTGCTGGTTTTACTTAACTCAGGTAGGGGGTACTATTGTCACATTAACTTAAGACTAAACATAAATCTTCAAAATAAACTATGAATGTACCCCTTCTGCATCTCATTGTTCATCTCATTCTTGTCCCCTCCTTTTTTTTTTTTTTTCACAATACTGCAACATTCAAACACATAAGAACTTAACTGAGAGGCAGGGTGGACTACCTGATCCTCTTTGTTGTGGTATGGAGGTTTATTCTGCTCCGTGTATACACACAACACTATACTACAAATTCAGTCTTTTGACTGGCTTGACCGCTCTGCCCACTCTGGTGCGTATGCCCGGATCTGGGGTGGTCGATGGTGAAGGCACAACTCTCAAATGAGAGCGGTTTCTTCTGAGATAGCCTTTCGAAGTGTCAACGACGTAGGACCTCGGTGTCCCAGCTGATCCGGAAACTACTCCAGTGCGTGGTTCGTTCTTGATCCAGACTCTCTGGCCTGGCTGGAGCGGTTTCTTCTCCTGTGCTCTGTGCCGTGTGTTATATCCCTCAGCCTGTTTTCTTTTAAGCTCGTCGTCTTTCAACTCAAAAGCTCTCAAGTCCGGCCAAGCTGGTATGAGGGTGCTTGGACACACTGGGAGAGGTGTCTGGATGTTACGCCCCATTAGGAGCTGCGCGGGGGATGCCCCATGAGTGAGAGGAGTCGCTCTGTATGCCATCAGCGCTTTGTGAGGGTCCTCATTCTTCTGCAACAGGGCCTTCACGGTTCTAACAGCACGTTCTGCTTCTCCGTTGCTTTGGGGGTAACGGGGGCTACTGGTGAGATGCTGGAATTTGTAATCTGCAGCAAACTCTGCAAACTCTGCTGCTGCAAACTGTGGGCCGTTGTCGGTGATGAGTGTGTCAGGCACTCCATGACGGCTGAAGATGGCTTTCATTTTAAGAATCACAGCTGACGCTAGAGTGCTTGTGACGTTAGCAACCTCAATGAATAGGGAGTAGTAGTCAATGACCACCAAGTAATGACCTTTCTTCCATTCAAACAGGTCGGCGGCTAGCTTTTGCCATGGGCGTGATGGCAAGGGTGTGGTCAGGAGAGGTTCTGGTGCATTGTGACATTCCTTAGCACAAACTTCACACTGGCGTACCTTTTCTTTTATCTGACGTGTCAGACCTGGCCACCATACTGCTTCATGAGCCCTCGCCATACACTTCACCATTCCCTGGTGGCCCTGATGAAGCGTTTCCAAAATGTTTGGTTGCATGCTTGCTGGAATCACTATTCGTTTCCCTTTCATCAGGAGACCATCAGCCATCAACAAGTCATTTCGGTACTGCCAGTAGGACTTCAGCTGCGGAGCTGAACTCAGTCTGTCCCAACCTGTGCGGATCAGAGAAGACAGCTGCGCACACACTGGATCCTCTTCCTGAGCTCGCCTAATCTGCATCAGTTTCTCTTGCGATGCAGGCAGTTGCTGAATGACTTCGTTGATGTGAGCTGTCACGTCACTCTGGAGCACGAGATCCTCCTCTGTTGTTGCACCTTGAAGGGGAGCTCTTGAAAGAGCATCTGCTGCTATGAGATTTTTTCCCAGAACATGCACAATGGTGTATGTGAACCGCAGGAGTCTCAATCTGAATCGCAACACACGAGGGGGAATGTCATCAAGTGCTCTTGAGCTGAGGAGACTTATCAAGGGTTTGTGGTCTGTTCTGACCTCAAAGTGCAGGCCCAGGAGGTAAGTTTGGAACCGTTCACACGCCCACGTGATGGCCAGGGCCTCTTTTTCAATTTGGGCGTATCTACGCTCAGTTTCTGTCATACTGCGGGAAATAAAGGCCACTGGCCTCCACTCTCCTGAAGGTTGAAGTTGTGACAAAACACCCCCCAGTCCGTAGGAGGATGCATCTGCTGACACCCTAGTCGGCCTGTCAGTGCAGTATGGGGCAAGTACAGCCGATGAGCTGAGCTCTTCTTTCACCTTTGCGAAGGCTGTCTGTTGAGCTGGCCCCCATGTCCACATGTTATCAGCTTTCAGAAGGTCCCTGATCGGTCCTGTGATCTCTGCAATGTTTGGGGAAAACTTTCCCAAGTAATTCGCCATCCCCATGAATCTTTTGACATCTGCCACGTCCTTGGGTGGTGGCATGGCTGCAATGGCCCTGATCTTGTCGGGATCTGGCCGTATTCCCTCTCCGCTGACGATATGCCCAAGGAATTTCACCTCAGTCACTGCAAACTGGCACTTGTCGTTCAGGGTGAGGCCTCGCTGCTGTAGGCGTTGCAGCACTCGATGCAGCCTTTCATCATGTTCCTGTGGTGTGGCTCCAAACACCAAGATGTCATCTGCATGACAGACCGTTCCTTCCAGGCCATCCAGCATTTGTGTCAAGCGCTTCTGGAAATGCTCTGGTGCTGAGGATATTCCAAAAGGAAGTCAGTTGAAACAAACACGTCCGAATGGCGTGATGAAGGTGGTGAGTGGGGATGATTCCTTATGCAAAGGGATTTGCCAAAAACCTGCAGTGGCATCTAGCTTTGAAAAAGTTCTAGCTCCAGCTAGTTTAGTGAGCGTCTCATCGACTGCAGGGAGGATGTGTCTTTCTCTGCACACGTTCTCATTTAGGTGGGTGAGGTCGACACGTATACGGATTTTTCCGTTTGGCTTTGGTACTACGACCATTCCGGAGCACCACTCAGTTGCATCTTCGATGGGTGAAATAACTCCCATTGCCTCCATCCTTTTCAGCTCCGCTTGAACTTTCCCTCTTAATGGCAGAGGCAAGCGGCGTGGCACCGCTAGGGCAAATGGAGTGGCATTCTTTCAATTTAATCCTATATTCACCCTCTAGCTTCCCTAAACCAGTAAACACTCTGGGATATTGCTTCACACAAGCATTCTCTGTTGCAATGGCATCTACTTGACTAAGCAAGCTGAGGTCTTGTATGGCTGGCAAGCCAAGTAGTGGGGTAGCTAACCCTGGGACAACATACACCTGTTGCTTCACAACAGAGCCATTGTAGCTTATGTTGGCGGTAAAGCATCCCTGTACTGCGATAGGAACATTGCTTGGTCCACACAGTTTTTTGCTTGGAGGTGAAAGTTTCCCGTGTAGCTTTTCAGAGTACATGTGTTTTGGGATGGCTGTCACTGCAGCGCCGGTGTCGAGCTTGAACACTACCTGCTGGCCATTTACTCCAATCGACTTCTTCCACGCAGAATTAGGTGGAGGTGCCGTAGTCATTGTGCCCAAAAACAAAGTCTCCAAACTTTTACTCATGTCCTTCTGCTAAAGTTCCTCCACTCTCATTTTTGTTTTACACAAAGCAGCAAAATGCCCCTTTTTCTGACATTTCTTGCAGTCTGCATTGCGAGCAGGACATTCTTTAAATGAATTTCCACGTGCTTTTCCACACCTGCCACATCTGTCGTTTGCATTTGTCTGACTTGGTCTGTTATTTGTTTTGTTTCCTTGTTGACCCGATTTTTGTTTTTGCTTGAACCTAACTGCATCCATATTAGCTCCTTCAACACCATCCATGCTAGTCTGTCTGAGTGTGGTTTGTTGCTTTTTAATTTCCTCGTTTTGGCGAATTTTCGTCATTGCTTTCGTTACAGTTAGCTTTGAGTCGAGCTGTAACTTCTCTGAAAGCGTGTGGTCTTTAATACCCACGACTAAGCGATCTCTTATCATCTCCTCTTTGAGGATTCCATACTGACAATACTCAGCTAGCTTGTGGACGGCTGTGATGAACGCCTCGGCTGATTCACCAGGCTCCTGGCAGCGTTTGTTAAACTTGGCCCTCTCGTATATCACGTTATGTTCACAGATGAAATGTTTTTCAAAAGCGTCTCTTACTTTCTCGTAGTCTTTTTTGTCCGCTTCAGCCAGTGCTAAAGTGTTAAGCACATCATCTGCCGAGTCTCCCATAATGTATATTAGCGAGTTCACTTGATACTCTTGACTCTTCTGGTCGAGTCCGGCAGCTATGCGGAATCTTTCAAAACGTCTGACCCAATTTGGCCAACTAGCGACGTCCCTGAAGTCAAATGCCTCGGGCGGGCTTATCGAAAATAACGTATCCATTACCTTCCGACGTCTTCGTCACGTTGTCGCTAGCTTGGAATGCTTGCTAGTTCAGCTCGTGAACTTGAAAACTTTTTTTCCTCTGTACAGCCCAACTGGAAGGAAACTTCGCTTACATGCTTTTTAAAGCTTCTGTCTTCATATTAGAGACGGGTCGCCGACTTCTGACACCATGTACTGTGTACTTAACGAAATATATAATAAAGGGACCTCGAGAGCGGAGCGGAGGTTCACTTCATTTACTTGTGGAATCTCACTCACACTTATGCGCATGCGCGCATGATTCATTCACTGACCATTCTGTATCACTACACAAATTGCACTGCTTCATCAAAATACAACTGAATAAAGGTTATTGAGTCTTATAGAGTCATTATTTAACATACTGAGAATTATTGTCCATTGTGTATATATTATAAGTAATGAAGTTGTAACACTCTTCTATGAAATAGAGAATATTACTAAACAAACAAGGGTTAAAATGATTCCATTCTGGACAAGCTGTTATGGTTTTGTGGTTTGTTATTGAAATATAAAGACAACAAAAGATTAATGAAAGAACAAATGCTGTTACAATAATATATTTCACCTCTCCCACAATATATTTACAACCGTCAGTTCTCTTTTTTTATAACTCAAATATTAGTTTTCACAGTCCATAACCAAGTCCCACAAATCTTCGCCGGCACAAAAAAAGAAGGCAAAAGTGAAATGTTCCAATACCATCACCCCCCCCAAAAAAATAAACGGGACGTCTTGGTATGAATAGTCACAAAAAAAAACCCCTGAGCTCAGTCCAAAATGCAGATGACAAAATGAATGAATGAAGAGAGACACAAGCAGGAACACTCACCGTCTTAAGCTCCCGCCGCCCCTAGCTCCGGGTGCACAGTGGACTTCCCTCAGATTAGCATCCTCCTTCATGGGCCAACCAGCCTCCCACTTCACGGTGTGGATGCACCGACACCTCGTAGGTCCCGCGTGGACTCCCTACGTTATGAGGCTCCCTCTGGTTGCTCCTGTAGTCTCAAACAGGCCTGCTTTTCATTCGTCCATGTGACGATGGCTGTCTATATCAGAGTGCTTGTGTCAATCTGAATGTATCTCTGGATGTTTGTGTGTCTCGCGGCCACTTCCACTTTCCTTTTTAAGCCACTACCCGCTGCTGGAAAACAGCTGATGGCCACTCCCATTTCCAGCTGATGTAGTGACAGGTTGATTAGTTTTTTCCATACATACATACATGCATGCATTCAAAAAGTGGAACAAGATTAATACAGAGGCACAAACAATGGCATGGAGTAACTATAATTATTGCACCATATCAGTTAAGATACCCTGGCTCTCCTTTTATGTGGTCACCATTCTCTCCATAAAAGGGCAATGCAATTAAATATGTGGCAGTGCTACAAAGTTACCTTCACTACACTGTCGTATAATAACAGAGTAATATTTAGTTTTTGTTTAACCTGTTGAACTCTGTGAATTCCGTGGGCGGTCACGTCTCTGCGTATTAGTGCGTCTCAGTGCGCACTGAAAAAAAAAGCTGTATTTCCGGTCTTCCAGTACAGACACAGCCTTGTTACAACCTGAGAAAAAAGCTGTGTAATATATTCATTTTTTGTGGTATTTTTACAAAATTTTGACCTGAGCTTGAAAACACTTGGTTCTACATTTCTGTTGTGTTTTCCAGCCAGTATCTGACAGCTGTATGTTATTTGCAAGCATTTGTATCTAAAAAAAACACCCAGGCGAACTTTCTTGTTACTCAGTGGCAGGAGCACTTAGAGAGATTATGACTGTTTTGCCAAAAAATTCAGAGTGTTTTAACCGAGACCAACCCCATGAAGATGCTGCAAAGGGTTGAAGAACAGCTTTTGATTTACTTTGGGCATGTTATTTTTAGGTGTTTTTAGGGAAGTTGAACAGAGTTTAACAGGTTAAACGATTAGCAGACAACAACTCCCATCATCCCACATCACTAAACACAATCATGGTGGGAGATTACTAAAACCTCACCTCCTGTTTCCTGACCGATGAAAGAAGGATCCAAAAAAGAGAAAACACAAAGGTATTGTTTTGTATTTTAGAGCTGCAGCTAATCCAGAGGACTGTTAGTTACTTCACACTGGGCACGCTTTGAAAAGATGACATAAGCGCTGTCCATCTGTGTTTGTAGTTTTTTAATTTATGTATTTTCATAACCTTATACCTTAACAGTTAGACAACAACCTACACCGTTATTTACGTGGAAAATTATCTTTTAAATTGACAAACATCATATGTGTAACTCATGGCAAAATTTGATCAGATCAAAAGATAATTTCGTTCTTGCCATTCATTTCAATGGAGAATTTTTCTGATTTAAGGTCCCATGTGTGGAAGTAGAGGGGGCACAACTTAGGCTCTCTATTGGTCAAGCTCAGCTGTCAATCATAAACTGGAGGCAGGTCGAGCCACAACCTGGCAGTTTGAAAGTTTTCTGAACTCACATTTTGAACAGTTCGAAAGAAGCCCAGCCTAGAGTGGCTCCTTCCCTTTTTTACCTCCGCCAAGGGGGGAGGTAATGTTTTTACCAGCATTGGTTTGTTGGTTTGTCTGTTTGTCTGTCTGTTACCAACATTACTCCAAAAGTTATCAATGGACTTTGATGAAATTTTCAAGAAAGGTGTGTAATGGCACAGGGAAGAGATGATTAGATTTTGGTGGTGATCTGGATCCAGAAATCATTTGAAAATTATTTTATATATTAATATCGAGCTTTTCATGTACTTCCCCTTTAAGACATGTTCGCAGAGTTACATGCGTGGCCATGCACCTCTGCACCCCAGAAGCCCTGGAGCTGTTTAACACCATAGACCAAACACTGCAGAAAAAGTCAGTTTGGAAGGAAAAGAAATGTGGTCTCCATCCACACAGTATGTGATGATTGACATTATTACCTCTGCCAAGGAGGTAATGTAATCGGGGTGGTTTGTCTGTCTGTCTGTTCATCCATCCATCTGTCTGTTTGTTAGTCTGTTAACAGGATTACACAAAAACTACTGGATGGTTTTTGATTAAATTTTCACCAGAGGTAGCACTTGGACCAAGGATGAACCCATTAAATTTTAATGATGATCTCAGAGTACATACCTCCACCAAGGACCTTGTTTGTATTTGTGCAGCAGGATTACACAAAAACTACTGGATGGATTTCAGTGAAATTTTCACCAGAGGTGGTCTTTGGGGTAGAGAGGAACCCATAATATTTTGGTGATGATTCCAGAATGCATTCCTCCTCCAAGGCTCATATCTTCTCACAGTGTGTTAGCAAGAATATTCCAAAACTACTGGATGGATTTGGAAGAAATTTTCACCAGAGGTGGTTCTTGGCCTAGAGAGGAACCCATAACATTTTGATGATGATCCCAGAACACAAATCTCCACAAAGGTTTTTATTTTATCACAGTGTGTTCACAAGAATCCTCCAAAACTTTGATGCAATTTTCACCAGAACTGGCTCTTGGCCTACGCACGGACCCATTACATTTTGGAGGTGATCCGTGAGGGACGGAAGGAGCCTTGGCAGAGGTATGTGCTCTCTGAGTGCTTTTCTATTTTCATCTGAAGGTGCCAAGAAAAAGCAGGCAAAGTGTGCAGTTTAAGACGGGGTTTGGAGTGCATGTGGACGTAACTTTGGCGGGTATGTACTGGCAAACAAGCATGTCATTGCGAACCACGTCACCGGCATGGTATGTAAACACACAAACTTCAGCACTGGACAATGTTTAATTTTTATTACCTCCACCAAGGAGATAATGTTTTTGCCGGCATTGGTTTGTTTGTTGGTTTGTTTGTCTGTCTGTTAGCAACATTACTCAGAAAGTTATGAATGGATTTTGATGAAATTTTCAGGAAAGGTGTGTAATGGCACGGGGAACAGATGATTAGATTTTGGTGATGATCTGAGGGTGCATACCTCCACCAAGGGCTTTGTTTGTATTTGTGCATCAGGATTACACAAAAAATACCAGATGGATTTGGATAAAATTTTCACCAGAGGTGGTTCTTGGGGTAGAGACAAACCTATTACATTTTGGTGATGACTTGAGAGTGCATACCTCCGCCAAGGCTCCTATCTTCTCAGAGTGTTGGCAACAATACTCCAAAACTACTGGATGGATTTGGATTAAATTTTCACCAGAGGTGATCCTTGGGCTACAGAGGAAGTCATTACATTTTAGTGGTGATCCAAGAATGCATACCTCTGCATTCTGTGTGTGTGTGTGTGTGTGTGTGTGTCAGAGGTTTCTGTTATATATGTAAATAGGCTGGTAGTAGTAAGATGGCGGCTTGGTTGGACGGGGAATAGACTAGGGTGGTTAACTGCCGGTTTCCGGTGGTGACGCCACTCCTAGTATAAAGGAGGTGGGCGGAAGGGGCCAGTCTTCTTTCGTTGGGAAGACACCTGGCCTGCAGGCGAGTGCCGTAAACCTTATTTGTATGATAGTTCGTATTCTACTAAAGCTCCATAAACCGAGTTACCACTTACTCATTATTTGCCTTATTATGGATGCAACATTTGGCGATGAGGTAAAAGCGGTAGTGGAAAGATCTGTTGCCAGTTTTCGGCCATTTTTGGAGGCCCCAGGTGAGCCACCTGTACCCTGGCCCTGGTGGTTTGCTGCTTTTACTAATTACCTGATGGTTTTGAACCTTGGCGAGCTGGAGAAGCTCTGCGCGAGGGCTGTCTTGGTCCATAACTTAGGCATGGAGGGGCAGAGGATACTGGAGAACCGTGGGGGAGCTGATAGCTTTGACAAAGTGGTGGAGCTAATGGCGCGCTACTTCCGCGTGCCAGAAAACGTCATGGTCCAACGCATCCAGTTTTGAATGCGCTACCAACGGTCGGGGGAGCCAGTAAAGAGATTCTTGGCAGACCTCTGAGAGCTGGCAAGGGAGTGCAAGTTCGGGCCCCTGGAGGACGAGATGATTCGGGACCAGCTGGCAGAGCACATCCGCTGACCAGCGGCCCAGCCCAGGCTTCTGACACACCCAGGAGAGTTGACGTTGGCTGCGGCTATTGAGCTCGCTCAACAGTTCGAGGCAGCAGAGACCATCACGAGGGGCCTTACTGAAGGGGCCACTCTGGGTCAAGATGAGTCTCGAGCTAAGGCGCTGTTTTTGGACCCTGGTGATGGGGACAGCGGAGAGGAAGAGTATGCCTCCATAGTTAAAGTAAGGTCCACCCCAGGTACGCCACGTTGTTATGGATGTACACTACCGTTCAAAAGTTTGGGGTCACTTAGAAATTTCCTTATTTTTGAAAGAAAAGCACTTTTTTTTCAATGAAGATAACTTTAAACTAATCAGAAATACACTCTATACATTGCTAATGTGGTAAATGACTATTCTAGCTGCAAATGTCTGGTTTTTGGTGCAATATCTACATAGGTGTATAGAGGCCCATTTCCAGCAACTATCACTCCAGTGTTCTAATGGTACAATGTGTTTGCTCATTGCGTCAGAAGGCTAATGGATGATTAGAAAACCCTTGTGCAATCATGTTAGGTCTGCAATGCTGTAATTGCTGCAAATGGAGGATTCTTTGACGAAAGCAAAGTTTGAAGGAAAAATTATTATTTCAAATACAAATCATTATTTCTAACCTTGTCAATGTGTTGACTATATTTTCTATTCATTTTACAACTCATGGTGGTAAATAAAAGTGACTTTTCATGGAAAACACAAAAATTGTCTGGGTGACCCCAAACTTTTGAACGGTAGTGTACGTCCCCTAGTCACCGCTATAAGTCCAGAGTGTGCCCGGCGAAAGGCAAGCGTTGTGGGAAGTGTGGTTTGCTGAACCACTTTTCCAGGGCGTGCACAAGCTTCGAACGCAGGGACTGGAGGAGTGAGCCAAATCCCGCGCAGAAGACTCCTACAATAGTGCACACCGTTTCCCCGGAGACTACAGGACGGATCGGGTGTAATGTCATGCTAGGGGTGACATCATGCCCAAAGACATCCAGCTGGTCCGCCGCATCCGCGGAGAGAGAGCTTAGACTTTCTGCTGCACATCCACCAACCACAATGTTCCGCACTGTGTGTCTATATATATATATATAGTAATATGTACATATGTATTCTAGCTGCTCTTGTTTTTTCTTGCCTTCTGATTGTTGCTCTGAGTGTTGCTATCCCTGTGCTGTTGCAATCCTGGAATTTCCCCATTGTGGGACTAATAAAGGCTTATCTTAGCTTATCTTATCTTAGATGGCGTCGAGGTTTCCCTCCTGGTGGACACAGGAGCAATTATCTCCGTTTTAAACCTGGCGACCATGAAAAGTTTGTTTTCCCACCGACAAATCAGAAAGCAGGAAAGGGAGTACTACGGCTATGGATGGAACAGACTGGCAGTTTTGGGGTTTGTGGAGATGGAGGCCCAATATAAATCGGTTGTAGTTCCCCAGGCCCGCATTTATGTCACCACTGCGGGAGTCACCATCATGGGGTGTAATCTTTTTTTGCAGCCTGGGTTTCTCCATAGCCATTGTATCGGGTGAGGAGTTGTCGGGGTGTGGACTGTGGGGCCGACCAGCTCCAGTGATGGATGGTGTGGAGGTGTGGGACTCAGACTGGCTGGACACAGAAGAGAGTGGAGAGCATGTTCGGCGCTGTGCTACGCCGTCTCGGGATGGACCCGATGCCCGTTTTCATGCTGCCCTGGATGAGGGTGCTGGACGGCACGGCAGGACCCCCAGGGTGGCCCCTAAGGATGAGGTGCCCGCGCTGGAGGCTGAGGGGGCGAGACCAGAGAGCGTGGTGGTAAAGCGCTCACAGCAACGGCCTGCCAAGAGAAAGACGAACCGGACCCGCGAGTCGACCGGATCGGTGGAGGAGGCCAGTCGAGGCCAGAGTCATCCAGAAAGGAAGAAAAGGGCCTCCCTGTGGGTTGGAGATGAGGTTCGGCCCAGGGTTGAGGCCCGGATGAGAGGGGATCACGGTTCACACGAGCGGCGTGACGACTAGAGGCGGTTCCGAGTGGAGGCTGCCCGGAGTGATGGGTACCTGCTCTTGTCTGACCAGACCTGGAGGCATCTGAATGAACTGTGCCTGACGTTGGAGGGGAGGAGAGGAGACGGTGTAGCAGGAGCCCCGAGGTCAAAAGACGAAAGCGTTTAGAGAGAGACCTGTCCAAGGACTGATGGTGTTTTACTGTACTAGTTTTGAGTTTAACCCAGGTCCTGTTGTACATAGTTAATTGCTGCTAATTTTGTGCCCTGGTAAATTGAAAAAAAAAAATGAAGGGTGGATGACATTTTAGGATCAATATTTTGTAATTTGCAGGGTTTTATTAACCATGGAGGGAATTAATTAATGCAGTGATAGTTGGATAAATCTGAATCTGGATTTGTGATGTAGATATGATGACTTATGATTGAATTGTTTGATTCTCTTATTTATTGATTTGTGGTGATGACGTTACCCAACACGTTTTGTTTTAATATATGCCCTACTGTGGGGTGGGTGTTGGGGTGGGGGCCGCCAGTAGTTTAAGTGTGTGTTGTGATTTTTTTGTTGTGTTCATATGGAGCTGTTTTGTGGGATTATTTTATTTAGAAACACGGCTTTACTTTTAAGTTGGACTGTTCTGGTTTGGCGGCAGAATAACCCGCTTGGCCGTGTAGGGGGCGCTGGCGGTCTACCCGGCCCCCCAGCCTTGGTTGAATGAATGAATATGCAGTTTGTTTCTTTTTGTACATATTTTATGTTTAGAGCGTGAGTCGGGACACAAATTTGGGTGGGTTACCCATGTGCCTGACATTTTTTTTGAAGGAAGGGGGAAATGTTATGTATGTAAATAGGCTGGTAGTAGTAAGATGGCAGCCGGATTGGATGGGGGGTAGACTAGGATGGTTAACTGCTGGTTTCCAGTGGTGACGCCACTCCTAGTATAAAGGAGGTGGGCGGAAGGGGCCAGTCCTCTTTCGTCGGGAAGACACCTGGCCTGCAGGCGAGTGCCGTAAGCCTTATTCGTATGATAGTTTGTGTTCTAATAAAGCGCCATAAACCAAGTTACCACTTATTCATTATTTGCCTAATTATGGATGCAACAGTTTTATTCACTGAAAACTGTCCTTCTGCAGAATTTTTCCAGCAATGACTACAAATTCTGAAAGCTGTCTGTCATTTGACAGATTACATGGAGGGTGATCTAATTAAAGTCAATTAAAATGATAACTGATTGACAGAATTTTTACAAGCCTGTCTGAGAAAATGACATAAAAACTGTAGCGCAACCTGTGACACGGAGTATTGCCTTTTTTCAGGTTTTCAACTCAAATGCAGTTCTGAGAGTGAGTCACCAGATGGCAGTCTTTATTAGCTGTTTCATAACACTGTGTAAAGCAATTATCTCAAAGTTGCTCATTGTTTTATGAGGCCTTGGTTTTAACATCACTACAGATTACATGGAAGGTGATCTAATTAAAGTCAATTAAAATGATAGATAACAGACTGACAAAATTTTTACAAGCCTGTCTGAGAAAATGACAAAAGTGTAGTGCAACCTCTAAAAGTCTCAATACTCTGTCAGGGGTGTCCAATCATGTGCCATGGAGGGCCAAGATCCTTCAGGCTTTACCTCCAGCCAGTGTCTTCAACAGCAGATTCCACTGAATTTCTTCCCATTGATTGCTGATAAGTGAAAACACTTGCTAAAGAGACTGGGTAGGAGAGAAAACCTGCAGGGTCTTGGCCCTCCATGGCACATGATTGGACACCCCTGCTCTATGTATTGAGACTTTCAGGTTTTCCACTCAGATGCGGTTCTGACACTCAGTCAGCAGATGGCACTCTTTATTAAATGTTTCATAACACTGTGCTGATCATGAAGCAATTGTCTCAAAGTTGTTCATTGTTTCATAAGGCCTCAGTTTCACCATCACTAGTAATCTGTCAAATGCTAGACAGCTTTCAGAATTTTTAGTCATTGCTGGAAAAAGTCTGTCAAAGGACAATTTTCAGTGAACGAATCCTCTGATTTATATATATACAGTGGGGTAAAAAAGTATTTAGTCAGCCACCAATTGTGCAAGGTCTCCCATTTAAAAGATGAGAGAGGTCTCCAATTTTCATCATAGGTATACCTCAACTATGAGAGACAAAAAAAAGAAAAAAAAAATCCAGAAAATCACATTGAAGGATTTTTAATGAATTAATTGGTAAATTCTTCGGTAAGATAAGTATTTGGTCAATAACAAAAGTTCATCTCAATACTTTGTTATATACCCTTTGTTGGCAATGACAGAGGTCAAATGTTTTCTGTAAGTTTTCACAAGGTTTTCACAAACTGTTGCTGGTATTTTGGCCCATTCCTCCATGCAGATCTCCTCTAAAGCAGTGATGTTTTGGGGCTGTCGCTGGGCAACACAGACTTTCAACTCCCTCCAAAGATTTTCTCTGGGGTTGAGATCTGGAGACTGGCTAGGCCACTCCAGGACTTTGAAATGCTTCTTACGAAGCCACTCATTCGTTGCCCGGGTGGTGTGTTTGGGATCATTGTTATGCTGAAAGGCCCAGCCACTTTTCATCTTCAATGCCCTTGCTGGTGGAAGGAGGTTTTCACTCAAAATCTCACGATACATGGCCCCATTCATTCTTTCCTTTACACGGATCAGTCGTCCTGGTCCCTTTGCAGAAAAACAGCCCCAAAGTATGATGTTTCCACCCCCATGCTTCGCAGTAGGTATGGTGTTCTTTCTCCTCCAAACACGACAAGTTGAGTTTTTACCAAAAAGTTCTATTTTGGTTTCATCTGACCATATGACATTCTCCCAATCCTCTTCTGGATCATCCAAATGCTCTCTAGCAAACTTCAGACGGGCCTGGACACGTACTGGCTTAAGTAGGGGGACACGTCTGGCACTGCAGGATTTGAGTCCCTGGCGGCATAGTGTGTTTCTGATGTAGCCTTTGTTACTTTGGTCCCAGCTCTCTGCAGGTCATTCACTAGGTACCCCCATGTGGTTCTGGGATTTTTGCTCACCATTCTCGTGATCATTTTGACCCCATGGGGTGAGATCTTGCGTGGTGCCCCAGATCGAGGGAGATTATCAGTGGTCTTGTATGTCTTCCATTTTCTAATAATTGCTCCCACAGTTGATTTCTTCACACCAAGCTGCTTACCCATTGCAGATTCAGTCTTCCCAGCCTGGTGCAGGTCTACAATTTTGTTTCTGGTGTCCTTTAACAGCGCTTTGGTTTTGGCCATAGTGGAGTTTGGAGTCTGACTGTTTGAGGTTGTGGACAGGTGTCTTTTATACTGATAACGAGTTCAAACAGGTGCCATTAATACAGGTAACGAGTGGAGGACAGAGGAGCCTCTTAAAGAAGAAGTTACAGGTCTGTGAGAGCCAGAAATCTTGCTTGTTTGTAGATGACCAAATGCTTATCTTACCGAGGAATTTACCAATTAATTCATTAAAAATCCTTCAATGCGATTTTCTGGATTTTTTTTTTTCTTATTTTGTCTCTCATAGTTGAGGTATACCTATGATGAAAATTGAAGACCTCTCATCTTTTAAGTGGGAGAACTTGCACAATTGGTGGCTGACTAAATACTTTTTTACCCCACTGTGTGTATATATATATACTGTATATATATATATATATACACTACCGTTCAAAAGTTTGGGGTCACTTAGAAATTTCCTTATTTTTGAAAGAAAAGCACTTTTTTTAATGAAGATAACTTTAAACTAATCAGAAATACACTCTATACATTGCTAATGTGGTAAATGACTATTCTAGCTGCAAATGTCTGGTTTTTGGTGCAATATCTACATAGGTGTATAGAGGCCCATTTCCAGCAACTATCACTCCAGTGTTCTAATGGTACAATGTGTTTGCTCATTGCGTCAGAAGGCTAATGGATGATTAGAAAACCCTTGTGCAATCATGTTAGGTCTGCAATGCTGTAATTGCTGCAAATGGAGGATTCTTTGACAAAAGCAAAGTTTGAAGGAAAAAATTATTATTTCAAATACAAATCATTATTTCTAACCTTGTCAATGTGTTGACTATATTTTCTATTCATTTTACAACTCATGGTGGTAAATAAGTGTGACTTTTCATGGAAAACACAAAATAATTGTCTGGGTGACCCCAAACTTTTGAACGGTAGTGTATATATATACCGTATTTTTCAGACTATAAGGCGCACCGGATTATAAGGAGCAGTATCAATTAACCGTCTATTTGACGGTCTATTTTCATACATAAGGTGCACCGGATTATAAGGCACATTAAGCGAGACACATTAAGTGCAACAAAACCATCAGATAAGTGAAATTTTGTTCAACTTATTCACAATAACTCTCAACATTGTTCAGTTGGAACACAAAAAACCAGTTGGAACACACACTCTCAACATTATTCAGTTGTAACACAAAAAACTAGTTGGAACACATAAAATACAAAACAGTACACTCACTTTTTTAGTTCATTCCTCTTCCATAAATCCATCAAATTCTTCATCTTCAGTGTCTGAGTTTAACAGTTGGGCGATTTCGGCATCAAGCATGCCCGGATCCCTCTCGTCATTATCCGAGTCAGTCTCGTTGCTGTTATTTAGCGGTTCAGTGATGATTCCGGCCTTTGTGAAAGCTCGGACGACACTTGAGACTGATACCTTAGCCCAGGCATCCACGATCCACTGGCAGATAGTGGCGTAACTCGCCCGGCGTTGCCTCCCTGTCTTGGTGAATGTGTTCGCCTTCTGTCATCCAGTGCTCCCACGCAGCTCGCAATTTAACTTTGAATGACCTGTTGACACCAATATCTAGCGGCTTGAGTAATTTGGTTAATCCACCCGGAATGATGGCAAGCTCCAAATTAGTTTGCTTCACTTGGCTTTTGACAGTATCGGTGAGATGGGCGCACATGGAGTCGCAGATCAACAGAGACGGAGATTTATGGAAAAAGCCATCCTGTCTCTTGACGTAAACTTCTCTCAGCCACTCACTCATTTTCACCACTCATTTTCACACCGTAATATTACCTGTTGAAGCACATATTACTCCGCGAGGCTCCTGACTACCGTAATGCTCCGACAATCCATCAAACGGTGCGGCTTGATAGTGTGCGACTTCATAGTTTACCAAAGTCGTACGAAAACATTTTGACAGATTTTTGAGTGCCGTGTACCACATAAAATCAGTTCGAGGTCAGTAAGCACAACAACCAAAAGTAATACATAAGGCGCACTGGATTATAAAGCGCACTGTCAATTTTTGAGAAAATTAAAGGATTTTAAGTGCGCCTTATAGTCCATAAAATACAGTATATATTTGGGGCAGCGCAGTGGCAGAGTGGTTAGCACTGCAGCAGCAAAGCAACTCACCCTTGGCCGGGGGATCCTGGGTTCGATCCCAGCCCCCAACCAACAGTGATCTGTGAGGAGTTTGCATGTTCTCCCCGTGTCTGCGTGGGTTTACTCCAGGATTTCTCCGGTTTCCTCCCACATGCCAAAAACATGCAAGTTAGGTTAATTGGCATCAAAACTGGGGATTCTAAATTGTCCTTAGGTATGACTGTGAGAGTGAATGGTTGTCTGTCTCTCTGTGTTGGCCCTGCGATGGACTGGCGATCTGTCCAGGGTGTACCCTGCCTCTCGCCCAAAGATGCTGGGATAGGCTCCAGCCCCCCCGCGACCCGAAAAGGATTAAGCGGAAGAAGATGTGTATATATATATATATATATATATATATATATATATATATATATATAGAGAGAGAGAGAGAGAGAGAGAGAGAGAGAGGGTGTTTAATAAACACATTTATCTATCATTCAGCACAATACCATATTGTATTAAAAGAAGGATTATTACCCCAAAAAATGCCTGAACAAAAGCTGCTCGTCACGGACTAAACAAAGGACATCCTCAAGGGACCAGAGGGTCCTAAAACCTTCCACATCCCAATTCCCCATTAAAAAAAACTAAAAATCCAGCCTTATTCTGGCTTTAAGTAGCCTCACAAATAAAATTTTGACATCAACATCATTCTCAACATTCTCAAGTTTTCTTCTCCGGCTTACATAGATAGCTAACTTTGCCTGCCCGAAAACAAAGTTCAGTAGTTGACACTTCTCTTTAAAACGATGATTGTACATAAAACCACAAATGAGAACCTGCTTGGAGAAAACATCCTTAAAGCTGTGAAAAAGTTCTGTGAATAGTTCAGAGACCATTTAGACGCTGACATTCAGTAAAACAATGAAAAACTGTCTCTCTAGAGGAACAGAAAACACACTGATCACTGACACTGCTGTTAATCACAGACACAAAAGCATTGGCAGCTATGCCATGCAGGACCCTCCCGTAGAAGAGCTTGGAATAACGAGGCGATGTGACTTATAAACCAAAGTTTATTATCAGCTCCTCTAACAAGTCTCATCTAGGTGCAGCAGCAGAAGAAGTGAGAGAGCGAACACATTCGGCTCTACGTACTTATGCTCACACATAACAAAAGACATGCATATTAAAAGCTGACATCCCTCATTATCTTAATCCCTCTTTTGTCTTCGTACCCCTCCACCTGGCCCTGGGAGGTCAGGGCGACCTATCTGGTCTCCACCGCAGCGCCTCGGATGCTCTTTGATCTTCACTGGCGGTTGAGACCTTTTGTCCTGTTCTGAGGTGTGAAGTCGCTTTACATATGTAATCACCAAACATTCTCACATGCTTATACATATGTAGGTTATGGGATATATGATTAATATAGACCACAGCCCCCCCCCCCCCAAACGACTAAGAAAAGGACAATAGAAAAATTCACAGTTTAAGATAATTATTATGACATACTAACTGCTACATCTCTTGACAAAGAAGAAACTTTCCAGCAGCCATGCTCCTAAGAGAGTTCAGTGGTAATCATAACAGCATAGTAATATCACAAGTCAGTCCTAAACTGTTACAGCACAATTAGTGAACAACTGTTGAGTAGTTTGCATCAGTCCCTGTGCCGTCTGGGTTTTAATCTTCTCCCGAATCTGCTGTGGGTCCGCTTGGGCGTCCTGGTGGGACCTTCCTGTAAGGAATCTGCAGCTTGGGGAGGAGAGTGATTATTTGTTCCCTGCAGGGGGGCTGAGTCTTTTCTCTTGGGGGGTCTACCCCGCCGAGGTGCTCTCGCCAACCGTGCAGGCTCGTCTCTCAACAAGAAGGCAGGTTTAAGTCTGTCAATGCTGACTGTTTCTTTTCTGTCCCCAAAATCAAGCACAAAATGCTTATCACCAGGTTCCAGCACTCTGAATGGTCCATCATATGGTGGGCGGAAGGTAGGTTTTAAAGCTTCATGCCTAACAAAAACGAATTCAGCGTTTTTTAAAGCTTGGGGGACAAAAACCCGTGGAAAAGAGTGATGTGCCGGTCCGGGGAGAGAGTCCGGTCCTTTGCTGCCTAAAAACCTCGGGGCTGGAAGATGCCCTGGCTCTGGGTTCTCTGGTAAAAATTCACCTGGGAGCCTGAGAGGTTGTGCAAAAACTAATTCTGCTGGGGAGGCGTCTAAATCCTCTTTAGGTGCAGCACGCAACCCCAATAAAACCCAAGGAAGTTTATTTACCCAATTTGTATCCGTTAGTGAGGCTCTGAGGGCGGCCTTTAAAGATCTGTGAAAACGCTCGCATAACCCATTAGCCTGAGGGTGATAAGCGGTGGTGCGGTGAATTGTCGCCCCTAAGCTGCTGGCCATGGCTGACCAAAGCTCCGAGACAAATTGAGGCCCCCTATCGGACGTGATGTCCGATGGGACGCCGAAACGTGCCACCCAGTTTGTCAAAAAAACGCGAGCGACTTCCTCCGCTGTGGTTGACTCCAGAGGGACCGCCTCCGGCCAGCGCGTGGTGCGGTCTATCATTGTTAACAGATGTGTGAAACCTTGGGCGGAAGGTAGTGATCCCACGAGGTCGACATGAACGTGGTCGAACCTTCTAGCAGGGATTCAAAAAGGCTCTAGAGGGGCTTTTGTGTGTTTGTGTACTTTGGCGCGCTGACAAGAAATGCAAGTCTTTGCCCATTCTTTTACGTTTTTGCGCAGGCCAGGCCACACAAACTTTTCAGCGACCATTTTAACTGAAGCGCGCACACCTGGGTGCACGAGGGAGTGAATCGAGTCGAAAATACGGCGGCGCCATGCAGCTGGGACTACCGGGCGAGGTCAGCCGGTTGAGATGTCGCATATTAGGGTTGCGTAAACCCCTTTCCTCCAGCCTTAACCCTGTTGGTCCAGACAGGAGTGCGCGCACGTCCGCGTCACTACTTTGCTCCTCCGCCATGGCTGCATAATCTATCCCTACACGGATTGGGGCTGCGTATGTGTCAGCGTTGGCGAAGAGTTCTGCGGCTGAGGTAGTATAATCTGTCTCCTCGCACTCTGGCGATGTCACAGCGTGAGAGAGGCAGTCTGCTACCACGTTAAGTTTGCCTGCCACATGTCGAATGTCTGTGGTGAACTCTGAAATCGCAGCTAGCTGTCTTTGTTGCCTGCCTGACCACGGTTCAGAAATTTTAGCCATCGCAAAGGTGAGCGGTTTGTGGTCTACAAAAGCCGTGAAACGCCGCCCCTCCAACCAGAACTGGAAGTGGCGGATGGATAAATGAAGCGCTTGCAGCTCCCTGTCAAAGGTGCTGCATTTGCGCTCAGTTTGGTTTAGTGATTTGCTGAAAAATGCCAAAGGTTGCCAGATTCCGCTGACGTGTTGCTCTACAACCGCCCCTATGGCCAGGTCTGAAGCGTCTGTGGTTAGCGCAATGCGGGCCGAGGGATCAGGGTGAACCAACAATGTGGCATTAGCTAGGGCACTTTTTACTTCCGCGAAGGCGCGTTCGCGCTCCGGGGTCCATTCGACCGCGTTGGAAGGTTTTTGTTTTCTGAGTGCGTCATATAGGGGCTGCATGAGCTGAGCTGCGCGGGGGAGGAAACGGTTATAAAAATTAACCATTCCCAAAAATTCTTGCAGCGATTTGACCGTTTGTGGCCGTGGGAAACTTTTTACTGCGTGAACTTTGTCTGGCAGTGGGACTGCCCCCTTCGGTGAAACTGTGTCCTAAAAAATCAATTTGTGACACGCCGAATTTGCATTTGGCTGGATTGATTATTAACCCGTGCTCTTCTAGTCTCTGAAAAACCATAGTGAGATGCTGTTCATGTTCTTCCTCAGACGAGCTGGCTACCAGCATATCGTCGAGGTAGACGAACACGAAGGGGAGGTCGCGTAATACCGCGTCCATCATCCGCTGAAAGGTTTGAGCAGCGCCTTTGAGGCCAAAAGGCATCCGCAAAAATTCAAAAAGACCAAAGGGGGTTATTACAGCTGTTTTAGGAATGTCCTCTGCTCGAACGGGGACTTGATGATAGCCGCGGACCAGGTCTATTTTTGAAAAAATGCACGCACCCACCAGATGTAGTGAAAAATCTTGGATGTGAGGAATTGGGTAGCGGTCATGCGCTGTCGCATTGTTTAATCTGCGGTAATCGCCGCACGGTCTCCAAGAACCGTCGGATTTCGGGACCATGTGAAGCGGTGACGCCCAGGGGCTTTTTGAGCGCCTGATAATGCCTAGTTTTTCAAGGGTGGTAAATTCGTCCCGAGCTATGGCGAGCTTGGTCGCGTCTAAGCGCTGAGCTTTGGTGAATACGGGTGGGCCCGTTGTGGGAATAAAGTGTTCGACCCCGTGTTTAGCCACTGTGGCTGAGAATTTGGGAATTGCGAGTGCTGGAAATTGGGTGAGGAGTTGATCAAACTTACCTCCTGCTGTGGTGACGCTGGCCTGCACGGGTGGTGGAGAAACTCGAGCTGAGCAGGGAATAGAAGCAAAGGACAATGCATTAACCAAGCGTCTGTTCGCTAGATCAACTAATAACCCATGTGCACACAAAAAGTCTGCGCCCAACAAGTTAAAACTCACCACCGCTACAACAAATGTCCATCTGTAGTTGCGGCCGTGGATGCGGAGGGGCAGGCTCTTTTTGCCAAAAGTGTCGATGATGGAGCCGTTGGCTGCCACCGCTCCATTGCCCCGGGGGCCCATGGCCTGGTCTGCTTAGGAGGGCATGATAAAACTCAGTTGAGCTCCCGTGTCGATAAGGAACTGCTTGCCGGTGTGTCCGTCCGTCACATATAGAAGCTTGCTTTTTTCGCCAAGAACCGCCGCTGTTAACGGTTCTCGGCTTTTGGCGTTTCCCGAAATCGTGAATTTGCAGGGGGGAACGCATTTGTAAGCCTTCTCGGCGAAGCGGTGGTGGTAATAACAGACGTCGCTCCGTCTGTTACGTCTTGGCCGTGTCGCTGTCACCGCGGGTTGATTCTGCTCGGTGGTTTGTGGCTCCCCGTGGCTCCGGACATCAGCGTTGAGGTCTGCGGATGCTGCTGTGGGTGTCTGTTCCTTGCAGGCGTTGACGAGCCGTTGAGCTTCGTGAGCCAGCGTGCGGAAGTCTTGCTGGGTGCTGCATCGCATGTTGGTAAGTGTCCCTCTTATGTGTGGCGGCAGCGTACTGAGGAATATGAATTGGAAGAGGAAGTTGTCATTGTCCTCTTCTTTAAGTTGCAGCAAGTCCTCCATGAGGGCCTTGGGTCTGCATCCTCTGTGGCCGTAGACCGCCAGGATCCTCTCGGCTCTCTCCTCGGCTGAGGGGACGAAATTCGCCACGATGGTCGCTTTCAGTTCTCTGTATTTGTCCTGGGCCGGCGGCCGCTGGATTATGCTCTGCGCACATCTTGAAGTGGCGGCGTCGAGTTTGGCAACGATGTGATAGAACTTTGTATCGTCAGCTGTGATGCCCGCAAGTGCAAACTGGGCTTCAGCTTGCTGAAACCACGAGGCGGGGTCTTCCTGCCAGAAGTCCGGCAGCTTGACGGTGACGGCGTTTGTGTGGACCGTCATTGATGTGTCCGCAGGGTGAGAGTGCCTTCCTTTGGCTCTCACAGCGGCGCTGGTGCTCGGTTGAGCCCTCTCTATCACTTCTGCCGTGGGGGAACGTCGTCCATCTGTTCCCCTGTCTGCATGGGCGCCGGCGTCTGCCTGGGTCGCCACAGATGAGTCGATCGCGGGGGAACGCCTCTGGTCCATCCTCGCGTCAGGGTCACCAGTGTAGAAGAGCTTGGAATAACGAGGCGATGTGACTTATAAACCAAAGTTTATTATCAGCTCCTCTAACAAGTCTCATCTAGGTGCAGCAGCAGAAGAAGTGAGAGAGCGAACACATTCGGCTCTACGTACTTATGCTCACACATAACAAAAGACATGCATATCAAAAGCTGACATCCCTCATTATCTTAATCCCTCTTTTGTCTTCGTACCCCTCCACCTGGCCCTGGGAGGTCAGGGCGACCTATCTGGTCTCCACCGCAGCGCCTCGGATGCTCTTTGATCTTCACTGGCGGTTGAGACCTTTTGTCCTGTTCTGAGGTGTGAAGTCGCTTTACATATGTAATCACCAAACATTCTCACATGCTTATACATATGTAGGTTATGGGATATATGATTAATATAGACCACACCTCCACTATAAATTCCCATGCTTCTTAGGAAGAGGGGGTTTATAAAGAGCCCTCCAGGCAGGGCGATGCCCTTTTTCCAGTCTAAAGTAGGCTCTCCATGGAGTGTCCACACAGGTGTTCAATCTGTCCTTGTTGAGTGCCATCACCACAAGTCTGTATAGCGCCTTACCATTGGCTCCTCCAAAGTCCACACCAGTGGGAGAAGAGAATGTCAGTAAGGAGCTAGGAGAAACGTCAAAGTCCATATGAAGTGTGAGGGAGGGAAAAGGGTCCGTGCTTTCTGGCTGCAGCATGCCTTTGCTAAAGTCCATGAGTAGAGCGCGCTCAAGTCTATGAAGTTCCTGTTTCTAGTGTGAAAGAAGACCACCAGTGAAATGATTTGATCTAAAGCCGAGATGTGCTGCTAAAGCTGAGGTGTTGTCTAGGCCAGGACCAGCCAGTTCCACCACTTGCTTCAAAGTGAGAACATTCCTGGAACATAGCCTATCAAAGAAGGTCCTTCCAACTCCCGGCAGGACACCAAGACGACCACCAAAAACCAACGGTTCCCTCAACAACCAGTGGAGGGAATCGCATGGCCTTCTTTGTTTTTTAAAAAGAGTCCACACTGAAAACAGGCTGCGGTAAAAATTGGGTAAAGACAGTGCACTAGAGTTGTTAAAATCAATTAAAAACACAGGGAGGTCTAGCCCAAGCCCAAGGACTCTCTGTAAAATAACACAGGCCAAAGGCCTCCACATCAGGTCTTGGGGGCCCATCAGCAGTCTCTGTATGAAAGTCAGTCTAAAAGCAGCACCTCTACTAGCGAAATGAACCACTCCTTGCCCCCCTTCCTCTTTGGGAAGAAATAACAGGGCTTGAGGGACCCAGTGGAGTCCACTCCCCCCAAAAAAGTCTATCATAACAGACTGAATTTTGGACAGCAAACCAGCAGGGGGGTCCATGCACATGAGGCAGTGCCACAGGGATGACAAAACAAGATTTAAAATGAGCACTCTTCCTCTAAAAGATATTTTTGGCATTAGCCACTTCCACATATTTAGTCTCCCCTTGATTTTCTCTATGACCCCGTCCTAATTTTTTTTGCTCAAACTGTTGATTTCCAATAAAAACACCAAGATACTTGAATCCTCCTTTTTTCCAATTGAGCCTACCAGGCAGTGTAAGCTGATTTTCTAGTTTTTCCCCCACCATCAGAGCCTTGCTTTTTCCCGTTTATTTTTGCAGAAGAAAGTTGGCCAAAAAGATTAACATTCTTAACCAAAACGCCAATGTCACTATGCTTGTTTAGCAGAATGATTACATCATCTGCATGGGCTGACAGCCTAAACGTGGTTTCACAGCCAGGAAACGTGACTCCAGATAGGTCCCTTCTCAAACAGTGAAGCAAAGGCTCTGTGGCGAGGGAGTACAGCATCCCTGAGAGAGGGCAGCCCTGCTGAACCCCACTCTGGACTTTTAAAGGGGCAGACAGGCCCCCATTTATCTTCAGTACACTCTCAATGTCACTGTACAAGACCCGTATCCTAGCGATGAAGCCTGGGCTGAACCCTTATGACTGGCGCCTAGCGGCTGCCCCGGCCTTGGATGCGCTCTGCAGAGCGTGCCCAAATGCCAAGTCACGTTTCGTTACCTTGTATTCATACATGTGTAATGACAATAAAGTTGAATCTCATCTCATCTCATCTCAAAAGCAGCTAAATTTTTCCATAAATACTGGTGTTCAACCCGGTCAAAAGCCTTTTCCTGGTCTATTGAAATCAGACCAGTTTAAACAGCCAATGAACCAGAGACCTCCAAAATATCCCGAATTAAAGTGACGTTGTCACTAATCAGCCTGCCAGGCATGCAGTAAGTCTGGTCTACATGAATGACCTCGCTCATCACTTTTTTCAATCTTAGGGCCAGAGCTTTAGAAAGAATTTTGTAGTCTGTGCAAAGCAGAGAGACTGGCCTCCAGTTCTTTAAGCTCTGTAGGTCCCCTTTTTTGGGCAACAGCGTGATGATGGCCCGCCTGCAAGTCGTGGGTAGGGTCCCCCTTTTCAAACTATCTTGGAGAACCTCCAGCAGTTCTGGACCAAGCAAGGGCCAGAATTCCTTATAAAAGTACACAGAGACCATCTATGCCTGGTGACTTTCCATTCTAGAGGCTCATTAGCGCTGCATGCAGCTCAGACAGAGACAGTGGAGCATCCAAGTCTGCAACAAGGTCCTCTGAGAGCACTGGCAGACCACCAAGGAAACTCTGGCCCAGTGACGTGTCTTCCCTCCACTCCGCTTTATACAGTTTGCTGTAGAAACTAGCAGCATATTTCCTGATCTCTGCTGCTGTGGAGATTGTTCTCCCATCATCATCCAACAAGGAGTGAATGAGCTTTCTCTGGCCATTTTTCCACTCCAGTCCAAAAAAGTACTGGGAGGGCGAGTCCATCAGAGCTACGTCCATGTAGTGTGAGCGGACCAGAGCTCCCTGTGCAGTGATCCCTAGCAAGCTAGCCAAGGCTGACCTTTTTGATTTAAGAGCCTCTAAGTGCTCTTATTTTCCTGTAGAACTGAGTAACTCCTCTAGCTCTACCTCCTCAGTCTCCAGAGCTTTCAAGGATTTGGTTAAGCTACGAGTGACTTTTCGAGCGTACTGTTGGCAGAGTTGTTTTATTGGTGCCTTGCCAAAATCCCACCACATTTGGAGAGATTTAAAAGAGCTTTCTTGTTCCCTGTGTGACTTCCATAAACAATGAAAAACTCCTTTAAAAGACACATCATTTATAAGTGTATTATTAAAATGCCAAAAAGCACTCTTACACTTTACATTTTCAATAAAACAGAACAAAACAGCAGGCAGTGATCAGTGAACCCAACAGGACAGATACAACTATTTTTAAAAATACTCATTTGATGTTTAAAACCATAAAAATGGTCTAACCTAGCCATGGATAAAAAGGTTATCTTTAACATGGCTCCAGGTGTATTGCCTCTGGTCCCCATGATGTGATCTCCACACATCGGCCATTTCGTGTGCCTTCACCAGTTCCCTCAGCCTATTGGCAGAAGCAGGGTAAGGCTCCTGATGGTTCCTGTTTAGTCCGTGGTTTAATGTACAATTAAAATCACCCCCCCAGAAATAAAAAAAAATATTCGAATTACAGGATCTGACCGTATCTGATAACACGTCAAAGAACCTGATCCTCTCTACTCTCTGTGTTGGTACATACACATTTATAAAAACCAAGTTCACGTTTTCAAACTGCCTTTAATAAGAGTAAATGGCCTTTCACCACCTCTTCTACCTCATGAGAGACAGGCACGCAACCCCTTGAGAAAAGTACAGCAACCCCCCCACTGTTATTAGATTTGTGGCTAAAAAAAAAAAAAAAAAATACAGCCATTCCACTCTTTTCTCCACTGGCTCTCAGTGTCTACAGTGCTGTGAGTCTCCTGTAGCATCAGCACATCAAGCTTCTTTAAATTAAAAAGCTTGTATAAAGAGGCCCTTTTTACGTCATCCCTGGCCCCATTAATATTAAGAGTTCCAATTCTAAGGTGAGGCATTAAAAAGGATAAAAATAAGGTACAGTAAAAAAAAAACCCCACACGTAGCAGAAAAGGGAAAAGACAAACTAAGAGTCAAACATGACTGTTAGTGATTTGTGACTTCAGTTTAAGCACAAGTTTCTTTAAACAATATATTTCCTGATCAGTAAAAGTCTCATCCCCATCATTTAGTTTCATAAACTTGCGAGCTGATGCAACAAATAATTCCAGATCTGTAAAGTAATTTTCCACTTTCACAGCTCTGCTCCCCTTAGTCACTTGAAGAAACTTTCTGATCTTCGTAAAGCAGTAGGAGCTTCTCCTGCATCTGCATCAGCTCAGACTCAGCTTCACTGTCATCAGAAGCACTCTCATCCAGCACTTCCAAATCCCCCACCCTACTAGATTTAGCAGAGCTCTGCAAGTTTTCAGCACTTTTTCTTTTTTGTACAGCTTTACAAGGATCCTCCTCAACAAATTCATTTCCCTGCATTTCTTCATCAACTGCAGTGTTTGTCATGCAGTGTTTACTCGGTGTGTCCGTCACAGCCCCGGTCTGCTCCTCCTCCGCTTGCAAAGTCTGTTCATTCACCTTTTTCCCTTTAACTGCACTCTTTTTGCCCTTAAAGTGCTATATAAGTGAATGCCATTTACTATTTTTTTACCTCTTTACTCTGGGTGACAGGCTCGTCACAAAGATCAGAGTAGCCGCCAGACAGAAACTCCCCACCATCACTGTTTGGAGGAGCAACCACCGTGCTCCCCCCACCCCCCATCAACGCCAGTGGCGTGCAGCGGCATCCGTCGCATCACGCGTAGCACTACCCTCTGGACCACCAGAAACACCAGGGTCACCTTTCTTGATTCTGGTATTATTCATGTTCACTTTTTCAGGACATGATCTAATAAGATGGCGTTCTGCACCACATGCAAAACACTTCATAGTTTCAGATGTTGCAAAAACTAAATAACTAAAGCGGTCAATCCTGAAGTTAAGACATGTTCAGTTCTGCAGAGCTGTCTTTTAACATCATAAAACACTGCCTCCTGTAGCACACGACATGCTTTAGCAGGGGTGATTTACTACCCAGAGAGACCATTGTGATGAGGGAAACAACTTGGCCAAAACGGGACAACTCTCTTATCAGCTGATCATTTTTAATGAAAGGAGGAGCGTTAGAGATGGTGATCCTCCTAGAAGGGTTCACCAGCAGTAAAACAGCAGTAAAAGTGTCATTTTTGACAACTCTCTGTTCCACCACCTGATCAGCTTTTTCAGTTTGATCCCAAAAAAATGACAGTTGCGCTGTTCATCCTTGATGCTGACTTTATACTATCATGCCCAACCACCTGTCCCACTGCGAGGCTGGCCTCCTCCACAGAACAGGAAACTGTCAGGAGGATTCACACGCCATTCCTCCGGGTCAAGCGCTCGAACTCCACGCCACCGTCAACTACCGGCATGATGCCGGCAGGGAAAAAACGGACAGCAGAAGCTACTATTCCCCAACACACTCACTCCAAAACTCACACCCAAGCCGCTATATAATAACCACACACACCTCAACACACAAGATAGAGAAAAGTTAGAAAACAAAGTTTAGAGTATTCACTCGACGCCACTCCATACACCTGCTCCCACAAACGCTCACGTATGCGCATGAGAGAGAGAGGACAGGGAGGGAGATGGGAAAATCTATGTTGTGGAACATCAGGGAACTTGCTGATACTTCTTCAACTGGAGAGTGTTATTAAATGGGGAGTGTTTAAAGCAGGGGTGTCCAATCATGTGTCATGGAGGGCCAAGACCCTGCAGGCTTTACCTCCAACCAGTGTCTTCAACAGCAGATTTCACTGAATTTCTTCCCAATGATTGCTGATAAGTCAAGTGATTGCTGAAGAGACTGGGTAGAAGAGAAAACCTGCAGGGTCTTGGCCCTCCATGGCACATGATTGGACACCCCTGGTTTAAAGATTTTTATTGAAAAAAGCGTTTCAAGAGTGTGGTTTCAGTCTGCTCCTCTTGTGGCTTACTACCTCTCCAGCTTTGGCGAATACCCTCTCACATAGCCCTGATGTTGCTGGCATGTGGAGATATTTTTTTGCCATCTTGTAAAGGTTTGGGTATATGATTTTGTGTGTTGCCCAGTAACAGAGTGGGTCTTCTCCTCTGGAGAGGTAGAGCTCAGACAAATAACACTGAACTTTCGCTGTGGCATCTGCTGTTACACTTTGAGAGTGCTGTGTTTCACCCAAACAAAAACAAATGTAATTAGCAATCTTTTATAATAAGAAAATGATGCTTAAAGCAGTAACATATACAAACCAACTCTGCTATCCAACAGGTCCCACAAGTTGTCTTCTGCTGAAGGCCCAGGTTCTTCCTTTGTTGCTGACTGATGGAGTTGATAACATTTTAATACATGCGGCTAGAGAGGTTTGGCAAACACAACAATAATATGGAATAATAAATTGTTACCTGTTATGTTGATGGCATTGTCCTCTCCATCCTCATGGTTGCCTCTTGTGCACGTGTTTCATTGCCAAAAACCTAATGTTTTAAATTGTAGGTCCAAAAATGAGGTTGTCCTCCATGTTCCTCCTTTACTACACTTAGACACATGCATGCACTCACTCACTCACTCACTCACTCAAAAAACACACCTTACACTCTCAAAAAAATGACACTCACACAAACAACTCTATCTATCTATCTATCTATGTATCTTCTAGTGTGTTTGTGTGAATGAGTGTGTATGCATGTATCTCTGTGTAATATTTAGTAAATGTAATGTGTTTTTGTTTAATGTTACTAAACCTAAACCTAATTCTAACTTGTGTAATACTAACCCTGACTTACAGTGGGGCAAAAAAGTATTTAGTCAGCCACCAATTGTGCAGGTTCTCCCACTTAAAAGAAGAGAGAGGTCTCCAATTTTCATCATAGGTATACCTCAACTATGAGAGACAAAATGAGAAAAAAAAAAATCCAGAAAATCACACTGAAGGATTTTTAATGAATTAATTGGTAAATTCCTTGGTAAAATAAGTAATTGGTCACTTACAAACAAGCAATATTTCTGGCTCTCACAGACCTGTAACTTCTTCTTTAAGAGGCTCCTCTGTCCTCCACTCGTCACCTGTATTAATGGCATCTGTTTGAACTTGTTATCAGTATAAAAGACACCTGTCCACAACCTCAAACAGTCAGACTCCAAACTCCACTATGGCCAAGACCAAAGAGCTGTCAAAGGACACCAGAAACAAAATTGTAGACCTGCACCAGGCTGGGAAGACTGAATCTGCAATAGGTAAGCAGCTTGGTATGAAGAAATCAACTGTGGGAGCAGTTATTAGAAAATGGAAGACATACAAGACCACTGATAATCTCCCTCGATCTGGGGCTCCATGCAAGATCTCACCCTGTGGGGTCAAAATGATCACGAGAACGGTGAGCAAAAATCCCAGAACCACACGGGGGGACCTAGTGAATGACCTGCAGAGAGCTGGGACCAAAGTAACAAAGGCTACATCAGTAACACACTACGCCACCGGAGACTCAAATCCTGCAGTGCCAGACGTGTCCCCCTGCTTAAGCCAGTACATGTCCAAGCCCGTCTGAAGTTTGCTAGAGAGCATTTGGATGATCCAGAAGAGGATTGGGAGAATGTCATATGGTCAGATGAAACCAAAATAGAACTTTTTGGTAAAAACTCAACTTGTCGTGTTTGGAGGAGAAAGAACACCATACCTACTGTGAAGCATGAGGGTGGAAACATCATGCTTTGGGGCTGTTTTTCTGCAAAGGGACCAGGACGACTGATCCGTGTAAAGGAAAGAATAAATGGAGCCATGTATCGTAAGATTTTGAGTGAAAACCTCCTTCCATCAGCAAGGGCATTGAAGATGAAACATGGCTGGATCTTTCAGCATGACGATGATCCCAAACGCACCACCCGGGCAACGAAGGAGTGGCTTCGTAAGAAGCATTTCAAAGTCCTGGAGTGGCCTAGCCAGTCTCCAGATTTCAACCCCATAGAAAATCTTTGGAGGGAGTTGAAAGTCCGTGTTGCCCAGCGACAGCCCCAAAACATCATTGCTCTAGAGGAGATCTGCATGGAGGAATGGGCCAAAATACCAGCAACAGTTTGTGAAAACCTTGTGAAGACTTACAGAAAACGTTTGACCTCTGTCATTGCCAGCGAAGGGTATATAACAAAGTATTGAGATAAACTTTTGTTATTGACCAAATACTTATTTTACTGAGGAATTTACAAATTAATTCATTAAAAATCATTCAATGTGATTTTCTGGATTTTTTTTTTTTCTCATTTTGTCTCTCATAGTTGAGGTATACCTATGATGAAAATTGGAGACCTCTCTCATCTTTTAAGTGGGAGAACTTGCACAATTGGTGGCTGACTAAATACTTTTTTGCCCCACTGTATATTCAAATGCCCAACCCTCTCAAGCTTCCCGCAAGCCCTCAAGTCACATGATGTGACTGACATAATGAGGCCTCGCTTGCTACGGTCACGTGACTGTGGGCGTGCTGAAACAGCAGTCGATGCACTGCTCATGACACTTCGGCTTTATATTGCTCAAATCAATGTCAAGCGGGCGGTGTTGAGCGTAACATCACTAGCATCTGGATTCTGGAAATAGCCTGGCGGACTGAATTTGGATATTCTTTGATTTGTGCACATCCTCATTCCCCCCAAAGTAAGTCGACTTACCACTGTGTCTTCACTGCTTGTCACTTTCACTCTCCAGCACCGAGGCCTGGCCAGCCTGCCCCAATTATCCCTCAGAATAACCCCAGCTACACCTCTTCACCTCTCTCCCTGGCAACCTGCTTCCCCAGCATGGAGGTCCTTCACCTGCTACCAGACGTTCTCCCCTCCAGAAGTGTAAGCACACAGAAATTAACTTTAGAATCTCATCATACTGTTATCGGTTACACTTACCTGTCCCTCTGCTCTCTCCCTTTAAGGTTGCCAGCTTCACGGGTTCATCTACATTACACATTACCTTGCACAATAATTGTAATAAATATTATTTGTTCACTACAATTATTGCTTCCTCCTGTGTCTGCTTATGGGTCATATGCCACACACCTTAAGAGTACGTCACCAGCAGACTGACCCAGCGGACTTGGGATGGAAGCGATAAAGGACCAATTCAAGCAACGGCTTAGTCAGACCGAACATCAGAACCAGGTCATTTTAAGTGAACTAAATAAACTCACCGAGCGTTTGACCAAGCTGGAGTCCACTGTTCAGGGCCTCATCATGGCCATCTCCTCAGTTGCTCCTGCTGATTTCGCTAGCTCCTCCGCCCGGCTGGGTCGTTCTGTTAGTTTCCACTCCTCCGCACTATAATGGTCGGTTAGGAGGAACCAGCAGTTTTCTTTTACAGTGTCAGCTCGTCTTTGATCGAGTCCCATACAATTTTTAGTTGGATAGCATATGTTACTGGATTTCTAGTTGAGAAACACAGTAACATAAGCCAGTAACAAACCCAGTAACATAAGCAATAGACTCTTTCATGGGCCCAAGCTATTATCCAAGGGCCAAATTATAACACATACACCTACAAACATTTTTAAGAAGAGTTTACTCGTGTGTTTGGTCACTCCGAGGAGGAGGGGATGGCTTCCTGCAGGCTCATGACGATTCGCCAGAGGCCTAGATCAGCAGCCAAGCACTCCACCGATTTCTGGGTTCTCGTGGCCTCTACAGGTTGGGATGACATCATGCTATGCTCAGCATTCACCCACAGCCTTAACTCCGCTCTCCGTGATGAGCTTGCCCGCTTTCGGGAGGAACCCGAGTCCGTCGATGTGCTCATCTCTCTTGTCATTTAGCTAGACAATAGGCTACGAGAATGCTCGAGGGACCGGTGATCCACTCCTTGGTCCCTAGCTCACTCTTCCCCATCACGCCTACAGCTTCCTCCCCTCTTGTCACCCGACGCACCGGAACCTATGGTCATGGGTCGGCTCAAGCTTCCGCAAGCCGTATGGCAGCGATATCATGAGGTGGGGTTGTGTTTCTATTGTGGGCAGGCAGGTCACTTAGTGGCACAATGTCCCGCGAAGCATAGGCACCATTTGCTAGTCGCAGTACAGGGGACTAGCAGGCAATACATCCGGATTCCTGCGTTCATGCTTCACGTTGCCTATACGACTGTTGCTTAATCACTCTGAACATGTCAGCTCCACTCTGATCAATTCTGGGACTGAACAAAACTTTATTTCTGAGAGTCTGGCAACCCGATTAAAAATTTCGTGTAGAGACTTCCCATAGCCCATAGGCTCAGTCACCCTGTGTGGCCAACAGATGAGTCACGTGTCTAAGCAAACTGTGCACTTAGCCATGTTATATGCTGGGAATCATCGAGAACACATTGAATTCTTTGTCCTCCGTGTCTCCACCTCTCCCATAGTATTAGGCTACCCGTGGCTAAGACTCCACAACCCAACCATTGGCTGGGGAAAGGGGGTTATTACTTTCTGGAGTCCCTTTTGCATGTCTGCCTGTCTCCAGTCACCTGTTCACCACACATTCCCATTCTCCCTTGCACTGCTGAATCCCCTGATTTATCCAACATACAGTACCCTCCTGCTACCATTACCTGGCTCCCATCTTCAGCAAAACCAAAGCGCTGTCCCTCCCCCCTCACCGACCCTATGACAGTGCTATTGAGCTTCAACAGGGATCGTGACTACCTTCCAGCCACCTGTATAGTCTGTCAGCCCCTAACAGGGAGGCCATGGACAAATACATTAAAGAATCCTTGAGTGCTGATATTATCCGCCCTTCATCATCTGCAGTGGGAGTGGGGTTCTTTGTCAGTAAAAAGGATGACACACTCCACCCTTGCATAGATTTCCAGGAGCTCAACAACATTACAATCAAGGACAAGCATTAACTCAGCCTTTGATCAGCTTCGGGGCTCCACCATCTACACCAAACTGGACCTCAGAAACGCATACCACTTGGTTCGAATCCACAAGGGAGATGAGTGGAAGACGGGATTCGATGCCCCGACCGGCCATTTCGAATACCTGGTCATGCCCTTTGGTCTCACTAATGCCCCAGCGGTATTTCAACACCTCATCAATGATGTCCTGTGGGATTTTCTGGGTAACTTTGTGTACCTTGATGACATTCTCGTATTCTCTCACTCCCTAGCAGAACACAAGGCCCACGTCCGTAGGGTACTTCAGTGACTCTTCGAGAACCAGCTGTATGTCAAGGCAGAAAAGTGTGTTTCACACTACATCCACAACCTTCTTAGGGTTCATCATTACTGATGGCCAGATTAAATTGGACCCTAAGAAGGTACAAGCAGTTACTGATTGGCCCACACCCATGTGTAGGAAACAGTTACAGCAGTTTCTGGGATTTGCCAGCTTTTACAGCAGGTTCATCCGTAACTATAGCTCTGTTGTCCAACCCCCCCCCCCCCCCCGGACCAGCTTGACCTCCACCAAGTCCCACTTTCTTTGGTCAGATGAGGCCGATGCCACCTTTACCCTGCTGAAGAATAAGTTCACGAACACTCCTATCCTCGCCCAGCCTGACCCCAAGCAACCGTTCATCATGGAGGTGGACTCATCTGACAATGGGGTGGGGGGCAGTGCTCTCGCAGCGCTCAGTCACTGACATTAAAGTCCACCCCTGTGCATTTTTCTCGCAGCACCTGTCACCTGCTGAGAGAAATTACGATGTCGGGGACCGTGAGCTATTGGCAGTCAAGCTAGCCTTGGAAAAATGGCAGCACTGGTTAGAGGGAGCCTTTCAACCATTTCTGGTGTGGACCAGTCATAGGAACCTTCAGTACATCAAGACCACCAAGAGGCTGAATCCACGCCAGGCCAGGTGGACTTTGTTTTTCAGGCGATTCAGCTTCTCCATCACGTACAGGCCTGAGTCCAAGAATGTCAAACCTGACGCTCTCTCCCGACAGTTCTTCCCTGATTCTGCACCTTCAGGAACTGACACAGTCATCCCAGCCTCTGCCGTCGTGGGAGTCCTCAGATGGGAGATCGAGAAGAAAGTGAAAGAGGCTCAGGTCACAGACCCGGACCCTGGGGGGGGGGGGGGCATCGGGACGGATGTTTGTCCCGGCTGCCGTCAAGGGGGAGGTTTTCCATTGGCTACACACAGCTAAATTCTCCTGTCACCCTGGGGTGGCCCGGACCCTCGCCTCCCTGCGCCGCATTTTCTGGTGGCCAACCATGGAACGCAACATACAGGAGTACATCAAGGCGTGTTCACAGTGCTCTGCAGGTAAGTTCCTCACCCCCCCACCGCTGGGTTGCTCCATCCTCTCTCCATCCCCAGCCACCCCTGGACCAGCATTGCATTGGACTTCGTCACCGGGCTGCCACCCTCTATCGGCCACACCGTCATCCTGACAATCATGAATAGGTTTTCCAAAACCGCACATTTTGTCCCCCTATGTAAATTACCATCTGCCTTGGAAACCACCAACCTGCTCGTCAACCACGTCATCAGGCTGCATGACATACCCAGTGGAATCGTTTCTGACCGTGGACCCCAGTTTGTATCACAGGTATGGCAGGCTTTCTGTAAGTCCACTGGGGCCACGGTCAGTCTTTCCTCCGGCTACCACCCTCAGTCCAACGGACAGTGTGAGCGGGCTAACCAGGAGCTGGAAGCCTTCCTTTGATGTGTCATGATTTCTGAACCCGCATCGTGGAGCATTCACCTCCCCTGGGTGAAGTACACCAACAACACCACCACCTCCACCACCACCAGATTTTCCCCCTTTGAAGCATCTCTGGGCTACAACCCCCCTCTCCTATCCACCATGGAGGAGGAGCTTGCCATGCTTAGTGTTGCTGACCACATGTCCAGGTGCCGTCAGTTTTGGAGGGACGCTAAGGTGACGCTGCTGCGCTCTAGGGAGGAGAATATCAAGTGGGCCAACCGGAAGAGGTCTCCTGCTCTTGCTTATTCGGTCGGGGATAGGGTTTGGTTGTCCACCAAGTACTTTCCCCTGAAGACAGATGGCAAGAAATTGGCCCCCCATTTTTTGGTCCCTTTTCCATCACGGCCATTGTCAATCCTGCCTCTGTCCAGCTTGACCCCCCCCCCCCCCCCCCCGCATCAACCCAGTTTTCCACATCTCCTAGGTCAAACCAGTGTTTACCAGCTCCCTCTGTCCATCGTCCAAACCCCCACCACCCAAGATGGTTGACGGGGGCTTGGTTTACGCTGTTAAACACATCATTAATGCTCTTTGCCAGGGTCATGGTAGTCAATATCTGGTGGATTGGAAGGGTTATGTACCTGAGGAGAGGTCATGGATCACCAGGTCCTTCATCATGAACAACTCTCTCATCAACTCCTTCCACCAGCAACACCCCGACAAGCCTAGGATGACGCCAGGAGGCATCCGTTGAGGGGGGAGTACTGTAATGGTTCCTGTGTCCTCTGTCTCCTTCTCTCCCTCTGATTAGACTCACTCCTGCAGTCTTGTGCACCATCTGTTGCCAATTAAGAGAGGCCCTATACATAGGCCCTTCACTCTGTCTGGTGACATTAACCTGCACACAGCCTGAACCATGTTCTGTTTCTTGTGATTATTCTGCCTTGACATGCTTTTGATCTTTGCTTGCCCTAGACCTTGAGACTGCCTGCCTTATTGGATTTATCTGTCAGCCTGCATCTTGTCTACCGAGCCGTGACCATTGCTTTCCTCTGGATTCTGGAAATAGCCTGGTGGACTGGATATGGATATTCTCTGATTTGTGCACATCCTGTCCCTGTATCCCGGAGAGAAGCCCTGCGAGTGCGGGGAGAAGGGCGGGCAGCCGCGGGGCGAGCCTCCATACGGAGAGGGGGGTCCGGCAAAAGCCCAGCCGGAGGACGGGGAGGGGAATCTTCCAGCCGGCCGCGGGACTCCGGGACTCCGCTGAGGTCTACCCGGAGGTCGGTACATGTTGAGCGACGAAGCAAGGCAGGAGTGTCGAGGACAGGATCTCCTCTCGGCGCCACACCAGTCGGCTGCCTTTTGCAACAGCGGCTCGATTCCGAGTTTTTTTTTTTTTTTTCCCTTCCTCTCTCTTTTGATCACTTTTTTTTTTCACCCCACTTATATCACGGACACACAGATCGTCCCAAATGTCTCCTGAGCCGGTGGACGGAGCCACTGTTTATAGCAGGATACGATACAACAGGGAAGAGCTGCTAGCATTTAACCGCCACCCGGTCCCACTGGAAAAACTCGACATACCGAGAGAACTGAGGCGAAAACGCCGCGGCTGCCGGGCTGGAGTAAGGCGGAGGACAAAAAATATAAGGTACAGACCCTCCCTTCCATCTGTTGTCATGGGAAATGTACGGTCGATACTGGGAAAGTTAGATGAGCTAGCGGCTATCTCCCGTTATGATAGCACTTACCGGGAGTGCTCTCTCCTTTTGTTTACTGAGACGTGGCTAACTGAACTAGCAGCAGATGCTAACATTGAGCTGGAGGGTTTTCACATGATACGAGCTGACCGAACACCAGAGAGTGGCAAAACTAGGGGCGGTGGAGTGATAATGTATGTTAACAACAACTGGTGTAGACCGGGACATATCACTGTTAAACAACGACACTGCAGCAAAGACATTGAGTTGCTAGCTGTTAGCATGAGGCCTACATATCTCCCGAGAGAACACTCACACGTGATCTGCATTGTTGTTTATGCAAATCCGACGGCGAACGCTGGGACAGCGCGTGACGTCATCCATTCAGTAACCAGCAGGCTGCAGACAGAACACCCAGATGCTCTTCTCCTCATCTCAGGCGATTTCAACCACGTTTCACTGTCTCCCATTCTGCCCACTTTCACCCAGTATGTCACATGCCACACTAGAGACAATAAAACACTGGATTTGTTCTACGCAAACACTAAGGAGGCGTACACCTCATCACAACTCCCCCCACTTGGGAGATCGGATCACAACTTGGTTCATCTCCGACCGGTGTACAAACCCCTAGTGCACAGACAACCTCCGGCCATGCACACTGTGGAGTTATGGTCTGAGGAGACAATGGACACTCTAAAGGACTGTTTTGAAGCCACTGCCTGGAAGCAGCTCTGCGATCCACATGGTGAGGACATCGATGGCCTCATTCACACCTTCACGGGCTACCTCAGCTTCTGTGTGGACAAATCCGTTCCCACCAAGACCATACGGCGTCACTCAAACAACAAACCCTGGATCAACCCTGAGATAAAAACACTTCTGAGAGAGAAGAAGAGGATCTTCAGGTCGGGGAACAGGGAGATGCTGAAGTCCGTACAGAGGGAGCTGAGGAGAAAGATCAGAGAAGGCAAGGACAGCTTCAGGAAGAAGATGGAGGACAAGCTGCAACAGAGCGACATCAGCGGGGTCTGGAGAAACCTCAAAACCATCTCGGGGCTCCAGAATACCTCCCCCCAGGCCACGGGGGGCAGGGAGTGGGCGAACAACCTGAATCTGTTTTTCAATAGATTTGACCAACCGCCCTCCCCCCTGTCTGCACAACAACCACTGCTGCCTCTAAGAAATCAAGTCCTGCTACCCACTCCCCACTCCACTGACACCCCCCCCACTCCCAACACACAGCCCCCCATCCTGACCCTGACCAAGACCCAGGTGAAGACGGAGCTGAGGAAGATCAAGGCGAGGAAGGCGTCGGGACCGGACGGCATCAGTGCAAAGCTCCTCAAGTCCTGTGCAGACCAGCTGTGTGGGATTGTGACGTATATCTTCAACATGAGCCTGAAACTGGGGAGGGTACCACAGCTGTGGAAAACATCTTGTGTGGTACCTGCACCAAAAACTTCCCACCCCAAAGACCTGAACAGCTTCAGACCGGTGGCCTTGACGTCCCACTTGATGAAGACCCTGGAGAGACTGCTCCTTGCTCATCTCCGCCCCCTGGTGGAACCAGCGATGGATCCACTCCAGTTCGCCTACCAGCATGGCATTGGGGTGGAGGATGCGGTGATCTTCCTCCTTCACCGTTCTCTGTCCCACCTGGAGAAGCCCGGGAATATGGTGAGGATCATGTTCTTTGACTTCTCCAGTGCTTTCAACACCATCCAACCGATGATCCTGAAGGACAAGCTGCTGCGCGCAGGGGTGGACCAGCACCTGTCATCATGGATCCTGGACTACCTCACAAACCGGCCTCAGTTTGTGAGAACCCGGGACTGTGTTTCCGACACGATCATCAGTAGCACGGGGGCCCCCCAGGGAACGGTGCTGGCTCCCTTCCTGTTCACTCTTTATACTGCGGACTTCTCACACAACACAACACATTGCCATCTACAGAAGTTCTCTGATGACTCTGCGATCGTTGGTCTCATCTCCAGCGGAGATGAAGCTGAGTACAGAGGGCTTATCCAGGACTTTGTGGACTGGTGCCATCGGAACTGCCTCCAGATCAACGCGAGGAAAACTAAGGAGCTGGTGGTGGACTGCCGCAGGCATGGGCAGCCCCTCACAGCACCAGTAAATATACAGGGAACAGACATCGAGATGGTGACATCCTACAAGTACCTGGGTATTCATCTGAACAATAAACTAGACTGGTCACACAATACTGACGCACTCTACAAGAAGGGACAGCGCAGGCTGTTCCTGCTGAGGAGACTCAGGTCTTTTGGTGTACAAGGGGCGCTGCTGAAGTCATTCTATGACACGGTGGTGGCATCAGCCATCACTTTTGGAGTGGTCTGCTGGGGCAGTGGCATTACTGCAGCCGATAGGAAGAGACTGAACAAACTGATTAAGAAAGCTAGCTCTGTCCTGGGGCAACGCCTTGATCCGATGGAGGAGATAGGAGAGAGAAGGACGGTGGCTAAACTGTCATCTCTGCTGGAGTCCGAGTTCCACCCTATGCAGGACATACTGGATGCACTGAGGAGCTCATTTAGCAGCAGACTACATCATCCCAGGTGCACAACCGAGAGGTTTCGTAGGTCCTTCCTACCAACGGCTGTCAGACTGTACAACCTAAGCAGGGCTGCTCGCAGAGATAGCAAAAAGACGTAACAAACTAATAGTTTTTTTTGAATGCAAAAGATGCAATAGACTTACACAATGGTCCTCTCCGGCATACAACTAGGAACATACCGGTCGCTATGGAGGGTGAGAATATGTATGGGCACATAATCATACCATGTAGGATAACTAAATAGACGGTTATGCTGTTTCATCCCACCAAGCAACAATGCTCTGCACTGTGTGTGTTTATATATTTACATATTTATTCCATCTAGCTACAATGCTCTGCACTGGGTGTGTTTATATTTATATATCTATATATTTATTCCATCTAGCTACAATGCTCAGCACTGGGTGTGTTTATATTTATATATCTATATATTTATTCCATCTAGCTACAATGCTCCGCACTGTGTTTTTATATATCTACATATTATTCCATCTAGCTACATTGCTCCGCACTGTGTGTGTTTATATACTTGCATATTTATTCCACCTAGCTGCAATGCTCCGTACTGTGGGTGTTTATATATTTACATATTTATTCCATCTAGCTACAATGCTCTGCACTGTGTGTTCATATATTCATATATTTATTCCATCCAGCTACAATGCTCTGCACTGTGTGTCTGTGTGTGTGTGTGTGTGTGTATATATATTTTATAGTAATATGTACATATGTATATTAGCTGCTCTTGCTTGCTTGTTTTTTTTTTTTTTGTTTTTTTTTTTTCTTGCCTTCTGATTGTTGCTCTGAGTGTTGCTATCCCTGTGCTGTTGCAATCCTGGAATTTCCCCGTTGTGGGACTAATAAAGGCTTATCTTATCTTATCTTATCTTATCCTTATTCCCCCCAAAGTAAGTCGACTTACCACCGTGTCTTCACTGCTTGTCATTTTCACTCCCCAGCACTGAGGCCTGGCCAGCCTGGCCAGCCTGCCCCAATTATTATGGGCTGCACAGTGGCACAGTGGTTAGCACTGTGGCAGCACAGTTTACCCTCGGCCGGGGGATCGCGGAGATCGTGGGTTCGATCCCTGCCCCCGGCCAACAGTGATCTGTGTGGAGTTTGCATGTTCTCCCCGTGTTGCGTGGGTTTACTCCGGGATTTCTCCGGTTTCCTCCCACATGCCAAAAACATGCAGGTTAGGGATAAGGGGCACTTGCGCACGCAGCGACCGGCAGCTGGTGGCTTGTCACCAGACTGCAAAACAAATCTACCTACGGGTACAAAATAAGTAATAATAAAAAAAAATTCTCTCTCAGAATTACCCCAGCTGCACCTCTTCACCGCTCTCCCTGGCAACCTGCTTCCTCAGCATGGAGGTCCTTCACCTGCTACCAGACGTTCTCCCCTGCAGAAGTGTAAGCACACAGAAATTAACTTTAAAACCTCATCATACTGTTATCGGTTACACTTACGCGCCCCTCTGCTCTCTCCCCTTAGGGTTGCCAGCTTCACGGGTTCATCTACATTACACATTACCTTGCACAATAATTGTAATAAATATTATTTGTTCACCACAATTATTGCTTCCTCCTGTGTCTGCTTATGGGTCATATGCCACACACCCTAACTGATCTAAAAGCAACATTTTGTTGTTGTTGTTTTAGTCAGTTGTCATTTTCTGTAAATCATCATCATCATAGCAGTCTGTCGGGGCAACAATGACTGTTTCATTTAGGTCTGATCAAATTCCTCCATGCAGTTCTGTCCATCACCCTCCGCTGCTAGGAACTCCTGACCTTGTTAACCCGGGCGACGTCCAAGCCGGTATGAGTTGCTTTCTGACTGATCATTTCATGAAACTGCAAAGTATTTGGGTACCGCCAGCTTTTGCTGGGCTAGCGGCACATTCTTGGCAGATAGAGGTATTATCAGTGGCAAGGACAGGCCAAGACAAACTGACTCCAGTATCTGTTGCAGTGACTGACCAGATAATAGGTTTGTTTATCTCTGCTCTTTGTGTAGTGCATGTCACGATGCACCGACTGGCAAAAGTCCAACACAGACCTTGCAACAGATGTGCTTATCTGCCAGGATGTCCAGTCTTACCCCGTGTAACTGGGAGTGGTGTACCACAGACCTGTTACAGATATTGTTTTTAGTTCTGCCAGGATGCCCAGTTTCACCCTCCACACCCTCGGAAGGGCGGGGTTGCCGGTTGAGTCATCAACGGCCCAACCCATTAGACAGGTAGTACCAGTTTTCATGGTTATCCAGTAGCAAGCAAACCAATATCTGACCGATATCGATCCACAAATCCGCGGATCAATCTTTTAATGTATTGCTTTTACGTCTGTGAACGTCTGCTGAGTCTGATCGGGTCGAAACCGGGTCAGTGAGCCAGGAACAGCAGCAAAGAGCCAGAAACACCCGGAGTGCTAACAGAGCTAACAGCTAACGGAGATGCTGGTTCTTCTTCTGTGGTGTCGTGGAGAAAGTGAGTGAGTTCAAATATCTAGGACTGTGGTTTGATAGTGCATACACATGAAGAGTTGATGTTGAAAATCTGGAGATAAAGTACATCAACGATAAATAAAATATAAAATACAGCTAAAGTTCAAAACAGCACAAAAGGAGCTAACAGCTAACAAGCCAACAGAGATGCTGGTTCTTCTTCTGTCTCTAAATCAGGCCTATTCAATTAGCGGCCCGTGGGCCACATACGGCCCAGAAGCAACCTCCGAGTGGCCCGCAGGCCTAGGCCATGCCAAGGAAATACAAATTTAAGAAAAAGATATGAAGGAATGACAGTCTGCAAGTGTGCACATGAACAACGTGAATGACCGTCATCTTTGCGGAGCTCGGAAGCGCCCTGCCCGTGTGACCATTCCAGTTGGCAGACAGCGTCTCACTAGCATCATTGTCCGAGAGAAGCACAAGCTTATTAAAGTACTTTAACGTGGAAAAAAAATCAGAAGAGATATTTAAGCAGTGCAGGCATTTATGGTGGTTTTAACCTGCCGGTAATGGAAACAATGAGTCTCTGAACAAACAGGTGTGGTTAGGCTTCACATGCAGGAAAAGAGACAAGAGTGACTGAATCGTTGAGGATTTACTTCACCAGCCATTACAATAATTTATGTTCATTATTATGTACCTGGCAAGTTCAGATGACTGAAATTCACAAAGTCAATGACTTTAATCCATCCACAGCCTTCAGACAAACTAAACGTGCCAACATTTGGATTTCAAAATAAGGGAGATTTTTCCTGCTGTCTGGTTGTTGAGGAGAGCTCTAAAAAACTATAAATGTATAGAAATATTTAAACAGCAATAACTGAATCTTTGGTAATTGAAGTTAATTTATTTCATTAAATGTAATTTTATACTTTTTTTTCTTTGAAATCAGAGTTAAATTATTGTTGTTCTGGCTCTGCAAAATTATGGTCAAAAGTGTAAATTGTATAAGGAAAAAGTCAAATTTTTACCACAATCTGTTTCAAATTTATTAAAAAAAAACAAAACAGTAATTTTATTTTAAAAAAAATAGACAAAATTAGCCATAAAATAATCCACAAATGTTTAATAAAGTCTCAAATGTACAAGAAAAGTCAATTTTATAAGAGGAAATTACAAATTTGAGGAAAATGGTTTCAAATTTAGATAAATTTACAGAAAAAATAGAAAACTATAAGAAGATTATCAATTTTGAAGAAAAAACCCAAACCTTCAAGACTGAAGTCATTACTCAAGTTTTTAAGTGGGTGCTTTTTGTATTCTTAACTCTACAAGAAATTTTTGGTTGACTGATATGTGTGTGTAATGGAATGTGTAGTTATAAAAACAGGTTCCTACTCACACGTGGTGATTTAAAACAAAACAAACCATAATAGTGAATGTGCAATGTTTGTTAATGTTATCAATCTTTTCTTGGGGGGTTTGTGCACTGAAGTGTCTGACAGTTCATTTTTTATTCAGCTAAATGCACTTTGTGATGTGCTAAGGTCAGTTATGACCAGGATGTCGTATATTCCCATTGTGGGACTAATAAAGGCTTATCTTATATTATATTTTATTTCAAAAGGGAAACAAATACCAAACAGGTTTTATAAGACAAAGACAGACACAAGACAACATTCAACGCACTTTACACATAATTCATCATATAAAAAAATATAACTTAAATGCAGTCATATTGGGATTAGATGCTGAAAAAGCATTCAATTCGGTTGACTGGTCTTTCCTATATAGAATCTTATCCAGTTTCAATTTTCATAACAACTTCATTAGAACTATACAGGCATTATATAAAAAACCAACAGCTAAAATAAGGATTAACGGTAATTTATAATCATCTTTTGAGCTGGAAAGAGGATGTTGTCAAGGCTGCCCCCTGTCTCCACTGCTCTTTGCAATCTTCATAGAACCTCTGAGCCAATGGATAAGACAAAATCAAGAAATTCAAGGTATTACACTTGGTCAGAAGGAACATAAAATAGCACTCTTTGCTGATGACATTTTAATATACCTAGGGCAGCCAGACACTTCTCTACCAGAACTAATCTCAGTTTTTTCAGACTATGGAGATTTATCGGGGTACAAATTAAACATGCATAAAACCCAAGTCTTAACATTCAACTATGACCCAAATCATTTTTCACTAAATGAACTCAAAACTAACTGGGAGTTGGAATCTATGAAATATCTGGGGGTCAATATCCCGAAACAACTCGACAAAATTATAACACTAAACTATGATTCACTGGTGACAAAAATAAAATCTGACCTAGCAAGATGGAATATGATACCATTCTTAGGTACTGCACAAAGAATTGAAGCAGTCAAAATGAATATACTTCCACGTCTTCTATACCTTTTCCAAACAATACCGGTAGAACCTCCCAAAAAAACATGGCAGGAGCTGGACAGAAGGATCTCAAGATTCATATGGCAGGGTAAGAGACCTAGAATCAGATATAGAACCCTACAGCTAAACAAAGACAAAGGTGGGCTCGCGCTGCCAAATATCAGGGACTATTTTATAGCTGCACAAATTAAAACTTTAGTAGAGATATGTAACCCAGTCTACACTGCACAATGGAAGGAGATGGAATGCCAAATAACAAGTGACATCCCCCCACAGGCGATAATAGGGAACAATGCCTTAACTAAACTCTTGAATAACACTAACCCGTGGATAGAGACCCCGCTAAAAATTTGGTTTAAGATAGTCAGAGAGAATCAAGCTAAAGAGCCCTATCGACTTCTGCAATGGATCGCCTATGATCAAGACTTTACCCCCAGTAAAACAGACACTAGATTTAAAGAGTGGAAAGAGAAAGGGCTGATAAAATATTACGATTTTTTTAAGGGGCAAACTTTAAGAAGTTTTGAAGATTTGAAAAAACAAGGTCTAATAAATCAAGATCTTTACAGGTTTTTTCAGCTTAGACACCACATAAACAATATACTTAAAGGCCAAATGTCACGTAACAGGGTACTTTAAATATCTTGAAACTAGATATAAAAGGGAACCGATCCGTTCGGGTCTTGGTGCATATGCTTCAGTAACAACGGAATATTCGTTAATTTAAAACTGCCGCGCTTGGCCTGACACGGCCCCTGGAATCACCTGGTGAAGAAGGCGGAAGTGACGAAATCGATTGTACCCTAGTTTGATGCTTGGGATATTTCAATTGATTGTTTATATGGAGACTGGAAGGTTGAAGTGAGCAACAAGAAAGAAAAAAATTGGATATTTCACCCATACCTTAAAACGGGACTATCAGGGACAGCTGGGTAATAAGGGACACTTCTCTGGGAAATGTTTTCATACCTGTCAAGTGAGACGTTTTCGCCGTACTTCAACACCGTAAAAAGCGGCTATAAGGGACGGCGGAGCAACAAGGGACACCTCTCTGGGAAATGCCCCAAATGCAACTCGTGTTGTTGTCAGATATTTTAAGGATTCATTGATATTTGACAATAACAACACAACTCAGCGACCGGCGCAAAATAAAAAAAAAAAAAGCAGAATTCTGTATTTTTCAGGCGATCTGTCTCTGTTCCGCAGCCGCAGGACAGCTGAACGTGTTAAACCACTGTCCTAATGACTTCTCATTGTAGTGAGAATAGCTCACGCTCACGCTCACGATCAGCCCGCCCGACAATCAAACTGATTGACTCCACACTTCTCATTGAAGTGATAATAGCTCAGGCTGAGCGATCGGCCAGCACCAGCTGTGGGTGATCACACACAGGACGGGCTCCTCAACACACTCAGTTTTTTTTCCCGTATATTTTTTCTTTTGGGCGTACAGAAATGGCAATACGCCCGTTTTTGCTAAAATTGCATTTTCCCCGTATTTTCCTTAAAATATTTGACAATAACAACACGAACTACATTTAAAACATTTCCCAGAAAAGTGTCCCACACCACTCCGCCGTCCCCCACAGCCGCGCTTGGCACCAAAATACGGCGAAAACGTCTCACTCGACAGGTATGCGCCTCCATTTTCATATTGATCTGGTCAATTTCTTGACAGCAGCGGCTCTCCTCCACTGTAATAATAATGGCTTCCGAAAAATCAATATTTATGGGGCGCCCTCGACAGACCCCCTTCGGCTTTGCAATTCTGGAGGCGATTAATGTCCAGTTCAATGACATTTTCCACTGGTTCTGCTCTCTGGTCATCGTTGGAACTGTTGTCATCAGACAAAGCATCTGATTCCGTCTCGGACGGCTCGAACCTGTAAGGTTCTATGCCTCTGTCACTGTCTGAACCACTGACAAAAAAAAGACAAAAAAAAAGACAAAACTAAACTAATTTGTTCACAATCGCTGTCACTTTCCGTCATGATTGTCCAATGTTGATAAGTGTGAATGTGGATAGGCAGGGCAGCCAGGGTACAACTGTTGATGTCAAAAACATGGGCGTGGTCTGGACTGGCTGTCACAAGCCAGCAAGCAAGGTGGGGCCTTCACCTGGTGTATTTTGTGCAATTATGTAAATACAGGTGGGTGATATGGTCTCCGGTATGAATATTTGGTTTAAGCTATGTGTATTTTATCTATTCGTTGTCATTTAGAAAAAAAAATTACGTGACATTTGGCCTTTAAAAAGGAGGATTTGGAAAGGGCCCAGTCAGGTGTTCTGAAGGTCTTCTTAATGGCATATAAAGGGATCCCAGGGATCAGATACATTTCTAAAATATACCAAGGTCTTCAAGACTTAAAAGGAGACAACACATCATATATAAAAGAGAGATGGGAAAAAGAGGGGAATTTCACTTTACAATTGGAAATATGGGAAAAGCTAGATAAACAGCAATGGAAAAGTACCTCATCCCTGCAGTGGAGAGAATTTGGATGGAAAAACTTGGTAAGATTTTTCAGAACACCTGCACAAAACAAATTTACCCATAAGGGGTTGAACTGTTGGCGCTTGTGTGGTGAAAAGACTGCAAATCATTTTCATGTGTTTTGGTCATGCCCAGTTATCCACCAATATTGGACCAACGTACAGACAATATTGGGGAAAATATTCAAAATAACAGTTCCCTTTTCTTTTGTAACTTTGTATTTGGGTTTACTACCGGACTCACTGGAAAGACGAGGAGATAAATACTTATTCAATGTTTTAATATTGGCAAGTAAAAAAGCCCTAACTAAAAAATGGATGCTGAAGGACTGTCCTACACCTGAAGATTGGATTAACGTGATTCAAGACATTTACTCGATGGAAAAGTTGACATTTGCACTGAGACAGGATATGGATGGGTTCATGAACTTTTGGCAACCCTGGATCGCATATGTGTCTTCCATTAGATCTAATCTTTGACAAATACCATTTCAATAATGGTTCCGCTCTTTGTTCCAACACTACTCATTTGCTCTTTTACTTTTAATTACTTAATTTTCTGTTTGTTTTTTGCTGTTCTGTTTGTTTGTTTATTCGTTTGTTTTGTTTTTTTAATTTAATTCTCCTTAATTTCACTTTTTCTTTCACTTTAAAAAAAAAGGGGGGGGGTTGTAATAACTATCCTACCAATGTTGTCAAATAGCAAAAAAATAAGGGAACATGTGATGAAAATGTAAACAATGCAATGCTGTTATGACCTGTATACCCTTTACAAAAACTTAAATTAAAAAAAAAAAAGGGAAACAAATGTTAAAGCTACTAACAGCGCACATTGAGATTTTATGCACATTGAGATATGCCTGAGTAAGATGTGACCAAACTGGTCATTTACAGAATTTTATTTTTTTTTCATTCTATTTATTTGTTGTTCAAGAGAAAAAATATTTCTAATACTTCAGTTCTGCTTGACCCCAGTGTTATGTTGTTATTTGGGACATATTATTGTGTGACACTGGTGGTGGCTGCACCTTTCCGGTTCCACCGCATATAAGACGGCTGTGAGGAGGAGGGGCGGTCTCTTTGACCTCACCTCTGCCTGACAGGAGTGCTTGTACTGTGAGAGTGAGTCAACAATAAACTCTTGTTCAGTTCAACATCCAGCATCATCCTTGCTTCTCGTTTACCAACATAACATTTGGCGGCGAGGATAAAAGTATGGGCACAGGAGTTGCTACTATTCGGTCGTTTTTGGAGGTTCCTGGTGAGCCGCCGGTCCCTTGGGCAAGGTGGTTCGCCGCATTCCAAAATTATTTGGTGGCACTGAACCTCAGTAAACTGGAGAAGTTGTGAGCTCGGGCACTGTTGGTTCACAACTTGGGAATGGAAGGACAACATATCCTTAGTACCTTGGGTGACAGTGATAGCTTTGAAGATGTGGTTGAGCCAGTGGCGTGACATTTTCATGCCCCGGAAAATGTCATCGTCTGAAGGATTCAGTTTCAGCAGCACCACCAGCGGACCAGTGAGTCAGTGCAGCAGTATGTTGCAGATCTACATCAGCTGGTCGGGGACTGCCAGTTTGGAGCATTAGAGGAAGAGATGGTCCACGACCAGTTGGCAGAGCAAATCCTTTGCTCAGCAGCAAGGTCGAAGCTCCTCACACACTTGGGTGAGCTGATGTTAGCCATGGTTATCAAGTTAGCTCAGCAGTGTGAGGCAGCAGACACGCTCTCATGAGAACTCGGTGAGAGAGTGATGCTCCGCCATTTTGAATCACAGTCGACGGCGCAGGCAGTGGACTCGGACAGTGATGATGGCGTGGAGGATGAGGAGGAAAATGCTAATGCTGTGAAAATAATGTCAGCCCCAGAATCGCCCAGGTGTTTGGTTTATGGGTCCACCAAGCACCGTTTAAGGCTAGAGAGTGTCTGGCAAGAGGAAAATGCTGTGGCAAGTATGGACTTCTGCATCATTTTGCCAGGGCATGTAACAGGTTCGAGCAAGGGGACCGAAGATGCAATGTGGACCCCCCAGCTCCAGCTCCCACGGTCATCCACACTGTTTCCCCGAGCACTGATGGTCATACCTATTGTATGGTGGAATTGGACAGGGTAGCGGTGCCGCTACTGATTGACACAGGTGCGGTGAGATCCATGTTGAATTGGTCTACGGTGAAGAGTTTCTTCCCATATTACTGAGTGAGAGGTCATTCGGCACCGCTGTGTGGGTATGGTGGAAAATGATTGGCCAGCCGTCGGTGGAACTGACGGCTAGGTACAAGTCGGCGGAGATGTCCAACCTGAAGTTCATCGTGACTGCCTGCGGTAAGAATGTTATGGGGTGTGACCTCTTTTTTGGATTGGGCTTCACCATCACCAGCGGTGTTGGAGAGGAGTGGTCGGGCTGTGGTTTGTGGAACCAGCTGGTTCCGCGAGTGATGGACAATGCAGTAAGGGACGAACCTTGGCCTAGTATTCTGGACAATGAGCAGGACCAACCCCACCCAGGGCTGTCGCGGAAGGGTCCCGGTGCCAGAGCCCAAGTAACCCTAGCTGAGGGAACTGGGCTGTGCGGTGGGATGCCCGTGACAGCAGGTGGAGCCAAGTGGATGACCCATTCTACTCCGGGAGTTCAGCTGGAAGGTACTGAGGAGCAAGGAGGTCACAACAGCTTCGCCGGCGGCAAAAATGAAAGTGAGTGGGGCAGGACCGGCTGGCATGGTAAAACGACGTGCCAAACAGGAACACTGGAAGCCGAGTCGGGTTCCTCTGGGGGTCGCAGATGTGGTCCAACCCAGAGAGGAGGCCCAGTCGAGAGGTGTTCGAGGCAAACGCCAGCGACAAGATGACCAGGGGCAGCTGCAGGTGGTGGCTATTAGAGAGGATGGCTACCTCCAGTTATCTGATGGTTTGTGGAGGCATCCTAACGAGTTGCGGCATGCCAAAGAGGAGAAGGAGGTATTTGGGCTTCGATGCGGGTCATCCCCAGGTGCAAAGAAAAGAAGGTGCACTGGAGGGGAACCGTATGATATTTTTCCGAGGGGTGGTTCCTCTACTGGGGCTGACTGATGGTGGGACAATGTGTTTATTGCATGATGTTGGAATGGGGGATAACCGGGTTCTATGTTATTATTATATATTGGTTCTATTAATGGGATTGCTTAGTGTTTTCTACTGTTTATTCTAGGAACACAGCAGTTTTCTGTTTAATGGGCTGTGTTTTAGTAGAAACAGCAGAATATTCCATCTAGCCATGAGAGGGGGTGGAATGGTAGTTCACCTGTTCCCCCCTAGCTTTAGTTGTTTTGTGTGTATGTTATAGGTTTCAACTATTTCTGTTCAGTGTTAGCATGTGATTCGGGTTCCAAATTGGGGAGGGTCTTGATTGCATGTGTGTGTTTTGGACCATTTTTGAAGGGGGGGATGTTAGGTTGTTATTTGGGACATATTACTGTGTGACACAGATGGTGGCTCCACCGTTCCAGTTCTGCCGCTACCCGGGGTATAAGAGGGCTGTGAGGAGGAGGGGCGGTCTCTTTGACCTCACCTCTGCCTGACGGGAGCACTTGTACTGTAAGAGTGAGTCAACAATAAAGTCGTGTTCAGTTCAGCATCCAGCCTCATCCTTGCTTCTCATTTACCGACATAACACCCAGCACTGTTAATGTGTTTTTATGCACGTTTGATGTGCCTTTATGTGCCAAGCGCACACTTAACACCAAGACAATGAATAAAAAGTGCATATTTTTCGTCATATTGATCTGTGTTGGATTGAAATTTGTCATATTCAACGGATCGCTGAACATGTGCGGCCCAGTTACGTGTCTTGATTTCAAATTCTGGCCCAACTGATTTTGTAATTGAATAGCCTTGCTCTATATGATAATATTTGACTTGGAATTTGGATGGGTTGTTTTCAGTAGATTCAAGAATAAAACAAAAATGTTCATTTTACTCAAGCACATACAGTAAAACCAGATAAAGTGATAAATTTGTAATGGTCTCTTTGAACTCTGAATTTTTCCCAGAGCTGTGTCATAAAACAGGCCATCTCCATTGTTCATGTGTGCTTTCTTTGCTTTTTGCACACCACATTGTTCTGAATGTTGTGCATTAGCTTCTCAGGATCTTGATTCTTTGTAATTTTGATAATGTAAGCTTCTGTATTTGTGTTTTTATCAGGTCTTTGTGCAAAAGAAGGAGTCTTTATTCAATTTCATGTTCAAGCTTGAATGCAGGAGTGACTTGTGATCCCTATTAATTATGACACTTTGTGTTTTCTTTAGCTCCATATGCATACAGTATAAATTAATCCTGTCAGCACCATGTGAAGAACCCCCAGTATACATGGCAGGATGTATGTTGGACATTTAAAAAAAAAAAAAAAAAAAGCAATTTAGGAATTTTGCTGTAAACTTTAAACCTCATCAGTCACAACGGTCTATGAAGAATAAAGAAATAAAGCTTGCTCTTGAAAATGTACAGATTTAATTTGAGTTCCTATGGCGATGTACATTGTTTATTACAGGTATGGCCAACTCATCAGCCCCGTGTCACATGTTGGGATGGGCTGTGATTTTTTTTATTATGTTAGTTCCTCTAGTGGCAACATTAACAGCTCTAACAGCTGCAAAGCACACACATTCATCTTTTATTTTCAGAAAGTATGAGTTCTTGGCACCTTTGGGGTCTTTTACCAGGCCATGAGCCAAACAATTGTTGTAAAAATGTCCCATTTATTTTCATTATGAGACAGTACAGATGGCTTTGTTTTTGTCTTTATGATGCATCTGTTAATATTTCTCTAATAAGAAAGAATGATGAGATTGGCAGACTGTAGTCAGTAAAGGACACAACAGTATTGTATACTGTTACTGTTACTCCACTTGCACAAAAAGACATTTAAAAAACCTTTAGATTATGGGTGTACTAGAAGTGCATTGCAGTTGATTAGAGTATGTTTTTAAAATGGTACAAGGGCATTTTTTTAAATTCAAGTAGTAACTTCAGACAACAGACCACATGTGACTAATGTTCCATGAGAACCCATAATAACTCTCTGGTGTGAATTGTTCCTCAAAGAGAAATTCTTTTTTCTGTAAATGTCTCAGCAGTCCATGCCAGCAAGAAGAGACAAAATGTTGTCTGAGTATTTATTTTTATCAAGCACATATTGATTTCCATTTCACAGCACCTGGGGGGCTGCACAGAATTATGAGAAAGCAAAACTTTTTGTTGACACATATTTGATTTGCTAATCATACATTTCTTCTTAGGAATCTTTAGTAATTACTTCCACCAAGAAGACTATGTTTTTACCAGTGTTTGTCTGTTTAATACAAACCCCAATTCCAGTGAAGCTGGGATCTTGTGTAAAATGTAAATAGAAATAGAATACAATGTTTTGCAAATCCTTTTCAACCTACATTCAGCTGAATACACTACAGAGACAACAAACTGTATTTAAAGTTCAAACTGATAAACTTTGTTTTTGCGTACAGTGCATCCAGAAAGTATTCACAGCGCTTTTCCCACATTTTGTTATGCTACAGCCTTATTCCAAAATGGATTAAATTCATTTTTTTTGCCAATATTCTACACACAATACCCCATAATGACAATGTGAAAAAAGTTTTGAGAGTTTTGTAAATTTGTTAAAAAAAAAAACAAAAAAACTAAGAACCCACATGTACACAAGTATTCACAGCCTTTGCCATGAAGCTCAAAATTGAGCTCAGGTGCATCCTGTTTCCACTGATCATTCTTGAGATGTTTCTATAGCTTAAATGGAGTCCATCCATCCATCCATCCATCTTCTACCGCTTTTCCGGAGGTCCGGGTCGCGGAGGCAGCAGTTCAAGCAGAGAAGCCCAGACTTCCCTCTCCCCAGCCACCTGCTCCAGCTCTTCAGAGGGGATACCAAGGCGTTCCCAGACCAGCTGGGAGACATAGTCTCTCCACCGAGTCCGGGGTCTCCTCCCAGTGGGACGTGCCTGAAACACCTCAAGTGGGAGGCGTCCAGGAGGCATCCTAATCAGATGCCCATACCACCTCAACTGACTGCTTTCAATGTGGAGGAGCAGCGGTTCTACTCTGAGCCTCTCCCAGATGACTGAGCTCCTCACCCTATCTCTGAGGGTGAGTCCAGCAATCCTACGGAGAAAGCTCATTTCAGCCGCCTGTATCCGCGATCTCATTCTTTCGGTCATTACCCAAAGCTCGTGACCATAGGTGAGAGTAGGAACGTAGATTGACTGGTAAATCGACAGCTTTGCTTTAGAACTAAGCTCCCTCTTCACCACAACAGACCGGTACAACGTCCGCATCACTGCAGATGCTGCTCCAATCCGTCTGTCGATCTCTCGCTCCATTTTCCCCTCACTCGTGAACAAGATCCCAAGATACTTAAACTCCTCCACTTGGGGGCAGGAGCCTGTCCCCAACCCGGAGAGGACAATCCACCTTTTTCCGGCTGAGGACCATGGACTCGGACTTGGAGGTGCTGATTCTCATCCCAGCCGCTTCACACTCAGCGGCAAACCGTCCCAGCAAGAGCTGTAGGTCATTGCTGGATGAAGCCAACAGGACAACATCATCTGCAAACAACAGAGATGAGATCCTGTGGTCACCAAGCATGACACCCTCCATTCCCTGGCTGCGCCTAGAAATCCTGTCCATAAAAATTATGAACAGGATCGGTGACAAAGGGCAGCCCTGGCGGAGTCCAACTCTCACTGGGAATGACTCCGACCGAGTGTTGGCAATACGAACCAAACTCTCACAACGGTCGTACAGAGACCGAATAGCTCGTAACAACAAGCCCGATACCCCATACTCCCGAAGCACCCCCCACAAAAATCCACGAGGGACGCGGTCAAATGCCTTCTCCAAGTCCACAAAACACATGTAAACTGGTTGGGCAAACTCCCACGAACCCTCAAGAATTCTCGAGAGGGTAAAGAGCTGGTCCGATGTGCCACGGCCAGGACGAAAACCACATTGCTCCTCCTGAATCCGAGGTTCGACCAATGGCCGGACTCTCCTCTCCAGTACCTTGGCATAGACCTTCCCAGGGAGGCTGAGGAGTGTGATCCCTCTAAAGTTGGAGCACACCCTCCGGTCCCCTTTTTTGAAGAGAGGAACCACCACCCCGGTTTGCCATGCCAAAGGCACTGCCCCCGACCTCCACGCAATGTTGCAGAGGCGTGTCAACCATGACAACCCAACAACATCCAGGGCCTTGAGGTACTCAGGGCGAATCTCGTCCACCCCCGGGGCCCGGCCACCAAGGAGATTTTTAACCAACTTGGCAACCTCAGCCCCTGTGATAGGCGAGTCATCCCCTCTCGTCCCCAAACCCTGCTTCCTCTGTGGAAGGCGTATCAGTGGGATTGAGGAGATCCTCGAAGTATTCCTTCCACCGCCCGACGATATCCCCAGTTGAAGTCAACAGTGTCCCATCCGCACCATACACAGTGTGGACGGGGAGCTGCTTTCCCCTCCTGAGCCGCTGGACAGTTTGCCAGAATCTCTTTGAGGCCGACCGAAAGTCTTGTTCCATGGCCTCACCGAACTCCTCCCATACCCAGGTTTTTTCTTCAGCAACCACCCGAACTGCACTCCGCTTGGCCTGCCGGTACACCTCAGCTGCTTCGGGAGTCCCACAAGCCAACCAAGCTTGATAGGACTCCTTCTTCAGCTTAATGGCCCCCCTCACCACTGGTGTCCACCACTTGGTTCGGGGGTTGCCACCACGAGATGCACTGACCACCTTGCGGCCGCAGCTCTGGGCCGCCGCTTCAACAACAGAGGTGGAGAACATGGCCCATTCAGACTCCATGTCTCCAGACTCCCTCGGAATGTGGTTGAAGTTCTTCCGGAGGTGGGAGTTGAAGACCTCCTGGACAGGGGCCTCAGCCAGACGCTCCCAGCACACCCTCACTATACGTTTGGGTCTACCAGGTCTGAATGGCTTCCTCCCCTGCCATCAGATCCAACTCACCACCAGGTGGTGATCAGTTGACAGCTCTGCACCTCTCTTTACTCGGGTGTCCAAGACATACGGTCGCAGGTCTGATGATACGATAACAAAATCGATCATCGACCTGCGACCTAGGGTGTCCTGGTGCCAGGTGCACATATGGACACCGTTATGCTTGAACATGGTGTTCGTTATGGACAGACTGTGGTTAGCACAGAAGTCCAATAACTGAACACCACTCGGGTTCAGATCGGGCAGGCCGTTCCTCCCAATCACCCCCCCTCCAGGTTTCACTGTCGTTGCCCACGTGCGCATTGAAGTCCCCCAGTAGGACAATGGAGTCTCCAAGAGGAGCACCCTCCAGCACCCCAGTCACAGACTCCAAAAAGGGTGGGTACTCTGAAACATCATTTGGTGCATAGGCACAAATGATGGTCAGGACCCATTTCCCAACCCGAAGGCGCAGGGAAGCAACCCTTTCGTCCACCGGGGAAAACTCCAATATAGAGGCAGCAAGGTGGGGCGATTCAAGAATACTCACCCCTGCTCATCGCCTCTCGCCCGGGGCAGCTCCAGAAAAGGCCAAGCTCCAGCCCCTCTCCAGGAGACTGGTTCCGGAACCGGAGCTGTGTGTTGAGGTGAGGCCGACTATATCTAGCCAGTATCTCTCAACCTCGTACACCAGCTCAGGCTCCTTCCCCACCAGAGAGGTGACATTCCACGTACCAAAAGCCAGTTTAGAAAGCTTGGGATCAGTCCGCCAAGGTCTCCGCCTTTGACCGCCACCTAATCCACATAGCACCGGACCCCCATGATCCCTCCTGCAGGTGGTGAGCCCACTGGAGGGTGGACCCATGTAACTCCTTCGGGCTGAGCCCCCCTCATGGATCGTTACCTTATCGTGGTGGTGGGGGGGGGGTTGCGTGCCCCAGTGATCCCAGGAGCTATGTTGTCCGGGGCAATTTGCCTCTGATAGGGTCTCCCAAGACAAACTGGTCCTGGGTGAAGGACCAGACTAAGAACGATCCAACAGACTCTCATGATAAATTCTATATCAAGGATTCAGTGTACCCCGCCCGGTATGGGGTTACCGGGGCCCCACCCTGGAGCCAGGCCTGGGGGAGGGGCTCAAAGGCTAGCGTCTGGTGGCCGGGTTTCCACCCATGGGACCCGGCCGGGCTCAGCCCGAAGGAGTTAAATGGAGTCCATCTGTGATAAATTCAGTTGATTGGACATGATCTGGAAAGGCACACACCTGTCTATATAAAGGTCACACAGCTGACAGTGCATGTCAGACCACAAACCAAGCATGAAGTCAAAGGAATTGTCTGTAGACCTCCGAGACAAGATTGTCTCGAGGCACAAATCTGGGGAAGATTACAGAAAAATTTCAGCTGCTTTGAAGGTCCCAGTGAGCACAGTGGTCTCCATCATCCGTAAATGGAAGAAGTTCGTAACCATCAGGACTCTTCCTAGAGCTGGGCGGCGTCTAAACTGAGTGACTGGGAGAGAAGGGCCTTAGTGAGGGAGGTGACCAAGAACCCGATGGATGAGAGCTCCAACATTCCTCTGTGGAGAGAGGAGAACATTCCAGACGGACAACCATCTCTGCAGCAATCAGGCCTGTGTGGTAGAGTGGCCAGATGGAAGCCACTCCTTAGTAAAAGGCACATGGCAGCCCATCCTGGAGTTTGCCAAAAGGCACCTGAAGGACTCTCAGACCATGAGAAACAGAATTCTCTGGTCTGATGAGACAAAGATTGAACTCTTTGGCATGAATGCCAGGCATCATGTTTAGAGGAAACCAGGCAACGCTCATCATTACCAGGCCAATACCATCCCTGCAGTGAAGCATGGTGGTGGCATCATCATGCTGTGGGGATGTTTTTCAGTGGCAGGAACTGGGAGACTAGTCAGGATTGAGGGAAAGATGAATGCAGCAATGTACAGAGACATCCTGGATGAAAACCTGCTCCAGAGCGCTCTTGACCTCAGACTGGGGCGACGGTTCATCTTTCAGCAGGACGACGACCCTAAGCACACAGCCAAGATGTAAAAGGAGTCGCCCAGCCAGAGCCCAGACTTGAATCCAATTGAACATTTCTGGAGAGATCTGAAAATGGCTGTGCATTGACGCTTCCCATCCAACATGATGGAGCTTGAGAGGTGCTGCAAAGAGGAACAGGAAAAACTGCCCAAAGATAGGTGTGTTAAGCTTGTGGCATCATATTCAAAAAGACTTGAGGCTGTAATTACTGTCAAAGGCGCATCAACAAAGAATTGAGCAAAGGCTGTGAATACTTATGCACATGTGATTTCTTAGTTTTTTATTTTTAATAAATTTGCAAAAATCTCAAAAAAAATTTCATGTTGTATTATGGGGTATTGTGTGTAGAATTTTGAGGAAAAAAATTAATTTATTCCATTTTGGAATAAGGCTGTAACATAATAAAATGTGGGAAAAGTGAAGCGCTGCGAATACTTTCCTGATGCGCTGCATATTCACTCATTTTGAATTTGATGCCTGCACCACATTCCGAAAAAGCAAGGACACGGGCAAGAAAAGACTGGGATAGTTCAGGAAAAAAACACCTTTCTGGAACATTCCACAGATGACCAGGTTAATTGGAAACAAGTGAGTGTCATGAGTGGGTATAAAAGGAACATCAGCTAAAGGCTCAGTTGTTCACAAGCAAGGATGTGGCGAGGTTCTCCACTTTGTGAGCTACTGTGTGGGCTAGTAGCCCAACAGTTTAATAATGTTTCTCAATGTACAATTGGAAGGAATTTCGGGATTTTATCATCTACAGTTCATAATGTCATCAAAATATTTTGAGAATCTGGAGAAATTTTTGCACATACAGTTAGGCCCAGGAATCTTTGGACAGTGACACAGTCTTCATGATTTGGGCTCTGCATGCCACCACATTGGATTTGAAATGAAACAACTACAACGGAACTGAAGTGCAGACTTTAAGGTTTAATTCAAGGGGTTGAACAAAAATATATAAGATAAGATAAGATAAGCCTTTATTAGTCCCACAACGGGGAAATTCCAGGATTGCAACAGCACAGGGATAGCAACACTCAGAGCAACAATCAGAAGGCAAGAAAAAAAACAAGCAAGCAAGAGCAGCTAATATACATATGTACATATTACTATAAAATATATATATACACACACACACACAGACACAGTGCAGAGCATTGTAGCTGGATGGAATAAATATATGAATATATGAACACAGTGCAGAGCATTGTAGCTAGATGGAATAAATATGTAAATATATAAACACCCACAGTACGGAGCATTGCAGCTAGGTGGAATAAATATGCAAGTATATAAACACCCACAGCGCGGAGCAATGTAGCTAGATGGAATAATATGTAGATATATAAAAACACAGTGCGGAGCATTGTAGCTAGATGGAATAAAGATATAGATATATAAATATAAACACACCCAGTGCTGAGCATTGTAGCTAGATGGAATAAATATGTAAATATATAAACACACACAGTGCAGAGCATTGTTGCTAGATGGGATGAAACAGCATAACCGTCTATTTAGTTATCCTACATGGTATGATTATGTGCCCATACATATTCTCACCCCCCATAGCGACTGGTATGTTCCTAGTTGTATGCCGGAGAGGACCATTGTGTAAGTCTATTGCATCTTTTGCATTCAAAAAAACTATTAGTTTGTTACGTCTTTTTGCTATCTCTGCGAGCAGCCCTGCTTAGGTTGTACAGTCTGACAGCCGTTGGTAGGAAGGACCTACGAAACCTCTCGGTTGTGCACCTGGGATGATGTAGTCTGCTGCTAAATGAGCTCCTCAGTGCATCCAGTATGTCCTGCATAGGGTGGAACTCGGACTCCAGCAGAGATGACAGTTTAGCCACCGTCCTTCTCTCTCCTATCTCCTCCATCGGATCAAGGCGCTGCCCCAGGACAGAGCTAGCTTTCTTAATCAGTTTGTTCAGTCTCTTCCTATCGGCTGCAGTAATGCCACTGCCCCAGCAGACCACTCCAAAAGTGATGGCTGATGCCACCACCGTGTCATAGAATGAGTTCAGCAGCGCCCCTTGTACACCAAAAGACCTGAGTCTCCTCAGCAGGAACAGCCTGCGCTGTCCCTTCTTGTAGAGTGCGTCAGTATTGTGTGACCAGTCTAGTTTATTGTTCAGATGAATACCCAGGTACTTATAGGATGTCACCATCTTGATGTCTGTTCCCTGTATATTTACTGGTGCTGTGAGGGGCTGCCCATGCCTGGGGCAGTCCACCACCAGCTCCTTAGTTTTCCTCGCGTTGATCTGGAGGCAGTTCCGATGGCACCAGTCCACAAAGTCCTGGATAAGCCCTCTGTACTCAGCTTCATCTCCGTTGGAGATGAGACCAACGATCGCAGAGTCATCAGAGAACTTCTGTAGATGGCAATGTGTTGTGTTGTGTGAGAAGTCCGCAGTATAAAGAGTGAACAGGAAGGGAGCCAGCACCGTTCCCTGGGGGGCCCCCGTGCTACTGATGATCGTGTCGGAAACACAGTCCCGGGTTCTCACAAACTGAGGCCGGTTCGTGAGGTAGTCCAGGATCCATGATGACAGGTGCTGGTCCACCCCTGCGCGCAGCAGCTTGTCCTTCAGGATCATCGGTTGGATGGTGTTGAAAGCACTGGAGAAGTCAAAGAACATGATCCTCACCATATTCCCGGGCTTCTCCAGGTGGGACAGAGAACGGTGAAGGAGGAAGATCACCGCATCCTCCACCCCAATGCCATGCTGGTAGGCGAACTGGAGTGGATCCATCGCTGGTTCCACCAGGGGGCGGAGATGAGCAAGGAGCAGTCTCTCCAGGGTCTTCATCAAGTGGGACGTCAAGGCCACCGGTCTGTAGCTGTTCAGGTCTTTGGGGTGGGAAGTTTTTGGTACAGGTACCACACAAGATGTTTTCCACAGCTGTGGTACCCTCCCCAGTTTCAGGCTCATGTTGAAGATATACGTCACAATCCCACACAGCTGGTCTGCACAGGACTTGAGGAGCTTTGCGCTGATGCCGTCCGGTCCCGACGCCTTCCTCGCCTTGATCTTCCTCAGCTCCGTCCTCACCTGGGTCTTGGTCAGGGTCAGGATGGGGGGCTGTGTGTTGGGAGTGGGGGGGGTGTCGGTGGAGTGGGGAGTGGGCAGCAGGACTTGATTTCTTAGAGGCAGCAGTGGTTGTTGTGCAGACAGGGGGGAGGGCGGTTGGTCAAATCTATTGAAAAACAGATTCAGGTTGTTCGCCCACTCCCTGCCCCCCGTGGCCTGGGGGGAGGTATTCTGGAGCCCCGAGATGGTTTTGAGGTTTCTCCAGACCCCGCTGATGTCGCTCTGTTGCAGCTTGTCCTCCATCTTCTTCCTGAAGCTGTCCTTGCCTTCTCTGATCTTTCTCCTCAGCTCCCTCTGTACGGACTTCAGCATCTCCCTGTTCCCCGACCTGAAGATCCTCTTCTTCTCTCTCAGAAGTGTTTTTATCTCAGGGTTGATCCAGGGTTTGTTGTTTGAGTGACGCCGTATGGTCTTGGTGGGAACGGATTTGTCCACACAGAAGCTGAGGTAGCCCGTGAAGGTGTGAATGAGGCCATCGATGTCCTCACCATGCGGATCGCAGAGCTGCTTCCAGGCAGTGGCTTCAAAACAGTCCTTTAGAGTGTCCATTGTCTCCTCAGACCATAACTCCACAGTGTGCATGGCCGGAGGTTGTCTGTGCACTAGGGGTTTGTACACCGGTCGGAGATGAACCAAGTTGTGATCCGATCTCCCAAGTGGGGGGAGTTGTGATGAGGTGTACGCCTCCTTAGTGTTTGCGTAGAACAAATCCAGTGTTTTATTGTCTCTAGTGTGGCATGTGACATACTGGGTGAAAGTGGGCAGAATGGGAGACAGTGAAACGTGGTTGAAATCGCCTGAGATGAGGAGAAGAGCATCTGGGTGTTCTGTCTGCAGCCTGCTGGTTACTGAATGGATGACGTCACGCGCTATCCCAGCGTTCGCCGTCGGATTTGCATAAACAACAATGCAGATCACGTGTGAGTGTTCTCTCGGGAGATATGTAGGCCTCATGCTAACAGCTAGCAACTCAATGTCTTTGCTGCAGTGTCGTTGTTTAACAGTGATATGTCCCGGTCTGCACCAGTTGTTGTTAACATACATTATCACTCCACCGCCCCTAGCTTTGCCACTCTCTGGTGTTCGGTCAGCTCGTATCATGTGAAAACCCTCCAGCTCAATGTTAGCGTCTGCTGCTAGTTCAGTTAGCCACGTCTCAGTAAACAAAAGGAGAGAGCACTCCCGGTAAGTGCTATCATAACGGGAGATAGCCGCTAGCTCATCTAACTTTCCCAGTATCGACCGTACATTTCCCATGACAACAGATGGAAGGGAGGGTCTGTACCTTATATTTTTTGTCCTCCGCCTTACTCCAGCCCGGCAGCCGCGACGCTTTCGCCTCAATTCTCTCGGTATGTCGAGTTTTTCCAGTGGGACCGGGTGGCGGTTAAATGCTAGCAGCTCTTCCCTGTTGTATCGTATCCTGCTATAAACAGTGGCTCCGTCCACCGGCTCAGGAGACATTTGGGACGATCTGTGTGTCCGTGATATAAGTGGGGTGAAAAAAAAAAGTGATCAAAAGAGAGAGGAAGGGAAAAAAAAAACTCGGAATCGAGCCGCTGTTGCAAAAGGCAGCCTACTGGTGTGGCGCCGAGAGGAGAAAAGTATGAAAAATATGATTAAGAAAAATATGATTAAACATGTAGGAATTGTAGCTATTTTTATACAAACGCTCCTCATTTCAGGGGCTCAAAAGTAATTGGACAAATAAACATAACCCTAAGTAAAATGTTACTTTTCAATATTTTGTTGAGAATCCTTTGCAGGTAATGACTGCCTGAAGACTGGAACTCATGGACTTCACCAAACGCTGAGTTTCCTCCTTTGTGATGCTTTGCCAGGCCTTTACTGCAGCTGTCTTCAGTTGTTGCTTGTTTGTGGGTCTTTCTGCCTTAAGTTTTGTCTTGAGCAAGTGAAATGTATGCTCGATTGGGTTGAGATCTGGTGATTGACTCGGCCATTGCAGAATATTGCACTTCTTTGCTTTAAAAAACTCCTGGGTTGCTTTTGCAGTATGTTTTGGATCATTGTCCATCTGTACTGTGAAGCGCCGTCCAATCAACTTTGCTGCATTTGGCTGAATCTGAGCAGAAAGTATATCCCTATACACTTCAGAATTCATCCGGCTGCTTCTGTCTTTTGTCACATCATCAATAAACACAAGTGACCCAGTGCCATTGGAAGCCATGCATGCCCATGCCATCACACTGCCTCCACCATGTTTTACAGAAGATGTGGTGTGCTTTGGATCATGAGCTGTTCCAATTCTTCTCCAAACTTTCTTCTTCCTATCATTCTGGTACAGGTTGATCTTAGTCTCATCTGTCCAAAGAATGCTGATCCAGAACTGGGCTGGCTTCTTCAGGTGGGTTTTTTTTTTGGCAAAGTCAATTCTGGCCTTTCTATTTTTGAGGCTGATTAATGGTTTGCACCTTGTGGTGAATCCTTTGTATTTACTCTCATGAAGTCTTCTCTTTATGGTAGACTTAGATACTGATACACCTACTTCCTGGAGAGTGTTCTTCACTTGAGTGGATGTTGTGAAGGTGTTGTTCTTCACCATGGAAAGGATTCTGTGATCATCCACCACTGTTGTCTTCCGTGGACGTCCAGGCCTTTTTGAGTTCCCAAGCTCACCAGTGCACTCTTTTTTCTCAGAATGTACCAAACTGTTGATTTGGCCACTCCTAACATTTCTGCTATCTCTCTGATGGATTTCTTCTTTTTTTTCAGCCTCAGGATGGTCTGTTTCACCTCCATTGAGAGCTCCTTTGACCGCATGTTGTGTGTTCACAGCAACAGCTTCCAAATGCAAACGCCACACCTGGAATCAACTCCAGACCTTTTAACTGCTTAATTGATGACAGGTTAACGAGGGAAGAGCCCATGCAGTCTTGTTATTTTTTTTATTTTTTTGCAGCCTTCTGAGTCAATTGTCCAATTACTTTTGGTCCCTTGAAAAAGAGGCGGCTACGTATTAAAGAGCTGTAATTCCTAAACCCTTGCTCCAATTTGGATGTGAATACTCTCAAATTACAGCTGAGAGTCTGCACTTTAAGCCCATATTGATTATATAATTGTATCCTGAATATGTTTTCGTAAACAGCTAGAATAACAAAACTTGTGTCACTGTCCAAATAATTTCTGGGCCTAACTTAAATGGCAAGGCCAAAAACCAACATTGAATGCCCGTGACCTTCGATCCCTCAGGCGGCATTGCATTAAAAACCAATATCATTCTGTAAAGGATATTATTACATGGGCTCAGGAACACTTTGGAAAACCATTGTCAGTTAACACAGTTCATCACTACATCTGCAAGTGCAAGTTAAAACTCTACCATGTAAAGCGAAAGCCATACAGGAACAACACCCAGAAAAGGCACCACTTGCTCTGGGCCCGAGCTAATCTATGATGGTCTGATGCAAAGTGGAAAAGTGTGCTGTGGTTTGATGAGTTCACATTTCAAATTATTTTTGTAAATCATGAATGTTGAGTCCTCTGGCTTAAAGAGGAAAAGGACCATCCAGATTATTATGTGTTAAGTTCAAAAGCCAGCATCAGTGGTGTATGGAGGTGTGTTAGGGCCCACGGCATGGGTAACTTTCACATCTGTGAAGGCACCATTAATGCTGAAAAATACATACAAGTTTTGGAGCAACATGCTGCCATCCAAGCAATGCCTTTTTCAGGGATGCCCCTGCTTATTTCAGTAAGACAATGCCAAGCCATATTCTGCATATGTTATAACGGTGTGGGCTCGTAGTAAAAGAGTGCAGGTACTAGACTGGCCTGCCTGCAGTCCAGACCTGTCTCCCATTGAAAATGTATGGTGCATTATGAAGCACAAAATACAACAACGGAAACCTCAGACAGTTGAGCAACTGAAGTCATACATCAAGCCAGAATGGGAAAGAATTCTACCTATGAAACTTCAACAACTAGTGTCCTCAGTTCCTAAACGCTTATTGAGTGCTGTTAAAAGGAAAGGTGATGTAACACAGTGGTAAACATGCCCAGTTTATCAGTTTTAACATTAAATACTGTATCTTGTCGCTGTAGTGTATTCAATTGAATATAGGTTGAAAAGGATTTGCAAATTATTGCATTCTGTTTTTATTTGTTTTACACAGCGTCCCAACTTCATTGGAACTGGGTTTTGTAGCAGTAGTTCTCAAATACTACTAAATGGATTTTTATGGATTTTTTTGTTATTATGATGTTATTTTAAAGTGGCGGGGTCCAACACAAAGAATAATCAGTTATAGTTTGGTGGTGATCAGGACCATAGCCTGGTAGCACATTGCAGGAAATGTCACAGGTCACATTTTCCCAGCCAGTTGCTGGAAGTTGTCGAATGCCACGTCCCCTTGAGCCACATTACTGACCATATACAGTATAAGTCAAACAGTGCCAGCTAGAGGAAAATGCATGATTTATTATCACTTCAGAAAGAGCGAGCACAAGAGATGCTTTTATAAAGACATCTATCTTGATTTTTAGACTTTGTGAAAATGTGGTGGAACACGTTTATGGCCAGAAATCATTCTAGGCTCCATTTTTTTTAAGTATTTAAATGGAAGAAACACACTGTCTTGGCAGAGGTTTGTACTCTGAGTCCTTCTAGTTAAATATCTTATGTAGAGCATAATCTTCTTTCAAACATTGTGGAAATCTTGATGGAAGATCCACAGCACCTATCATTTTATATTTATTCTATAAATATTACCCTAGGACAGTTCTTATAAAAATTAACTCAAAGATTATTGATTATAAAAATTACCCCCAAACTTGAATTAAACATAACATTTTGAAAACAAGTGGTTCCATGTTTTACTGGACATAGAGAAGCACTTGAAATTCTGGAAAAAATAAATAAACCCATGATTACTGGATTATTTCAGCATCTGTAGTGATATGGGGACAAGATCTACTTTATGAACTACAGATCAGTTTGTACTCGGTCTCTCCATTGCTTTTGATAACTCTTTTCTTCATCTCTGTTTGCCAAGTCATTAAACATTATGGTTCAGTAATAAACTGTTCAGCTACCCCTTGATTAAATGTCTTTTGTATCCAGAGGGACAGTCATAAATGATATCCCTTCCACTGCTATATAATAACAAAAATCCCAGGAGCTTTTTCTATAACCTAATCAACTTAAGATGAATAGCTCATACATGAGCAGGGCTTGTGTACAACAGTGCATGTCGGTGAACCATCAATTGTCATGAACGTGCGCTTTTACACAGCGCACGGATGAAGTGACAAGCCCACTTGCAGGTGAAGTGTGTGTTTTTTTAACAAAGTCAATAATACAAAAAGTGTCCAACATAAGTAATCAAAATAACAAGCTACACAACAGAGGAGCACGGTTCAGTAGAGTCGGGTTGGCTATGAGGAATAGGTTCATGTCACGCCCCAGGGTAAAACTGGCCAATGGGGAAAACAAGAAACATAAACCGGGGAAAGGAGGACTTACATGAGTGTGTCGGAGCGCAGCTGGGCTCTGGGAAAAACACCACCAAACGTAGTCCCCAGGGAAAGTAGTCCAAACACAGAGAGATGACTGAACACAGAGACTGACTGCGTGCAGGATGCAGACTAATGCCGCAACAATAAGTGAATGAACTGATAGGGAATAAGTACATAGTGAACTAATGGCACAGAGTGAATACAGGTGAGTAGCTGCAACAGGTGTGCTGATTACAGGCTGCTTACTGCAGCAAAAGGCTGAGCAGCCAATGGGGAGTGCCTGGAGGAAGAGGGGGAGGCAGAACAGAACACAGAATAACCCTAGACAATAAGTGGACAAAACAAGGAGACAAAATACAACAGTAACCTGTATCTGAGGTTTAGGATGACATGGAACCTCAGACACATGATAGAGCCTCCCCCTCAAGGGGTGGATCCAGACACCCCCTGGTAACACCAGAAGAAGCCCCCCCACCACCAAAAAAAAAAAGGAGACTGTAGTGGAGCTGAAATAACGAGGCGGCTTTGAATTAAAAACAGGGTTTTTATTGAATAGCTCCTCTATCAAATCTCAACAGGTGCAGAGCTTAGCAGAAGGCAAGAGAGAGATCTCTGCTTTGCTCGCTGGTTAAATACAAGCACACATGGCACCACTCATTGAAACAGCTGATGTCAGAGTCCACTCATTGAAAAAGGTGACATCTCCCCATTATCTAAATCCCCCCATTAGTCCTGTTAACTCCTCCCTTCGCCTTGGGAGGTGATGGGAAGACCTTCTCCTCTCTCAGGGGTGAAGGTGTCAAGTCTGTTGCCATGGCGTCCTGTGACGTCATGGGTCTTCACATGGCGGTGAGATTCCTTTGTTCTTTCAGAGGTGTGAAGTTCCTTTGTATATGTTGTCCCAAACATTTCCACATGCTCTAACCAATGTAGGTATGGAATATCTGAGTGATATATACCACAAGCCCCCCAAACAACTATGAAGGAACACAGAAAGATTCACAGTCTAGGGTAATTACTAAGACATACTACGTGTTACAGCTGTTGCCACAGAAGAAACTTTCAAGCAGCCATGCTCCTAAGAGAGTTCAGTGAAAACATAACGGCATAGTATAATCATAAATCAGTCCTAAACTGTTGCGGCACAATTAGCGAAAATTTGCATAGTGGTGTAATCAGTCCCTGAGTAGTCTGGGTTTCAATCTTCTCCCAAAGCTGCTGTAGGTTGGTTTAGGCGTCCTGCTGGGACCTTGTTGTGAGGAATCTGCAGTGTGGGAAGGAGAGAGATTATCTGTTCCCTGCCTGGGGGCTGAGACTTTCTCCTTGGGGGGTCTACCTCGCCGAGGTGCTCGGGCCAGCTGTGCAGGTCCGTCTCTCAACAAGAAGGCAGGTTTGAGTCTGTCAATGCTGACCAGAGCTCTGAGACAAATTGAGGCCCCCTATCTGATGTGATGTCTGATGGGACGCCGAAACGTGCCACCCAATTTGTTAGAAAAACGCGAGCGACTTCCTCCGCTGTGGTTACCGCTAACGGGACTGCCTCTGGCCAGCGCGTGGTGCGGTCTATCATTGTTAGCAGGTGTGTGAAACCCTGGGAGGAAGGCAGCGGCCCCACGAGGTCGACATGAATGTGGTCGAACCTTCTAGCAGGGATTGGAAAAGGCTCCAGAGGGGCTTTAGTGTGTTTGTGTACTTTGGCGCGCTGACAAGGAATGCAAGTTTTTGCCCATTCTTTTACGTTTTTGCATAGGCCTGGCCACACAAACTTTTCGGCAACCATTTTGACCGAGGCGCGCACACCTGGGTGCGCGAGGGAGTGAATTGCGTCGAAAATGCGGCGGCGCCAAGCAGCTGGTACTAACGGGCGAGGTCGGCTGGTTGAAACATCGCATATTAGGGGGGGCACGCCGTCACGCAACCCTTTTTCCTCCAGCCTTAACCCTGTTGGTCCAGACAGGAGCGCGCACACGTCCGCATCACTACCTTGCTCTTCCGCCATGGCTGCATAATCTATCCCTTCATGGATAGGTGCTGCATATGTGTTTGCGTTAGAGAAAAGCTCAGCTGCTGAAGCAGTGTAATCTGTCTCCTCGTGCTCTGGCGGTGCCACAGCACGGGAGAGACAGTCAGCTACTACGTTAAGTTTGCCTGCTACGTGTCGAATGTCTGTGGTGAACTCTGAAATCGCAGCTAGCTGTCTTTGCTGTCTGCCTGACCATGGTTCTGAAATTTTAGCCATAGCAAAAGTGAGCGGCTTATGGTCCACAAAAGCCGTGAAACTCCGCCCTTCTAACCAAAATTGGAAGTGGCGGATGGACAAATGAAGCGCCAGCAGCTCTCTGTCAAAAGTGCTGTATTTGCGTTCAGTAGGGTTTAGCGATTTGCTAAAGAATGCTAAAGGTTGCCAGACCCCACTGACAAGTTGTTCTACAACTGCCCCTATAGCCAGGTCTGAAGCATCTGTGGTTAGAGCAATGCGGGCTGAGGAATCTGGGTGGACTAACATTGTGGCGTTAGCTAGGGCGCTTTTTACTTCCGCGAAAGCGCGTTCGCGCTCCGGGGTCCATTCAACCGCGTTGGAAGCTTTCTTTTTTCTGAGCGCGTCATATAGGGGTTGCATGAGCTGAGCTGCGTGGGGGAGGAAACGGTTGTAAAAATTAACCATCCCCAAAAATTCCTGTAGCGACTTAACCGTTTGAGGCCGTGGAAAACTTTCTATCGCACGAACTTTGTCTGGAAGCGGAATTGCCCCTGCCGGGGAGACCCTATGTCCCAAAAAATCAATTTGTGATACGCCGAATTTGCATTTGGCTGGATTGATTATAAGTCCGTGCTCTTCCAGCCTCTGAAAAACGGTAGTGAGGTGCTGTTCATGTTCTTCCTCGGATGAACTGGCTACAAGCATGTCATCGAGGTAGACAAAAACAAAGGGTAGGTCGCGTAGGACTGCGTCCATCATCCGTTGAAAAGTTTGAGCCGCGCCTTTGAGGCCGAATGGCATTCTTAGAAATTCAAAAAGGCCGAAAGGGGTTATAACCGCTGTTTTAGGAATATCTTCAGCTCGGACTGGGACCTGGTGATAACCGCGGACTAAGTCTATTTTTGAAAAAATGCGCGCACCTGCTAAATGCAATGAAAAATCCTGAATGTGAGGAATGGGGTAGCGGTCATGCGCTGTAGTGTTGTTTAGCCTGCGGTAATCTCCGCACGGTCTCCAAGAACCGTCGGATTTCGGGACCATGTGAAGTGGTGAGGCCCAAGGGCTCTTTGAACGTCGGCAAATGCCTAATTTTTCAAGAGCTGCAAATTCGTCCCTTGCTATGTTGAGCTTGGCCGCGTCTAAGCGGCGAGCTTTGGCAAAAACGGGGGGTCCGTTTGTTGGAATGAAGTGTTTAACCCCGTGTTTGGCTACAGTGGCTGAGAATTTGGGGGTTGTGAGTGCTGGAAATTGGGTGAGGAGTTGCTCAAACTTACCTCCTGCCGTAGTGACGTTGGCCTGCACAGGTGGTGGAGAAACTCGAGCTGAGCATGGAATAGAAGCAAAAGAGAGTGCATTAACCAGGCGCCTATTTGCAAGATCCACTAATAACCCATGTGCACACAGAAAATCTACGCCTAACAAGTTAAAGCTCACCGCTGCTACAACAAATGTCCATCTGTAGCTGCGGCCGTGGATGAGGAGGTGCAGGCTCTTTTCCCCGAACGTGTCAATGTCAGAGCCGTTGGCTGCCACTGCTCCGTTGCCCCGGCTGCCCATGGTTCGCTCTGCGTGGGAGGGCATGACAAAACTCAGCTGAGCTCCCGTGTCGATGAGGAACTGCTTGCCTGTGTATCCATCCGTCACGTATAACAGCTTATTCTTCTCGCTGAGAACTGCTGCTGTTAGTGGCCCTCGGCTTTGGCGTTTCCCCGACCTCGTAAACTTGCAGGGGGGAACGCATCTGCGGGCTTTCTCTGCGAAGCGGTGGTGATAATAGCAGACGTCGTTCTGCTCGTTGCGCTTGGGCCGCGCCGCTGTCACCGTGGGTTGAGTCTCTCCAAGGCTCGGGGTGTCAGTTCTCAGATCTGCGGATGCCGCTGTGGGTGTCCGTTCTCTGCAGGCGTTGACGAGCCAGTAAGCCTCGTTGGCCAGTGTGCTGTGCGGAAATCCTGATGGTTATTGCACTTCATCCTGGCGAGTGTCCCTCTCAAATGCGGTGGTAGCGTGCTGAGGAAAAAGAATTGGAGAAGGAAATTATCATTATCCTCCTCCTTGAGTTGTAGCAAATCCTCCATGAGGGTCCTTGGATTGCCCCCTCTGTGGCCGTAGACCGCCAGGATTCTCTCGGCTCTTTCCTCCGCTGACGGGACATAATTCGCCACGATGGTCGCCTTGAGTGTCTCATATTTGTCCCGGGTTGGTGGTTGCTGGACCAAGCTCCGCACACACTTCGAAGTTGCGGAGTCGAGCTTGGAGATGATGTGATAAAATTTGGTATCATCTGCTGTGATACCTGCCAGTATAAACTGGGCTTCGGCTTGCTGGAACCAAGATGCAGGGTCTTCTCTCCAGAAGTCTGGCAGCTTGACAGCGACGGCGTTCGTGCACACCATCATTGTCGTGTTCGCCGGGTGAGAGTGCGTTTCTATGGCTCTCGCGGCGGTGTTGGAGCTCGGTTGAGCTCTCTCAGTGCCCTCTGCTGCGGGGAACAGCTGTCTGCTTGTTCCCTCGTCTGCGTCGTTGCTGGCGTGTGCCAGAGCCACCATGGATGAACAGCTTGAAGAGCGCCTCCGGTCCATATTCTCGCGTAAGGGTCACCAGTGTAGTGGAGCTGAAATAACGAGGCGGCTTTGAATTAAAAACAGGGTTTTTATTGAATAGCTCCTCTATCAAATCTCAACAGGTGCAGAGCTTAGCAGAAGGCAAGAGAGAGATCTCTGCTTTGCTCGCTGGTTAAATACAAGCACACATGGCACCACTCATTGAAACAGCTGATGTCAGAGTCCACTCATTGAAAAAGGTAACATCTCCCCATTATCTAAATCCCCCCATTAGTCCTGTTAACTCCTCCCTTCGCCTTGGGAGGTGATGGGAAGACCTTCTCCTCTCTCAGGGGTGAAGGTGTCGAGTCTGTTGCCATGGCGTCCTGTGACGTCATGGGTCTTCACACGGCGGTGAGATTCCTTTGTTCTTTCAGAGGTGTGAAGTTCCTTTGTATATGTTGTCCCAAACATTTCCACATGCTCTAACCAATGTAGGTATGGAATATCTGAGTGATATATACCACAGAGACCAGCAAATAACCACCCAGGGAGGGAGGTGGGGCAACCCTGACTAGGAGGGAAAAACAGTCAGCTCACACATACACCTGCGCCCCGACAAACCTCTAAGCCCCCACAGTCACAGAGCTCCAGGGTTCGGGCTGCTGGCCAAAGTCCCAGACCCAGCAGACAGCCCGCAGATTATAGTCAGGTGGCCTGCCGGAGAATATAGGCCACCCGACCCAGAGATCCAGTCCTTTGGGCGGCCGGCCAGCGTTGTTGAGCCACCAGGACTGGAGGGGTGAACGAGGAGGCGGTCCTCGCACCGGGAGGCTTAAAGGCAGGAAACGCGATCGGAAACCCCAATGGCTTCCAGTGGCGAGGAACAGTGGACCACGATGGCGCCCAGCAGAGGAGGAAGGAAAATTCCGAAGGCCTCTGGAAGAGTGAAGAAGGCCTCGGCATCCCCAGGCTGGCCAGCAACACCCTCGGTGCCCCCAGCTTGGGACATGGCTGCACCCGTGGCGTCTCCAGGCTGGAGCTTCGCAGCACCTGTGGTGGTCCCGGGCTGGGCCAACGCTGCATCCGCGGGGGTCCCGGTCTGGGGCATAGCTACACCCACAGTGGCTCCGGGCTGAAGCGTAGCTGCATCCGCGGCAGCTCCGGGCTGGAGCGTAGCTGCACCCGCAGTGATCCCGGTCCAGGACATTGCTGCACCCTCGGTGGTCCCGGCCTGGGACTCAACTGCACCCTCAGTGGCCTCCACAGCGGGGAAAGCTGGGCCCACCGCAACCTCGGGCGGTCAACCTGGATCATCATCGACTTCAGGTGGAGTTGACCACTCTCCAGTGACCCTGGGAAGAAGCTCAGAGACAGGAGAGAGAGAGACGAGGTCAGGGTTTGTCATTCTGTCAGGAATGACAGAAGATGGATGGTAGTTAGGGTCGCCGGCAGTGGCGGATTCCTGCGAGGTGAGTTCAGATGCAGCTGAGGGCTGCATCCCGACTCCCCTCAGCAAGAGCCAGACACGTCTGCTCTAATTCAGAAAAGAGAGAAACAAACGAGAGCACTTGCCTGGGCTCGAGCTCCACCGCCATCCAGGACTCCATCGATCCCGGCGACAACGTCTTGGGCCCAGCCTCCAGGAGGTCCAGCTTTATGGGTGACTCTGCTGCAGTGGCTCCTGCAGCAGGCCTGATGGTGGCTGCAGTCTTGAGACCCCCAGGTGATGTACCCCACACTGGTGATTCATCCGGCGTGGCGGCTGGGGACTGCCTCATCGCCGACCCTGGGAATAGATCCTCCAGGACCTCAGGCCTCTCCTCCGTCTGGTGACTCAGTTCTGGGGCAGGCGAACTCACAGGAGCACACAGAGAGAACACGGCAAGGACTGGTGAGGGGTTATTACATGCCGTTGGCACAGAGAACTCAGGGGACTGCAGGACCTGAGTCTCTTGACCAGGGAACAGGCAAAATTGTTTATCAATAATAGGAATAGAAAAAGAAGGAACTTGCCTGTTCTCCTGGTTCTCGATGTTTCCAGCGGTGTCAGGAGAACTCTCATCCCCCTCCGTGTCCATGGCGGCTCTGGGCTCCTCTATATGCAATGGAGAAGCCTCCCAAACTGGCACAGAGGCAGATGAATTCGGGGGGAAAATTGCACCCCTCCACATTGGCGGAGGTAACAGCTGTGGCGGAGGTGGCTGCAGGCAGGGCAATGGGAGAAAAAAACGTTTCCACCACAGGATTCCCCTCCTCCGGAGAAGGAGAGATTGCTGGCGGAGAGGCGGTAGGATCCTTCTGGCAAGACCTCCGGGAATGGCGATAATGTGGTGGAGGAGGGAACTCCAAGGCAAGAGCGTGCTCAACGTCTGGAAGAAGCTCTGGTTCCCTCGGGGATAGCTCCTCTAATTCTGGCGCCAATTCAGGGAGAAGCCACGTTTCACCTCCAAGTGAAGATCTAATTCCGCCAGCAACACCTGTTTGCGCTCCTCCCAATCCTCAGCGTGCAGAGCGGAATTGGGCTCGGGAGACAGAGGTGAAGCTGGAGCGGGCGAGCTGCGGGAAGGAGGAAGGCCTCTTCTGTTGCAAGCGCTTCCTCTCCGACGGAGATGGCTCCAACGCCAGAGACTCCTCCCTGGGTTCCTCAAAAGGCAGGGAGAAGATGGTGTGGACCATGTCGGCCACCCCCGGGAAACTCCAAAGGCCGGGATAAAATTCCATCATTTCCTCTGCAGTGTAATGAGATGCTCGAACGTCCTTCAGGGTAAACGGGCCCTGCGTCCATGAGAAGGTGATCTCCAGGACGTCCAGTGCGTGCAGCTCCTCTGCGGAGAGAGTCGGCCAAGGCTCAGGAGATGGAAGTGGGGCTATCGTAGGAGAGGCTGGAGGCTTCTTACGGCACACGCGCCTCTTCTTAGTAAGAACCAGCTTCGGCGTTGGAACCTCGTCTACTGGCAGGGAGTTTATGTGACTGAGCACGTCCGTAGCCTCTGAATGATTCCATAGGCTAGGGAACATCTTCAATATCTACACCACGTTGTCCCGACTCTCCCAAAACGTCCTCAGGGAGAGAGAAGCCTGCGTCTGCGCCAGGAGGTCCTCCAGGAGGGACACCGCCTGCCGCTCCATTCCACTGAGATGGCCCATGGTAATGTTGAACTCAGGTGGGTGAAAAACACACAGGGAAAGGTGAAAAAAACACACTACTTCACGGCTGGGCTCTTTTCTGTTTGCGGCATTCTGTCATGAACGTGCGCTTTTACGCAATGCACAGATGAAAAGAGATGAGCCCACTTGCAGGTGAAGTGTGTGTTTTATTAGCAAAGTCAATAATACAAAAAGTGTCCAACATAAGTAATCAAAATAACAAGCTACACAACAGATGAACACGGTTCAGTAGAGTTGGGTTGGCTACGAGGAAAAGGTTCACTTCACGCCCCAGGGTAAAACTGGCCAATGGGGAAAACATGAAGCATAAACAGGGAAAGGAGGACTTACATGAGTGTGTTGAAGCGCAGCTGGACTCTGGGAAAAACAACACCAAACGTAGTCCCGGAGGAAGTAGTCCAAACACAAAGAGATGGCTGAACACAGAGATTGACTGCGTGCAGGATGCAGACTAACGCCGCAACAATAAGTGAATGAACTGATAGGGAATAAATACACAGTGAACTAATGGCACAGAGTGAATACAGGTGAGTAGCTGCAACAGGTGTGCTGATTACAGGCTGCGCTTACTGCAGCAACAGGCTGAGCAGCCAATGGGGAGTGCCTGGAGGAAGAGGGAGAGGCAGAACAGAACACAGAATAACTCTAGACAATAAGTGGACAAAACAAGGAGACAAAATACAACAGTAACCTGTGTCTGAGGTCTATGATGACATGGAACCTCAGACACATGACATCAATGTTGTGAATAAACAGTCTCTCCTTATGTACCTCAGTGATCTGCATTTTTTTCCCTCAAGGCTCCAGAAGAATTGTCTAACATCATCATACATAATAGTACTTTCAAGCCACATTTTCCCATGTTTTAATATAATGAATCATACAGACTTTCTGTGCTGCCATGAACATTGCTGTGCTCTCTGGGCAAAGATCATAACATATACGTAATAGGCTGCAGTAAGACAAAAAGGAAAGATATCACAGCTCTGCAACACATAATTTTTCATTAGCTTTGCTTTGATATAATGGCTCAGCAGAAAAGACCTGTCTGTTAAATGCCTTGATTCCTCACCTTTGGAGTTTCTTCCTGTTCTGCTTTCACTCCTAGAGAAGAAGAAGAAGAAGCAAGGAAAGGAAGGAAGGCTATGTAAGCTGAGAAATGAGAAAAAAAAGTTTGTATGCAGAAGAATGTCATTTTGTGGGCTTTCATTGGCATTGCCATAGTATATGTATTGCACTTAATTGCCATGTCTTATATTTTAGTAGTTGCCAATGTTTTAAAACTTGAATGATTTGAAACATTTGCAATCCTTCTGTGTATGTTTTCTGTGCTGTCATGGCTTCTAATAGCAAATATCTTCAAAATAAGCCACTTAACAGGAAAACAGGATGTTGTAGAGCTATTCTGTAAAAATGTGGTTGGGGATTAGGAAAGATATGACCTACATGTGGGTGTCAAGAAAAAGGGGGAGCTCCTTTGTGTCCTCTCATTTCTTTTGGTATAACTAAATGTGCTCCAGGCTCTAAGGGCGTTGACCCTGATCGAAGGGGGAGTCATTTCATACTCTCTGGCACAGCTGGTTTCTGCAGCTGCACAGTCCAGCCTCGGTCTTCAACAGGCACACATGTAAGACTCAGTAAACCACACCACTGCTAAATTTTACACTGGGGGCTATTCCAGCATGATAAGTACTGACATACACTCTCACTCCAATATAAAGCATACCAACTGTGTTTGCATGGAAACCAAAATATTCACACAAAATTGTCAGCTTCCCTTGGTATCACACCGCATTATCGTGTCGGTTAAAGAGTTGAGTACTTTTTTAAACTCCAGTCACAAAAGACTTGTCAGCAAAGGAGGGCGAAGCTGAAAAGAGGAAAGATCCCTAAACAGTTGAAGGTTGCATCAGTTTTGGGACCTATAATAATATGTTCAGACAGCTTTTATTTAATGTGTTTGACATTAGCTTCCAGAACTTTTCTGCTGACTTGAGGCAAGGGAGGAGTCCTGAAATCACACCACTGTGGTCAGTGAGACGCTCCATGGATGCATCCACAGTCAGACTGGTCAGGTCCAGAAATACCCTCGCTCTCTTATGTCCAAGAAATGCACAAGTGCAAATTACTGCTTTGAGGTCTGAAGTTTATGCTCATTGTTCTCGGTTTAAAATTTCAGCAGATGAGGAAGAATTTCCAAATTTATGAGAAAAACACAGATTTGTATAAAAGGTCACAATTTTATTGAAAAGGTTTGAATTTGTAAGGGGAAAAAAATCACATAAGTAAAACAACATAAAGTCTCAATTTTGCACTAAAAACTACAAATTTATCAGAAAAATGTTGCAATTTTACAAGTAAAAACTTGCAAATTTACATAAAAAATTCCATAGTAGAAGCAGAGCCTGAGGACAAGGGGGATGACACTGTCATGTTTGCCCCTTTCGGGTCACGAATGAGGCACCAAATGCCGACAGTGAGTTTGCTTGTTTATTAACAGAAAACACAAAGTAACGAGCCACGTGGGGCAAAACACATACACTAAACGTGAGACACAAATAAAGAACACAAACACCTACATAAGAGAGCAGCGAGGGCAAAACCTGAAGCTGTAGAATACACACTTACATATGATAGAAGCGAGGGCGAAACCTGACACTGAACCGAGACTGGAGCCCAACGTAGGGACTCCAGTCTAAGGCAGACAAGATCACAGCAACGACTATGTCTAGCTAGCGATCTCAAATAGGGACAGAACTCAGACTACAAACAGGTGTTGAGTAAACGTAATTACAAAGTGCAGACAGCCGTGACAGGTCATGAACAGATTTGACAGCAGGAAGTCCTGCCACAGAGCTGTCAAAATAAAAGCACAGACATAATAACAAAAACATAATAAGAAACACATATGGAAGAAAGTGAAATAAACAGGAGACCCGAGCCCGGTGCGGAACCAAACTCAAGATCACCACAGACTCGCCCATCACAGGGGCTGAAGTTGATGAAGTTGTTAAAAAACTCTTCAGTGGCTGGGCCCCAGGGGTGGATGAGATTTGCCCTGAATATCTCAAGGCTCTGGATGTTGTGCAGCTGTCCTGGTTGACACTTCTCTGCAACATTGCATGGAGGTCAGGGACAGTACCTTTGGCATGGCAAACTGGGGTGGTGGTTCCCTTCTTCCAGAAGGGGAACCGGACCAGAGGGTGTGTTCCAATTTTTAGAGTGATTACACTCCTCAGCCTCCCCAGGACAGTCTATGCCAATGTACTGGAAAGGAGAGTTCGGGCGTTGATAAAACCTTGGATTCAGGAGAAGCAATGTGGATTTTGTCCTGGTTATGGTACATCAAGCAAACTCTTCACCCTCTCAAGGATCCTTGAGGGTTCGTGGGAGTTTGCCCAACTAGTCTACATGTGTTTTGTGGACTTGGAGAAAGCATTTGACCACTTCCCTCACGGTTTCTTGCGGGGGGTGCTTCAGGGGTATGGGGTGTCTGGCTCATTGCTATGAGCTGTCCGGTGTCTATACAGCCATTGAGAGAGTTTGGTTTGTATTGTCAACAATCAGTCGAACTCATTCCCAGTGAGAGTTGGACTCCACCAGGACTGCTGTTTGTCACTGATCCTTTTAATTATTTTTATGGACAGGATTTCTATACACAGTCAAGGAACGGAGGGTGTCATGTTTGGTGACCACAGGATTTAATCTTTGCTGTTTGCAGATGATGTTCTCCTGTTGGCTTCATTAAGCAATGACCTACAGGTGTTACTGAGATGGTTTGCTACTGAGTGTGAAGCAGTCAGGATGAGAATCAGTACCTCCAAATCCAAGACCATTGTGCTCAGCCGGAAAAGGGTGGATTGTCCTCTCTGGGTTTGAGACAAAGTCCTGCCCCAAGTGGAAGTGCTCAAGTATATCGGGGTCTTATTCACAAGTGAATGGAGAATGGAGCGGGAGATTGACAGATGAATCGAAGCAGCATCTGCAGTGGTGCAGGCATTGTACCAGTCTGTTGTGGTGAAGAGGCAGCTGAGCTCTAAAGCAAAGCTGTTGATTTACCGCTCCAACTACCTTCCTACCCTCACCTATGGTCAGGAACTTTGGGTAATGACCAAAAGAATGAAATCATGGATACAAGTGGCTAAAATGAGCTTTCTCCATAGGATTACTGGATTCATCCTTAGAGATAGGGAAAGGAGCTCAGTTATATGGGAGAGTATAACTGAGCTCCTAGTAGCAGAGCTGTTGCTCCTCCACATCTAAAGGAGCCAGTTGAGGTGGTTTGGGCATCTAATTAGGATGCTTCCTGGACACCTCTCACTTGAGTTGTTTCAGGCACGTCCCACTGGGAGGAGACCCCGGGGCAGATTCAGGACATGGTGGAGAGACTATGCCTTCCAGCTGGCATGGGAACGCCTTGGTGTCCCCTCTGAAGAGCTAGAAGAGGTGGCTGGGGAGAGGGAAGTCTGGATTTCTCTACTTGAACTGCTGCCTCCATGACCCGGATGCCCTGAAAAAACAGTAGAAGATGGATGGATGGATCTATAGGAACTAGTTCACTATGATTATACTGATATGTTTTATGTATTGTATTTTTGCTAAGCTAGTTAGCGATTCAGCTTTTTAACGAGCAATCGGGCACTTGGCCTGGCGCTTGTACGGATGTGGGACATCCGACAGGGGACAACTAAAACTCAAGCAACTTCATCTATGAACCGCATTGATGTGGGGAATTCAAACCATTCTTCAGACTGGAGGTGGCAGGAGGACGCAGCCAGTTAACAGCCTTTGCTCACCTGTACGGTGCGCCGGAGAGGAGCAGTGTGAAGGTGTCCTGGGCAGCAAGACGAGTACTGTGGGAGCCAGGGACAGCGGACAGCCAGCGGTACTTTGGTGGCATCAGAGTCAGTGAGAGGGATGCTGTTGTAGCGTCTGCTCGCCTGGATGAGTCGCTGCAGAGGCATGGTGGTGGCACCTGGGCGGTGGTCGAGCGCTGGAGGAGCTGCAGCCGTGTGGGTCACCGAGAGAAGCGATGGTTCTGGAGCGCCGGGGCCAGTTGCCTGCATCAGGTGGCGGCACCGGACACCAGTGAGGACACCGAACTTCACTGATTGCAACTTGGGGCAGTTTTCACCTTGAAAGGCCGGTTTGAGGACACAAGCAGGGATTCTGTGCTGTGTTGTTGAAATTACACCTAAGAAACCATAACCTTACAATGAGGAAGAGATGGATGAGATAAAGCATTCACTAAACTTTATGTCAGAGGAGATTAGTAAAATGTCAAAACAGCAAAACAAGTTGCTTGAATTAATGGGCAAAGTGTGTGAATTAAAAAAATGCCTTGGAAAAAGAAAAGAAGATTAATATGTTGGAGAAGCAAGTGGATGAGCTGGAACAGTACCTCAGAGCTGACAATGCCATTGTAAGTGATTTAAACATCAAATACTGCACGTACGCCAGGGCTACAGCGAGAGCAAATAGCACTGAAATGGAGGACGATACGCTGGGGGAGATGCAATCTCTGGAACATGAGGTACTCCAATTTTTTGATTCTAAAGATATTTTTGTTGATGGAAATGCCATCTCAGCTTGGCACATGCTCCCACGATAGGACAAGCAATATGGAAAGAAAAAGGATCTCTGCTGCTGAAAATCATCAAATAGTAAAATGCTTTGGACAAGGTATGAAAACATTAGATATTTCATGAATACTTAAGCATTATCACTGTACTGTGAAGGAATTTGAGGCTGATTCAGAGCCCAGGCAGGTTCATGCAGATAAAGGCATAATGAAGAAGGTTTCTGCCAGACAAATTCATCGGATTAAGAGAGGAGCTGCTAAAATGCCATTACAAAGCAGCAAACAGGTATTTGAAGCTGCTGGTGCTTTTGGAGTCCCACAAGCCTTAAGGTGTAGGATTCTCCAGAGGCTTGCAATTAGAATAGAATAGAATAGGCTTTATTGTCATTGTACAGTAGCAAAGTACAACAAAACCGTGGGTGCTCCACCAGGCTACTGTGCAATAAAGTAAAAGAGAAGGATTCAATAAAACATGGTTACAGAACGCACAATTAAACACACGACTGAAATAAAAATAAAAATAAGAATGGCCCAGGATTATGGAAATATACACAGGTATGGTAGTGGCTACGCTGGTGGAACTACAGTCCATCCATTCATCTTCTTCCGCTTAATCCTTTTTGGGTCGCGGGGTGGGGGTGGGGTGGGGTGGGGGGCTGGAGCCTATCCCAGCATCTTTGGGCAAGAGGCAGGGTACGCCCTGGACAGATCACCAGTCCATCGCAGGGCCAGCACAGAGAGACAAACAGCCATTCACTCTCACAGTCATACCTAAGGACAATTCTAGAATCCCCAGTTTAATGCCAATTAACCTAACTTGCATGTTTTTGGCATGTGGGAGGAAACCGGAGAAATCCTGCGGTAAACCCACACAGACAAGGGGAGAACATGCAAACTCCACACGGATCACTGTTGGTCGGGGGTTGGGATCGAACCCAGGACCTCCCGGCCAAGGGTGAGTTGCTGTGCTGCCACAGTCATGTGAAAAAATTAGGACACCCTATATAAGCCTGTGTTGTTTTTTTTTTAACATATTTGGACATATGGATATTTAATAGCAATGTTAAAAATACTGGGAGATTCACATAATACAACTACATAATTAAAAAAGAATTAAAGACCTTTTTCAAATTTTCTGTAAAATGTAATTCTAAACAAATAGTGAGGAAAAAATTAGGATACCCCCATCTTTTTCAGACACCCCCACATTAATTTCCACTTACAATGGCTAAAATGAATTTTTTAAAAAAATGCAAATAAAAACAAAAACAAGGTTAGACATAGATATGTGAACATTTCTTAATAAAGAACTGAATATTTAAAGGGGTGTCCAAATTTTTTCACATAACTGTATGTACATAAGAATGCAGAGTGTGGACACACAATTTAACACACAATTGAATAAAATGGCCCAAGGATTATGGAAAATATACACAGTAGTGGTTTCACAGATGGGTCAATGAAAATGAAAGCGGAGAGTGCAAAGACAGGTGAGTTATTGTGATAATTAAAAGGGCCTCAGTTCTGAGCATGTGAGCATTTGGAGGGAGGGAGTGGGGCCTCTGACTGTTTACAGTTCGGATGGCCCAGGGGAAAAAACTGTTTGTCAGTCTGGAGGTGTGGGACCTGATCGATCTGAACCGTCGTCCAGAGGGGACCAGATCGAACAGGTGGCAGATTCTCTACCTCTGCCCTGTATGTCTTCTCATCATCATCGGTGATGAGCCCAACCAAGGTGGTATCGTCCACGTATTTCATGATGACGGTGGTTGGGTGGGTTGGAAAACAGTCAAAGGTGTACAGGGAGTACAATAGAGGGCTTAGCATGCAGCCCTGGGGGGAGCCAGTGCTAAGAGACAGTGTGGAGGAGTGGTGGGGGCCAAGTCTGACTATTTGTGGGTGGTTGGTGGGAAAGTTTTTTTTATCCAGGAGCAGGTGGGGGCGGGGGTAATCCGGAAGGTGCAGTTTGTTGATCAGGATGTCCGGGATGATGGTGTTGAAAGCTGAGCTGTAGTCCACAAAGAGCATCCTCACGTAGCTCTTTGGGTTCTCCAGGTGGCTCAGCGCTCTGTGAAGAGCAGTGGCAATGGCATCTTCTGTAGACCGGTTCTCCCTGTAGACACACTAGTGAGGGTTGAAGGAGGGGGGATGACAGTCCCTGATGTGTTGGGATACCAGTCGCTCAAAACACTTCATGATTACAGACGTGAGTGCTGTGGGTCTGTAGTCATTTAGGTTGTCAATTGCTGACTTCTGGAGATGGGGATGATGGTGGAGGTCTTGAGGCAGGAGGGGACGGTGGCGTGCGTCAGGGAGAGGTTGAACAGTTTGGTGAGGATTCCTGCCAGCTGGTCTGCGCATGCTTTGACCACCACTCCTGGGATGCCGTCTGGACCAGCAGCTCTGCGGGGGTTCACTGCTCTCAGTTGCCTCCTCACCTCATGTACCTTTTTGGGCCTTTTCCACTAGCCCCGCTTAGCCCAACACGGCACCACTCAGCCCGCGTATGAGCATTTTCCATTAGCCCCAGCACCGGTTAGCAGGCGCTATTTTCGTACCTGATCGAGGGCAGGGTACAACCGAGCTGAGTCGGGCAGTGATGTGACGTCAACAGACTGGTCGCCGCTGATTGGTCAGGTTGTAACGTCACGAAAGCGACCGTCTTCTGTTCTGTGTACACGACCGCCATTTGTAAAGTTGTTCAGCCAGTAAACACAGTGGGTGGCTTTACTACAGTATTTTCAGTATAAAGATGGCTTCTCGTAAGGGTATCCCCTGGTCAAATGAGGAGGTGCGGAGTTTTCTGTGTATATTAGCCGACGATCACATCCAGCGCGAGTTGGACAGAGCTACGCGCAATGAAAAAATATACCAGCAGGTCTCAGAGCACATGGCTTTACAAGGGCACATCCGGACTGCCAAACAGTGTCGGGAGAAAATGAAAAAAATGAAAAGCGATTACCAAGCAGTGAAGGACCACAACAGTCGAAGTGGAGCGAATCGGAAGGAATGGAAGTGGTTCGAGCAGATGGACACGATCTATGGACATAGGCCTGCTAGCAATGGCAGAGACATTGGGCTCAACACGGCCACAGTCATGCCATTGGAAACCGTGGATGGTGAGTGTTGTTTTGATATTGCGCGTCTTTTCGCCAATTTATCCTTTCGGTGGCAAGCTCACTGTTTTTAAACAATATATAGGAAGGTTGTTAGATTGTGGGTAATGGTTGTTACCGAGGATTGCTAACCAGCTAATGGCTAGCTAGCTACCTATTGTTTTGCAGCCAACTGCTGATTCACGCTTGCTTTGGGTTAAGTATTTGCGCGAACAAAACGCTGAAGTATGCTTATTGTATTCTGGTTAAAAACTTTTGAGTTTTGTGTACATGTTGCACTTTGGTGATGAGGTTTACATTGCGTGCATTTTCTTTCTAGAATCACTGTTCATATCACAGGGGTCCACCTCAGTCGACATGGACCCACCGGACTCTCCTGCATAAAGCTCATGAACTGCCGTTGAAATCAACATGCTTCATTGAAATGCTTCACGTCAGCTGACTGTATTAACCCATTCAGATTTCTGAGGCCACAATACAAGCAAATATTTTAAACATAACCCATCCATCCATCCATCTTCTTAATCTTAATCCTTTTTAGGTTGCAGGGGGGCTGCAGCCTATCCCAGCACCCTGGGGGTTGCAAAATCCGCTCTACTGAGGGGCAGCAACATGACAGTTCAGCTTATATACAGCAATGAAGCATAATATAATAGTGACATCCCACCACTGGCTTTCACCAGTGTAATTACATAATATATGTTGTGATCCAGCTTTAACAACCATGCCTTTCTGTCTTTCCATCTAGCCAAGAGGAAAAGGGACAACTCCATCACTGACCTTACATCAGCGATGGTCCAAATGCATGGTGATGAGATGCGGCTCCTGGAACGGCACCATGAGGAGCGCAAACAACACCATCAAGAATACATGCAGCATTTGCGACAGGTGGCCGCAGATGTGCGGGCAGATGCGCGTGAAGCCCAGGAGCAGGACGTTGCCTTACGAAGGGAAGAGCTCGCAGAGATGGCTACATTCAACCGAGATTTCATGACCCAATTTGGCAGGCTTGTTGACGCACTTAGCAGTCGGTGTGTGTAACCATGTCTCCCCACGCCCAGTCTGTTTGTTTGTTTGTAAATTGTGCTTCTGTAATAAAATGGTAGTGTTTGCATCAAAAGTCTGGTTTGTCTGTTATGACACCATATGAGAAAAGCCAATAATTACATACACATTCCATTCTCTGTTCAGTCCACATGCTACTGTTCGTCAGGTCAGGTGTATAGCATTCTAATGGTAATTTAATTTTTAACAACACAACAAAACATAATGTCTTGGTAAGTTGTTTATGGTTTTTTTTTTTAATTTTAGACAAATTTGCACCGCTGAATCCATTTCTCTCGATCGGGTACAGTTTTTATGTTATAAGCAGTTGTACAGGTGTACTTTAACTTCAACAGTAGACACTGATAAAGGTAAGTACATGTAAATTGAATGTTGCATCACCATTCAAAATTTCATAAAATAAGAAGGAATCTAGCATCTAGCAAAAAGTTGCCACTAATAACAGTAGACACATCGGAGAAGGATACACAACTGTGTTTTTGTTGCACACAACTGTTGTTACCAACAAGTTGTGCTAAATTTATATTAGCTTTTCAAAAATATTAAAAATCATTTTGTAAGTAAAAGTGGGATACCATTACATGGGAATATGACATGTTACACCACATGATTTATAGTTCAATTTGCATTTCCACCAAAGCAAAAGTGGCTTGTCTTGCTGCATTTTTTGAACATGGCCTGTGCGGTGTTTCTGCATGTATTTCACCGTACCTTAACAGATAAGCGTTATGAACAACAGAGGACACGTAGATGGAAAAGGCACAACACTTTATTTACAAAGCACAGATGTTTTACATATGTATGCACATAAAGATGGATGAAATTAAATTTCTACCTATTGCTACACAAGTACTGCATCACAGCATCTTGTATATCGCCACCCTGCTCCTCTGCTCCCTGGGCCGCTGCCACCACTGGTTCATCTACTGCATCATCCAATGTAGTGTCAAACGTCTCTCCATGACTCTCACACAGATTATGCAGAGCACAACAAGTCAGCACCATAGATTTCACCAGTTTCATGTCAGTCATTCTGTTTCAGAAGGCAGCGCCACCTTCCCTTTAGCCTGCCGAAAGCATTTTCCACAACCACCCGTACTCGACTGATGGTCTGGTTGAACGTGTGCTGTTCTTCAGTCAGTCGTCCGGTGTCATGGAATGCTTTCAACAGCCAGTTTTGCAGTGGATATGCAGAGTCTCCGAGTATGTAGTAGCCCGCACGTACCGCACCAATGTTCCTGATGTGAGGTGGGAAGAGGTTTCCCCGACTGGCTAAATCCCACAGTGTAGACAGTCTCAGCACCCTAGCATCATGCATGCTCCCTGGCAGCCCAGCAAACACATTCCAGAACAACCCCTTTCCATCAACAACACCTTGAAGGATTATGGAGTGCCAGCCTTTACGATTAAAGTAGTCGGTGTGAAATTGTTGTGGTGCTATGATGGGTATGTGGGAGCCATCGATGGCACCAACACACAATGGAAGCCCCCACCGATTCTCCATATAGGCCGACATTTCCGTGAACCTCCCTTCATCAGGAAAACGGAGATGTTCTGGAACCAGCAATGACTCTGCTGCTGCACAAAAATCCTGCACACACCTGCACACCGTTGTGATGCTGACCCCAAACAGATGGCCAACAGTGCGGTACTCTGAACCGGTAGCAAGCTTCCACAGTGCAATGGCCACTCTCTTCCTCACAGGTACACATAGGCGGAATGTTGTATCTTGACGCTCCATGCATGGATGCAATTTGTGCCACAGGTAGGTAAAAGTCTCCTCGGACATCCGGAAGTTCTGCAACCACTACGTGTTTGAGAAGCCGGGAACAATATCCACCCACCACTGCGAGGCACGGTTTACTGTCCACACCGACGGTCTGCAGCGATTATTTTGCGACGAAGCAGCCAACTGAAACACACACACACAGCATACATAATGTAATGCATTTAATACCAATAACCTGGTGACATAAAAATGCTGTACACAAAACTGACATGACTATAAAATGACATTTGCAAGCATTAGCATGCGTTAGCTTGCCAACATACGCTCCCTCATCTGTCGAGCATTTAACCTCACAGTTGCGGCTTCATATTCTGCTACAGCAGCCGAGAGCCTCCTGTACCCTTCCTCCGCCCTTTGTCTCAACGCACGTCATCTCAATGCACGTCGTCTTCTCTGGTTAAATTGTCTGGCCTTCATTGTCATAAAAAGCCACAGAGCGAGAAAAATGAAAATCCTCCCCTCGTAATCAGCCATTTTCTTTGTTGTGGAGGATTCGGTCGCGTGCTTCACGTCATGAGAGTGTGGCGCCACCTTGCTGTTCAAGAAATCCCACCCACCGCAGGCATGTGAGCAGTAATGTCGAAACGCAATCGAGGCCGAAACGAGTCATTGTGAGTCGTGTCGTGTTTGCCAATCGGGGCCGAGTGGGGCTAGTGGAAAAGTGCCTTTAGAGAGAGGGGGGAGGGAATGGGAGGGGTGGGGTGGGGAGGGGCGGTGGAGGAGGGGGAATGAGAGGGGAGGAGGGGGACGAGTTTGCGGGGCAGGTGTGATCAAACTGGGCAAAGAAGCTGTTGAGCTCCTCTGCCAGAGTGAGGTTGCTGTCTGATGTTGGGGGGCCCTGGACCCTGTAGTTGGTGAGGGCCTGGATACCTCTCCACCTTCCTCCAATAGGCGTTCTTAGCAAGTTTTATGCCTTTCCTCAGTTTGGCTCTGGCAGTGCTGTACAGAGAGCTATCCCTCTGTGTGAAGGCTGAGTTGCGGGCTCTGATCAGAGCCTGGACTTCACTGGTCAGCCAGGGTTTGCAGTTTGGAAAGACCCAGATGTGTTTGTTGACTGTCACATTTTCTACACAGCATTTAATGTAGAAAAGGACAGACTCGTTGTATGAGTCCAGGTCCTGCTGTTCAAAGATGCTCCAATCAGTGCAGGCAAAGCAGCCTTGTAGCTGGAGGAGAGAAATTTCAGGCCAGGTTTTAATTGTTTGTTTGTTTGGGGGGAACTTGTGGTGGAAATTTACTGTCTATGCGTTAATCTGTTGAGTAACTAAGGATCATTTGTTTTATAAGTGTGTCTCCATGTATAAATTGTTCTGTAATCTGCTCATTGTAACCATATTGCATGCACATGCAGGTTAGGTTAATTGGAGGCTCTAAAGTGGCCCTTGGTGTGAATGTGTGTCAATGGTTAAAAAAAAGGGATGGCGCCGTATTGTGGCTGCTTCATCCATCCAGGTGGTGAATGACCCTTAATTTCTGTAAAGCGTCTTTGAGTGTCTATGATAAAGCGCTATATACAGTAAATCTGATGCATTGATTGATTGATTGATATTAGGGCATAAGCTGCATAGTGTTTATTGGCCTTCAGAGGATTCAGAAGCTGAGGGTTAGTACAAACATAAAGAATGATCTAAGCTACACTGATAATCTCTTCGACATGCCCTGCTTTACTTTGTGTTCCAGGATAAGCTCTCATGTCATACTGCCCTGCTGGATACCAGGACTGTGATAGGCATTTGAACTGTTTCTGAGATGTCTCCACTCTCCCAGCTTCTCCTCCTTCCCCTCCTTTCTGTCTTGCATCAACGTCCTCCCAGATATAACCAAGTAGGGGCAATGTACTGAATGCATAGTGTTGGCTATAAAACCTGTTGCTCCCTCTATGAGAGCAGAGCAGAGCAAGCTGATTTTCTTCTTGCACTGTTTCTCCTGCATGCAGAAATAAAGGTCATTCAACTTGGCAGATCCATCTCATTTATTCCTCCAGGACCAGAGTCAATGAGATAGATAAATGTTTCTTTCATAACTGGTGTGCAGAAGTGGGATAATTGATTGCCAATCTTGGTTCGTCGGCGTGGACTGATCATCCCAAACACGGTTCGACTCTTTCCGCTCAGTTTGGCGACGAGAGCATGGCGGCGACAAAGGGGTGACACATTATCCCAAAGAATCCGTTTTACAAGCCTCCTAGGTTGAATGTAAGTATATTTAAACAATCTTTAGATTTATTAAGGATATTTGTTGATTTGTTGGTCATAGATTTCACTCTTATTGGACCGTTTCTGTGGAGTCCGGCAGGATAATTTCCTGTGGCACGACTACATTTCTGAAGTCCGGTGAATTAATTTTACGGTAGGACTATTATTATTTGAGCTGTAGACAACACCCGTGTTTATCAGGGTTAGGAATACAGCCCTAAGTAGATGCAAGTGGGACGCCCGGTGGTCGAAGTTTGTGTCCGGTGATGGGGTCTTGTAAGTCAAAGACTCCCAGAGAACTGGGAGGTCCTAGAGTGAGATACATGACCAATAATTATGGTCCGGAAAGTGTGAAATTTGTTGAAAAATGGATCTGCGAAGATGGATTTCCTTTGGGGGGTTCATTTTCTGTTGAAACGATTGTTGCTTTGAGAGATAAGATTAATGCTGAGATTCAGAAAGTTCAGACATGCAAAAAACAAAGGAAGAGGAGCAGAGAAAAGTTGATGCAGTTGCAGTCAGAGAAGGGCACGGCAGGAGTGTGGTTGATGGAAGCAAAGAAGCATAGAGACAAACAGGAACAGGGCAGATAAAAGAATGAACAGGCAAAGAAAGACAGAGAATACAGAACACAACAACAACCTTTACACTCTGCTGGGGACCCCTTTCCCCCTCCCTACGAACGCGACCGTCCGGTTTCCCCTACTCCCCACCCTACTAACCCTTTTACTGCAGCATTGTATCCAGCTCTGCCTAGGTCCAGCCCTAACACGTTCATGCCAGAAGATGACGCTCCCCCCACTATGCCAATTATGAAGGAAGATGATGAAACCAAAGAGGACACACTGACAGAGGCAATGTGCCATAAGGGACATACAAGAGAATTAAAAAACCTCAGCATATCTTCCATTCATGACGGCACAGTATCAGGGCCAAGCAGTAGAGACAAAGTGAAACATGACCATTCTGATGTGACGGTACCGATGGTGGAAGTAATGGGCCCGGCGGGTCATCAGACTGTATTCAGGCCATGGGCGCCTGAAGACATACCCAAGTTTGCAGCAACACTTCCCCAGCTGGAAAATGATCCAATGTATTTCTGCGAACAGCTGCTGGCATTTTGCCAAACTTATCAACCAACTTTCCATGAGCTTTGAAGGATCATAGCACAGAAGTGCACCCCCACTAATATGGCAAAGCTAATGCCCATAATGGAGGAGGACGTCTGGCCAAGCGACTTTGAGTGGGGCACTGATGGTGACAGCAAGAATAAAGATTAGAAAGGGGTGCTTGAACACTTGACAAGAGCAATCGTTTGTGATTGTGCAAAATGTTCTGACTTGTGCAGAGTGTCGAATTGCAAACAGATAGATGATGAGACCCCGGGGGACTACTTCCATAGACTGAGAAAAGTCTTTAACGGAGCAGCCGCCATTCCTCCCCCCGACGACTACATGAAAGACACGGGACCATATGGCACACATCTGAATATGTGGTTCATGGAAGGCCTCCTTCCTAGTCTGGCTGCAGATGTGAAACAGACATGCATAGGATGGCAAACTCAGACATCACAGGAGATTCTGCGCCATGCAGAACATCATCATAGAAAGGCTGAGAGTTCTACAAAGAAGAAGATCAAGGCAAAGGAGGATAACTTGGAGAAGGCTCTCCTCACAATGGCCAAGTGGGTTCTGACCCCTGCCCAGCCACACCCAGGATCATCTGCTGGCCCCGACCAGTGCTGTTATTGTGGAGAAGATGGACACTGGGTGAAAGACCGCCTTCAAGTCTCCAGTTGTCACATCTGCAAACAGGGGGGACACTGGGCCAAGGATTGCCCCCTTAAATCCAGAAATGCCTTCCGAGGACAGGGCGTGGTAGAGGAAGCTTTCAGCGTGGAGGACGTCGGCCTTGGCAACAGCGCACTATGCCAAAGCCACAGCCCTATACACAACCGCCGTCTCAAGGGTTGCCATCACAACAGCAGCAGTGACATCAAGCAGATAAGACTGGTACATGCACGTCATCTTTACTTTCACCCCCAGCAGATGCCGTACATGAGCTTGCTCATAAAAAACCCGCTGCAGCAACACATACACACACATATCACCACAATGATGTGCATGCTACCTTTTTTTATGGTAGATTCTGGGGCAACTAATTCAGTTTTTTCATCATCATCAGGTCTAAAGCCCCCTCTCACCTCCTGCTCTCTTACATCACAAGTAGCAAATGGTGCGTTTACACACAAGTTTTTTACAGAAGCCCCTACAATGTCAAATAGATGATCGGGAGTTCACGCACAAGTTCCTCTTCTCACTTCAGTGCCCTCTTAATCTGTTGGGAAGAGATCTTATGTGTAATTTGTCCCTCTCACTCTCATGCGCACCCCAGGGGACTAAGATTGAAACTCCTGGTTCAACTTTTGCAAAGATATCACCTTTGTTGTACATTTATGAGTGGGTACCGGTGGATGAGGGCCAAAGCCTTCATTTGGTGAAAATGGGGAAATCCCTCTCGCCAGACGCAGCAGTCTCTATGCCACTGCATAGAACTCATTGCACATCACATCTCTCACAGGGCCCTCACATACAATATGAAACTCAGTGGTTGCAAGTCACACCCACACCGCTGCAAACAACACATGTTGTATGGACAGCTGACCTCTGCTTTCTTTTGATTGCACTTACACCTCCCATGTCAGACATGTTTTCAGTCCCACATAGTCACCCACATGTTTCTCTTACAAAAACCCCATCCTCGGTGTGGCGTGACATGGGTCCATGTCTTTTACTGCAGCTTTTACTGCAGGTTTGAAAAGAACCTACAGTTCTCACCTCCCACCCACACAAAAGGATTATCTGCAGCCCCAGGAACTCCATCCCTCCTCCACTCTGACCTCCCACCAGCACTAATGATCTGTGAAGAGGAGGTGCGCCGGGTCTTTCAGAGACAAAAGATCAAGAAGGCTGCAGGACCTGATGGTGTGTCTCCGTCCTGCCTGAGAGTCTGCTCCAACGAGTTGGCCCCCATCTTCACCTGGATCGTTAACAGATCACTGGAGCTGCGTGAAGTGCATTCCTGCTTCAAACGCTCCATCATCATTCCAGTTCCCAAGAAACCCTCTATTACAGGATTAAACGACTACAGACCTGTTGCCCTGACCTCTGTGGTCATGAAATCCTTGGAGAGATTGGTGCTGAACCACCTGAAGGTCATCACAGGCCCCCTGATGGACCCACTGCAGTTTGCCTACCGGTCAAACAGGTCAGTGGATGATGCAGTGAATATGGGACTACATTACATCCTGCAACACCTCGACTCCCCAGGGACGTACGCCAGGATCCTGTTTGTCGACTTCAGCTCAGCGTTCAACACCATCATCCCAGGCATTCTTCATCAGAAACTCCTCCAGCTCAAGGTGCCCCCCTCCACCTGCCAGTGGATCTCCAGCTTTCTGACTGACAGGTGGCAACAGGTGAAGCTAGGGAGATTTACATCCAGCTCCCGAAAAATTAGTACTGGCGCCCCCCAAGGATGTGTCCTTTCCCCACTGCTCTTCTCCCTCTACTCCAACGACTGCACCTCAGAGGACCCTTCGGTGAAGCTCCTGAAGTTTGCGGATGACACCACAGTCATCGGTTTGATCCGGGATGATGATGAGTCTGCATACAGGCGGGAGGTGGAGCAGCTGATCCTCTGGTGCAGCCAGAACCATCTTGAACTTAACCCAGCCAAAACGGTGGAGATGACTGTGGATTTCAGGCGACACCCCCCCCTTCATTCCCCCCACTCACCATCCTCAACAGCACAGTGTCCACTGTGGACTCCTTCAAGTTTCTGGGTACCACAATCTCCCGGAACCTGAAGTGGTCCTCCCATATTGACACTGTCCGGAAAAAGGCCCAGCAGAGGTTGTTTTTTCTGCGTCAGCTCAAGAAGTTTGATTTGCCTCAGGAGCTGCTGGTTGTCTTCTACACCGCCATCATCCAATCTGTCCTCTGCTTTTCCATCACTGTCTGGTTTGGATCTGCCACTAAACAGGACAAGACCAGACTGCAGCGGATCATTAAGTCTGCGGAGAGGATCATTGGTACCGACCTACCCCCCATTGAGAACTTATATCGGTCCATAACCAGGAAACGGGCGGGAAACATCTGTGCTGACCCATCACACCCCGGCCACAAACTGTTTGAACTTCTATCTTCTGGTCGTCGTTACAGATCACTGAAGGTCAAAACCACCCGTCACAGGAACAGTTTCTTTCCTCAAGCCATCACTCTGATGAACTCCTAACATTCACCTAGTCCTACCTGTTGCTGTACTCATGACTTTTCATCCATTATTACATTGCACATAACTCTCACACTGCTTTTTACTTCATTCACATTATATCACTGAATCTGAGTCCACATTGAAATACTGTGTGATTGTATATTTCTTCATATATTTCTGCAAAGTGTGGTTAGTCCGAGTAAATAACTGCATATATTCCTGTATATATTTGCATCCTTTTATAGAAACGTGGACAGACTGTAATTTACTGTACATACTCTGGTTGTCATTGAATCCTTATTTAAATCCTTCACCTGAACAACGAGAGCAAGTTTTTAGCCAAAGTCAAATTCCTTGTATGTGTTGTGCATACTTGGCCAATAAAGCTGATTCTGATTCTGATTCTGATGATTCTGATGTGCCCTGGCTGCACACCGCGCAGACGATTGGGTCCCATCCTCACCACTTCCTCATTTACATCTCACTGCTGTCTCATTCTCTCCCTCTCTCCAGATGTTCAGAGCAGAGTACACAGTTTCACTTCCTTGTGAACACTTTTTTTTTTATCACCCTTATTGTCATTCAACCATACAACCAATCATGTACAGCAGAACGAGATTGTGCTTTACCTATCTACAGTGTAAATCACACACACCCCAAGTGCAGAATCAGAGGGCCGCTGCCATGCAAGGCGCCGCCACAGAGTTCCCTCCTCCATTCCATTTATTGCTGAGCACCAAGCTGGATGGCAGGAAGTTCCACTTTTATATGGTCTTTGGCATGACCCGGCCGGGATTTGAACCCCTGCCTCCCGGGTGTGGGGCGGATGCTCTACCAACTGAGCCACCACTCCCGTACACCACTTCATACAAACTCTGAATACGGACAGGCAGTACAGATGGATGTGTCCCTTCACTCTGTCCACCACATCTCAGGAAGAGGATTGCATGCTATCACGTGTCCCTTCGTCTCTGTGGGCAAAGCACAAATATGATGTTGGCCTCATAAGGAACTGCCCTCCAGTGGTTATTACACCAAAGTCTGACTTCAGACCCAAATGCTCACAATACCCACTCAGACAGGAGGCACGTGATGGCATCACCCTCATTTTTGAATCTCTTCTAAAAGAAGGGATAGTTGTCCCAGCTCCACATTCACCAGTATGTACGTCTATTTTTCCTGTAAAGAAAAATCAGAAGTGAGGATCAACCCCCTGAGTGGCGGTTTGTTCAAGATCTCCAGGTAGTGAATGCCGCGGTTGTTCAGTGCACGCCTGTGGTTCCTAACCCACATACCATTTTAAGTCAAATTCCACCGACCTCCACCTGCTTTACAGTAGTGGATCTCTCAAATGCATTTTTCAGCATCCCCGTACATAAAGATTCACAATTCTGGTTCACATTTCAGTTCAACGGGGTGCTCTACACTTTCACCAGGTTAGCCCAAGGCTACTGTGAAAGCCCTACTATCTGCAATGCCACTCTAAAGGATTCATTGAGTTCATTGACACATACGGAGGGCTCTGTCTTGATCCAGTATGTCGATGACCTTCTGCTGTGTGTACCCAATGAACCACAGTGCCAAGCTGATTCTATCAAACTACTCTGCCATCTGGCTGATGAAGGCCATAAAGCCTCCAAACCCAAACTTCAGTTCTGTAAACCTGTGGTAACCTTTTTGGGTCATCAAATATCGGCTCAGGGCAAATCCCTCTCTCCCAAACGTGTGGACACCATTTGTCACATGGACAGACCTAAAACAAAAAAGATGCTCCTCTCTTTCCTTGACATGGCATCTTATTGTCACTTCCGGCACCACACGAGTAGACTGCCTTTTTGCGACAGCGGATCAATTTCTTCCTATTTCTATTTACTATCTGGCTTCTCTTGCTAAACTTTCTGATCCAGTGACACCTTATCCATCACGGACACACGGATCGCCCAAATGTCTCCTGAACCAGTGGACGGAGCCACTGCTTTTAGGAGGCAGTACAATAGAGCACCCCAAGACGAAGACACCAGAAGAGCAGTTACAACTGAGCTAAAAAAACACCAAAAAATGCCTGTAGAAGAAACGAACCCTGAACCCTTCGAGGCTGCTGAACTGGAGAAAGTCCTGCAGGGCCTGAAATGTGGAAAGGCAGCAGGATACGATAACATCTTCCCAGAATTCATGAAAAATCTTGGCCCCCGAGCCTTAACCTGGTTGACACAATTCTACACAAGGATCACACAAACAAACTCGATCCCAAAGAAATGGCGGACAGCAAAGGTCATTGCCATCCCAAAACCTGGCAAAGACCACAAACTACCAGCAAGCTACCGCCCAATCTCCCTACTCAGCGTTCCTTACAAAATCATGGAGCGCCTAATACTGCAACACATTTCCCCAGAAATAGAGGATATTCTAAGTGTGGATCAAGCAGGTTTCCGCAAGGACCGCAGTACAGGAGAACAAGTACTGGCCCTAACCACCTTCATCGAAAATGGCTTCGAGAGCAGACTGAAGACAGGGGCTGTGTTTCTCGATCTTACAGCCGCCTATGATACGGTCTGGCACAAAGGCCTCCTCCTGAAACTTATAAAGGCGATCCCTGCTTGGGCAACAGCAATTATAAAAACCCTGCTGACCAACCGAAGGTTCAGAGTCCACCTCAGTCAGAACACAAGTGCATGGAAAATGCAGAAAAACGGACTCCCACAAGGCTCAGTTCTAGCTCCAACTCTGTTCAACCTCTACATAAACGACCTGCCCACTACAAAATCCCGCAAATTCATCTATGCAGACGACATCTGTTTGGCATTCCAAGCACCAGACTTTGAACCACTGGAACGGGTGCTCACGGAAGATCTTGCCAAACTGGACCAGTTCTGCAAAATCTGGCGCCTAAAACCAAGCCCAGCAAAAACCGTCTCCAGTGTATTCCATCTTCACAATGCAAAAGCTGCCAGAGAACTAAACATCCACCTGAGCGGACTCAAGCTTAAGCATGCCCCAAATCCAACTTATCTTGGAGTGACCCTTGATAGGACCTTATCCTTCAAGGAACATCTAAAGGGGACGGCTGCTAAGGTGAAGGTACGAAACAACCTGCTCTGCAAGCTCGCTGGTGCAAAATGGGGGGCGGCAGTCTCCACCCTGCGCACCTCAGCACTGGCCCTTTCATACTCTGTAGCAGAATATTGTGCCCCTGTCTGGTCCAGGTCATCTTACACACACCATGTAGACACCCAGCTCAACTCAACCATGAGAACTATAACTGGAACAATCCGCTCAACACCACTCCCCTGGCTCTCTGTACTGTCAAACATAGCCCCTCCACACATCCGGCGAGCAGCATTAACTCAAAGGATGCTCCAAAAAGTTAAAGATTTTCCTCACTTGCCAATCCATGCAGATATCTACACCCCACCCACTGCCCGACTTTCATCCAGACGGCCGATTTGGAAAAACCCTCCCCCAGCTGACTTTACCATCCAGACAGCTTGGCAAGAGGAATGGGAGACCAAGGAGGTCCCAAACAAACAGCTGGTGATAAACCCCAACCAACAGGTCCCGGGCACCAACCTCCCAAGGAGACAGTGGTCTACACTCAATCGCTTCAGGACTGGACATGGCCCCTGCTTGGCCAGCCTTCACAGATGGGGCAGTAGCCCTAGCCCACTGTGCGCATGTGGAGAGGAGCAAACAATGGAACACATCATAGAGGTTTGCCCGCTCCAAAGACTGGAAGGAGGATTACACACCCTCTATACAGCAAACCAGGAGGCAACTGCTTGGCTTAAGGACTTTGCATTCGCTAAATAAATAAATAATACAATAGAGACCAACTGTTAGCACTTAATCAGCCCACGATGCTAACGCAAGAATACGACATACCAGTAGAAATAAGACAGAAGCGACGTGGATGTCATGCTGGAGCAAGACAGCGGGCAAGAAATATAAGGTACAGACCCTTCCTTCCAACCGTTATTATGGGGAATGTAAGATCGCTAATCAGTAAGACAGATGAGCTAGCGGCTATGGTTCGTTACCAGAGCGTCTTCAGAGAGATTAGCATGATGTTGTTTACTGAGACATGGCTAACAGAACTAGCAACAGATGCTAGCATCGAACTGGAGGGTTTCCACGCAATACGGGCAGACCGGACACCAGACAGTGGGAAGGCAAGGGGCAGAGGAGTGATAATGTATGTCAATAACAGCTGGTGCAGACCAGGACATATCACGGTTAAGGAACAGCACTGCAGCAAAGATATCGAGTTGCTAGCTGTTAGCATGTGGCCTACCTATCTCCCGAGGGAATACTCACACGTGATCTGTATTGTGATTTATGCAAATCTGACGGCGAACGCGGGGACAGCACGTGACGCCCTTCACTCAGTAACTGGCAGGCTGCTGACAGAACACCCAGATGCTCTTCTCCTCATCTCCAGGGATTTCAACCATATTTCACTGTCCCCCATTCTGCCCACGTTCACCCAGTATGTCACATGCCACACTAGAGACAATATAACACTGGACTTATTCTATGTAAACACTAAGGAGGCATACTGTACACCTCATCACCACTCCCCCCACTCAGGAGATTGGATCACAACTTGGTTCATCTCCTGCCAGTGTACAAACCCCTAGTACACAGACAACCTCCGGTCATGCGCACAGTGAAGATATGGTCTGAGGAGGCAATGGATGCTCTAAAGGACTGTTTTGAAATCACTGCCTGGGAGCAGTTCTATGTGCCACATGGTGAGGACATCGATGGCCTCACTCACACCATCACGGACTACATCAACTTCTGTGTGGACAACATTGTACCCACCAAGACCATACGGTGTTGCTCGAACAACAAACCCTGGATCAACCCTGAGATAAAAACACTTATGAGAGAGAAGAAGAGGATCTTCAGGTCGGGGAACAGGGAGATGCCGAAGTCCGTACAGAGGGAGCTGAGAAGGAAGATCAGAGAAGGCAAGGACAGCTTCAGGAAGAAGATGGAGGACAAGCTGCAATGGAGCGACATCAGTGGGGTCTGGAGAAACCTCAAAACCATCTCTGGGCTCCAGAATACCTCCTCCCAGGCCACGGGGGGCAGGGAGTGGGCAAACAATCTGAACCTGTTTTTTTAATAGGTTTGACCAATCACCTTTTCCCCCACCTGCACACTAACCACTGCTGCCTCTAAAGTCATTGAGACCTGCTGTCCACACCCCACTCCACCAACTCCCCCCCACTCCCAGCACACAGCCCCCCAACCTGACCCTCACTAAGACCCAGGTGAGGACGGAGCTGAGGAAGATCAAGGCGAGGAAGGCGTTGGGACCGGACGGCATCAGCGCAAAGCTCCTCAAGTCCTGTGCAGACCAGCTGTATGGGATTGTGGAGCACATCTTCAAGCTGAGCCTGAACCTAGGGAGGGTACCATAGTTGTGGAAAACATTTTGTGTGGTACCCGTACCAAAGACTTCCCACCCCAGAGACCTGAACAGCTACAGACCAGTGACCCTGATGTCTCACATGATGAAGACCCTGGAGAGACTGCTCCTTGCTCACCTCTGCCCCCTGGTGGGACCAGCGAAGGATCCACTCCAGTTCGCCTACCAGCATGGCATCGGGGTGGAGGATGCAGTGATCTTCCTCCTTCACCGTTCCCTGTACCACCTGGAGAAGCCTGGGAACGTGGTGAGGATCATGTTCTTTGACTTCTCCAGTGCTTTCAACACCATCCAACGGATGATCCTGAAGGACAAGCTTCTGTGCGCAGGAGTGGACCAGCACCTGTCATCATGGATCCTGGACTACCTCACAAACTGGCCACAGTTTGTGAGAACCCGGGATTGTGTATCCGACATGATCATCGGCAGCACGGAGGCCCCCCAGGGAACGGTTTTGGCTCCCTTCCTGTTCACCCTTTATACTGTGGACTTGTCACACAACACAACACACTGCCATCTACAGAAGTTCTCTGACGACTCTGCAATCGTTGGCCTCATCTCCAACGGAGATGAAGCTGAGTACAGAGGACTTATCCAGGACTTTGTGGACTGGTGCCATCGGAACCGCCGCCAGATCAACGCGAGGAAAACTAAGGAGCTGGTGGTGGACTGCCGCAGGCAAGGACAACCCCTCACAGCACCAGTAAACATCCAGGGAACAGACACTGAGATGATGACATCCTACAAGTACCTGGGTGTTCATCTGAACAATAAACTAGACTGGTCACACAATACCGACGCACTCTATAAGAAGGGACAGCGCAGGCTGTTCCTACTGAGGAGGCTCAGGTCTTTTGGTGTACAAGGGGTGCTCCTGAAGACATTCTATGACACGGTGGTGGCATCAGCCATCACTTTTGAAGTGGTCTGCTGGGGCAGTGGCATTACAGCAGCCGATAGGAAGAGACTGAACAAACTAATCAAGAAAGCTAGCTCTGTCCTGGGGAAAAGCCTTGACCCAGTGGAGGAGATAGGAGAGAGAAGGATGGTGGCTAAACTGTCATCTCCGCTGGAGTCCGAGTCCCACCCTATGCAGGACATACTGAACGTACTGAGGAGCTCATTTAGCAGTAGACTACATCATCCTAGGTGTGCGACCGAGAGGTTTCGCAGGTCCTTCCTCCCTACGGCTGTCAGACTTTATAACCTAAGCAGGGCTGCTCACAGAGATAGCAAAAAAAAAAAAAATGTGACAACCTAATATTATTGAATGCAAAAGACGCAACAGACTTACACAAATGGTCCCCTCCAGTATACAACTAGGACAATATCAGTCGCTACGGAGGGTGACAATATGTATGGGTACATATTCATACTATGTAGGATAACTAAGTAGACGGTTATGCTGTTTATTGCATCTAGCTACAATGCTCTGCACTGTGTATATACTGTATATTTATATACGTATTTATGTGTACATATGTATATTCACTGCTCTTATTTTCTTATCTTCTAAATTATTGCTCTGAGTGTTGCTGTCCCTGTGCTGTTGCAATCCTGGAATTTCCCCATTGTGGGACTTATAAAGGCTGATCTTATCTTATCGCCGTTCTTTTATTCCAGACTTCTCATGCATTGAACGACCAATGCATGACATTATTCCATCTAAGGGCATCTCACACTTTCCACTCGAGTGGACTCCTGCTGATACTACCTCCTTTGAGAACATGAAGAAAGCTCTTCTGTCTCCTCCGACACTTTCACTTCCTGATCCATCAAAGCTTTTTGTCTAGTACATTGATGAAAAGTCTGGATGCATGACCTCTGTTCTCCTGCAGCCTCATGGTGACAAACTTCGCCCAGTGGCGTACTACTCCTGCAAATTGGATGCAGTTACTGCTGGGCTGCCACTTTGTCTCCGTGCTGTGGCTGTGGCGGAGCGAGCCGTGGCAGCATCACGGGACCTTGTTTTGTTTTCTCCTTTGACTCTGTATGTTCCCCATGCTGTGGCTCTCCTTCTAACAGAGCAAAAATCTTCGCATCTTTCACACGCTAGGTGGCTCCAATACCACTCCACTCTTTTGGAGACCCCAAATCTTACTGTCAAACACTGTGTACAGTCAATCAACCCAGCCACCAATCTCCCCCTACCCTCCTGTGGCGATAACGCAAACTGTGACCATGACTGCTTATCCTTGGTTGAACTTGTCACATCTTCCAGACCTGACCTTTCTGACACTCTGCTTCCCAACACAGACCTTGTCCTGTATGTTGATGGCTCTGCATCCGTTGACCCTTCTGTAGGCCGTAACAAAGTGAGTTGGGCAGTGTGTAATGACCACTGCACACTACTCTCTTGCTCTTTGCCATCTCATCTTTCCGCCCAGGCACCAGAACTTGTTGCCCTGGCAGAAGCCTGCACTTATGCAGCAGATCAATCTGTTACCATCTACACCACAGGTGTCAAACTCATTCCATGGAGGGCCAAGACCCTGCAGGTTTTACCTCCACCCATTGTCTTCAACAGGTGATTTCACTGAATTTCTTCCCACTGATTGCTGATCAGTGAAAACACCTGCTGAAGACACTGGGTGGAGGTAAAACCTGCAGGGTCTTGGCCCTCCATGGAATGAGTTTGACACCCCTGATCTACACTGACTCACGCTACGCCTTTGACATAGTCCATGACTTCGGCGCCCTCTGGCGTGAACACAATTTTCTCACGTCTGCAGGTACACCTGTAAAGAATTCTGTCTATGTTTCCAGGCTCCTTGAAGCCATCCTTCTCCCTTCCTTTATGGCGGTGTGCAAGTGCACCGTTCACACCTCATCTGCTGATCTGGTGTCCATAGGCAATGCTTGCACTGATGCAGCAGCCAAGGCCGGTGCTCTCTCATTTTCAGCTGCCCACTTCCCCTCTCCCTCCCCTTCTTCTCTTCCCTTTACCCCACCCACCGATTCCCTCATGTCCATGCAGTCTTTTTCTTCCCCACAGGAACACCAGAAGTGGATAAAGAAAGGATGCTATAAAGACCAGGCTGGTGTGTGGAGAGGCCCAAATGCCCTCCCCTTCCTCCCAGCTCACTTTTTTCATCATTTTTCTAAGTTGACACATGGAAGAGATCATGTGTCAAAAGAAGGGATGATACAACCCTTGCATGCAAATTGGTTTACAACTGGGTTCACCATTTATACTGAACATTTTTGTAAGAAATGTCTGATTTGTGCTACTAACAATGTTCATAAGACTCCCAAACAAGTTTTAGCTGCTCATCCGGCCTCTGAAGGCCCTTTCCAGCACCTTATGATGGACTTCATTGAATTAACACCAGCTGAACGCAAAAAGTACTGTTTGTTAATGGTTGACATGTGATCCAAATGTGTAGAGGCCTTTCCAGCCAAACATGCAACAAGTGCAGTTGTAGCTAGAGCATTGTAGTCAGAAATTATTCCCAGATGGGGAATACCAGAGAAAATCTCCAGTGATAACGGCAAACATTTTGTAAATGAAGCCTTGACCAATTTGAGTCTCACACTGGGTTTTGACTTGAGAAAACATTGTGCCCATCACCCACAGTCAGGCGGCGCCATTGAATGCGAAAATGGTACCCTAAAAAATAAGCTGGCAAAACCTGAAGATGAAACCGGCCTACCCTGGACTAAATGTCTTCCACTGACACTCATGCGAGTTAGGAAAAGACATAACATGTTCCCATTTGAAATTGTGTTTGTTCGTCCTCCTTTTCTCGGATTCTCTGTGGACAGGAAGACACCGCCTCCTTTAACCGCATCACATTTTGAGAATGCCATGTTGTCTTATTGCTCTGCCTTGTCCTGTCAACTGCAAAACATCTTTCAGCAGGTTAAAGCTGCCCTGCCTAGGCCTGCAGAGGGGGTCCTCCATGACATCAGGCCCGGTGACTGGGTGGTGATCAAAAGCTTCAAGCAAAAGAACTGACACAGCAAACGGTGGTTGGGTCCATACCAGGTCCTTCTGACAACATTCATGGCTATGAAGATTGCAGAAAGAGCAATGTGGGTCTACGCGATGCATTGCAAGAAGGTCCCAGTGCTTGAGCCAGAAGAGCCCAGACCAGACTAGGACAAGAAGTAGAAGTAAGTGGTTAGCCACAACCACCACCCCACGTTGTAGACTAGGACGAGAAGAAGCCGAGCCGTGTGAAGATACAAGACCACATACTGTTGCACCTGACAGCCGTCATAAACTACCTGACTGTACGCCGAACGCTGCTCAGCAGAAACATACACCATGCACACTCATTACATTGATACTGATATGATGGACAATTTGGATTCACACCAATGTCTGCTCACGAATGACAGCCAGCTGGACTGACGACAACATCACCACAACTGGACAACATGGGACTTCCTGCGTACAGGGCTCTTTACCTTGTTGTTGGTCAGCTTGACTGTTTATTTTATAACTTGTTTCTGTGCCCCATCACACCATCCTCCACAGATACAATCTCTTGTAGCTTCTAAACGAACTGTTCGTGATACTAGTTCTAGAAGGGTTATCAATGACATATTGCTGCTAGTGGAAGACAAGAGGAATCTCTCTTCAGGTTTCCTTTTAAATTCATGGTACCATTACGCCCGCTTCCTTGCGAGGCAACAAAAAGCTGTAAACTGTTATGTCTGCACTAGAATGCCTGTAGCTACTACCAATCCTCATGTTTCTCCTGCTCCATTTGACTCATCTGATCCCTTTCCTGACATTTTGATGTCGACACTAAACCCTAATTTCTTAAATCAAATTGTACAAAGAACAACAGGTCACAGTCTACCCCCCATGCCATCTAACACAGGGAGGAATTTTTCTAAATTCTTGGCAATAAACTGTAGCGACAATACACCCCTTTTTGGCCCGGTCCACCACCCCCCAAACTCTAAATTCATATGTCATGCTAATAATCTCACTCTTACCCTTCCCGGGGTGAAAAAAGGCTCTGTCCCCAGAGCCTATTGTTCCCATTCCTACTCACCATGTACCACTAATGACCAGGGTCACCTTAATACCACTCAGGCCCTGCCGGGTACAACATGCAAGCCTTACTATTCGGTCCCTGGCATTATGGGAACAATGCCACAAGATGACTTTGTGTGGCTGTGCAGCACTTATATGTATCAGGTGCTACCTGTGAATTGGGTGGGCTGTTGCGCCGCAGTGCGTGCTGCTGACCACTCTTTCAGTGTAACTGCTGATCCCTTGAACGGGTCTGTCCACAGGTCACAGAGAGACGTGTCCCCACATGACTCCATGTGGGGCACTGATGTGCCTAAAACCCATAAGCACTGGACAGATGCTCAGAAAGTCTCTCTTTCTCTGTTTCCATGGCTCGGCATAGGTAAGCTCATGCTGCGCATGGAGACATTAGATTACCACGTGGGAACTTTTGCAAACGTAACTCTCTTGGCCCTCAAAGGCATTACAGATGAGTTGCATGCCCTTAGACTAATGGAATTACAAGACAGGATGGTGTTAGATCAGCTAACGGCATCACAGGGTGGGGTCTGTGCGATAGTTGGGACAGATTGTTGCACTTACATCCCTGCCAGTGATGATGACAGTGGAATTATTTCCCAAGCCTTTCAAAATTTCACGGCTCTTTGCAATGCCTCCCTGCTTGATAATGTTCATGGAGGGGACATTTATGATTGGTTGTTCAGCAGTGGCTGGCGAGACTGGCTTGTTCGCATTGGTATACTTTTGTCCGCTGTTCTGTTGCTTCTCATGATTTGTGGCTGTTGTATACGTCCGATCATTAGACACATGATATCAAAGTTGTTTGTTTCCACCATGCTGCATTACATGCCAACTACTACTTTTGACCCTGATGCGAATCCTGCTTTAGCCCTGCAAATGTTAGATTACACTGCCCTGGACATGTCTGAACTCCCTTTCCCCCGATGATTATGGTAATTGCATGAATAAAGGCTCAACTTATGCTGGAGCTACTATCACTATGATGTAAATATTCCGTGTACACCACATTCAGTCTTTGTTCTTTGCTTGCTCTCCACTGAGTGCTCACACTCACAAAAACAGCCTCTTGTCATTCTTCACACATGCAGTTATTCTATGTCACTGTTAATGATACATCAGTTTAAACCAGAGAGGGTGTACTTTTGTTGATTTCTTACTTTGACAGTCTTGTAAAAATGGTCATATATGACCAAAAGAAGGGAAATGTGGTGGAAATTTACTGTCTATGCCTTAATCTGTTGAGTAACTAAGGATCATATGTTTTATAAGTGTGTCTCCATGTATAAATTGTTCTGTAATCTGCTCATTGTAACCATATTAGGGCATAAGATGCATAGTGTTTATTGGCCTTCAGAGGATTCAGAAGCTGAGGGTCAGTACAAGTATAAAGAATGATCTAAGCTACACTGATAATCTCTTCGACATGCTCTGTTTTACTTTGTGTTCCAGGATAAGCTCTCATGTCATACTGACCTGAGCTGCTGGATACCAGGACTATGAAAGGCATTTGAACTGTTTCTGAGATGTCTCCGCTCTCCCCGCTTCTCCTCCTTCCCCTCCTTTCTGTCTTGCATCAACGTCCTCCCAGATGTAACCAAGTAGGGGCAGTGTACTGAATGCTTAGTGTTGGCTATAAAACCTGTTGCTCCCTCTATGAAAGCAGAGCAGAGCAAGCTGATTTCCTTCTTGCACTGTTTCTCCTGCATGCAGAAATAAAGGTCATTCAACTTGGCAGATCCGTCTTGTTTATTCCTCCAGGACCAGAGTCAATGAGATAGATAAATGTTTCTTTCATAAACTCTTCCTGAGGGGGGTGCAGGCAAGTATTAGAAGCAGGGAGAGATATGTTATGTCTGATATGGAGCCAAGGATGAGGCCAGGTGTAGAACTGAACACACGTTTATTCAAGAGGCACAGGTGCAACACACAGCCGCCAGGCAGAGGATGGCAAAGAGGCTGCCCCTCCTGCCTGCAGCCCTTTTATAGTCACGGGCAGTGGTGTGACGGGGAAGTGGAGCCACCACCGTGTGCCTCACATTATATTATAAATAACTACACTACATTCTCGCCCCCCCCCCCCTCACAGAAGTCCAAAACACACACACACACACACAATTCAGATCCACCACAATTTAGGACCCGTGTCATGCACTAAAATGACAAAGTGAAATAGCATAAATGGCCTAACACATTCACACCAAAACAACTAAAGCTAGGGGGGACAGATGGACTGCCGTCCCACCCCACATAGCGAAATGGATTATTCTGCCGCTTAAATGAAATGAGAGTCCATATAAAACCAAAAACACCACCGTGTCTCCTAAACTAAAATAAAACACTCAAATTAATCCCCAAAACTACATACACAGAAACAGCAAAACAGTCTAAACACATGCATCACAAAGCACCTATACATAACAATCAGTTTATGATACACACATATCCGATTCAAACACATGCACAACAGTTAACCTATATACATACGGCTAGAGAAAACAAGTCCATGGGCCCCCTGGACCGCCCTGTCATCAGTCTGCCCCTGGAGGCAGCCAGCCTCCCAGGCCGCAGCAGGTCGCCTCAGCACCGGTGCGCCTCACCTTCTTCACCAACGGCTGTTCCGCTTGTCCAGGCTCACAGCCCTCAGTCCCCTCCTGGGCACGCCGCAGCTCGTTTGGGTACCCCCACAAACCGTCTGGCCACGACGCATGAGCGTCCCTGGTGCTTCTCCAACTGCCGACCGGCCCGTACCTGCCGTGATCGCCTCTTCTCCCAAATCCAGTCCTTGACCCCCAGAGGGGTACCGCTCAGCTCGCAGGGTCCCTGCTTGGCACGTCGTTCTACCATGCCTGACAGTCTGGCCCTGACCTCTTCTAAATTCGCCGTCGCCATTGTGGTCCCCTGTTTACTGGCCCACTTCAGCCGAGATCCGGGAACAGGTGAGAGCAGCTTCTCGATGTTGCCCGTTGTCACAGGTGTCCCGCCGTGCTGTCCAGTACCCTCGTCCAAGGCGACTTGGGCTCTGGCACAGGGACCTTCCTGTGATGACCCTGGGCAATATTGGTCTTGCACACTCTCCAGGGTGCCAGGCAGTTCCTCATCCCACACTGTGCCGTCTACCACTCTCAAGATCGGCCGGTCCCACAATCCACAGCCCGACCACTCCTCCCCAGCACCGCTTTTAATGGCGAAGGCCAGACCATAGAGTAGGTCGCAGTCCATTATGTTTTCTCCACGGGCTGTCACGGTAAATTCCAGGTCACACATCTCGGCTGATTTGTACCAAGCCGTCAGTCTCAGTGTTCCCACCGTGGCCAGCCGTCCTCCTCCACAACCACAAAGCGGTGCCGGGTCAACCCCAATCCTGCAGTGCTGGGAAAAACATCTCACAGTCGTTCAACCCAACACGGAACCCACTGCTCCCATGTCGATAAATAAAGGCACCCCCACCCTGTCCAACTCCACCATGCAGTACGTGTGTCCGTTGGTGCTCGGGGACACAGTGTGGACAACCATGGGGGCGGGAGAGTCCTCTTTGTGCCATGGACTTCCTCTCTCGGATCTGTGGCATACCCTTGCGAAATGATGCAAGTGGCCACACTTGCCGCAGCGCTTCGCTCTTGCCAAACATTCTCTGGCTCTGAAACAGCACTTCAAGGACCCGCAGCCCATACACATGGGCTTCCCCGGGGCAGACCTCAAATCTACAGCATTGGCATCTCCCTCATCTTCTTTCACGCTCCCATCGCTGTCTGAGTCTGCTACTCGTGTGGTAACGGGAAACTCCAGCTGTCAACATGACAAACACTCACTCAGCAGGTCGCAAACCAACTCCTCCTCCAACGGTCCGAACCAACACACACTAAGCAGTTGTTTCAAGTTGGCTACGAACCACTGAATATGCTCGCCCACCTGTTGGCAGCGCTGTCGAAACCCTCTCCTCCGGACGGTGACATCTTCCAGAGCGCGAAAATTGTGTACCATCAGCTCAGCCACGTCCTCGAAGCTGTCCGAGCTGCCAAGCGTGCTCAGTATCTGCTGGCCTCCAGTTCCCAAATTGTGCACCAACAACATGCTTACCCTCAGCCTGCCCATTCTTCCCGGGTTCAGCACCACCATGTAAGCCAGGAAGGCAGCACCCCGTCTCAGCCAGGAAACAGGTGGCCCACCCGGGAGCTCCAGAAACAGCCGAACTCCAAACCTACACGCTTCCATACCTTCTTAATCCTTTTTTCTCCTAGTCGCCAAAATGTTATGTCTGATATGGAGCCATGGACGAGGCCAGGTGTAGAACCAAACAAACGTTTATTGAAGAGACACAGGTGCAATACACAGCCACCAGGCAGAGGATGGCAAAGAGGCTGGCCCTCCTGCCTGCAGCCCTTTTATAGTCACGGGCGGTGGCGTGACCGGGAGGTGGAGCCACAACCCCGTGCCTCACATTATATTATAAATAATTACACTACAGGATGGTCTGATTGTCCAAGGTGGGGGAGGGGAGTAGCTCTGTAGGCCTGCTTAATGTTTGTAAACATGATACAGTGTTCTTTCCCCTCTTGTGGGACACTTAACATACTTTATGCATGCTTTGTTAAAGACTTTGTTAACAGACTTTAAGCATGCTTTGTTAAAGACTTTGTTAACAGACTTTAAGCATGCTTTGTTAAAATCCCCTTCAATAATGTGGACTGCATCGGGGTGATCTCTTTGCTACCTGCTGACAATGTGCTGGAGGTGATTGATTGCTAAGCTAATGTTAGCATCTGGAGGAACGTAAACAGCTGTTACAATTACTGCCGTTAGCTCACGGAGGAGATGAAAAGGCCTAACTGGAAGAACATGGCCTCTAAGTCCGGTGAACAGTAGCTTTGAATTGTGCAGTTGTGCATAAACCTACTATTCAGCCACCCCTAACCAATGCTCACAAGCAGAAACGGTTGCAGTGGGCCCAGAAATACATAAAGACTAATTTTCAAACAGTCTTGTTTACCGATGACTGCAGTGCAACCCTGGATGGTCTAGATGGATGGAGTAGTGGATGGCCACCATGTCCCAACAAGGCTGCGACGCCAGCAAGGAAGTGGCGGAGTCATGTTTTGGGCCGGAATCATGGGGCGAGAGCTGGTAGGCCCCTTGAGGGTCCCTGAAGGTGTGAAAATGACCTCGGCAAAGTATATAGAGTTTCTGACTGACCACTTTCTTCGATGGTACAAACAAAAGAACCGTGCCTTCCGTAGCAAAATTAGCTTCATGCATGACAACGCACCATCTCATGCTGCACAGAATACCTCTGTGTCATTGCCTGCTATGGGTATAAAAGGAGAGAAGCTCATGGTGTGGCCTCCATGCCATGACGTTGGCATGGAGGCATGGCCGCCATGCCATGACGTTGGCATGGAGGCATGGCCGCCTCCATGCAAACACCAGTGTTGGCATGCAGGTTGCCTGCTCGATGCACAATCTGTAAGTCATAAACCTGCAGTCCCTCCAGCCATTGTGCTACCTGTCCATCCGGCTCTTTAAAGTTCAGTAGCCAGGTCAGGGAAGCATGGTCCATCCTGAGTTGAAACCTCCCTCCATAAAGGTACGGGTAGAAATGGTGGAGCCCTTGGATGATTGCCAGCAGCTCTCGGCAGGTGACGCAATAATTCCTTTCGGCTCTGCTGAGAGTGTGGCTGAAAAAGGCAACCGCCTGCTCTCTGTGCTCTCCCTCCTGGGATAGCACCGCCCCAATGCCCTTGTTGCTATTGTCTGTGTCTGTGATGAAGGGCCACTTTGGGTCGTGATACTGCAGCATGGGGGCTCTGATGAGTGCCGAGCGGAGCCGGGAAAAAGCAGCAGCACAGTCTTTGCTCCACTTGAATGTTTGGCCCTTCTGTGTCAGCTGATGCAGTGAACTGGTGATGGTGGTGAAATCCTTCACAAAGCTACTATAATAGGAGACCAGTATGAGGAAGTTCCTCAGTTCCCCTACGTCCTGCGGGACTGGTCAGTTCCTCACCGCTCTCACCTTTTCTGGGTCGGTGGCGACCCCTTCAGTGCTGTCGACGTGGCCTAGAGGTGGTTTCTCGTGGCCCTCCCCTGGAGCCAGAGGTGGAGGGCAAACCGGGTTTGAATTATTTGTTTTGCTTAAGAAACCGTCTTCATACGGTGCACAAATTGGCTTGGGAGGCCCTGGTAGTGGTGGGGAGTCGACAGAAGCAAGCCTATGACTCCCGCTGCCAGAGGAGAGACTTTGCACCTGTGGCCCAAGTCTGGGTTTTCTGCTCAGAGCAGAAAAAGGGGCTGTCACCAAAGCTGACAAGCCACTGGTCAGGACCATGTGCAGTCCTACAGAGATTGTCGGACATAGTCTACAGGGTGAGGCTGCAGTTGAGGAACCGGCCGGGTGGTGGTCTTTCACCGCGACCGCCTCGCCCTGTACCAGCCAGCTGCCCCGCAGGTGGCCGAGCCAAAGACCCCCCCCATCCAGGGTCCCTGGTCGAGGCCCGAATGGACACTAACGGGCCTGTGCATGCCAGCTGCCGCCGCCAACATCTGAACAGGTTCATATTGCCACACGGCAAGAATAGTTCTTTTGATATACCATGTCAATGTACTTTTAAAAAAAATAAGCAAAACAAACAAAAAATTTATGACTGACTTGAGTAGACATCAATTATCCCTAGTTGGAGGAAGTCATTTGACCCAGAGTGAGGAAACTCAAACTCTGAAAATATGCCATTATGCTGAACATAAACTACAAGAGATGGAGAATGATATTGATCCTGATAACCACTTTTTCAATAATATTCATAACCATTGTGAATATTACACTGAAAAGCAATTCAAAAGTCAAGTGCAACTAGATGGTAAACTATCAATAATACACTTCAACAGCAGAAGTCTTAACAAAAACTTTCCACAGATTCAGGACTATTTAAAACAGCTAGACAGAAAATTTACAGCTATCGCAGTCTCTGAAGCTTGGCTTAATGAAGAGCAGGCTCCCCTGATGGCAATAGAGGGATATCAGATGTTTCATATTAACAGATTTCAAAAAAAGGGTGGTGGTGTTGCACTGTATATTGATGACATGTATAGGTGTAAGCTTGTAAATGGAATGTCCTTTGCACTACCAGGGATTTTGGAATGTGTTACTGTTGAGATTGACCAAGATATAACAAAAAATCTAATTATAAGTCGTATATATAGAACGCCAGGAACTTGCATTGAGACATTCAGAGATAAATTAGTCGAGCTGTACAATAATATTACTAGTAAGAAAATGGTAGTAATTTGTGGAGATTTCAATATTGATCTACTAAATCCATATCAACAAAATGTAATTACAGAGTTCATGAACTCTATGTACAGCATGAGTCTATATCCCACAATAACACATCCCAGTAGAATCACAGTTCACACTGCTACACTTATTGACAACCTGTTTGTTAACATTATTGATAAGAAAATCAAAAGTGGATTATTGATAAATGATATAAGTGACCACTTGCCAACCTTTGCACTTATCCATGGCCACACGGGGCCAATACAGAAAAAAAATTTAAAATCGTTCAGATACAAATCACAAAATGCAATCAGTTCTTTTAAAGAAGACTTGCTGAAGCAGGACTGGACAAAAGTCTATGTATCAGATGTAAATGAAGCCTATGACACATTTATAAACATTGTAACCACTCTTTATGAAAAAAATTGTCCATTAGTAAAGAAAAAGCTTAAACATAAATTTGCCGATAATCCATGGTTAACCAAAGGATTCCAAAAGGCGTGTAAAAAGAAAAATTTATTATATAAAGCTTTCCTAAAGAAAAGGACAAAAGAAGCAGAGCAGCGGTATAAAACATACAAAAATAAGTTAACATATATAATGAGATGTAGTAAAAGAGACTATTACAGTAAAGAAATGGAGAAAAACGGAGACCATATTAAAAATACATGGACAATACTTAACAATATTCTTGGAAATAAAAACAGAAACACAAGCTACCCAACCAATTTTTCAAAAAAATAATAAAACGACTCAGAGTGTGAATGCAGCTTCACCTGCAGATGAATTTAATAACTTTTTTGTTAACATTGGTCCTAATTTGGCTCGAGAAATACCCATTACGGCGCCTACAGGTGATACAATAAGCAAAAACACTGCTATAAAAGATTCCATTTTCATAAAGAACACAGACGAGAGAGAGGTCATTGAAAGTGTTAAATCGTTTAAAAGTAAAACATCTACGGACTGTGATGGTATTGACATGCTCTTAGTCAAAACTATTGTAACGTGCTGCTCGACATGGCGACGTCCCACCGGGAGATTCGAACTCACGCCTCCCGCTCCGGAGTCCCGCACCCTACCTGTGTCGCCAATAGGGTCAACCCACTTGGCAAGCCAAGTAGGGTGCTCATATTGAGTTCGCTACACTACTCCCCTCTGGTTCTCGACATCGTCCCGATGTCAGCGCCCCATTACTGCTTTGGACAGGAGATCCCACTTCTGACACCAGTGTAACGTGCTGCTTGACATGGCGACGTCCCACCGGGAGATTCGAACTCATGCCTCCCACTCCGGAGTCCCGCACTCTACCTGTGTCGCCAATAGGGTCAACCCACTTGGCAAGCCAAGTAGGGTGCTCATATTGAGTTCGCTACACTACTCCCCTCTGGTTCTCGACATCGTCCCGTTGTCAGCGCCCCATTACTGCTTTGGACAGGAGATCCCACTTCTGACACCAGTGTAACGTGCTGCTCGACATGGTGACGTCCCACCGGGAGATTCGAACTCACGCCTCCCGCTCCGGAGTCCCGCACCCTACCTGTGTCGCCAATAGGGTCAACCCACTTGGCAAGCCAAGTAGGGTGCTCATCATATTGAGTTCGCTACACTACTCCCCTCTGGTTCTCGACATCGTCCCGATGTCAGCGCCCCATTACTGCTTTGGACAGGAGATCCCACTTCTGACACCAGTGTAACGTGCTGCTCGACATGGCGACGTCCCACCGGGAGATTCGAACTCACGCCTCCCGCTCCGGAGTCCCGCACCCTACCTGTGTCGCCAATAGGGTCAACCCACTTGGCAAGCCAAGTAGGGTGCTCATCATATTGAGTTCGCTACACTATTATTGAATGCTTAGTGAAACAACTGACGTATATCTGTAACCTGTCTCTCCAAACGGGTATATTTCCCAATGCAATGAAAATAGCTAAAGTAATTCCGATATACAAGACGGGTGACACAGGGGAATTCTCAAACTATAGACCAATTTCACTATTGCCGCAATTTTCCAAGATACTTGAAAAAATATTCTATGAGAGAATTCATAACTTCATACTGAAAAATAATTTATTGTGTGAGCAGCAATATGGGTTCAGACACAAGAGGACAACTGCATTTGCTCTAATGGAATTTATAGAAAAAATATCAACTGCCATTGAAAATAAAGAGTATTCAGTTGGGGTATTCCTGGATCTTAAAAAAGCATTTGATACAGTGGATCATAATTTATTATTAAAGAAACTACAAAACTGTGGTGTTAGAGGGGTAGCACTGTCCTGGTTATGTAGTTACTTAAAGAATAGATATCAGTATGTATGTGTTGGTAACAAAAACTCACAGTTACTGAAGGTTACTTGTGGAGTCCCACAGGGTTCAGTTTTGGGGCCATTGTTATTCAATATGTATATAAATGATATATGTAAAGTTTCAGAAAAAATGGGCTTAATATTGTTTGCCGATGACACTAATCTGTTATGCAGTGGAAGCAATTTGGAACAACTTTTGGATACACTCGGAAAGGAATTAGGAAAGCTTAAACTGTGGTTTGATTCAAACAAATTAACACTCAATTTAAGTAAGACAAAATTTATAGTCTTTAACAACCATCACAACAACTTAGTATCTAAGCTCAGTGTAAGTGGTGTAGAGATTGAAAGGGTATCCGAAACTAAATTTCTTGGAGTAATAATTGATAATAAACTGTGTTGGAAGTCACATATTAATTATATTAAAGGTAAAATATCTAAATCAATTGCAATACTACACAGAGTGAAATATTTGCTGAATCAACCCACACTATATACCTTGTATCATTCATTAATACTTCCATACATGACATATTGTACTGAAGTATGGGGAAATACATATAAAACAAACATATATCCAGTCTTTATGCTTCAGAAGAGAGCTATTAGAATAATAAACAAAGCTGCTTACAGGGAACCAACAAACCCACTTTTTCTTCAATTCAATTCAATTCAACTTTATTTATATAGCGCCATTTCACAACAACAGTCATCTCATAGCACTATCAACTGTAGGGGGGAACCCCCACAGTTGCAGAAAGACCCCAGCAATCAGGTGATCCCCTGTGAGCAAGCACTTGGCGACGGTGGAGAGGAAAAACTCCCTTTTAACAGGAAGAAACCTCCAGCAGAACCAGGCTCAGGGAGGGGCAGTCATCTGCTGCGACTGGCTGGGGGGTGAGGGGACAGAGAAGATGAAAAGAACAGACATGTAGAGAGCAAACAGCACGATGGGGACTCAATCTATGGGAGAGAACAAACAAATGTTAATGACCAGCAAAAAAAAATATTTCATAGAGAGTGAGGAAAGGAGTGAGGCCCAGTGCATTACTGGAGGTCCCCCGGCTGACTAAACCTATTAGCAGCATAACTAAGGGAGGGTTCAGAAACACATGATCCCTCCCTAATTGTAGGCTATATCAAAAAGGTAGGTTTTAACCCTAATCTTAAAAACAGAGATCGAGTCTGACTCCCGAATCCAGATTGGCAGCTGATTCCACAGGACAGGAGCTTGATAACTGAAGGCTCTGCCTCCCATTGTACTTTTGGAGATTCTAGGTATTACAAGTAGTCCTGCATTTTGGGAGCGTAGTGCTCTGTTAGGATAATACGGTAGTATCAGATCTTTTAAATAAAAAGGAGCCTGATTGTTTAGAGCTTTGTAAGTAAGAAGAAGGATTTTAAACTTAATTCTAAACTCTATGGGAAGCCAATGAAGGGAGGCCAGAACCGGAGAGATATGATCTCTCTTTCTAGTACCTGTTAAAACTCTTGCTGCAGCATTTTGGATCAGCTGAAGACTTTTTAAAGATGTTTTAGGACAACCTGATAATAAAGAATTACAATAATCTAATCTCGAGCTAATCAAAAGCGTGGATCAGTTTCTCAGCATCACTCAGAGACAAGATGCTCCTAATCTTGGCAATATTACGCAAATGATAGAAGGCAGTCTTAGAAACAAATTTAATATGTGAATTGAAGGACAAATCCTGATCAAAAATAACTCCAAGGTTCTTCACAGAGCTATTAAGAGAAAGAGTAATTGCATCCAAACTGAAAGTTTGATTTGGAAAGGAATTTCTAAGGTTTTTTGGACCAACAAGAATGACTTCAGTCTTATCTGAATTTAATAGCAGGAAATTACAAGTCATCCAAGCTTTGATTTCCTTAAGACAGGCTTCTAACTTGGCTAATTGATTACTATCATCTGGCTTCATTGACAGGTATAATTGTGTGTCATCTGCATAACAATGAAAATGTATACAGTGCTTTCTAATAATGTTGCCTAACGGAAGCATATATAAACTAAAAAGAGTAGGGCCTAGCACAGATCCCTGTGGAACTCCATGACTAAGCTTTGAGTTGAAAGAAAACTCATTATTTACATGAACAAACTGGAACCTATCAGATAAATAAGATCTAAACCACTGCAACGAAGTTCCATTAAGTCCAACATAGTGTTCTAATCTATCAAGTAGAATATTATGATCGATAGTATCAAAAGCTGCACTAAGGTCTAAAAGGACAAGTACAGAAACTAGTCCATTATCAGATGCAATGAGGAGGTCGTTAGTGACCTTCGCTAAGGCTGTTTCAGTACTATGATGGATTCTAAACCCAGATTGAAACTCTTCAAGTAAACCATTTCCCTGCAGGTGGTCGAATAATTGCGTAGCAACAACTCTTTCTAAGATGTTTGAAATGAAAGGGAGATTAGAGATTGGTCTATAGTTAGCTAAAGCTCCTGGATCTAGCGTTGGCTTTTTGAGTAAGGGTTTAATTACAGCTGTTTTAAAAGCCTGCGGTACATGGCCTAAAGTTAATGAAGAATTGATTATATGAAGAATAAAGCTACCAATAAGTGGGAAGACTTCTTTAAATAACCTAGTAGGAATAGGGTCTAAAAGACAAGTTGAAGGTTTGGATGAGGAAACTATTTTGGCTAACTCACAAAGGTCGATTGGAGTAAACTCATCAAGACAGACATCAAAAGAAGGAGTTGTAGTAGTTACAGTATTTAAGTTAACTGTGGGAAGAATCTGATTGATTTTATCTCTGATGGATGAAATTTTATTATTGAAAAAGTTCATAAAGTCCTGACTAGTAAGCTCTAAGGGAATGCTAGGATTGACAGAGTCCTGACTCTTTGTCAACCTGGCTACAGTACTGAAAAGAAACCTGGGATTATTCTTGTTCTCTTCTATTAATGCAGAGTAATAACTTGTTCTAGCTTTTCTAAGAGATTTTTTATAAATTAAAAGATGATTTCTCCAAGCTAAATAGATTTCATCTAAATTAGTAGAGCGCCATTTTCTTTCTAATTGACGAGTCTTCTGTTTTAAGCTACGAGTTTCTGTGTTGAACCAAGGAGTTAGAAATCTCTGATTAGACTTTTTCTTTTTTAAGGGGGCCACCAAGTCTAGAGCCTGATGCAGAGAAGCTGAAACACTATCCACCATGTTATCAATTACAGAAGGAGCAAGCTGTCTATAGCTTATTTCCGTTGTGTTGACACATGGCATAGAGGAAACAATCTGCATAAATTTGGAAACAGCATCATCTGAGAGGCATCTACTGTAATAATATTTTTCTTTAGGAGCCAAATAGTCAGAAATGGTAAAATCAAAGGTTAACAGACAATGGTCTGACAGTACAGGGTTATGAGGAGACACTACAAGATTTTCTATTTCTATGCCATATGTCAGAACAAGGTCCAATGTATGGTGGAGGTAATGAGTAGAATTTCCTACTTTCTGAGAAAACCCAATCGAGTCTAATATTGAATTAAATGCCACATTAAGGCAGTCACTATCTACATCCACATGTATATTAAAGTCCCCTACTATAATTATTCTATCAGATTTCAGCACTAAATCAGCTAAGAAATCAGCAAATTCGGATAAAAATTCTGAGTAGGTTGATGGGGGACGATAAACTATGGCAAATAAAATTGGGTTTAACCTAAAATTGCTAAAGTGCCCAATACTGAGGACCAGGCCCTCAAAGGAATTATAACATGTTTTTTGCTTTACATTAACTAGTAATTTGGAATGGTAAATTGTTGCTACTCCTCCTCCACGACCAGAACTTCTGGGATTTTGACAGTTTAAATAACCAGAGGGAGTTGATTCATTTAAACCAACATAATCCTCTTGCCCTAGCCAAGTCTCTGTAAGGGAAATTCAATCTGATGATCAATTAACAGATCATGGACTAACAGAGACTTGGGAGTTAGAGACCTAATATTTAGTAAACCACATTTAATTTTTAAATTATGAGGAGGAACAGAGGCCAAATCATTCAATTTAGAGGCTTTATGTTTAATTTGAGTTTTACCAATGTTTTGCTTTATCACTTTGGGATGCTTATGCATGATATTTTTATTTACTTTGGAGAGAGCAGACAACGATTCTCTGATGGGGAAGACAGGGGCTAAGCTGAGGGGTGGTGGATGAAGAGGAGCTGCAGAGAGGCGTGTAAGACTGAGACTCTGCTTCCTGGTCCCAACTCTGAGTAGTCATGGTTTTGGAAATTTGGATAAAAAAGATGCCAGATTGTTAGATAAATGAGAAGCACCATCCAAAGTGGGATGAATGCTGTCTCGTCTCATAAGACCAGGTTTTCCCCAAAAAGAGCTCCAATTGTCAATGTAGCCCACGTCATTTTTAGGACACCACACAGACAGCCAGCGGTTCAAGGATGACGAGCGACTAAACATGTCATCACTGGTCAGATTGGGGAGGGGCCCAGAGAATACTACAGTGGCAGACATCGTTTTTGCAAAGTCACACACCGATTCTACATCAAGTTTGGTGACTTCCGACTGCCGGAGACGGATGTCATTAATGCCGGCGTGAATAACAATTGTGGAGTATTTACAGTTACTTTTAGCCAGCATTTTCAAATTTGACTCGATGTCGCCTGCTCTGGCCCCAGGAATACATTTGACTATGACCGCTGGAGTCTCTAGGTTCACGTTTCTAACTACAGAGTCGCCAATGATCAGAGTTTTTTCCTCAGCGGGTGTGTCGCTGAGCGGGGAAAAACGATTAGAAACGTGAACAGGTTGGTGGTGAACCGGGGCTTTGCGACTAGGCTTCCTTCTCACCGTCACCCACCCAGTCTCCTCGCTGCTGAGGAGAGCCGGGGAACCGCTGACAGGGGGGCCTAAGCTAGCTAGATCCGCTGCAGCTAATGGGCGTCCGTCGAGATTAACTGGCGCAGACGGTGTTTCAATGCAGCGGAGCCGGGATTCCAAATCAGACAACCTCGCCTCGAGCGCCTCAAAAAGACAACATTTATTACATTTACCGTTATCGCTAAAAGAGGCAGAGGTGTAGCTAAACATCTGACAGAGAGAGCACACCAGAGGAGAGGAAAGAGAGCTAGTAGCCATAGCTAATAGCTGGAGAGCAACCACACAGGCAGACAGCAAAACAGGAAGTGACGATACGTTACGTTACCACAAGGAAGTGACGATCCTCAGTCCCAGGGACTTTTTCTTAAATTAAAAGCTCTCAAGTTGAAAGATCTGGTTGACTTTAAAACTGCAGTAATAATGTTTAAAGTGAAGAATCTATCACTGCCCGCAAATATCCAAAAGTTGTTCCAAATAAGGGAGAAACAATATCATTTCAGAGGAACATGTATATTTCAAAAACCTTCAGTGAGAACTACCACCAAGCAACACTGTGTTTCAGTGCAAGGAGTCAGATTATGGAACGATTTTGGACCTGAATTAAAATCATGTGCAACGCTTGGACAATTTAAACAAAAACTAAAGGAAGAAATACTCCAAACATATATACAAGATGAGATGTAAAATCACATAAGGATTGTCATATCCAGTCTGCGTTGTGTTGTAGCTTAGTTTTTTTGTCACATTTTGTCTTAGCTTTGTTCTGAATTGTAATCGCTCTTGTTTTGTTTTCTTTTGAATTCTTGGATGGAATATGGGTGGGCTGTGGAGTGTGTAAATGACGAGGCGGATTGGACTGTGCTGGGTTTGAGTCTGTTTATGCCAACCTTTTCCCTCCTACCCCCCAAATCTAGCAAAAATTGCTTGTCCCCTGTTTCCAGCACTCTGAACGGTCCATCATAAGGTGGGCGCAGTGGGGGGCAATGTGCGTCGTGACTGACAAAAATGAACTCCGCGTTTTTCAAAGTTTTAGGCACAAAAACGCGCAGAAAACTGTGGTGAACAGGGCCCGGCAGCATGCTTGTGTCTATGCTACGCTGCAACAGCTGAGACGGGGAGCTGCCCGGTGCAGGATTATCAGGGAGAAACTCCCTGGGCAGCCGAAGTGGCTGCACAAAAACAAGTTCAGCCGGGGAAGCTTCCAAATCCTCTTTAGGCGCAGAACGTAACCGGGTGATTCTATAATTCGGGGTACATTTCACCATAAGAAAAAAAATTATATATATATTGTTTTTCAGTGAATCAACCACTCTTACAAGTTAGCATAATCCTTCAGGGTAACATATCCAGTTGTTGCAAAGCTTAATCATTAACCATTTTTTCTATTTTTAATTAAATAAAATGTGTTTCCTTCCCCATCTGTCAACTAAGTTACGGACAAACTGATATGATTTCAATCATTTGGCAGAATCTTACAGTTAAAGTAAAATTAGAGTTGGAGACATATTTTTTTTTTCCACAATATCTTTATTGAACCTTTTTTTTTTTTTAACAAACATGATACAAACAATTAAACACTAACACTAAAGTACTACAAAAAAAAAAAAGATGCACTAAAAACACCAACAACCACCAGCAAAATCAAATCTTCAACAATGCTCCTCTGTTTAGTCTAGACAATCCAATACATAAGTATACATATTATGTTCACCAGTTTGGAATTTACAAGGTCCACACACATCATTCACCTTCTTCTTCAAGAGTTATGTTTAAATTTTTTACATAATCAATAAAAGGTCTCCATATATTCTCAAACACAATTTCCTTTGATTTCAGTATATATGTTATTCTTTCTAATGGAAGGTTTGTTAACATCTGTCTTAACCACTGAGTCACATCTGGTCTATGAGTCTTTTTCCATAATAGTGCAATACATTTTTTGGCATTAAGCAAACTGAGGTCTATGAATGTTCTTTCACTTTTATTAAAATTATGCTTTTCTGGGTACAGACCCAACAAAAACAATTTAGGATTCAATATGATTTGTTTTGAGATTATTTTTTCAATTGTTACCCTCATCTCTTCCCAAAACATTCTTATTAATCTACATTCCCATACACAATGAAATAGAGTTCCTTTACTTTCCATGCATTTTGTGCATGTATCTGGTATATTTTTGTTATATTTATTTAACTCCTCCGGTGTAACATACATCCGCATTAACCATTTGAAATGTATCAATTTAAGGCGTACATTTATTGATTTGGTTTGAGCTTCTGTACAAGCCAATTCCCATTGTTCCTCTGAAATTTCAGTTTGCAGATCTTCTTTCCAGTAGTTTAATCTTTTCAGTGAATTTTCACTTGAAGATAGAGTCAATGAGTTATAAAACTCTGAAATAATACCCTTTCTTTTACTATCTTTCATCATCATTTTTTCCAAGGATGAATAAATAGGTCGAGTGAGAGCTTTATTTTGATTTGATCGAATAAAGTTTCTAAGTTGAAGATATTTAAAAAAATGTGTTCTATTGAGATTAAATTTGATCCTCAGCTCTTCAAAACACATTATGTTATCTGCACATGGCAAATATAAATCCTGAATCTTTTGTATCCCTTTTAAATTCCATACTTTAAATACAGCGTCCGCTCTCCCTGGTTTAAAATATTGATTACCCCATATTGGACTAAATTGTGACAATAACTGTGGTTCTTTTAAATAGTTTTTAGCTTCACACCATATTTTGATCATATGCTTTACAAATGGATTTTTAACTTGTTTCTGTAATTTTTTTGCCGAATCTGAGTATATGAATATGGGAAGAGGTAAAGGTAAATTGTATGATTCCATTTCAGTCCAGTGAGGGAGATCATTTGATGAAAAATAATATGTCATAGACCTCAGTTGTGCCGACCAATAATACAACATAAAATTTGGACATTTCAGACCTCCACGATCAAATGGTAAATATAATAAAGACAGACGTAATCTAGCCCTCCTGTTGTTCCATATAAATTCCACTAACTTTTTTTTTATTCTTGAGAATAAATCTAAAGGTGGTGATAAGGGAATGCATTGAAATAAATAAAGTATTTTAGGTAAAATATTACTTTTAAGTATATTGATTCTCCCGATCATCGACATTGGTAGTGACATCCATCTCTGAGTTAACTCATTGATATCTGTCATTAAGGCTTCATAGTTGACACTGGCGACTGATTCTAGCTTAGGCACAATTTGGATTCCTAAATATTTAAACTGATTTACAACATTGAATTGATTTACCTCAGGGGCTGGGTAATTTCTCTGGGTCTCATTTAGCATTAATATTGAAGATTTAGTTTTATTTATTTTATATCCTGATATTTCCCCAAAATTCTTTATTAAATTCAACAAGGTTGGAATTGATTTTTTTAGATTCGACATAAACAAAATTATGTCATCGGCGTACGTTTTTTCCGGTTCCGGTTCCGCCGGACCGGTGGCGCCACACGAGTAGGCTGCCCGTTGCAACAGCCTTTTTTTAGCTTCCTTCTTCTTTCTACACCTTTCACTCTGTATATATATCACGGACGCACGGATCGCCCCGGGGGTCTCCCGGGTCGGCGGACGGAGCCACGGTTTGTAGTGGGAGACGTTACAGCGGGGAGGAGCTAGTGCTAGCTAGCACTTGGCCGCCGCCCGGTGCTGATGGGAAACTCGACATACCGGGAGCTGTAGCGAAAACGACGCGGGTGCCGGGCTGGAGTTTAGGCGGCGTGCAAGAAATATAAGACAGAATAATAAAGAGCGATGGCAAGAACCAAGCAGACCGCCCGTAAAATCTACTGGAGGAAGAAGCCCCCCAGGAGACAGCTAGCCACCAGGGCTGCTCGGAGAGGCACTCCGGCCACCGGCAGAGTGAAGAGGCCTCGCCGTCACAGGCCCGTGGCTCTGAGAGAGATCTGTCGCTACCAGAAATCCACGGAGCTGCTCATCCGTAAGCTGCCCGTCCAGCGCCTGGTGAGGGAGATCGCTCAGGACTTCACGACCGTCCTGCGTTTCCTGAGCTTCGCCGTCATGGCTCTGCAGGAGACCAGCGAGGCCCACCTGGTTGTCTCTTCTTCGCTAAGGGGGTCACCATCATGCCCAAAGACTTCCAGCTGGCCCGCTGCATCCGCGGAGAGAGAGCTTAGACTTTCTGCTGCACATTCACCAACCAACCATAATGCTCTGCACTGTGTGTCTATATACGTATATACATTTATAGTAATATGGACATATGTTTACTAGATGTTGTTTTTTCTTGCCTTCTGATTGTTGCTCTGAGTGTTGCTATCCCTGTGCTGTTGCAATCCTGGAATTTCCCCATTGTGGGACTAATAAAGGCTTATCTTATCTTATCTTATCTTATCTTACAGGGAGATTTTATGTTCTGTTGGTCCAACTTTAATTCCATATATTTGTGAATATAAACGTATCGCTATCGCTAAAGGTTCAATTGCCATAGTAAACAGTAAAGGTGAAAGTGGACAGCCTTGTCGACATCCTCTATTGATTTTTATTGGTTTTGAAATATTGTTATTTGTTAGGATTTCTGCTGTAGCATTATTGTATATTATTTGAACCCATTTTATGAAATTATTTCCAAGTCCAAACCTTTGTAGGACTTCAAAAAGAAAGGGCTATTCAACTCTATCAAAGGCCTTTTCGGCGTCCAGTGATAGGAGAGCTGTATCCGGTGCTTCTTTATTAGAATAAATAATATTGAATAGTCTTCTTACATTATGGAAACCTTGTCTTCCCTTTATAAAGCCATTCTGATCTCGATTAATAATATTTGGTAAAATTTCTTGTATTCGTCTTGCTAAAATTTTACAGATTATCTTAAGGTCGGCGTTTAATAGGCTTATTGGTCTCATATTTTCACATTTATTAGAGGGCTTACCTGGTTTTGGCAGCAGTATAATTAAGGCATTATTTATGTATGATGGTAAATTATTATTTTGAAATGCTTCTAAAACCATTTCCAAAAAAGGTTTTATTAATTTATTCTTAAATTTTTTATAAAGGTCAACTGGAAGACCATCTGGTCCTGCACTTTTTCCTGATTTCATATTATCAATGGCTAGCCCAACTTCTTCTTGACTAATTTTAGACTCCAATATCTCCCTGTTTTCATTTGGAATACACGGTATAGATAGTTCGTTCAAAAACCCATTTAGTTTTGTTAAATCAAATTCATTTTTAGTATCATATAATTTTTCATAGTAATCTCTAAAGGCTCTGTTAATTTCTAAAGGATCTATAACTACCTGTCCATTACTTATAATACTAGTAATTGGTGTTTTAATTTCTAATTGTTTAATCTGCCATGCCAATAATTTTCCTGATTTTTCACCTTGTTCATAAAAAGATTGTTTCAATCTTAGAAGACTCGAGGCAGCTCTATTCGCTGATTTTTTGTCGTATTCAGCTCTCAAAATCAGTAATTCAGAGTTGGAGACATATTTAGTCTTTTCTGCCAGATCTACAATTATTTGTTTTAAATATATATTTTAACTATTAAAATTCCCCCCATGGGTAAGCAATTCGACTACAACTGGTATTAGGACCATGATGTTTTCATTTACAAAAATGTCATATCAGTCATTTTCAGAATTTAAACAAAAGGCTGCCAAAGTTCACAACTGGTCACATCTATACCAATCATGAAATTATGCTTTTGACCTCATTTTCATTCTTTAACTTGAAAAATGTAAGTGTAACTTAGTTGACGATGGAGGTAACGCGGTTGACACAAGTAACTTAGTTGACAGGACACATTAAACAACTAGTACCATGTTATTTTAATGTAGTATGAAATTTAATGAAATATCATTTAAGTAGTCAAGGTGATGGATAAAACAGTGAAAAGAACATGAACAAAGCAAAGTAGCATGCAACTGTTACACAGTTACAGTAAAGTATCAGTAGTAGGCCTAATCATCAGTAGAACTCATTCACGTTTCCAAGCAGAATCAAATGAAACGACTTTGATTCACATACATATAAAAGCAGTAAAAGGGCAACAAATAACAATTGATGAACTGCCCTGTGCTGTATTCAGTTAATACAGTAGAACAGAATTACATTGAAATACAACTGTAGTGTATGAAACATTCAACTGATCAATACATTCCATATAAACCTCACTAGGACTTTTTACAAACTTGACCATATTTCTTTGTCAATTTCAACATGGCGTGAAGTCACAGCCTTTGGAGGGGGAATCATTCTCAGCACATCCTCAAACAGGTACCATAGCACATCCTCTCTGAGTGGCCAGAAGAAGCGGTTTACGCCAATGTTACTCATGCACTTCACCTGTACATGGGTTTCCATGGTGTCCTGAATTATCCCAGGGTAAATGTCCCCTTCGTACCTTACAACACACCATTCTCCAATTAGCTCAGGACCCCAAGGAATTTCACTTCCTGCTACTTTGTGTGTTTGAGGGATTAATGTTGCTGTGTGTGCAACATCAAATGCAAAGTAATGTGTGCCATGACATCTGCACTCAAAACTTTGCCGAGTGGTACAAGGGCAACTGACATCCCGATACAGGATCTCTCCCAGTGCCCCTGTGACCACTTGGTGGATTCGCATTGTTGAAGGGACTGCTGGTAGGATTGGCATCATTTTCGCTGCATCATCCACCAGACTTTCTTGGACGTAGAAGAGCTTTACAGCCGTCCTGTTGGCCAAAGCGTGGTAGAGGTGCTCTGCTGTTGGGATATCATGGCCGTGACTAACAAGCCTATCAGCAGTTCTTTTCAGAAGCCCCCCCACTCCATCTGGAGCACCCTTCCCGTGGCTAGCCTCAAAAAAGTTCCACATCCCCCGCTTAAAACCTCGATTCAAAAGCTCTGTGCTGAAGAGAAAAAAATTGCCTTTTTGCCTGTACTGGGTTGTAGGCCCATCGCTGAAGAAGTGCACCACTTCAACAGACGGATGTGACTTCTTCACTTCGTCCAGAATTGGGGACAAATGTGCCCAGATTGCATGAGGGCCCTTTTCCTTAGAAGGAGAAATTGTGCAAAAACACAAGGGGTCCTCTGTCCCATCAACATAAAGGACTCCCGTGTAGAGAGTTGCTTGCCTTTGGTTGGATGCAAAGTGCATCGCTTGGATTTCTGATGCAAGCTTGCAGGAGTAGTTTTCCGAGAAATCGATGTGGATTAAACATTCTTCGTTGGACATGCATCTCCTTAATTCTCGGTAGTGGGAGAACTGGCTTTTAATGTTGAATAGATATCGTTTGACATGATTCAGTTGGCTTTGAAACATCTGAAGCACATCAGCCATTTCCATTTCCTTTTTCTGTTTTACTGTGATTTTCACAGGAATCTTTTCCTTTTCTCCATCAATATTTTTCTTGTCTCTGATGAGTGTCAGTTGTCCACTGTGTGATCTGTATTTTTTGCTGAAGATCAACTCCATCAACTCCATCCATGGCAAACTCTTGTCCTTTGCAATCAGGGCAGACATCATACATACAGTCCAGGTGGCTGCCTGGACCTGGGCTGCCTGGACTCCCTGGTGGTGTACATAAGTTCTGAAGACTCATCTTTCTTTCCCTGCTTTCCTTCTGCGCCTTCCTCCAATAGGCCCTCTTGCTTCTCTTCTCTCTCTCACTCATCATTTCAACAGTTTTCACCTTTCTCTGTGCCCTTAGCCTGTGCCATGCCTGTCTTTGCTTCTCCAAATAAGCTGCCCTTCTTGCTGGATCAGCATCTCTTCGAGCCCTGTATCTGCGCTGTTTTTCAGCTGCTGACACCTATTTCAAATAGATTTTAAAATACTAAATTAACTTGAATAGTGAAAAAGTAAAATGCACTCTATTAACTACAGTATTCATTGAGATGGGCAGATTGATAATGACAACAATGTAGAGAAAATTATTGATGTCAGAGAGCACTGGAGTTGCATGTCAACTAAGTTACCCAGTCTGTGTAACTTAGTTGACAGGTAACTTAGTTGACAATTTCCATGTTTTCTCTCATAACTTCCTTAGCTAATGTAGCATAGCTATGCACATGGCATTTTCTTAAAGAGGATAACAGGTTTTTTAATCAGGTAAGTTAATTTAAATATTGAGATATCAAAACCCATGATTATATGAGTAACTTAGTTGATGCTTAATTAATATACTCTCAGACCACATGTAATTTTAGATCAAATATTGAATGAAGTGAGAGGAGACTCACCATAATGCATTCAAAATGCCCGCCAGAAAGGAAGACGTCACCACACAGGGCTGGTCACATGGTGTTGGACCAAACCATTTTTGAGTTCAGCGGGGGGAGTCTTGTTGGTAACTTAGTTGACATGAATTTTGCGGACAGCGGTAAAATTAATAATTTTAAGTATTAAGATGTTAAAATATAATGTGAAATTATTATTTTCTCCTAGTACTTAACACTCTTAAGAACATTGTAAAATAATATTATTGACTTTGATGTTTTTTAGTACTTTATTTTGATCACAACACAGTGAAACGGGAAATCGGACATGGAAAAAATGAAAACTCTAAGAATATCATTATAGATTTTAAATAATAATCAGAAAATATGTGAAATGTTTTACAGTTATATTGCATTATGTGTATACATGGTTAAAATGTGAAATTACAGAGAAAAAAAAGATGTTTAATAGTCAGTAACATCACTAAACATCAGCGGACATGGAATGTACCCCAAAATATAGAATCGCCCAACCCCAATAAAACCCACGTTAGCTTGTCTACCCAATTTGCATCCGTCAGTGATGCCCTGAGGGCCGCTTTCAATGACCTATGAAAACGTTCGCATAACCCATTAGCCTGCGGATTGTACGCGATTGTGCGGTGAATTGCGACACCCAGGCTGCGGGCCATTGATTACCAAAGTTCAGAAACAAATTGAGGGCCTCTGTCGGACGTAATGTCTGACGGGACTCCAAAACGCGCCACCCATGCTGTTAAAAACGTGCGCGCCACCTCCTCGGCTGTGGTTGACGCCACTGGAACCACTTCCGGCCAGCGCGTGGTGCGGTCCACCATAGTCAGAAGGTGCGTGCACCCCTGTGAAGGCGGGAGGGGGCCCACGAGGTCCACGTGAACATGGTCGAACCTCTTAGCCGGGATGCGAAATGGCTCCAAGGGAGCTTTCGTGTGTCTGTGTACTTTGGCTCGTTGGCACGCCATGCAGGCTGCTGTCCACTCTTTCACTTGTTTGCGAAGGTTCGGCCACACAAATTTCTCCCCTACCATTTTGACCGACGCGCGCACTCCCGGGTGCGCCAAAGAATGAATCGAGTCAAAAACGCGGCGGCGCCACGTGGCCGGTACCACGGGACACGGTCGCCCCGTGGAGACATCGCAGATTAGGGGGGGCATACTGTCTTGCAGCACCCTGCTCTCCAGCCTTAACCCTATTGGTCCAGACTGGAGTGCGCACACATCCGCGTCACTAACCTGCTCCGCGGCCATGGCTGTGTAATCTATCCCCACGCGGACCGGGGCGGCCACGGCGCGTGAGAGGCAGTCTGCCACCACATTCAGTTTACCCGACACATGCTGAATATCGGTAGTAAACTCTGAGATCGCGGCCAGTTGTCTCTGCTGCCGGCCCGACCACGATTCTGAAACCTTGGCCATCGCGAATGTCAGTGGCTTGTGGTCAACGAACGCGGTGAAACAGCATTCTTCCAGCCAGAACTGGAAGTGGTGAATGGCCAAGTGGAGAGCCAGCAACTCTCTGTCGAACGCGCTGTATTTACGTTCACTATCGCGCAAAGTCCTGCTGAAAAAGGCGAGCGGCTGCCAAGCCCTGGCTACACGCTGCTCCACGACCGCCCCTATGGCCACATCTGACGCGTCAGTAGTGAGCGCTATACGGGCCGTTGGGTCTCGATGTGCCAACAACGCGGCATTTGCCAGGGCTGCTTTGACTTCCGAGAACGCCCACTCTCGCTCCGGGACCATTCGATCTTATTCGTGGGTTTCTGTTTTTTGAGCGCGGCGTACAGTGATTGCATGAGCTGCGCTGCGTGGGGGAGGAAACGGTTATAAAAATTCACCATTCCCAAAAACTCCTGTAACGCCCTGACCGTTTGCGGCCGGGGAAAATCTGCTACCGCGCGCACCTTGTCAGGCAGCGGAACCGCTCCTTTGGGAGAGACGCGGTGCCCCCAAAAAATCAATCTGCGTCACCCCGAACCGACACTTTGCTGGGTTGATTATTAAACCGTGCTCTCCCAACCTCCGGAAAACCACCGTGAGGTGGTTTTTGTGTTTGTCTTCGGACGCGCTGGCTACCAAGATATCGTCCAAGTAGACGAATACGAAAGGGAGATTGCGCAGCACTGCATCCATCATGCGTTGGAACGTCTGTGCAGCCCCTTTAAGCCCGAATGGCATGCGCAAAAACTCGAATAGGCCAAACAGAGTTATCACCGCTGTTTTGGGTATGTCCTCAGCGTGCACTGGGACTTGGTGGTACCCGCGGACCAAGTCTATTTTAGAAAAAACGCGCGCTCCTGCCAAGTGAACAGAAAAATCCTGGATGTGAGGAATTGGGTAGCAGTTGTGCGCTGTGTCATTGTTCAACCTGCGGAAATCCCCGCAAGGTCGCCACGAACCGTCAGCTTTAGGGACCATCTGTAGCGGGGAAGCCCATGGGCTGTTTGAACGCCTGATGTTGCCCAACCTCTCCAGGTTGACGAACTCCTCGCGCGCTATGGCCAGTTTAGCTGCATCCAAGCGCCGAGGTTTTGCAAAAACGGGCGGCCTGGTGGTGGTGATAAAATGCTCCACCCCGTGTTTAGCGACGGCTGCCGAAAATGTCGGGACTGTGAGTGCTGGGAACTGAGTGAGCAGTGTGTGGAACTTACCGCCTGCAGCTGTGACGTTGGCTTGTGCTGTTGGCCGGGACGCTCGAGCTGTACAGGGGATAGAATCAAAGGACAGTGCATTAACCAGGCGCCTGTTAGCGACATCAACCAACAAACCATGTGAGCACAAAAAATCAGCCCCCAATATATTGAAATTCAATGCTGCTATGACAAAAGTCCACTCAAATGTACGGCCGTGTAGAGACAGAAGCAGAGTCCTCTCACCAAAGGTCTTAATCTCCGAGCCGTTTGCTGCTGCCATCTTGGAGCTGCTAGATCCTGCCAGCCGGTTGGCGTAGGACGGCATGATGAAACTCAACTGGGCGCCGGTGTCCACGAGGAAATGCCTCCCCGAGCGTGTGTCCGTCAAGTAGAGCAGCTTGTTCTCCTCCCCGAGGGCCGCAGCTGCTACCGACCCCCGGTCTTGGCATTTCCCGAGCGCTTGAACTGGCACGGTGGTATACATTTGCGTGCCTTCTCTGCAAAGCGGCGGTGGTAGAAACAAAGGATGTCTCCTTCGCGTTCTCTGGCCCCCGCCGCCGCTGTCGTCGGTGGTTCTGAGCTCTCTGCTGGCCATGATGATCCGGTGTGCTTCTCGGGCCAGTGCACGATAGTCCCGCTCAGCCAGCAATGGCGAACTGGCCAGGGTCGCTCTCGTCGTTGACGGAAGGTTCCGGAGGAAGAGGTGGGTAAAAATGAAGTGGTCGTCGCCCGAGCCCTTCAATCTCAGCATCTTCTCCATCAGGTCAATAGCCGACCCATCTCCCAACCCGGTCCACGTCAGGAGTCTCTCTGCTCTCTCCTCAACCGAGAGTGTGTAGTGCTGGATGAGTGCAGCCTTCAACGCGCCGTACTTGTCGCTGGTTGGTGGCTGATCCAGCAGGCTCTCCACATGCTGAGCCGTGTGGGCGTCAAGCTTTGCGACTACATAGTAGAATTTTGTGTCATCCGCCGATATCCCCCGGAGGGCAAACTGCGCCTCGACTAGGTGGAACCAGGAGCGCAGGTTTTGCTGCCAAAAATCCGGTAGCTGGATAGCAACAGCACTTGCATGGCTGGGGGCTCCCGCCGAGGTTGGCTCCGGGGATCTTTCGTTGTGTTCCATGCTTCGTCTTGGGTCACCAGTGTGGAGTGTGTAAATGACGAGGCGGATTGGACTCAGACAGTTTATTACACAATCTCACACAGAAGCGTAGCCAGAAAAGAAGACATCTCAGACAAGACTCTTTCCTTAAAAACTCAGGCCTTCTTACAGCAGCTCTACACATCAAAGGTCACATTGCATTCACTTCCTTAATCTTTAACATCCTCCTAGCCGTCTCTGGTCACATTGCATTCACTTCCTTAATCCTTTAACATCCCCCTAGCAGTCTCTGATACACAAAAGATCACACTGCCTTCATCCTTCACAACTCCCTGTTATCTCCGAGGAAAACTCTGCTCTTTGTTCTTATCTAAGATGTTACACATTATGTCTTCCCCATGTGCCTCTACAGGGCAATATAAGCTGCGGCTTCAGCCATCACCCATTTCGGATAACTTATGTTGAACTGTATAATCAGAGGAGTTATTGTCTAATTTGACCTTGTTGGATTTTCTTTCCCCCTTTGTTATATTATTCAGTTTCTTTTAACCTGTACTTTTAATCTATCCGAAATAAATAAAGATTCATTCATTCATTCATTCATATTGAACTTAAGAGTTGGACTTGTTGTTCTAGGGACAGAAACCAGGCCAGGGGGGACAGTGTAATGCTAGGGCTGTGATGGGGGGGGGGATCCTCCCGACATGTTTTGTGCCACAGGGGAGTCATAGACATTTATAATTCTTGTGTCTGAGCGTTATTGTTGTTGTAGTGTATAGTTGTGTTATAAGTCTGATTGTAATAATGTTGCTTCCCTGTGCATGAGAGATTGCATGTCTGTATCACCCTGAGTTAAATGTGTGAATGAATGACCTTCCCTCTGTTCTGTGTAATTCAGTAGTGAAGAAATAAATGCCCGCTACTTTCCAAATCCTCTCTCATTCTTGAGTGAACCCTTAAAATATCACAATAACAAATTCACGAAGTTTTCTTCTTCCAAAACTGTAATCTTTTTTTCTCGTTTGCGTCTTGCTAAATGCAAATTTGTGACTTTTTATATAATAAATTAGACTTTAGGTAGATTTGTTACTGTTTCACCTTTAGCCCTGAATGCCTTTGTATAAAATTAGATCATAAAAACCTAGCTGCCGGACACCGCTCCCACGTGTCCCATTCAGTTTAGATACCACCCTAACTTGTTAAGTCCATTCTGCTCATCTACTTTTAGTCCGTTTTAATGAGTGAATGAGATGAGCTGTTTTCCATCTCTATGCAGGGTTTAGCTTTTAATTAGCAGCAGCTGTTCTCGCAACCCTCTGCTGCTCCTTACACGACCGGCCACAAACATCCACACACATGCATATGCCTCCACACAGCAACTGACTCCAGTCCTGACAAACACGTATTTGATGGGACTGAGCAGGCAGGTAATTTTGTTTCTATTTTTCACTTGATAGTTATGGTCCGTGTTTGCGTCCATACTGCACTGAGAAATCAATGACATGCACTATGTGCGCCTGTAGAGGGCGCTGAAAGCTCAAGTATACTGTCATAGAGATTAGAATAAAGCTATGTTTTTATAATAAATTTAGCAACAATACTTTTTTTATAAGTAACTTTTTACTCATAATTTGCCCCCCTTTTCTTGTAAATCTGTTACATTTTTGCATTTTTTTGAGGTTTTGAATAGATTTGCAATTATACATAATTTGCTTAAATGCTTGATATTTTTTCTTTTATAGTTATGACTTTTTTCTTGCAAGCTTGCATTTTTTTCTCTCCTAAATTGGCAACTTTTTTGGCTTATATGCCAAATTTGCAACTCCCCCCCATAAATATTATTTTTCAACATTTTCTGTAAATTTGCAACTTTTATTGTAGATTTTTACTTTTTCCACATAAATTTGCAACTTTCTCGCTTGCAAGTTTTTTCTTATGAATTTCGACTTTTTCTTATAAATTTGCAGCTTGTCTCAAATTTCCTATTCTTATATTTAAAAAAAAAATAGGAGCTCAGTCTCACAAAACTGACCTTTTCTTCACAAATTTGCAACTTTGTCATAGCCTACATTTGCATTATTTATTCATAAATTTGCAAGTTTTCGCATGAATTTTGACCCATCAAAAACTGACTTTTTCCTTACAAATTTGCAATTTTTGTTGTAAATGCAGGTCCTGGTAAATGTGTTTTATTCTCAGAGCCACAGGCGTCCATTGATTAAAGAGCAGCATGTGGTTTCGGAGCCACAGGTTGCAGACCCCCTCTTATAAACTTTTTGTAGACTTTTTTTTTTTAACAGTAGCAAACAGCTACTTTTGCTCATGTCTTGTTGTCGGTGTGACTGTCTTGTGTTTGTGCACTCCCGAAATTCCACTCCGCCTTTTACTTTTTGTACAGCTCTCTCTCTCTCTCTCCCTCTCTCCCTCTCCCAGGGACTTTGCAGGAGTGCACTGAGCCCCTACAAGTCCCAAGTTTCGGTGCGCGGTGCAACTGCAGAAGCACCAAGTTTGGACCCCCTGCGGCACCTCCTGTGAGCGCCGATATTTTGCGCTCACCGGGAAAGAAACACCGCTCGATAAGGGATCCGCTTTACCTGTGGATGAAGCCCCACCGGGCGTGTGGAGCACAGAGGAGCGCTCGGGTTTCTTCAGGGACAGAAGTGAAGTCTGAAAAAGGTGCAGCGCTCCTCTGAGGAACTCGTTTTTTTTCTGTTTTTTTTTTTTTTTTTTTTTTTTTTTCCTCCCCCAGCGTGCACAGCCTGTGCTGGGTTGGTGGAAAATGGGCACTCCGACTCCTTCCATCTGTGGAGGTATCCTCTCGCTGATACTCGCATGCCACCTTCTAACTGTAAGTGTGCTCAAACTTTCTCTTCCCTGTTTTTTTCTGGTCACATTGAACCGCTCATTCACCCACAGAAGTGACCTAGAAAGACTCCCGTGTCCCGTCAGAGGTCAAACCGGAGCTGCGTTTGTGGCCATTTAAAGGCAAAAGAAACGGCTCCTGTGTTGGTGACATTATTCATGTGGAATATACGGTGGGCTGGTGAAGCAGTGCCCGTGCTTTATGTGGTCTGAGTGGCTGACCCCAATCCAAAATATCTGCATGTAGCCGTAAAGATGCTTTTATATGACAAACTAGAAGCTCCCAGCGCTAAGTTTGTCCATAGAAACGAGCTATTCATAGATTCCCCTCGAGTCCATCTTTTAATAAACTCTTCTCATACTTTGTTCGGCTACACTTTGCCCACACCGGCTTTAGTTATGACCGGTCAGTGCACGCACGCATCAAGTGACTGATTTAAAAAGGGAGAACGAATTCATTGTGGTTATGGACGGGCTTTTACACTGAAAGACGCGGGTTCCTTCAAAATAAAAGCGGAGTTTTTACAAGTTCTAATCTGGTTTTATTCTGCCTTTGATTACTGTTACTCAGCATTAGTTGGTTATTTTCTATCAAAAATTGATAAATATGTTCTTAATCTTGAGGTAACTTGGGGTCTCCAACCTGTGGTTTCACTTTTTTGTCTTTTGCGAAGGGAGGGAGGAAAATTCACAAATGATATACAAGAAAAAACCTGCAGCATTATACGAAAAAAGGCAAAATTCTGTGCTAACAAAGCTGCACATTTACTAAAAAAAGAAAAATATAAGAAGAGACATAACTGTGCAAGTAAAAGTCTGAAAGCTTATGAGTAAAACGTTACAAATTTACGAGACACCTGCAGATTGATTACAGACGGCAGTAGAACGTTTACGAATATAAGAATTTTACACAAAGTTGTACATTTATGAGAGAAATTTTGAATTTAGGAGTCAGAAAGTTGTGATTTTGCAAGATAAAAGTTGCTCATTTGTGAGAAAAATCTGTACATTTAAGATAAAAAAAAATTTGCAAATTAAAGGAAAAATAGTTTAATAAAAGAGAAAACCCATATTTAAGAAGAAACACTTGCTTTTTACTTATGTTGACAGTCCAGTTTATGCTTTTAACATGCACTGTAAAATCCAAGTAACCTTACCTAGAAAAAAAGCATTTTAACTGATTCCCATGAAAAAAAAAATAAGAGTTCATAACACAACATAACAAAAATAATTTTTTTGTAAGTTGTCGTGTTTTTTCAACTGATTTAAGACAATTTTGCACCACTGAATCCGAAAATGACATCCGTTTCTCTCAGTCAGGTCAGGTTTTTATGCTAAGTTGCAAGCAGTTGTACAGTTGTACTGTAAATTGTATAGTAGACATTGATAAAGGTAAGTACATGTAAATTGAATGGTGCATCATCATTGTTCAAAATTCAGAGAATTTCAAGAAATAAAAAAGAATTTTGCATCATATAAAGCAAAAATACCCGTACATGTAAACAAAATCATAAAAAAAAACATGTGGCCATAGTTCAAAAAGTTGACCTGATTGAGCAAAACCAATGTGATTTTTGGATTCAGCACATCAAAATTGTCCTAAATCAGCTAAAAAAAAACCCTTAGACAATAAATTTGGTGTTGACCAGTGAAGCATTTGTTTTTTCTACTTAGTGTTTTCAGGGCAGTCACTGGGCCTGCTTTTTTCTAAGTCAAGTTAACTAATTGGATTTTACAGTGTGGCTGTTTTGCTCATCTTGAGGCTTAAATATGTTTTATGGCTCTATACTGATTTTTTTTAAAATTAAAATATGCTCAAGATGACTTGCTCTTTAATAGAATTTGATTACCCTTAATCAGTTATTTGATCTTTTTCACCTGTTATATACTATACATGCATAGGTTGGGTATTCATTGTGAGGAATTACTGACATTACAGCCTGAGAAGTTCTTGCTGTTCTATATCTGTCTTGTGAATCATATGGAGGATGACCACTGCCCCACTGCTGAGAATAGACCGCTTTCCTCGGCCCTTCGCAAATCCTGTCTGGTGTCTCACCTTTATGCCCCGCAATAAACAGAGCTGTCATGGTTGAGATATCTGTGGCACCCCTGTGCTGATTCGATCTGAAGCAAAATCTCTTTGAATGATGGGATGCAGCTGCGGCGGGCCAGCGAGTATAAATCTTTCACACGCTGGATCTAGTATATGAGCCTGACAAAAGCTATAGTGTTGAAATTTTGATGACTTCAAGGTTTATTTCATGTTGGGAGGTGAAGTGCTTAGGAGCATGAGCTTTCTATGTGAATGAATGTTTATGAATTAATTGGGTCTTCCAAGTTAACACAAGTTATGTATCATCGATCATCAGAAGTTATTGTATGCCTGTGGAGCTATCTTCACCTGTTGTATGCTGACAATGAAAGGTGACATGAGATGGCCCCAATAACAGCTACATAATTGAATTATCCGTAACCTCGAGTGTCTGTTTTTCATGTTACGCCTCTGAGCGACAGCACCCTGGCTCTTGATTGAATTAGGCACTCCAACTGGCGTTACTATGGGATCCTCCTCCTGTCACGCTGGAATGACAGGGTCATGTGCATCAACTCATACAGTCAAAGTCAATAAAAAAAACTCTCACTGGGTAAGAACACTCCATCAAAGAAGAATTGTTTTATCCCACTGTGAGCCACCAGCAGCACTGTTAGGGGGAATTATTCACCTCAGGCATTTTTACAGCTTTATTTTCATTAAAGGACAATAATAATGGTCTTTTTCAATCATATGCAAGCCAAGGAGGTCTGTTGGCTTTCTGGTGTGTGACATCAAACCAACCATGACTATTACAGTGGATAATTTTGGCACAGAGGTCTCTCCCAGTATAGACTGTCACTTGAATTCAGTGACAGTGGAGGGTAAAGCAATATCGGGGGAAGGGCAGCTCGGTTCCTGTTACTATACAGGCACTTAAGGCCCTTTTCCACTAGTACCTGTTTGGCCCTACACGCCTCTACACGCTTTTGTTTCCATTACAGCAGAGTACTGCTTGGGGTGGGTGGGATTTTTATACAACAAGGCTTCGCCACACTCCTGAGACTTAAAACACGCGACACAAGCAAAACACAGCATGGTGGCTTACGAGGCGACTGTGCAGTGTCTGGCTTTATTTGTCAGAGTGAAGGCAAAAAATGAGCGCCAGACAAGGGTACAGGCAGCGAGACAAAACACTCTGGAAAAGTACTGGAGCATTTAGGAAGCCATAGAGCCAAAGACGTGAGGATACGAACCAGATCACATATGAAGGTAAGCTAATGATTGCTAATGCTAGTTTGCTTTAAGTCCACCATACTACATTGTAATGTCTGCAAGTTATCACCATTAGGTACTAAAATATGTATGCTGTGTGTGTGTTTCAGATGGCTCTCTTGTGGGAAAATTACCGCTTCAAACAGTGGGTCTGGGCGTTCAACACAGCCTCTCACTGATGTTGCCCCAGCTTTACAAACGCTCAGCGGCTCCAGCAGCACTGAGTCTGTGGTGGTGTCATGGCAAAAACTGTTCAGCTGCCAAAACTTGATCGCCAGGTTGTAGTTATGGGGTTATATTAGCCATAAAATGTATATTTCAACAGGTAAACAGTACTGAGTTAGGTATAAGATATATTTAACAATTATGATGCATTTTAGGCCAAAAAAACTTGCTCTAGGATTAAAAGCAGTTAAAATAATGCAGTCACAAGGTTACATGGAAAATACTTGATTTACTGGATACATGTAGATACTATAGAAATATATATTCTCTGCATCAACAATGTACTATACATGTATTCATGTAGTATTGCACTGGGAATTTTGACAGTAAACCTTTGTACTTTTTGCAGATCTGTCTCCACTTTTGTTTTATATGTGAAGGTTACCACCAAGTGACATAAATTAAATACTAAAAGACTGGAAAAGCTGTCTAAGAACAATCCAGCAGTTTGAGAAATCACTTTTGGTTTGGCGTAAGTCTGTCAACAGAATTATGAACCATAAAGCAGTTTGTGTTGAAATGTTAAATCCCATTAAACCCTAGCCCAGCGGTGTCCAGTCATGTGCCATGGAGGGCCAAGACCCTGCAGGTTCTCTCTTCTACCCAGTTTCTTCAGCAGGTGTTTTCATTGATCAGCAGTAAGTGGAAGAAATTGGTAGAATCTGCTGTTGAAGACACTGGTTGAAGGTAAAGCCTGCAGGGTCTTGGCCCTCCATGGCACATGATTGGACACCCCTGCCAGTGTTTCCTCTGGCTTAAAGATCTTGGCACGGTGGCAACATATTTTTCCCTGGGGGTGGGGGGCAGTAAACATACCGGAATATGTTAATTTTATACTATTTAATTCTTTTTAAAATTTTACACAGTAACGTTGCATATGGCACTTACCATTTGAAGTATTGTACAACCGAGGCTTGAATATTGGGCCAGTTGGGGTCCCACCCAGACATCCTGTGTTTAGACTTTTTAGTGGTGTTATGTTTCTCTCCTTCCTCTGCCTGAACACTTGCCTCTCCTTGGCTCCTCTCTTCTGTCGCATCTTACCCTCTCTGAGCTCTGTCTAATTCAGGTTCTCTCTCTGTCTATGGTGGTAGTCAAACAGGTTAGAAAATATCAAGTGTCATGTTTTGTCCTGCAGGATTTTTTTGTTATGGTTTATATCAGAGGTGTCCAATCATGTGCTATAGAGGGCCAAGACCCTGCAGGTTTTCTCTTCTACCCAGTCTCTTCAGCAGGTGTTTTCACTTATCAGCAATCAGTGGGAAGAAATTCAGTGGGATCTGCTGCTGAAGACACTGGTTGGAGGTAAAGCCTGCAGGGTCTTGGCCCTCCAAGAAACATTCATAACAGTAATGTACTCATGCATACTTAAATTATATGATCAGGTGGGTGTAGTAACCAGAAATTCTACTCATGTAAAAGCAGTGCTTTGAAATTAATAATTAAAAGTAGACAACCAAAAATTTCTAGTTGAGTTAAGGGTACAAAGAGCACCCACTTAAAAACTTGAGTAATGACTTCAGTCTTGAAGGTTTGAGGTTTTTCCTCAAAAATTTATAATAATTTTCTTATAGTTTTCTACTTTTCTCTGTAAATCTATCTAAAGTTGAAACCATGTTCCTCAAATTTGTAATTTCCTCTTGTAAAATTGACTTTTCTTGTACATTTGAAACTTTATTATAAATTTGTGGATTATCTTATGACTAATTTTTGTCTGTTTTTTAAAATTACTGTTTTTTTTAGATAAATTTGAAACAGACTGGTAATTTTTTTTACTTTTTCCTTATAACAATTTACATTTTTGACCATAATTTTGCATTCAGAACAGAACAATAATTTAACTCTGACTACAAAGAAAAAAAAATTAATAAAATTGTATTTAATGAAATAAATTTACTTAAATGACCAAGGATGCCCTTATTTCTGTTATAATATTTCTTTATATTTATAGTCTCTCTCTTTTTTTTTTTAGAAATCTCACCACCTAGACAGCAGGAAAAACCTCCCTTATTTTGAAATCAAATGTTGACACGTTTAGTTTGTCTGAAGGCTGCTGATGGATTAAAGTAATTGACTTCATGAATTTCGGTCATCTTAACCTGCCAGGTACATAATGGGGAACTGTAGTGGACTCTAAAGACATAATTCACCACGATATGTGTTCATGTACAGAATGATCTGCTTAGGCAGTTATAGTTGTGTTCTCAGGCTTTCTCATCAGGCACCTCTCTAGACAGCCGCTGAAGGACCTCAGTTTAGAGTGAAAAGAGAGCTAGCGTTTTTAGCTGTTGCTTTTTGTCACTGCCGCTGGAGAATAAAAACGGCACGTCTGCTCGTGTGAGAAAAGAAAGAAATTGCCAGTCTCTTCATTCCTGCAAATCCTACAGGACATAACTTAATATTGTAGTGGCTGGTGAAATATATCCTCAGCAATTCATCAGTCCCCCTTGCCTTTCCCTTCATATGAAGCCGGCTGCATATGAATTCTAACCACATTTCTTAGCTAAGCGACTCTTCCATTATTGCTCCCACTTCCAGCGGGTTAAAACCAATGATAAATGCCTCCAGTGCTTACATACCTCTTATGATTTTTTTCCGCGTTTAAAGTACTTCAATAAACTCATGTCTCTGTCGGACAGTCGCGCTTAGCGAGAAGTGTCTCGCTAAGCTGACTGAATGGAAAACTCGTGTGAGCAGGGCACACACGCTTGCGGAAAGTCTTTGCTTCGTATATTTTTCTTAATAAATTCATATCTCCTTGGTGAGGCGGCCCACCACCGAGAAATGTTACCAGAGGAAACCCTGCCTGCCCCAACCCATTATTAGAAAATACAAATGCTAATATGGCCCAGAATTCCTCCATATACTGGTACTATCATTAAAGTGTGCAGTGTCTTCTGCACTGGCACATCCAGCAATACAGTCTTCAGTAAATAAAATAATTGTTTTTGGTTACTTTTTCTTAAAAATGAGCAATTATTTTCAGCATCACTGATAAATGGTTTGTACTGTTGACTCTTTTCACACCGGTGTCTTAACAGACAGACAACTTTTTTTTTTTTTTTACTTTTTCTTAACCCCTTAGCATTACTACCAATTTTCCAGGGTGGAAAAGTAGAATTTTGGTTAAGAAAAATCTTTCATTATTTACCATTACACACAGATAACATGGAAACATAGCACGGCTGGATTACCAAACTGTGTCTAAATATTTTTAGTAACGTCATGATTCACTGCATCACAAGATTTTGTTGGTCCAAAACTCCTCCCACAACCTGACCTTGATCTATAGACTTTTATAGGATGTTTGCGTAATTAGACTCCATAATAAATTCCAGTGTCATAACAGACAAAACACAATCATGATGCAAACACAGTCACTGGTTTATTACAAGTATCAGCACAATTACAGACTGTTTTGTTTCATATGTACACGTTAAAAAGCACTGGGGATGGGGAGACAGGGTCACACATGCCGGCCACTCATCGTGTTTACAAGCTTGCCCAGTTCAGCCAGGAAAGCTTGACTGAAGGCAGCAGTTTGTGTTATCTCCTCCCTTCGGAAGGCGACTCCTTGCTCCCTTGCTTCACGTGCGTCATTGGCAAGCCGGTTGATGGCCTGCATGTGCTGGGCAAGTGCTTCATGGTACTGTTCACGCTGCCGTTTATGGAGCCACACCTCGTCACCATGCATCTGGGCAAACACAGAGGCAAGGTCCGTTGTGGGGTGGCTCCTTTTGCTCTTGCCTAGATTAAAGAAATGGATGGTGGTTAGTTTAAGCAAGTTCAAAACATATATTGGGGAAATACACTTGTGAAAGCCAGTGGTTGGATGTGACAAAAATGCTTTGTTGTTGTATTTAAGCACAATTGTCATGTTGCTGTGCCTCAGTAAAGCAGATTTTGCAGGCACCAGGTTATGTTTAAAATAATTTGTTTTTATTATGGCCTCAGAAACCTGAATGAGTTAATATAGTCAGCTGACTTGAATCATTTCACTGAAGCACGTTGACTGCAAGTACATTTGAAAGTGAGTTCATGTGCTACATCAGTTTTTCAAAAACAAGAATTATATCAGTACTTCCTCCACCACAGCTAAAAATGGGACCAGGTTGTGGACCCCTGACAAGTGAGCATCCTAGGATCCACTCTGTACATGTACAAGTACATTTTCAATCCAGGGATTTATGGTGAAAAAGAAACGGCACAACAATACTGTTCCAACACTGTTTTGGGAAAATCCACAGAATAGGTATGTGGGTCTATTATGAGGCTTTAGGAAATTAAATGAACCACTTTATAAATCACTGGTTTGAAAATGCCCTTGTATATGTCGAGATTTTGGATCCTGAGGTCCACTTGACCTGTATCCATAAAAAAGACAACATGCCGTGGGAGACGGACCCCTGGCATGTGGAAACAGATTCTAGAAAGAAAATAGATACAACTTAATGCACAGCACCAAAGTGCAATGCGTACAGAAATCAGGTTTTTAACCAGGATTAGCATATTTCATCGTTTTGCTCTCACAAGCGAATACTTCAGACAAAGCAAGTGCGAATCAGCAGAGTTGGCTGCTAGCTAGCTAGCACTCCTTGCTAACATTCGTTAGCCAGGAGAGAACGGTGTTCTTATTGCTCAAAAAAAGTGAGCTTGCCACCAATAGGACAAATAAGCGAAAACCTGCACAATATCACAAAACACTTACCATCCATGGCTCTCTCACCTTCACCTTCAGCTTCTCTCTTCATTGTTTTAATGTTGTATCCGTGGGCTGTCCTCTGTTTCATTGCGGGTCGCTCCATCTTGCTCTGGATACTATTTTTTTTTTTTTTTTTTTTTTTTTTTTTTTTTTTTTTTGTTACTTATTTGTACCCGTAGGTAGACTTGGTTTGCAGTCTGGTGACAAGCCACCGGCTGCTGGTCGCTGCGTGCGCGAGCGCCCTAAACCTACATGTTTTTGGTGTGCGGGAGGAAACCGGAGAAATCCCGGAGTAAACCCGCGCAACACGGGGAGAACATGCAAACTCCACACAGCTCACTGTTGGTCGGGGGCTGGGATCGAACCCACGATCTCATGATCCCCGCGGTCCCCCGGCCGAGGGTAAAACTGTGCTGCCGCAGTGCTAAACCACTGCGCCACCGTGCACCACTATCGTCAGCAACCAAGCACAGAAGAGTCTGCACCTCTTCGTTGGACCACGAGGAACATTTCCGTGAAACCTGTGAAGCCATCTCTATTCCTGTTTACTCGCTGACTGTGTTTGCTCGCTGAACAATTTTGCAAATGGCGGTTCTAGATTCTGCAGAAGACGGCGCTCTCATGACGTTACGCTCTGACCAATCCATCAGTGGCCTGCAGTCTGTTGATGTCACATTTTAAGCCCGACTCAGCACAGTTAGAACCCCAGTGAAGTGGGTATGAAAAAAGTACCCGGTACCAGGTGCTAATGGAAAACCCTACAAATGGGGTAGAGTTGAGGCGAGTAGGGCTGAGTGGGTACTAGTGGAAAAGGGGCTTTATAGTCAGGACACTGTGTGTCATTGGCATGGAACCTTTCTATGTGGCATGTGCCTAAACCCTTCACCCCTCTGCTAAACATTAAGGTAGTGCCAGATTGATGATGTATTAAGTCTGTGTTACTCTGATTGGATGAAGGAGTTGGTCTTTCTGTGCTATGCTTTATTCCTGGTGTACAACTCCTATTCAGAATCAATGGGGGAACTCTCATGAGTTGCAAAGCACAGCAGTGCAAACATCAGCTCAGCTACATGGTTTGAACAGCAAAGGAGGCCTTCACCCCCTAAGGCCTATTCACATAATTACTTGAAGACTTTGCTCAGCAAACATCACATTGTTAAAAAATATAGCTCCAGGAGAAAGGCCATCTTGGCTGCTGTTGAGGCAGTGCTGCACAGAATTACCCACCCTTTCATATAGCCCATTGGTACACATGGTACCAATGCAGAGCAGAGAGAGCAGGCCGGCGGGCTGACATTTGTTGACTCTGCAGTGAGGTGTGACTGTGAGCCCATGTAGAGGTCGGAGAGGTCAGGACTGTGAATCTGATTCGCAACTAAAGCGGGTGATTTATTCAAGCCAAGCATGAACTGCTGCTACTCGGTTTCCTGAGTTTTTTTTGTGATTCATATGCAATCAGGCATATTGGGCTTAAAGACTTGATCCTGTTGCTCACCTTTACTGAAGCCGGGTGGTTTTATAAGACTTATTATTTGTCCCTTTTCTCACTGCATATTGCATTTGGGGCATGCCCAGGAAGTACTTTTGGGACGTAAAATTGGTCTCTTGCTTGTGAAGTCAGTCCAGCCTTGACATGACTAACTTATCAATGGAAGCTTAAACTGTATTACAACAGTTAGTTTAGACTGAGCAATCTGATTGGACAATAGGGATTACAGGAGTTACTATATTCCGAGATAGTTGCACCTGGACGTTTCACCGAATATGTATCACTCCACTTGTTTTGATAATTAAATTTGGTAATTAAATTAAATTTAATTAAAGTTCATATTAGTGGCTTCTTATATGTACAAAATGTGATATTGTGTTGGATACCTTAATTTCCACAGTGAGGTGCTATTTGAAAAGGGACTATAGACAGTCCTAGTCCAGACCTCTCTGACCCGGAAAAAATAAAACGGACAAGCTAGAGTTGGATTTATTGACTCAGTTAGCAAACCATAATATCTTTGTTGTGATGGACTTTTTATTTCATCTGAAAATCCCAAAAAGAAGTGAGCAAAGTGTGCCAAAGTCAAATTGCTAGCATACTAGCTAGCCACCTACGCAATCTCTCGGACACCCACAGGTGACTGGTATATATTATAAACACTGACTTTTGCACTTGACAATATTTAATTTGTTTACATGTGTGTGAAATGACAATAGACTTACTCCTTTCTGTGTTATGCTGATTGAGGTGCTTAGCAACAGTTAACTTGCTAGATTTAGAATGGACTATTTTTCTCGCTGGCACAAAATAACTGCTTAAACAAACAAATCAGAATATTTTGTCCAGTATTGTTGTCATTTAATAAATTGTGCTAGTGGAATTGTTATATAAAAGCAATGTTACACTTGAGGTCTTGCGGTATCATGAATATAGAAACTGCAGTCATGTCTTTGGCCCTCCACTTCACATTGGGCCTACGACAAATCACCAGTTACTATATTCATCGATACAGCACTCCCTCTCTTGTAATATTGCTTAATTATTCATCAGTGCTTCTGTTTTATGTCTCTTTTATTCAGTTGTTCAAACAGTACTGCTCAACTTCTATCTTTGAACATCTCCCTTTGGTGTTTTTATATTATACTCTTGTTTTCAGTGGGCATTCCTAGCAACAGATAATAAGATAAGATAAAATATGGGGAAATGACATAAGGGCAAACTGGCTAAAACGGATCAATTCCTCCATCGTGTACAATGAAATAAAGGGAAGAAATAACTTGTTTGAAGTGTAAATTATAACTTAAAAGGTCAAAGAGTTATAATCTTCTTGGACTGAGTTAAATTATCCAAGTGGTTTTAGATTTAGGGAGTTCAGATTGCATTGATATGCAAGTAGGGCTGTGCAGTTTGACCTTAAATCAGCATCATGGCTAACTGAACCTTTCATGTTGGTTTTGTTTTTTGTCTTTTTTTTCCCACCTCCTTTCCTCTCCCTTATAGTTCACTCATAATTAAGGAATATTAGACTAGAGTGTGGTATCAGTGAATATATCACTGCAGTGATTTGGCCGTAAATGAGCATAACATTTTCACACACATGTAACCAAATTAAATACTGTTCAGTACAGAAATCAGTGTTTATAATACATACCTCTTGAAGGTTTGTGGCTCTCGCGCCAGTGGAAAATTAGCTTGTTAGCTGCCTTGGGAGAGTTTTTTCCACATTCATGATAATGTTATCACCATATTGGGATTACAAGTCTCTGATCGGGCCCTTAAATCCAACTTCAGCTTGTCATTCCCACCAACAGTGATTTAGCTTTGGGGCTTTTACGTGTTAGCTCGAATAGGTTCATTTTGTCTTCCTTTTAATTATTAGTTTTTTGTTTTTCTTATTTCAGACAAGAATAAAAAGGAGACGTTTTTACCTTTACATGTTTTGACTGTCCACTGCAGTGTTCCTCAGAAGTTTCAGCTGATTGCTGTGAAGTGTCATTTATCAGCCGTCTGTCTTAGGTGGGGCCAGCCCAGCAGAACTGTCAGATCCACTGGGCCGGCCCCGCCTTCCGCCGTCCAATGGTTTCTGGAGAATGTAGTCCCAGATGTGGAAAAGCATAAATGCCCCACACATGATGTCATTTCACTATTCTCAAAGACCCCTGTTGATGTCACACTACACATCGTGCAAGAATGACAGAACTCATAAAACACGCACAAATCTCACAGTTGATGACATATCTGGATTATTACAATTTGTTGCAAAATCCATCTATTTTCAATACAGAGAAATAATCTACAGACAAAAAGAAGGATTAGCAATGGGAGACCCACTATCAGATCCTCCATGAAAAAGCTGCTCATGATGGTTTTTTGCTTATCAGAAAACAACAAGGGGGTTTCAAATTAAGAAAATGACATTAGAGTCTCTTGCTCAGACGCTAATAACACAGAAGTCTCCAGCTCTGGGGTTACCAATATAGGAGTTGGTAGTCCAGAAGCGAGCAACAGCAAAACACAGACCTCAAGGACAGCAGATTGCCCCCCCCCCCTTCCCGACCTCTGAAACGACGGGAGGAGGTCCACCGACCCCAGGAACTGCAATGGGTGGAGCAGACTGCTCGTCCTCAGGAACTGCAATGGATGGAGTGGACTGCTCGCCCTCAGGAACTGCGATGGGTGGAGTGGACCGCTCAACCTCTTGGATGGTAGGTGGGGCGTGGTCCTCCTGCGGCGCCATTCTTGATACGGCCACCTCGGATGAGAAAGGGAAACAGGTGGTCAGTGAGGTGATATCACAGTCATTAACAGCAGAGACTGGTGGGAAGAACCCCAAAACTGGTGAAATTTGTGCTTGGGTCCCCCCACCTGAAGTAAGGCAAGTTCTTTCTTTAATGGTGGTAGAAAATGAATGAAAGGGTACTTGCCTTAACTCCTGGTCTCCTGCTGCTGGGGTGACCACCTCAGAATGCGTAGCTGATGCTGAAGTGTGCCCCTCCAGCTGAGCAGGAACTGGGTGAGGAGACATGTGTAACAGGACCAGGGAACGTCTCACAGATGGCACTGGGTCCCGTAATGCCGAAACCAGAGAATGCTCTGTTGTCAGCACAGATCTCGGCAAGTGAGAAACACTCCCTCCCTCTCTCTCTGGAATGTGGCTGTGGAGCTGGGGAGAGGCGGGCAGGAACAGGTGGGTTGAAAGAGGCTAAAGTCAGGGCTGCGGCTGGAGAGGAGACCCCTGTATTTGGTGAGACAAAAGCAGACCGCTCCTCCACCTCTGGCGTGAAGGAGTATTCATCCGATTGCAGGAACTCGTGGAGGAAAGCAGGAATGTTCTGCCTCCAATGGGACTTCGCTGCTACTAGCTGATGAGCCCCCTCCCACGCCATCTCCACCATACCACATTCTGCCCTCCCTCCATCCGCAGGCAAAGCTTGTAGCACTCTCCCAGCTCCCTGATGAGGTCTTGCAGCTCCTTGGGGTGGGTGACGTCCTCAGGCATTAGGCTCAGAGAAGAGGAAAAAGGAGAGGCAGGTGAGATTGACAGTATGGGAGCAATAGCAGAGATTACAGCAGAGCCAGGTAGAGAGAACTCAGCAGCGGTTGGTGGCTTCTGCCGAGTGCCCTCCCCCCCCCCCCAATCCATCAGGGACAAGACAAGATCTGTCATTAATAGGTGTTAAAAATGAGAAAATGGTACTTGCCTTGTCTACCGCTCTGCTGCTGCTGCTGAAACACCACACAACTCCCTCTGGGCAGCTGCGGAGATGTTCTGGCAGAGGGCTATAGGGGTTTTAGCTGGAGATGGGGTGGAGCACTGGGAGGAATGGCGTTGAGGCTCTCCTTGCTTCTCCACCACAGTCCTAGATGGTGAGGTAGACCGTGGGATGCCGCAGATGTGAAGATCCTGTACCCATGGGAACACCTTCAGATGCGGGGTGCGCTCCAGCTCAAATGCTGCTGCTGTCTAGAGGCAACATTCCTCTTCTGGGTTGATGGTACTGAGGGCCGCAGCAACAAACTCCTGTAGTCTGATCATGGCCTGGAACTCCTTCTCAGTCAGCAGCACCAACCTGGCCATAGCTAACAAGAAATTGGATGGGTCCTTACTGGCGGTGTCCTTCTGTCATAAAGTTTGCTCCTTCAGAGCATAGAATTAAGGTCCCAAACGCCAAACTTCTAATTGTGGATATTTATTAATGAAAACACAAAATAAGCTGCTCATGCGCAGAAATAAAATGCAATAATGAACCAAAGTGACAACAGCAATAATCCAAACAACGTAGTGTAGAAACGGAAGTTAACACAAGGACGCTGCGGGGATAAATGCCCGCTGCTAGCATATATAGGAAAAACTGTAATTGGAAAAACGAGGGACAGCTGTGACAAATTAAAACATGAGAGGATGAGGCTAACACGGGAGATGCTACGCTAACCAGAACTAAACAAAGGCTACTGTCAAAATAAGAATCCATACAGAAATGATAATAATGAATGACAAAAACGATACTAATAATAAAAAAGAGTCCAAACACGGAACATAAGGCACGGATAGGGTCTAACCCTGTCCAGATCATTACAGGTGTTGCTCATTGGGCAGAGTCAAGTGGACAGACTACATACAAAATGTCACCATCGTAAGAACAGAACAGCATCATGATTTAGATAAGGTCATTCAAAACAGGCAGCTAAGATTCCTAGGTCATGCTTTAAGATCAGCGTATCCCATACACCAGTACATCTTGTACAAAGCTCCATATGGCACAACTTGGAAAGACAGGCGTCAAACAACTTTTGTCCCTTATATACAACAACTGACAGCAAAAGCGTTGATTGAACTGCTGGAGTTTCACAAGATTGTGAAAAGTGGAGACAAGGGGTCGTTGAGCTGGTCAACCTACAAACCCCCCTGTCATGAGGCTGAGCACAGTGTTTTCACCGTGCTCATGCTGTCACTTTACTTATAGTTATTCAGTGTATTCCCTCAACTTTGTGTGATTGTTTCTTGTGTATTATTTTACTGTGAGTTGGTTTTGGTTATTATGGTTCCGTTTGACATGAGCTCCCCACCTCTTCCTCCAGACACTCCTATTTTGGTAATCATCTTGTATTTGTAGTTCAGTCTATTTCCTGTTCAGTAATTAGGTCAACTTGCCCGCTCATGGGATCCACACCTGCTGTCATTTGCCTTAATTGATTGCATGCCCTATTTAATGATTGTCTGTTTACTTACTCCTTATTGGAACCTCATCAGTGTTCCCATCAGAACCCCTTCCCTGTTCTGATGTGTATTCAGCTTGCCTACTACCTGCTCACCTCAATTGTAAGTTTATTTTTGTGCACGGTTTGGACTTTGTGTTTGCTTAATAAATACCACAGGCTGCAGTTCAGTGCCTGGGTCTCTTCTCTCTGCCCTGAAGGGGTGATTCATGACAGTAGGCTCCAACCACATTGTGACCCAGCTGCTGTAGTTTGTGGTTTTTTCACTCACCTGTTTTTTTCCCTGGAGTGTTCGTCATGTCCCCAGCATGCCGGCCTTCTGCCAGTAAAGGAAGATTGGCAGCTTGGTCCCCGAGCCTGGAGGAGGAGTGGGCCTCTGAATTCATTCAGGACTTCATGGACGAAGCTCTCGCCTCCCGTAGCCCCAAGAAGATCTGAGAGAGTGTGAGTGCAGTGGTCGGGATTGTGGAGGCGCACCCTGGGCTGAGGAAGTATCCCCAATTCACGGAGCTGGTGTCCACGGTCTCCTCACTTCAGCAGTCATTCCCCAGGCTGTCGAAGGGGCCGCTTCCAGCGGGGCCGACGCAGAAGCGCTCTCCGCGGCAGACATCCTTTTCCTACCCTGTTCGCCCGTTCCTGCTTCCACTCCGCTGGCTCCAAGATGCCGCCATTCAGCTTCGGACTATCGGAGGAACGCCTCCACCTCTGTCAGCAGTTTTCCCCATGCCGAGCCAGACAATCCCCGCAGCAGTTCCTCCCTCCAGTTCTTCTTTGCTGGCTGTCCCTTCAGCCCCTTTCTCCTCCTTTGCTACTGTGATTCCTGTCTCCTTGACGTTTCCTTTTACTGCTGAGGGTCAGGTCGTCTCCTTCCCACCTCCGCCCATCTCCTTATCCGCAGGGGTGGCTCCTCCATGATCTTCTGAGGGGCCCACGACCACAGTAGCCACGGAGAGGGCTGATTCCAAACCGGTTGCAGCAGAAACCATCATGCCCCGGGAACTGAGGCAAGTGTTTTTTTCATTCTCATTCACCAAAATATGAATTATCTTGCCTGATTCATGGTGGTGAGGCTCAGCCTGTGCAGTCCTCTGAGTCCTCACCACCTGCTGCAGCCGTAAATTCCTCACCTGTTCTCTTCATGTCTCCTCCTCTGCCCCCTGAGTGTCCGCCGGTCCCAGGATTGAGCCACTGAACGATGGAGGAGCCTGCGGCCTTGGAGGACCTGGTACCAGCCCTGCATCCATGGTCCAGACGGAGGGAGAGCACTGTCACTGAGCTGAAGCCTGCACAGACGAATGAACATCCCCTGGCTTCAGCGATGCAGGATCTAGCACCAGCAGGGAGACGACCTCCTGTTGCCATGCCGGGTGAGCCACCTGCGTGGTTCACTTTGCTGGGGGGTCCCAGGACTGCATCAACCACCATTCCTGCTGCAGGGGCTGCCGCAGCAGAGCTGAAGCTGGACCTCCAGAATGCCAGGCCCAGGACGTCGCCGCCTGGATTGATGGAATCCTGGACGGTGGTGGAGCTTGAGCTCAGGCAAGTGCTCTCCTTTGTTTTCACTGTCTCTGTTTTGGAGAGATCTTGTCTAGCTCTTGGTGGGGAGGGCCAAGTGCAGCCCTCAGCTGCACCTGAGTTCACCTCGCTGGGCTTTTACCCTTTTTCCCCAGCGAGCCTTTCCCTAGGGTCACCGAGGATGGTCCAACTTCATCAGAAATCTTCATGGGTCCAGCCTCGCCACCCGAGATCTCCACGGGTCCAGCCCCTCCAGCTGAGGTCATCGCGGGTGCACTGTCCCAGCTCGAGACCTTCGTGGGTGCAGCTCTCCTATCGGCTGAGGTCTTCACTGCTGCTCCGTCCCAGCCCGGGACCTCTGTGGGTGCTGCTCCCCCTCTAGCTGCGGTCGTTGCGGATGCTCCGTCCCAGCCTGGGACCTCCATAGGTGCTGCTCCAGCTCTAGCCGAGGTCTTCACGGGTGCTTCATGCCAGCCTGGGACCTCCGTGGGTGCAGCTTCCCCATCGGCTGAGGTCTTCGCAGGTGCGCTGTCCCCACCCAGGACCTCCATGGGTGCAGCTCCTCTCCAGTCCGGGCCTCCGTGGGTGTTATGTCCCAGTCAGGGGCCGTCGTGGGTGCTGTGTCCCAGCCTCAGACCAATGTGGGTGCTGCACTCCAGCTTGGGTCCACCAAGGGTGTCACGCTCCAGACCGGGGGCCACCGGGGGTGCAGCTCTGTCCCAGTCCGGGACCACCGCGGGTGCAGCTTCGCTCCAGTCTGGGACCACCGTGGGTGCAGCTCTGTCCCAGTCCAGGGCTAGCGCGGGTGCAGCCACGCTCCCGTCTGGAGCCACCGCGGGTGCACCTGCACCCCAGCCTGGGGCCACCATGGGTGCTACTATGCCCCAGCCCAGGCCTCCATGGGTGCTGCCTTCTCCCAGTCTGGAGTCACCGAGGATGCTACGTTCCTGTCCAAAATCGCCTTGGCCCCTCAGTTCCCATCCAACTCCATCGTGGTTTCCCCTCTTCTTGAGGCCACCGAGGGTCTTGTTCCTTCACCTGAGGTTCCCGTCGGCCGGCCATCCTTTCCTCTTCAGCCTTCCTCACCACCATTTTTCCCCGCTGGGTGGCCACCTCCTGGACTACTCTGACTGTTCAGGTGGCTGAAAGACTCTAGGAGGCTGCCCGACAGAATGTGCCGCTGGGTTTGGTGGCCCACATTCTCCGGTAGTCACCCAATTATTTCCATCATGCCATCAGCCAGGTCTGGGACTTTAATCGTCCATTGAAATTATCCAGCTCTCCAGTCCAGGGGGCCTAGGTGCCTGGTTTTTCTTTGGATGCGGGTCCTGAGCGGGCTTCTTGTTTTTGTTCCCACAGAGCCTGGTTTCCCCCACCGCCCTCCCAGGTTGGTTTATTGATGTACTTCTATTGGGGAAGGGGGTTCTTTCTTTTCCTTTTGATGTTACCCTGGGGTATCTGGATTCCACCCCTTGGGGGGGGGGGGGGGGGGGTTCTGTCATGAGGCTGAGCGCGGTGTTTTCACCATGCTCATGCTCTCACTTTACTTATGGTCATTCAATGTGTTCCCTCAGCTTTGTGTGATTGTGTCTTGTGCATTATGCTATGCATTATACTGCACGGTGGCGCAGTGGTTAGCACCGCGGCAGCACAGTTTACCCTCGGCCGGGGGATCGCAGGGATCATGAGATCGTGGGTTCGATCCCTGCCCCCGGCCAACAGTGATCTGTGTGGAGTTTGCATGTTCTCCCCGTGTTTGCGTGGGTTTACTCCGGGATTTCTCCGGTTTCCTCCCACATGCCAAAAACATGCAGGTTAGGGAGTTAAGGGGCGCTTGCGCATGCAGCGACCGGCAGCTGGTGGCTTGTCACCGGACTGCAGAACAAATCTACCTACGGGTACAAAATAAGTTAAAAAAAAAATAAAATTATTTTACTGTGTGTTGGTTTTGGTTATTATGGTTCCGTTTGACATGAGCTCCCCACCTCTTCCTCCAGACACTCCTATTTTGGTAATCATCTTTTATTTGCAGTTCAGTCTATTTCCTGTTCAGTAATTAGGTCAACCTGCCCGCTCACATGATTCACACCTGCTGTTATTTGCCTTAATTGATTGCATGCTCTATTAATGACTGCCTGTTTACCCACTCCTTGTTGAAGCCTCATCACTGTTCCCTTCAGAACCCCTTCCCTGTTCTGATGTGTATTCATCTCGCCTACTACCTGCTCACCTCAATTGTAAGTTTATTTTTGTGCACGGTTTGGACTTTGCATTTGCTTAATAAATACCACAGACTGCAGTTCTGTGCCTGGGCTTTTTCTCTCTGCCCCGAAGGGGCGATTCATGACACCCCTGCCCCCCGACTGGTGATGATGCAATGTTTTGCTCTCTTCTGTTTGAATATATAATATTGCTGGTAATATTACCTTTTAGCTTAAACTCTGTCTCCTACAAATAAGTTGGTTATGATTGAATCCACAGCTTGGTAGACCTTTAACAGTTAAATCTTTGTGTATGTAGTGTTTGATGTTTTGTATTTTGAGCAACCACTGGCTTTCAGATAAAGTATGAAACAATCTGCATTTCAAATGATAGTTCCAATATTAAACTTGATCTGCTTTTATTATTATTATAAAAGTTTACAGGATCTATAACATGGCAATAGATTGCTTTGCATGTAATATCATCACTCTGATGTCAGTGATTCAAAGTAGTTTTGAATGTTGTCTTATTGTTAGTCAAATATTAGTTCACAACCAGCATTATCTTACTTTTATCTACACAAATACTGATACACTTGTACTTAACTTTTTAAATTAACTTTTACTGCCAGTAAGTAGGTTTTTTTTCATGAAAAACTGGGAAATTGCAGAAATGTAATATTGAAGAATATTCAAAAAGTAAAATCAAAGTTTAGACCCCCAGTTCAAAGGATGCATTTCTTATTACACAGTTGTGAAATAGGTTTAAAATTTTATTGGCGTCAAAATGGTAATTTGAATACATGTTAATGCCTGTGCAGCCTTAAAACTGCAGAGATCCTTTGTAATGGATCGAATGTATTTCGATCTGCACCCCACCCTTCCCTCGGGGCACACCTATATGCAGACACACACAGACTTTTCACAGTGCTGTGTGCCTCTAAGCCGTGGTGTGCTGTGCTTTCATGCCCTATGTTGCGTCCAGGTCAGATAGAAGAGCCGACTCCAAACACAGCTGCACCTCAGCTGGTACAGCAGCAACGCTGTGCATGTGCTGACTTGAAGCTCATATACTGTATGTAGCACCGGCTGTAACTAAAATCCATCTCTTTCCATTCACACCTCTTCACACATTTACATTTTCCCTGTTTGAAGTGCTCATGTGTGGAAGTCTTGTGCTTCAAGTAACAGAGTCACAAACAGAATATGTGGTTTTTCCATCAGGTGAAGTGCAGTTCTGTGGTTAGGTGTGACTCTGTAATGTCCTTGTGTTCAATATAAACACACTGATATCTTTATTTAGTTTTTTTCCACCAGTGCACATCTTTTATGACAGTCTGAGATGGTACCTTTGTGCTAAATGTCTTCCTTTTTTTTCTTCATTCTAAACCCTGTAATCGGATGTTTTTGCTGCACAACAAGCACTTAAAGGATTTCCTGACAAGAATCATAAAACGAGCTTGTTAGAAGTTGAACAAAGATCGATCAAACAGTTAAATGCCATCCCTTGGGACTTTTGTTTTGAGTGACACACATACTGTATATCACTCTTCATTTCTGAGTTATGGAGCTGCAGGTGCAATAAAGCCAATAGGGTTCATGGCGAGGTCATGAGATGTCTTGAGGACGGAGCGCTGTCATCACAAGTAATAAACTATGGATAGTTGTCAGAAACTACTTAAGTGATCATTCCCTTCTCCCACCACACATTCTCATGGCCTGTAAGAAGTACAGCAGATTGGAGAGTAACAGATTTGGTTTGGGGCATGGGTAATGTTTAAACTTTTTTCTTTTTTAAAAAAGTCATTCTTTGTAACATAAACTGATCTTTAAATAGTTGTAATTTAACTGGTAGTGATGGTCACCCTGGTTCAGTGGAAACGGTGAGCTTTAAATGTTAACAGGAGTCACTCATCTATCTATAAATGCAGCAAATCTCTGTCTGTGTGTTTGTGTGTCTGTCTGTCTGTCTGTTCCACGCATATCTCTTGAACCGTTGGTCAGACTGTCCTCAGATTTTAAACGTGCTTTCCTGAGGGTACGAGGGTGTGCATCCCTGAGTATGGAGGTGTTCAGAAAAAATATGTAATTATTATTAATAAAAGTTTTCACTTCTACCGCTGTTATTATTCTGATGTAGTGCCCTCACCATTCCACACAAGGCCGTACGCACTATTCCACACGGGGCTGCTAGGTATCGATACTTCGATACCAGGTAGTCGATACCTTTTGACTGTTATTTGTTTTGCTGCCCTGTTTCTCCTAATTCATTTTGCCTGATCACCTTTTACCCGCCCCTCATGGATCGTCACCTTATCGTGGTGGTGGGTTTGCGTGCCCCAGTGATCCCAGGAGCTATGTTGTCCGGGGCGATTTGCCTCTGATAGGGTCACCCAAGACAAACTGGTCTTGGGTGAAGGGTGAGATTAAGAATGATCCAACAGACTCTAATGATAAATTCTAGATCAAGGATTCAGTGTACTCCGCCCGGTATGGGGTTACCGGGGCCCCACCCTGGAGCCAGGCCTGGGGGAGGGGCTCGATGGCTACCGTCTGGTGGCTGGGTTTCCACCCATGGGACCCGGCCGGGCTCAGCCCGAAGGAATTACATGGGTCCGCCCTCCAATGGGCTCACTACCTGCAGGAGGGATCATGGGGGTCCGGTGCTATGTGGATTAGGTGGCGATCAAAGGCGGAGACCTTGGCGGACCCAAAGAACGAGATCGCGGATACAAGCGGCTGAAATGAGCTTTCTCTGTAGGATTGCTGGACGCACCCTCAGAGATAGGGTGAGGAGGTCAGTCATCCAGGAGAGGCTCAGAGTAGAACCGCTGCTCCTCCACATTGAAAGGAGTCAGTTGAGGTGGTATGGGCATCTGATTAGGATGCCTCCTGGATGCCTTCCACTTGAGGTGTTTCGGGCACGTCCCACTGGGAGAAGACCCTGGGGCAGACCCAGGACTCGGTGGAGAGACTATGTCTCCCAGCTGGTCTGGGAACACCTTGGTATCCTCTCTGAAGAGCTGGAGCAGGTGGCTGGGGAGAGGGAAGTCTGGGCTTCTCTGCTTGAACTGCTGCCTCCGCGACCTGGACCTCCGGAAAAGCGGTAGAAGATGGAAGGATGGATAGACCTTTTACCCACTGTTTTGCCATTTTAATCACAGGCGAAGCCATGCTAAGTAGGCATTAGCCAACGGAGCTAACTGCTGGAGGACCGTTCCTTGCTAGGTAGTCGATACTTTGGTATCGATACTTTTAAAAATATTGCGATACCACTGTGTCGATACAAAACGTGCAATTTGTTTTCACTTCTGAGAGTTTTATGCATTGAAGTTATGTTTTGTTTTGTTTTTTTTTAAGTTGTATGCATTAACCCCTTGCACTCTGGTCAATTTCCCTAAAAACGCCAAAAAATAACGTACCCAAAGTAAATCAAAAGCTGTTCTTCAACCCTTTGCAGCATCTTCATGGGGTTGGTCTCATTTAAAAGAAAACACTTTGAATTTTTTGGCAAAATAGTCATAATGTCTCTAAGTGCTCCGGCCACTGAGTAACAGTCATCTAAACATACTGAACTTGAAGAAAATAAATTTCGCCTGGGTGTTTTTTTGGATACAAATGCTTGCAAATAACACACAGCTTCAGATACTGGCTGGAAAATGCAACAGAAATGTAGAACCAAGTGTTATCCAGCTGAGGTCAAAATTTTGTAACAGTACCACAAAAAATGAATATATTACACAGCTTTTTTCTTAGGTTGTTCCCAGGCGTTTTTGAACTGTGCCAAATTGTGCCAAATGGCACAGTTTGGAAAAACGTCTGTAACTTTTGAATGATTCAATATAGAAGCTTCATCTTGGGCTCTAATGAAAGGTGAAGGGCTGTGTGTGTGTGTGGAGGGGGTTGTTTATTCATGAATGAATGAATGAATGAACAAACAAGCCCCCACACACAAAGAAGCATGCCACGTAAAAAATGTGTGGCTTTTTTTTTTTTACAAGAAAAAATAACCTACAGTGCACTAAAAATTATACTAGAATATAATTGGCATCATACTGGGGATTCTAAATTGTCCTTAGGTATGACTGTGAGAATGAATGGCTGTCTGTCTCTCTGTGTTGGCCCAACGATGGACTGGCGATCTGTCCAGGGTGTACCCTACCTCTCACCCAAAGACGCTGGGATAGGCTCCAGCGCCCCCGCGACCCGAAAAGGATTATGCGGAAGAAAATGAATGAATGAATCTGTAATGTAAAAGATAACAACTCCCACCCCACCCCCGCTACAGAGGACGGACATCGCCCATCGCTACATGACAGAAAGCGGTGACGGTGCGCTGCGGTCTACTACGCACAGTTGCACTAAAATATCTGCAATCCGCTACAGAAGAGTAGTGGGGGGGGCGTTCGCAACATGACGGACCCGGACCGGAGCGGTTCGGGTCTGTCATGTTGCGATAACGCACAGTTGTAATTTACCGATCGGTCAAAAGTCATTTGGATTACAATTTTCAGGGATAAAGAATAATTTAGCTTATAACACTTACCTGTCCACAACAGCAGTGTCGCTGGCGAACTTCTCTTCCTCATTGTCAGACGAACATGACGCTGGTCCGCTTGTTACGGACTCGTGGTTCTGGTCACGCGACCCGGTCAAACCATAATTCATTGCGGTTTTGCGCTTCCATGATTGCGGTTTTGACGCACGATTTTTCAAAACAAATAAGAACAGTAGTTAGAAAAAAAGACTGGCGAATGCCTATGTGTCACCCAGCCTTACACAAAACAGCTTTCGAACTTCTGTGCTTCAATTGGCTGGCTGTATTCGCAGCCGTTGGTAGGCGGGTCCTTCTTGCTAGGTTTTCAGTCATTGGTTCTTCAAGGTTTCAGAAACCCAATTCAAGGCTCTTATTAGTCGAATGAGAGGTCAGTCACATCTAAACCAATCAAAGCACTCCTTTGGCTTTCTGTTCGCGGCTGTGTCTGTAGTGGAAGAACGGAAATGCAGCTTTTTTTTTCAGTGCGCTCTAGGACGCAGCGCCCTCGTGCGCTCTAGGACGCAGAGACGTGTCCACCCGTGGTACACTGGAGTGCAAGAGGTTAAAGTTATGTGTGTAAACCGATGAAAAACCAGCCCAGGCATAACAGACGATCTGCCCTGTCACATGATTATGGCAACCTATCAGATGTCAGAGCCAAAGACACTGCACACTGCGCAGCCTCATTCATGCTCATCCTCCCTCAAGCCTTATTCATGCTGCATTTCCCCTGTCAAGCACTCACCGACTTCCTGCCCGCGGTAATACTAAGCAGCATAATTTTGAAAAATAAACAAAATGAGCACTATTTAAGTTTGTAAAATAATAGTGTAAAAATAAATAAATAATAAAATTAAAATTAAAAAAAACATTGCATTGTGGAAAAAAAAATTACACATATATGCTGCTTGGTATTACCATAGAATTTGGATGAATGGTGAAACATTTCAAAAGTAAAAAATATTTGAATCCAGTTGACTTGACTGAGCTTTCATACAGCATACTTACCCGCCTGGATTACTGCGATTCTTCAGTAAATTAAGAAATTGAATTAATTTTGTATTCATTATTTTTATTATAATTGAAAAAAAATCCTTTTTTTAAACTTTTATTTGCTCATTCTGTTTTATTATCATTTTACAAGCACTTCTTTTCATGTATTTATGTTCAGGACTTTTATTAATATTTTATATTGCCGTTGCAACAAAGTTGTTAAATGAACCTTATATCTGTAAATTTCTGCATTATATTTTACATTTACGTTGATGTTTGTTAGGGCTGCCTGACTTATTCTGCAAATTCCATGAAATTGTATGGATTACAAAGTGTTTCAAAACCCTTGAAATTACTTGAATTTACAGTTTCTTAATATTTCATGTCTTTAAATAATTAAACTCCACTACTTGCAGTGTCGACCTGGTTACACTGCCATCCACCACTTTATCGGCAGAGATACAAGGAGATAAATTGATTGGCTTATTAGTTATTTGCCTAAGCTCCTAAAACCCGGCAATTCATCTTTGTCATCTGTAGTTGGCATTATATTTTATCTCATATTTCTCATACTATACACAACACTCTCTTAAATCCTGCTGTTCCATAGAGTGGACAAGTGGAGCTGTAAAATATCACATGTTCGTGGGTGTGACCTTCCCATCCTCTCTGGCCCACTTTCAAGCACAGCCTACATTTGGGCCTGTAAAGCCTAATTGGCCTACCTGTTTCAGACACAAATTCTTGCTTTCTACAGGCATGCACTAGTCATGATAAGAAGAACAAAAGACCTTTAACACACTTGGTACCAACTCAGACTGACTCTCCTCTTTTAAACAGCCTTCTTCAGTCTTTTCACCAGGTTTTTCCCAGGCTTGCTTGCACTTAAGAGATTCATTGAAATGCTAGGTTTACTGTATTGCACTTTCTCTTTGAAGGTACACCATAGTTGTCTGGGCACCACTGAATTGGCCATTGTGAGAGAGGCATTGATGGGAAGCTGCTGCATTGTCTTGTGTGGTCCTTCACAACTTATAAAGCAGCTCTGATGGGGGTCTCTGCCCTTTTCACTTTTCAAGTTGTTTTTTTTTCCCCTTTGGTACTTAAGGTAAAGGATTGTTTTCACCCTGTCGCCCACTGATCTCTTTCATAGGAGCTATGATGGCAGGAATTGGGAGACACCACTAATAACCAGAATACATATAATTCCTCTGTTTTCTGCCAGAATTGCAAGGCTTAAATTTTTTTTCAACCAGATAGCATCTCACTCCGTGAGATCAAACCTGTAGATTGTCTCTACTTCCACTTACTGTGCAGCAAGTCTCAACCTGAGAAACAAAAAGGATTCCACCATTGCATGACTTTATAATAAGGAGACACAAATTCACATAAGCTGCTGTTAAACCCTTAATGTTCACAGAAGGAGGTTGGCAAGTGGAATTTCTGCAGGCTTCAGGGTTTTGAGTTACTCACTGAAAAGTAAACAGTGGCTTTCCCCTTTCTTCATGCTTTTGATTTAATTCAGAGGACTATTTGCAGGTTCCGAGACAATTCAGCTGCTCTCCAGGAGCTGTAGTAGCAAAGGACTTAAGCAAATAAATGGAGTCTGAGATTAGCAAGACTTTGGTGTAGAAAATGCAGGATACTGTATTTATTTTGTATTTTTTATTTATTTAACCTTTATTTAACCAGGAAAGACTCGTTGAGATTAAAAATCTCTTTTTCAGGAGCGTTCTGGCCAAGACGCATAGTTTAAAGTTTATGGAAAGCAAAAATCTAGTTTAGTTCAATGACATTTTATATATTTCTTTAACAAAATTCTTTCTTTGAAACGTTAACAGGAAAAAGCAGTTGCACTTCTACTACCATAACAGATTTAAAGCAGACCTGTGTGCACCTGCCCTGTTTTCTATTTTCTAAGAATACATCAAGACAAAAACTATTAATGAAAGTCAGTAACTTGCCTCATATTACACTATTCTGATGTTTCTGTGCTCAGTAAAGTTCATTTAAAAGAAAATAAATTACAAAAACTACCATAAATTTATTTAAAATGTCCACTCTGGAGACAAATTCCAACATCACTTCTTTTTTGTTTACAGCTCTTTATTCTTTTTTAGATGTCAAAAAGTTTGAGGAAATCTGAGACCACAAAGATCAAACTCTCGTCTGTCATGTCCTGGAATTGGAAATATCCCGTTCGCTCATTGGTTCTTAGCTGAAACTGACAAAAGCAATGAATATTAGAAATCTTTTCAACTTTCTCTGGTTTTATTGCAAGCCTACATGCGCATGTTGACATTCACAAATGCAAAATTTGACAACCACAAGTATTGTCATTTCATAAGTGGAGGACTCGCCAATCATCTCCTCATAGCACCGGTTTCATTGAAAATGATATGAGAAGTGATGTTGTCTGCTGTGTGTCTGAGCCCTAAGCCTGGGGCTGGATGTGTCTACCACAATAAATTATGACACTATCAAACATTTTGAAATGTGGAATTCTGATATTTGTGCAGTAAGAGTTACAGTTGGTGTAACATTCAATCACAGACCAGATAGTATACCATTCTGAGATAATCTGCCTTGGTGATTGTTGAGCTGCAATATGCAAACGGCTTCAATTCAATTCAGTTCAATTCAGCTGTATTTATAATGCGCCACATCACAACAAAAGCCGTCTCCTGGCTTGTTTTCTTCTAAGTCATACTGACAACCTCTTTGACACTGTCTGTGTGTTTAAGTTAACTCTGAATCATCTTCTTTCAGCTGCTCCTGTTAGGGGTCGCCACAGTGGATCATCTGCCTCCATCTCACCCTGTCCCTTGCATCTTCCTCTGTAACACCAACCCTCTCCATGTCCTCCTTCACTACATCCATGAATCTTCTCTGTGGTCTTCCTCTTTTCCTCCTGCTTGGCAGCTCATCTTCAGTAGTCTTTGTCCAATATATCCTCTGTTCCTCCTCTTCACATGTCCAAACCATCTCAGCCTTGCCTCTCTTACTTTGTCACCAAACTGCTCAACCTGAGCTGTCCCTCAGAGCTGTCTTCTAGTCACTCCCAGTGAGAATTTTAGCATCTTCAACTCTACTACCTCCAGCTTTGCCGCCTGTCTTTTTGTCAGTGCCACCGTCTCCAAACCATGCATCATAGCAGGTCTCACTGCAGTCTTGTAGTGAGGGACCCTGAACTCTGTCCACCCCCCCCCCCCTCCACACCTGGACTGTAACACACTCACCCGCACAATAACTACCTCAGCTGTTTGCACAGAAAGACTGGCACACCAATAGTAATACATCTGCTGCTGTATGTCTCTGCACCTTACTGTAACATTTGCACAAATGCCATACCTGCAGCTGTCTATTATTGCAATATTGATCATGTGCAGTCCAATCTGTCACTGTCTGCACCTACACTACCGCATCAAACGTGCAGCTACAAGTATTACTGCTCTACCTTTTTCTGTATATAGGATTGCTGGGTTTTATCGTTTATCGTTATTTGCACTACGGGTAGGATTACTGTATGTAGACTGCTATTGTTTTTCCAGCCTTATTCCTTTTTTTTTTTTTTTTTTTTTTTTATATTGCACACACCACTGAAGAGAGAGAAACAGCATTTCAATTCCCCTGTATGCCCTGTGTGTGTAGTAGTATTGACAAATAAAATCTTTGAATCTTGAATCTAAATCTTTCCTTTTGCTCTGCTATCCTTCTGTCACAAATCTTCCCTGACGCTCATCTCCACCCACTCCACCCTTCCTGCACTCTCCACCTTTCTTGTACACTGTGCGTTGCTTTGGATGGTTGACCCGAGGTATTTAAACTCCTCTACCTTCACTACCTCTTCTCCTTGCATCTTCACCAGTACACCTGCCTCCCTCTCATTCACACACACACATGTATTTTGCTGGGTTTAAGCCAACTCTGAATAAACAAAGATATTCAAACAGTCTGTGCCATTCATTTCTACTAATAATTTATTAATTTCCAAAATGTATTACTCTTGCTATTGTTTGTTGAAGTTAGAATTAAAGGAGAATGGTAAAATGTGTGCCAAATTGCTACAAATTAACAGACGAGCTGAGCTCCTGGGACCGTCGTGGTCACCTGCAGTACAGGTGCAGAAGCCCTCAGTAGAGCTGGTTGTGTGTTATCATGTACTCCACAAGACATAACTCCTTCGCTTTGATTTACTGGCACGCAGATGTTGTGAATCTTCTGTTCTCTGAAATTTCAGATATTTAAGCAATATTACACAAAAGGGAGTATGGTATCAATGAATATAGTAATAGAGGGCATTAGACATATCACAGCCGCAGTTAGTATATTCATGATACCTTAATGACCTTGAGTGTAATGCTTTTATACAACAGTTCGGCAAGCACAATTTATTAAATGACAGCCATACTGGACAAAATATTATGATTTGTTTGTTTAACCAGTTATTTTGCGCAGCTGAGAAAAAAAATAGTGATAATTCTTAATGTAGTCAGTAACTGTTGCTAAACATCTCAATCAGCATGAAGACTTCTATTGTCATTTCACACCCATGTAAACAAAAGTAATGTTTATAAAACGTATACCTGTTGAGTTGGTACTGCAGAAGACCCGAGATCAAAACACTTGGCACACTTCGCTCACTTTTCTTCGCATTTTCAGATGAAACAAAGAGTCCATCACCACAAAGGTATTGTGGATTGCTAATTGAGACAATAAATCCAACTCTATCACTGCCTATTTTTTTAAACAGATGTGAAATAGCTTCACAGTGTTAATACAAGGGCAGACTGTAAGCTGAGTAAAGCTTTTTTCAGAAGGGTGGGACTTCCGGGTCAGGTAAGAAATCTTTTCAAACAGTGCCTCACTGTGGAAATTAAGGTATTCAACACATCTATTCATCCATCCAAGCATCTTTTTAAAAATAAAATTATCCCAACCCATTCACGTTGCAGTTGTAGTTTTCAGCTATATCATATTTGCTGTAGAGAACATTATTTCTGCCTACTCTGGATGCATTCTACAGCAAAGACGATAAAATCATTTTGAACAAGTGATTGCCCCCAAATGAGATATCCTCAGTTTGGTTTGATTTGTTCAATGATAAGGAGGTTGCCAGCAGTCTTGTTTTGGTGCAGGGATTTGTGATGCTCAAACTTTTGTCCCTCGCCGAGTCACCATCCTGTTCAGGAAATGAAACCTGGAATTATCTTCATGGCAAGAGAGCCCAACTTCCCCTGAAGCAAAGTTTATTCAGGCATTTCCTGTGGGTCATAATTCCGATGCCTCACTCTATACTCTATATACCAAAATATCTCTGCATGTAATTTCTCACACCAAAGACATAACTAGATCCTCATTGCCGATTTGTTTCTACTTAAATGCACATTCATTTTGAAGTATATTTGTCCTAATAATCCTCATAGTCTTCACTAATTATTGCCCGTTTGTCAACATATAGTTAGGACAAAAAGCCATTTAGCACAAACCGTTTTCTCATGGACTGAGATCTGCTTCACTATGAGTGTCTGTCAGCGCTACACAGAGTGTGGCTGTAAAGCGGTGCTGAAGTTTTTATAACTTGGCACGTAACTCGCTGGTACTGCGGATTAATGAATTCCCTGGGACCTAATTATAACCACTACAAGCCCTTGTTTTTATTTTCCTCTCGCAGTTAGTGTGACATTTGAATTTCCATCACAGTGTGTTTCTTCTGTGTCTTTCTACTACCTAGAACTACTTGGTGGGAAATATTTCCCTTCTAGGTTTGCTGCTTTTGTAGTGTTGCATTATTTGCTGTAAGCCAAACTGTGGTAAAGGAAAAAAAAAAAAAAAAACTGATTCAGACACATGCATGTTATATAGTGTATTTTCAATGAAAGGTGCACACTACACACAGCAAAGAGACTCAGTAGTGCCAAAATAACACTTAATCATTTGTAATAATCTTAATTGCATAATAATGGATTATGGTTTTAGTGAATAATTGAAGTAGTCTACACTGTAAGCACACAATGTGGTTATTCATTAGGTCAACTTCTTTAACTAGATTCACTTTAAATGTGCACACAGGTAATGGAAATTGTCATAAAGTGCCCTTTTCGAGGGCTAAGAAGGACACCAAGCGCACGCTGTGAGTTTACACATTTATTAATATAAAGACAAACGCAACATAAAACAGTACACTTACACATAATGAAGAGATAAAGGCGCTAGAGGAGAGCGGGACTCATGACCAGGAGGGAGGAGAACAGCCTGGGAAAAATACAGGCAGAGGCACTCAGACTCGCCGGGGAAAAGATACAAATTCAGCTGGAGGCACACCCGAAGAGAAGCGGGACTCATGGCTGGGGGAGGTGGGAAAAAGGATAAACGTACCTGGTCAGAGCACACCCGTTCACCTCAACGGCAGAACCAAAAGCACTCAGCGTCTGACTGGGAACTCCTGAGGAGGAAAACAGTAGGACACGGCAACCTGAGAAGTGTTGCCGTATCCTTAAATAGATGAATGCCCAGATCACAAATGCATCACAGGTGTAGGTACGTGAGTGAGACAATAATCAAACAACGGGTGACAGCTGTGCAGCCTGCGAAACAGTTTGACAGGCGAAAGCTGCACAGGCGCAGTCAAAATAAAAGCATGGACTGGAAACTAATTGATAACACAAGAACAGGATAACACAACCCCCAAAAAGATGTAACTAATACCATAAATGCAAAATAACACACAATGAATAGACAAGACAATAAGGACAAAACCAAGAATATAAATATTCCAAAAATAAACAGATAATATACTACAGCCCATGATGAGTAAAGAAATAAACAAACAGAGAAGACTGAACTCAAACTGGAGACTGGGCCCAGGATCATGACAGAAAGTCCATGAAATTCTAAAACAAAGTTGGCATGATCAGATTATCTACATAATACTTTGAAGGCAACATAAACTATTTCTGTGGTCCAGCACCCTTTGTGTTTCATGTGGTAATTCAGTAGGCAACTAGCACTAAACATGGAGACTATAGTGGTGAGAGTAAGCCATGAATAAAATGTTTGATTCTTCTTTAACTCCTCTGATGAAATAAGTCTTTTTTCACTGATACAACCACCAGAGTAGCTCCTACTTCACCTATTTCAGTGAGCAGACTGTATGGTCAATTTACAACAGGCTTTTTCTTCCTTTTTTTTCTGCATGAGAAAAATGACAATTTAAAGCAGAGATTATAATGATCACCACTGTGATGCAGTGGTTAGGACTGTTGCCTCACAGTTCAAAGGTTCCAGGTTTGAATCTGCAGGCTAGCAGGGGTGGGAACCTTTCTGTGTGGAGTTTGTATGTTCTCCCTGTGCTGTGTGGGTTTACTCCGGGGGCTCCGGTTTCCTCCCACAATCCAAAGACATGCATGTTAGGTTAATTGGTGACAAATTGTCCCTAGGTATCTGTCTCTCATAGGCCCTTAGAATAGAGGGTTAGTGTACCTACTAGTTAAGTGCTTTGAGTGGTCTTCGTGACTAGAAAAGCACTATATAAGTACAGGTCCTTATTTTTTTTTTTATCTCGTTTGTCTGAAAATGATGTCTTTATCTTCTCCTTTTGACAACAGTAGCCATCTTTACATGGACACAAGTAACCAGATTAAAAGCCTGATCAGAATAAAAATGCTTCATGTAAACACGCCAATATGAATATTCTGACCCGATCACCCTCCTTCGGATCAAAATTTCCTTCCAGTTGAGACGGGTGGATTATGCCAATTGTTAATCCGATTGATGAGCATATAAGCACTTATTCTGAAGCTAAGTTTGAAAATATGTTTACTGCGCATGTCTGTACGTCAGCCACATGTCGACGTGACGTATTTCCACCTTTACAGCAGCTAGCGGAAGACATGGCGTGATTAAAACAAAACTGGTCTGTATCGTCCTGCTGTCTCCCTCTGTTCATTATATGCAGAAGTATGTAATTGTAGCTTCATTACGGAGACCAGCAGAATCAAAAGTACAGTCTGAATAACACAATACATTTGTTTGTTTACATCGGGTTTGTTTACATGGGTTTGTTTACATCGGAAGTTGCTTCTACTATTTCCGGAATGTTGGATAATTGCGCGCATGTCAAAATGACTTAGTCCATTCAAACGTGTGACACATGGAAACGCATGTCCTAATTGGATCAACTTTTTCAGGATCCATGTAAACAGTAAAGTTCTAATCTGAATTGTAATCAGACTGAAGAAATTTTTCCCATGTAACCGTGGCTATTGACTTAATAATAAAGTACAAGAATATACAACAAACACGAGTAACTTGAGATACTACTATTACTACTACCACTAGTGCTTGGACACAGCAACAACACAATGTTATCCAATGCCTCCTTGGGTCCCATGATAAATATAATGTTTCCAGATCTCCCTATCCAGCATGGCAGTCCTAAGTTCTTGAGTGTCATATAGGCCTGTGTCTCTAAGCAGTGTTCTTATGTAATTGGCCTGTTTTCTACCCCTCCTTTTATTACCCTGTGTGGGTTCCCAAAGTACAAGTGGGCTAGCTGCCATATCATCGTGTTTTGCACAATGTCCAGCCAGCTTCAGCCTTCATTCTCAGATTTTGGTGGACACCCTAGGTAGGTCAGCAACTTGAGATTCTAGAGTCCTGGTGTCACCTTTTGAGTATTTGTTTCTGTTATCTTGGGCTTTTGAATATTATGAACTGCACTTGTTTAGTTATAGTTTATTCTGGAAGTATTTCCTGTCTTGCTCTTGTTTGGTTTGTTTTAATTTGTTTCTGGTTTTATTTTGTAATGCACTTCCTGTTAGCCCCTTTGTTATGATTTGCATTTTACTTTTCGGGTTAGTTTCTGGTGATTTTCATTAGTTTTGTTTAATTCCTGGTTTTGTGTTTTTAAGTGCTGTTCCCTATTGTCCGTCTCCTTTTCTCCTATTAGTTGTTGTCCCTAGTCAGTTTCTCTTCCTTGTTAGTGGGATTCCCTTCACCTGTGTGTGCTCACCTGTGGTCCATTCCCTTGATTGTCTGCTCCCCCTTAAATTCAGTCTTGTCTTTCCTAGTGATGGCAGAAATGGAACGATTGAGAGATCAAATCATTTAGAACAATTGATTCAGAAAAAGAATTGATGTTTTGGAACATTTGAAACATCTCCCCACAGCGACATCTGGTGGCCACGTGTTATAATACTACACTGAAACAGTTGAGTGTTTTCGTGTGTTTTTGTCTCATAAAGTTTCATGTTTTGTTTGGATTTATAGTATTACAGTATTTGTCTGAAAATTAGTATTTGTAAGGGGTGCTTGTGTACAAAATAGACATCAGCCACTATTTTTAGGGGGTGCTTGTGTACATTCAATTCTTTTTGCCTTCCTGTCAAGGAACAACAAAAAGACTGAGTTAGGAGGAATGCTGCCATGCAACTTCATATATTGTAAATATATGTAACTATATGTAAAATTTGTAACTATATGTAAATGTACAACAATATGGCTTCTTTTAGTGATCAAATGCATAATTATATTTATTGTAAATAATAATAAAGATGTGTAAATAATGAATGTATACTCGTATGTGTATTAAAAGACCATGAATACATACCATAAACACTATGCTGGCCATGGCTTGATTCAGCACTCGGTTGTGTTGTGGTAGGAATGCAAGCGTCAGGATGTTTTGTCCGTAGGTGTCTCCACATACTTGTTGTATTGTTACAAAATGCAAGATGTTGCATACAATGCATACATTTAACTTTTTTTCCCTCAAGAAGGTCATAGTGATCCCAAACAGCTGATCTGGGACACTTTCTACCGCCATCCATTTCCAAATAGTGTAAATCCAAAAGCACGGTCAATACAAGACACTCAAGAGAGGCAAGACTTCGCAAGCAAGCTGCACTTTAGAGGAGCTTTTAAATGTTTTAGGCATGTGGGGTGATGAATCAGCAGCCAGTCAGGCAAGGACACGAGAAATGAGTATTTTACATATAAAGTATTTATATAATACATATATTGTGCATAGAATAGGCATTTTAATATTGTGCAATGACAGTATTTTATTTATTATTCCATTTGAGAAACGGGATAACAAAATCACCGCATAAAACAATGGTGAAGTTTCAAAACAGTTGGTGACGTAATGGAGCGCGAAATGGAACAATCACGTGACATCCTCTTTCTGATACAGACCTCGGAACAATGATTTAATTCAGAAGTTCCACCTACATGTAGGTTTCAGTACGTTCTAAAACACTGTTTCGACTTTGCCATCACTAATCTTTCCCATCCTCATGGCATCATTGATATTCTTCCATGTGCTTCCTTGTATCAACCTCCAGTGTCTCCAAGCTCCTTGTCTCCACTCCCCATTAATATTTAGTTTCTTTCTGCAATTTAGATTGTATTTCTCAAGTGTTTATTTTTAGTATTGTTTTTTTCCTGGCCCCTGTGACACAGCTTTATTTTCAGAGCTTAGCTCAGTACTTCGGTTTAGTTAGCTTTCCTGATTCTATATCATGGCTTTCTGTTTATTTAATAAATCACCGTTGTCCTGACTCACCTGCATCTGGGTCCTCCCTTCTTTGCCTGCCTTGCGAACCATGATATCTGGTTTCTATAAGCTATATGTCATGATTTAATGTTTTTGAGGAGGTTTAATTGCTGGGCAGCCACTTCAGAAGAACTCAGACACACATGAAAAGTTACACCACTTTAATAAAAAAAAAAAAAAAAACCCTATACACAACATGTTCCTTGGGAATGGCACACTGAGGTAATGGGTCTTACGACGCTGGCAGAAAGCCTGGCAGTGAACTCCAGCATAGGAAAGGTGAAGGGGTCTAGAAGCTGCAGGACAGGAGGAGGAAGGGATGGAGAAGCCATTGTCTGGAAGGAGAGATGACTCAGGTGAGCGTACAAACACAGCTCCGGAGACGCACCACTGGAGGCGGCAGCAAACCTGAATGGAGGAGAAGAAAAGGTGAGATAACGCTGAATAATTAATTTTTTACACAACAATAGTAATGGGACGGCAGGCTCCGGAGCTTCAAGGGTGCGCTGAGCTTATCCAGGAAATATTTGGCAAAGCACGTTTCGAGGCGTGTATTTCAGACGTATGTGTTGACGTTGTACCACATGACTGGGTCAGGAAGCCATTCGTGATTTTGCACGCAACATGAAAAAGTGAGCAGCGACACGCAATGGAAATCCTTGTCCCTCATGTTTTGTGTTGTCAGTGTTTGACTGTGTAAGGGATTTTTCACAGCCAGTTTTCAGATGGAGGCAGCACCAAAAACACTGAGTTCTTTCGTTTGGGATCATTTTGCACACATTTCTCCCATTGATGCATTTTCCACAAATAGTGGCTATTTATTATAACTGAGGTAATGGCTTAGTGGTAAAGCATGTGCTCTACAAGTGGGAGGCCTGTGTTTGAATCCCAGCTGGGTCATTCTTGTAATTTTATTTTTATTTGCAAGGTGAAGTGTCTGTTGTATTTCAAAGACCTTGGATCATTATTACGCATCATTATACTGAGGCACTATTGCCATTGTGCCCTGCATGAGAATAAGGCTAGAGTTGAATATACTGGGAAAGACAGTATAAGACTGTTGAAAATTTCTTATTTCTTAATAAAAATGGATAAGTAGTATAAGCACACCAAGTAACACAAGCATATTTACTGTAGTCACCCCAGTTTTATTTCTTTTTTCCCTTATGATCATTGATATTTCTTAAAAGAGCACATTTATTGAAATTGAAAAAATACACATTAAACCAATAATACCCTTGTAAAAATCTGCATGCTGTATACTTTTTGTCGACTACATGGCCTAGTAGAGCAAATAAAGTTTCACGAGGCCTTAATATGAACCATTTTGATGGAAAGGCTCAAGTCTTCAAGAAAGCCTCACTTGGCTGTCACTAAGTGGTAGCCTAGAGGTAAAATGGCTGTCTTACATCGGGAGAGCTGGGGTTCAAGTCCCAGTGGTATCATTCTTGTAATTTATTTTTATTTGCAAGGTGAAGCGTCTATTGTGTTTCAAAAAGCTTGGATACAACCATAACACATTATTATGCTGAGGCACTATTGTGCCCTGCATGACAATAAGGACAGAGATGAATGTACTGGGAAAGACAGTATAAGAATGTTGAAAAGTTATTTCTTAATAAAAATGGATAAGTAGATAGACAGATACATACATACTTTATTTCGAACAAAAAAGTAAAAAAACAAAATAAATGACAAGTGCGATAAAGTGACAGTATGCAGTGCTCGAAAGGGAGAAGGAAGAAGTGAACACTTATTAACTCCAACTCCTCTTTTCCATAAATACAACCCATGTGAAATATATACAAATTACCTCATTTAAGACCCCAAGTAAACAATTAACTATATTTTGTACATATCAACATTAACACCCATCCATCCCAACATACATACAGTCCATACATCAAAACCCAGCTCCAAACAACACAGATATACACAGGACTGTCCCACCTACCATTCCATAGTGTCTCGTACATATAAATACTACCCTTCTAACATATATTCTTTCAACAAATAATGTTTATACCTATTTTTGAATTGATTTCTGTTTGTACATAGTTTCAGTTCCAGCTCCAGACTGTTCCACAAATCCACCCCACAGACAGATATGCACAGACTTTTCTTAGTTGTTCGTACCTTAGGTTTTGTAACGTTTAAGTCTCCTCTCAAATTATAATCATTGTCTCTTTTTTTTGAATATTTTTTGTATATTAGTTGGGAGTTGATTATTAACCTCTTGCACTCCATTGTACCGCGGGCGGGCAAGTCTCTGCGTCCTAGGGCACACGAGGGCGCACGGACGCATGACGCATGATAGAGATACTGATGGTGGTGTGGCCTCCAAGCGCCACTGAAAAAAAAAAAAAGCTGCAGACACAGCCGCGAACAGATTAGTTCATCTGATTGGCCTCTCATTCGACGAATAAGAGCCTTGAATTGGGTTTCTGAAACCTTGAAGAACCAATGAATGAAAACCTAGGAAGGAGGACCCGCCTACTGTGAATGCAGGAGCCAATTGAAGCACGGAAGTTCGGGCTGGGTGAAGAGAGATTTACTGTTGCAGCAGATGGAAAAAAAAGGACGCTGGACGAACCTGCTACAGACCCAGCAGCATGGAGAACACCCACAAGTGGGACCTGCACTCATTCCAGCAGAATAGACGTTTAGGATTCTCTTCCTTCATCATAGACCGACGGAGGCCGACGACAAAGGTCGTAAATCATTCACCAAAACCGCAATATTGGAATTATGTTTTGACCGGGATCCACGAGCGGACCAGCGTCGCGTTTGTCTGACAATGGGGAAGAGAAGTTCGCCAGGACAGTGCTGCTGTGAAGAGGTAAGGTGTTATAAGCTAAATTATTATTTCTCCCTGAAAATTGTAATCCAAAAATGACTTTTGACCGATCGGTAAATTACAACTGTACAGCGCACGAAGTACGAAGTGCGTGCGCCGCGATAAACGGTTCATTTGCCATGTTCGAACCGTGAACGCCCCCCCCCCCCCCCGCTGCAGAAGAGGAGTGGGGGGGGGCGTTCATGGTCCGAACGCCCCCGGTCCACGGGGGGAAGCCGCGCTGACTGCGCAGCGGTCGCCACATAGCCATATGAGTCTATTCCGTCATGTAGCGATGGCCGTCCTCTGTAGCGAGGGGGGGGGACAACCCCCCCCCCCCACACACACACACAGTAGCGAGGGGGGGGAAGCCGCTGTGACAGTATTGCTGTGGAAACATGCAACGAGTGTAATCCGTCATGTAGCAAGGGCCGAACTCCGTCCTTTGTAGCGGGTGGGGGGGGACAACCCCCCCCCCCCACACACACACAGACACAGCCCTGAATGTGACCTTTCATTAGAGCCCAAAATGAAGATTCTACATTGAATTATTCAAAAGTTACAGATGTTTTTCCAAACTGTGCCATTTGGCACAATTTGGCACAGTTCCAAAACACCTGGGAACAGCCTGAGAACAAAGCTGTGTAAAATATTCATTTTTTGTGGTATTGTTACCAAATTTGGATCTCAGCTTGATAACACTTGGTTCTACATTTCTGTTGCATTTTCCAGCCGGATCGGACAGCTGTGTGTTATTTGCAAGCATTTGTATCCAAAAAAACACCGTGGCCAAATTTATTTTCTTCAAGTTCAGTATGTTTAGATGACTGTAACTCAGTGGCCGGAGCACGTAGAGAGATTATGTTTTTTTTTGCCAAAAAATTCAAAGTGTTTTCTTTTAAATGAGACCAACCCCATGAAGATGCTGCAAAGGGTTGAAGAACAGCTTTCGATTTACTTTGGGCACGTTATTTTTTGGCATTTTTAGGAAAATTGCCCGGAGTGCAAGGGGTTAATTGCCCTGTACATTAATTATGCTGTCTTAAATTTAACTAAATCCATGAACTTTATGACATGTGACTTTAAAAACAACGAGTTGGTATGGTCTGTATATCCAACATTATTTATTATCCTTATAGCCTTTTTTTGTAATGTGCATATTGGCTGTAGGTTGGTCCTGTAGGTGTTTCCCCAGACCACTACACAGTAGTTAAGATAAGGTAGAAACAGTGAATTGTACAGTAAAAACAATGATTTATAGTCCAAGATGTGTCTTGTTTTCCCCAGTATCCCTATACATTTTGCCAACTTGGCCCGGATGTGACTGATGTGAGGTTTCCAGCAGATTTTATTGTCTAGCGTCACCCCCAGAAACTTATTTTCCTGTACTGTTTCTATTCTGGTATCATCTATCGTTACCATTATTTCATGATTTATTTTATACAATGATTGAAATATTTGTAAAAATTTATCTTATGCTTTATTTATATCATTTTCAGCACAAACTATCTTCCAGTCTTGTATTAATAATTCCTTTGCCAGTAAATACATAGATTCATCAGTTCTTATTCTTTTATATTTAATATTTTTCGTATACTTTTTCTTCCTATAATCACATTGATAGACAACAACTACTGATATCATTCAATAAAAGCCCACTTATGATATTATTTTCCATAATGTTTGTGAATATGTTATGTATTAGTGTGACACTGTGTGACGTGATTCTGCTAGGTCTGGTGATTGTTGGATGTAAGCCCATACTGTACATTGTGTTGACAAATTCTTCTGTCAAACTATGTTGTTTTGAATTCATAAGATCACGGATGAACATAACTTTATGAGTTAGTTTTGCATACATTTTTTCCATCCAGTCCTTAAATAAATCAATGTTTGATCCAGGTGTTCTATATATACAGCTCACAACCATATCCTTCACATTGTCCAGACAGATTTCTATTGTAATACATTCAAATAAATCAACCACAGTTACTGACAAATTTTCAACAACCTTGTATTGCAAGCTCTTGTCAACATAAATTGCAACTCCTCCTCCTTTTTTCACTTTTCTATTTATATAATTTAATTCATAGCCATCCATGGTAAAAGCCACTCCTTCCTCATCACTGAGCCACGTCTCTGATATTGCCACAATATTGAATGGCTCTTTAAACTGATGTAAATAATCTTTAATATTATTAAAATTGGCATAAAGACTTCTGCTGTTGAAGTGGATCATAGAAATATTGAAATCAGATGTGACCATTGTGTTAAACTGTTCATCCGTGTAGTAACTACAGTTATTATTGCTGGAGCTAAATAAATTATTTTCAGGGTCTATGTTATATTCTACGTCCTGTGGGTTGTGATCCGTATATTCAAAAGCTTTCAGTTCCTGTCATTCCTGTTTGTTGATCTTTTGTTTCTTGTTGTTAAATGTCCTGATGCAGATGAGTATAATCCTTCAATGTCTTACAGTTATCATTTGTTGTTGTCGACTCCAGTTCATAGTGTTGATTAGTAGTTGTCCAGTTCCATAATATTACGGATGTTAATGACCTTGGCTTCTTCAGGTGATCCATTTAATTTGATGTATATTTTACAGTTTGATGTCCAGGTGTTTTGAATCTTTTTCTGCTTTCTCATGTATCTTGCTTTTCTGGCTATTTCTGCGGTTTCTTTTGTGAGGTGCTCGTTTGTGTAAATGTTCGTTCCTTTCAGTTTTCTACCTTGTTTTAGCAGTGCAGTCTTGTGTTTTCTATTGACAAACCTCATGATGACAGCTGGTTTGTCTCTGTTTTTCCTGGGCAGAGGGTGGCAGGTCTCAATGGTGTCACAGTCCAGCTGGATTCCTTTGGACTGCAGGAAGGCCGCCACTTATTGCTCCGTGGATTCGGCTTCCAGCGCGTCAAGCCTCCCTCCACTGTCCGCGGCCACCGCTCGAGCATATGATCGAGGTTTAATGTAGAGCCCTGTGATGATCACGTCGTTCACCCAGGTGTACTGCTCCAGGTCTGACACTCTGCTCTCCAGATACGCCAGCCTCTTGTCCTTCTCGGCGTTCTGGATCCGTAGCGCTTTCACCTCCTCGAGCAGGCCCAGGATGTTTTTTGCTGCAGCTTAACAGCAGAAATCTCTTCAGCCAAGAAGTCGAGCGATCTTTTAATATCGTCCACCTCTTCAGTCTGCTGAGCTTTCTTAGGACCCATGATCTCGGACGATGTATGTTGACTAAACAGCTAATGAACAGCTGTTTAGCTAGCTGAATGGCGGGCCGCTCCGCTCCACTCTTGTTTCCCAGTCTGTAGATGCCGCTATTGATGTCTTAAATCAGGCAGGGGTCGAAACTAGGATGTCCAGTTCGTAATCCAAATTCAGTTCTCAGAAGTTCTCAGAAGCCAAAAAAAGTAGTCAAAAACCGAGCACCAAAACACAGAAATCCACCAAAATCCACCGACTGACAGGATCTGACAGCAGGTTGACAGGTTGACAGGAACCGGAAGTCCAAGAAAGACAAAAAAAAAAAAAAAAAAAAAAAAAAGTAGCACAAGCACATTCACTGTAGTACCTCAGTTTTTTAAATTTCTTTTTCCCTTATGATCATTGATATTTCTTAAGACAGTTGCATTTATTGAAATGAAAAAATACACAACAAATAACACTCTTGTAAAAATCTGCATATTGTATACATTTTGTCCACTAGATGGCCTAGTAGAGAAAATGAAGTTTCACATGAGGCCTCGTCTGTATGAACCATTTTGATGAAAGGCCTCAAGTCCTCCAGAAGCCTCATCTGGCCATCACTACACAACAAGAACATCGGTTGTGAGGCAGCACAAACCAGACGATTCAGCAGAGAGTGCTTCACACTGTGGCCCTTAAATAAGCTGATGAATCAGGAGGCAGCAAGTGTGTAGTCACGCAGGTGTGCTGATGAGCTCCGGAGCCAGGAAAACAGAAGCAGGAAGGGAGGGGGGAGGCACGCTCGCTTGATTCGGACACTATAAATTACAATCATCCAAATTAAACCACAAAAGGCTTGAAATATTTCTTTTTACATGTAAGGAATATAATGTATGTTAAAGCTTTCTTCTGGGATTAAATTATGAAAAATGACTGAAAATTTTCACGATATTCTTTTTTTTTTTAGATGCACCTATATGTAGATGGACTAAATTTGTCAGTACTATGCCTTGACAAGCTCTTGCTTTGCATGTGTTCCATTTGTCAAAAACAAGAAAAGATTTACAAAATTTAATAATTTCTGATATGACAAGTGCATGTATTAGGGCAGAAGGCAGGTTGGTCCCTAATTGTTAGCAAAAATTGTGATGATTTTGTAATTACTGTGAAATTTTTAGCATTTAGATGTACTTCTAGCCCTAAAACATTGGCAGTTTGCATGATGTTTCTTGACCTTGGTTGCTATACTTTCTGTAGATAGTAAGTTAGCCAAACAAACTTTGCAGCTTCCTTTGAAGCACACAAATGCTGATCTTTATTTGTAAAGGCGTGGTGGCCTAGTTGATAGAGCATCTTCCCTACAGCTGGAAGGTTGGGGGTTCAAGTCCTGGCTGGGTCATACCAAAGACCATATAAAAATGGTGCTTCCCGAACTTCTAGCTTGTGTTAGTAGTAGATTAGTTTATTTGACAGGGACAGTGCAATAAACATAGACAATTAATCAAAGACAATCAATCTGATGTGTTGCACATAGAGTGTATAGCTATTAGCTAATTTGCAACTCTTGTCCCTGGATGGGCTTTAGAAAAAAGAATCAAGATAAAAATATACACAATAACCACATACATCAATGCAGAAAAATTATAAATACACAATTATAAATATTATAAATACACAAATATAACAGCCTGACTCACCTTTAACATAAATATTATAAATACACAAATATAACAGCCTGACTCACATTTAACACATATAACATAACTCACATTTGCCTATTTCAGGCCTTCCTCCCTCCGTCACTCACTATAAACAAACACATTTATTCCTTCCCTTCATTCACTCTCACTTTGCAGACAAATAATTCATACATGAGTACATTCTTGTTTATTTTTCAGCCAGTTTTTAACATTTTTAGTGAATGTTTTAAAGTCCGTTATTATTTTAATTTCATTTGGCATTGTGTTCCAGATGTGACTGCCCTTTATAGAGAAAGCTGTTTGTCCAAATGTGGTTCTGCGGTGGAATATTTTACAGTTATTGTTAACAGAACTCCTGGTGGCTCTGCTGCTGTCCTGTCTTTGGACGAAACCAGCAAGTGGCTCGGGTGCTGATTTATGGAAACATTTGAACATTAATTTCAGAAGACAGAGGTCAATGAAGCTCTCAAAACTCAATAGGTTGTATTTTTTTAAAACATTACAGTGATGCCACCTAATGGGCTTTTTGTCCAAGATTTTTAGGGTTTGATTATATAATGAACCTATATGTCTTATTGTGGAAGGGGCTGCTTGAGCCCAGACTGTCAAACAGTATGATATATGAGAAAAAACCATAGAATGCATATACAGTGCAGCTGCTTCGTAAGGTATGTAATATCTAATTAATTTAAAGCAGTTCAGATTTTTTTTTACTGTTTTTGAAATTTTCTTTATATGAAGATTAAATTTGAGTTGAGGATCTAGTACAATGCCAAGGTATTTGAATTCTGTAGCTAAACTGATGTCATGATCATGTATATTAACTTTAAAATGTTGCAGGTTACATTTTTTGATTGAAAAGCACATTGAGACTGTTTTCTGAAGGTTCAGCAATAGATGGTTCTTGAGGAGCCACTCTTGGACATCAACCATACTTGTAGACAGTACATCTGCAGCCTGTGCTGGAGTCTTGGCAGCTGTGTAAATAACTGCATCATCTGCATAAAGTTGGCATGTTGCAGCTGAGCAGTGTAACGGCAAGTCATTAATAAAAATGCTGAAAAGTAAAGGACCAAGAATGGACCCTTGTGGGATACCCATGCGGTTGTTTAAAAAGCTTAGCTTGTGTTCAGTGTAATAGAATGGGGGAAGGAGAAATTGTTTGTGGTGGTGCCTTGCATGGCACCAACTCTTCTGATTCTACATTGTAGATAGGAGAAATGTAATTTCGTTCTACTGTACACAGTTGACTGAATGACAATAGAGATGTCTTCTTCTAAAGTATCACTCTGGTTCCAATTATGTCAAGTGAAGTTACAGTTGGACTGAGTAAATTGCCCGTTTTCCTTCACTGCAGCTTACCACACAACCTGCTATGCATATGTTCAAGATCAGCTGATTTTAGTCTTGGTTAAAATAGATCTCTATATAACAGGATGAAAACTGCAATCTTAAGTTACTAAGCATCTGTGTGGAAATAAGACAGTCCACTCTCTTGATAAGAGAGGAATGGGGACCCTTTCACTTGCATAGATTTCAGAGTTTCACTTGATTAATGCCATAGCTTCTTTCTGGAAACTATCATCACTGAGCCCTCCAATTATTTTCCAATACACTTCTCCTGAAGCTGCTCCAGATCACCATCTGGGAGTAGCTGCAAGAAGGATGAGATTTTTATCTTTATTCTTGTAAGCATTGCCAAATAAATACAAAGTACAAGACAGACTTCTTAATCATCCTGCTGACTAAAGTAGCTTACCGTCTATTGTGTGCCCTGTATCTTGAGAGCATGTACCTGGCAGTCCTTTTCCAGCTAAAGTTTGGCCTTACAGCACAGTTTGTCAGGCAGAGGAATTTCTGTGGGGTTTTTTTTTTAGACTAAATTGGTTGCATATAATCTTCTCTCTACCCAAACCATCTGTTGATTCCATGGAAGGAAAAGTCACCAAAATAATGTTTACCTTAAAAAAAAAAAGCATGCCTGTGTTCTCATGAATGTGGCAGCTTTTTATTCAGAAGTGGCATACATCTGACAACCAACAGGAGTCTGTTGGAGTAGGTATTTTATTGCTGGATTGACGTGCAGTGTTTTGTTTCAGTGACAGCACATCTGTGCCCTCTGTTAACAGTAAGTATCTTTGTGACCACCAATGGTGCCTTTTATAATACCACATCCCTGAGGACAGACGGATAGAAACAGCAGTGGCGGAACATTGCAATGACTCACTTGTCCAAGTCCATTTCAGATTTATTTTCTTGATCTCTTTTCATATCCACAGGAGATACAAGTATTGAATTTTCTTGTCTAAATTAGACATCTCAGTTGCCCTTTCTGTTACCATCAGATACAGCAGAGACCTTACTTTTCTTTTTGTCTTCACCCGGACTGCACCTCCAGCCAAGTCAAGCAATTACTGCTCTAAAAGGGATAATTAAATGGCTCTCTCCATGAATTGAAGGCTTGTGTGTTTTATGTGAACTGTGAACACATTGAGGATGCTCTTTAAGCTGTGTCGGAACGAACGGGCCTTTCTCTCCTCTCAGGCTTCACCTGCTGTTTCTCTGTTATGGCGGTCATGGGTAGAAGGGGGTGGAGATGGGGCACGCTTGGCTAAAAGTTGGCACACACATAAGACAGCTATCAGATTCTCTGGCATAGGCCTTTTTCTTGCCTGTAGGTGCATGGATAACCTCAGTCTGTTGTTTCATGAGAGCTTTCCAAGTGTGCAAATAATGGGGAACAAGATTTAAGGAAGCAGAGGGTTTGTTTTTTTTTAATTCCAGTTGTTTATAAGAACATGCATACAAGCATAGATTAGAGCCTGGTCAGTTCATGTGCTCTGTCTCTGGATTAGACAGCAATACTGCTTCAAAGGTGCAACTTGACCTCCTAATGTACTATATAAAGATAAAATATAAACTAAACTACATAAAAATATATGAAAACCTTTGCACATTCTCAAGTACAAACTCCAATTCCAATGAAGTTGGGATGTTAGATGAAAACCAGCAATGAATGCCTGTGACCTTCGATTTCTCAGGTGACACTCCATTAAAAACCGACATCATTCTGTAAAGGATATTATGTGGGTTCGGGAACACTTCAGAAAACCACTGTCAGTTAACACAGTTCGTTGCTGCATCTACAAGTGCAAGTTAGAACTCTAACATGCAAAACAAAAGCCATATACCAACAACACCCAGAAACGCCGCCTGTTGCTGTGGGCCTGAGCTCATCTGGGATGGACTGATGCAGAGTGAAAAAGTGTGCTGTGGTCTAATGAGTCCACATTTCAAATTGTTTTTGGAAATCATGGATGTCGTGTCCTCCAAGCTAAACAGGAAAAGGACCATCCAGATTGTTATCAGCTCAAAGTTCAAAAGTCAGCATCTGTGAATGTATGGGGTTGTGTTAGTGCCCATGGCCTGGGTAACTTGCACATCTATGAAGGCACTGTTAATGCTGAACAGTACATACAGGTTTTGGAGCAACATATGCTGCCATCAAGTCTTTTTCAGGGACATCCCAGCTTATTTCAGCAAGAAAAGCCACATTTTGGATGTTACAACAGCATGGCTTCGTAGTACAAGAATGTCCTGCCTTCCATTGAAAATGTGTGTTGCATTATAAAGCACAAAATATGCCAATGGAGACCCCGGACTGTTCAGCAACTGAAGTTGTACATCAAGCAAGAATGGGACAGAATTCCACTTACAAAACTTCAACAATTAGGGTCCTAAACACTTATTGAGAGTTGATAAAAGGAAAGCTGATGTAACACAGTAGTAAACGTGCCCCTGTCCCCGCGTTTTTGGAATGTGTTGCAGGAATCAAACTCAAAATGAGTATTTGCAAAACAGCAATGAAGCTTATCAGTTTGAACATGAAATAGCTTGTCTTTGGAGTGTATTCAATTGAATACAGGTTGAAAAGGATTTGTAAGTCATTGCATTCTGTTTTATTTGTGTTTTACACAATATCCCAACTTCATTGGAATTGGTAAATGCTAAGTGGCGTTCACTTATATAGCGTTTTTTCTCATCTCTAGACGACCAAAGCACTTTACAGATCCTGCTATGCACTCATTTCACACATTGATGGCGGCAGAGTCGCCATACACAGGCACTGGCCTGACCCACCAGGAGCAACTGGGGGTTCAGTGTCTTGCTCAAGGACACTTTGACATGCAGACTGCGGACAGAGTGGGAATCAAACCCCTGACCCTCCGATCAGTAGTCAGCCACACTACACCTCTGGGGTGAATTGGGGTTTGAAGATCTGTTTTGTAGTGCTCATTGTTTAAAAAGGTAATAATTGCCATTGCACCTCGTAAGAATTCTGACTGCGATTCACTGTGAAATGTCTTGCACAATTATCCCCAAAATTTAAAAAGTCACTTACTGACAAATTGCCATTTTTTGAAATTTTTCTAAAATCAGATTGCTCATCCTCCTTCTAGGGGATTGACTAATCTGATAAACAAGGTTTTACTGATGTGAGTAAGACTACTTACAAAGCTGTGAGCAAAAAGACTGTTTTGTATCTCATAAAAGGATTTTTATTTGTTGTAAATGCTAAGGCATTGCCAATGTCTGAGACAGCAGTTTTACTGCAGACTGTCCAAAAGGTCACGAGGTAACCCTCACTGGCGAAAGCTGAGTCTGAAATTATCCTAATTTTGCCCTTTTCCCTCCTTTTTGAAAGGTCAGCAAACTTGTGCTGGCTTGTCCATTAGCACGGTGATGAGTCACACATTGCCATTAGTTTCACTGCCTTTTCACATATACCTGATGGCCTCACTCCTCTGATTAACCACCGCTGTTCACTGTGTTTTCATAAGAACACACAGGGCCCCTCACCTATAATTACCTCTTATTATAGTAGGAAATGGATCCCTCACATCTGCTTCCAATGAATAGGCAGGTTAGCCCTCCTGCTTTCTTGTCTTATTGCCTAAACCTCTGGCAAACAGATGTCTTTGTAGGAGTGAGCACACAGTCAAATGAAGGCCTGTTGCTGAATTATGAGGACAGGTGAAATTTGTCTGTCAGCCCTTGTGAAGAAGGTAATCTACTCCCAGACTTTGTTTACTGTTGTAAAATGCTGGCTGGCCTGCAGGTTGTTGTCTAGTTTGCTCAAGGCCAGAGACAGTTTTCGTAACTTTTTGGGAATAGGCTTGAACCTTGTGCAATATTTAATTAGAAAACACATTCATCTTTTGGGTGGCACTGTAGGGGTGCAGACTGCAAATAAATTGACGTGGATGAATTGCTGTCTGTTGATAAGATATGAGTGGAACCAGGAGAGAGCTGTACCAGTGATGTTGAGGAAGGTTCCCAGACGGGAGAGGAGAATGGAGTGGTTGACTGTATCAAAAGCAGCTGTGAGGACTTTTGCATACTTCCAGAGTTTCTGCTGTAGTGTGAGTTTCTTTTGAGTTAATTAGGTAGTTGTCAATATCATGATAGAGCAGTTCCAGGATGCCACTAGCATCATGACACGATGTAAACAAATGATCTACCATGAGATAAGAATTACGTTTCAGACCCTTCACGGCTAATTTCTCAACATACCAGCGCTTGTGCAGTTGACATATGCTCCAACAAAGTCACACAACCCAATTTGAAGAAGTTCTGCTGACTGGATTGTGCTAAAATCTTGCTTTAATAATGCATTAGTGTGTATGGGGTAGCCATAAGAACAGGGAATTTTCACTGCTGAGGACCCAGATCACTGCCAGAGTTCACATGATAGCCTTTGACTGATGCTCCAGACTGACAGACAGAGGCCACTACGCTATGATTATATATAAATGTCTGTCTATAAAGCACTGCCTGCTGCAGAAAATGACCTTTATTTTTGGGGCTATCTCATAGAGGAAGGGTAAATGAAGTAAGGGACGTGTTTAATTTACCTCTGGGATTTTATCTGGCTCTGTAGCTGTAACATCCAGCAGGAGTGGTCTTCTCTGGGGGAATTCCTTCCCTTAAATTCACTAGGAAAAAATAAGATGGAGAACACTCATGAGCCTGACTGCTTTTATCACATTTTCTTCTGCTTGTGAACTACTCATTCATATATTGTACATGTATCTCAATTGGGATGCTAAATTGCGTGTAAGGAGCATTTAGCCATATGTGCTTTTTATTGGAATATTTATGGAGATATAATTAATATGCGAGATACAGATTGTGACTTATGAATCATCACAGCTGAAGCCACTTGCTTTGAGGTCTGCCTGATACAGTGCTGAGTGATCCCTGCAGGGAAAAAGTCTAGACAGGAAGATTCCTGGTCTAGGTGAATTAATATACAGACAGTTACACTGCTGATACAGTCAGTAACTAAACACAGAAGGTCATAGCTTTTAAGCATGACTCATACTGAGGTTTTTATCTTAGGTTAAACATCTAGACTGTGATGGGGAAAAAAAGATATCAGAAGCAATTACAGCATAGCATATTGATTACCCCATATTGATTGCCATTTCCACAAATTTAACCAAAACCATAAAGGAAAAAAAAAAGCATTGGTGGGAAGAATCATGTGACTCAGTTTCTGTGAGTGTCAATGATTCAAGGGAACTTAACGAGGTCCAGAGAGGTTCCTGTTGAACCCCTTGTTGACTTTGGACAAAAGTATTCAGGGGACTCCTGTTTATCTCCCATCCGACAGCTTTTCCCTTGGCCGTCATTTATGACCATATCTTCATCCTGCACCCTCTCAATTTGCTTATCCAAAGTCTGCTTTGAGACTTTGCTAAGGTTTTGGCTGGCTTAGATTTTTATTCTTGCTTCTGAAGTTGGAGATAGAAAAAAAGCAAATAACTTCTTGAGTGCTCAGCTATTTATGAAAATTAAGCTGCTACAAAACCTTGACTCGGTGTCTGCGGATCCTTAAAATGTTTCAAATTCATTTAGCAAAATTCACTTCTCAAATATCCTTAAAAATTATAATATGTCCGTAAATATGGTTTCCACATATCTTAAATAACAGCACAGATAAATGAATAGTTGTGTTTTCTTGTGAGAAGTGTTTCTGTGTTGTGAATTAGTAGCTTATGTTTTTAATTTTAAAAAGCAAAAAGGCAAATGAGCAAACTTTGTCAAATTTGTTACAATTTGCAACTGTTCTCATGTAAAATTGTGGTTTTTGTAATAAATTTAAGGCATTTTTGCATATTTTTTTTTACTTTTTCCATATAAGGTTGTAACTTCATTTTGGGGGTATTGTATAGTTTTAGGTATTTACCTGAATAACGTAAATACCTGCTGGCAAAACTGATCCTGGGTTAGTGTAAATTTAATGTGAGCTGGATTGACAAACCAGCATTTGCAGTGTTTTTAGTTCTGGCAAACAATTTGACATGGCTAAGGATAGTATCTCATGGAGCGGTGAATGCTGGTGAATGTAGCAGTTTTTGGATTTGCCAACTTTTTTGACGAATGTTGGTGAAAATCAAGCTAGTATGTCATGGAGCAGTGAATGCTTAGTAACATTAATAAACATGTTGTTGGGTTCTATCAGGGTTTGTAAAAAGTTGCACAACGGTTCGCCAACAGTTTGTTAGGTTGTAAACAGTTTCATTGTAAAGGTTCTTAAACGGTTGTGAGTGTTCGCTACTTGGCAAACCTAAAAGAACTTTTGCTGCACATTTCAACCATTTGAAAATGCTTACAACTATTTTGCAAATATTTGCAACTGTTAACGCAAAAATACATTCAAGAAAAACTGTTTGAGACCTTAAAAATTGTTTGGAGACTTTTTATAAACCCTGACAAAACCCCAAAATTGATATATTCATGAACATTCCTCAGCATTCATTGCTCCTTGAGATATGGGGCAAGTAATTGTGGTTATCCATTTTGCAAATATAAGGTCTTATATTTGATCAAGTCACCATAAAAAAAGGCTTACATTCAACTTCCTTAAAGCCAAAAATACCCTGTTTGAGTTTAAGGTGGATTCACACTACAACGTTTGGACTGTAGAGGCTGGGTTAATCATCTCAGAATGGATGCAGAGGGTAAACGGAGAAGGACAATAGGTATGGAGATTATGGTGAGGTAGTAGGAAGAAGGAGTTGGGGGAGAAGGGACGAATGTATTGTGATGTGAGATGTCATGCAGATGTGAGATGGGCGGTTGATATAAAAGGAGAACCCCTGGTGTATTGAGACATGCTTTTTCTGTGTATGACTGAGGTGAGAGTGAATAAAGTCGTCTGCTGCATAAATCCGTTTCCATTATTCACACTCTCCACACTGGTGACCCCTTGACAAATTATGGAACACGAGGCAAGAACCCTGGAGTCGGCCCGGACGGGAAGCCCCAGCAACGCGGCAAGCATCCCAGAGACAGCCCGGACGGGAACCCCCAGCAACGCGTGCGCTGTTTCGGTCAAACTACCTTACTTTTGGCCGCACGGCCCGCGATCTTGGTTCCACCACACCGAGGCTCAGTTCGCCCTCCGGGGAATAACGACAGACGACACCAAATATTACTATGTGGTCGCAGTGCTAGACGCTCGCACGTCTCAGCAAGTAGCGAGCCTGCTCCAACAGCCTCCAGCCCATGACAAATACGAGGCTCACAATGCTGCGCTGACCCGGCGCTACACGCCCTCGGACTGTGAGAGAGCGGAGAGGCTCTTGAGGCGCTCCGAGTTAGGAGACGGGTCTGCAGTCGAACTGATGGAGAAGACGTTGGCGTTGATGGGCACGGACGACAGGCATTTTCTGTTTGTCCACCTTTTCCTCCGGAACCTCCCAACAGAGGCGAGAGCGGTTCTTGCCAATTTGCTGTTGCTGGCCGCGCGTGACTTGGATCATCGTCACCACCAGAGCCCTCACAGTGAACACAGCGGCATCAGAACCCAGCGAGACGACCAGCGGAGGCGAGGAGCTGTCGACGGTAGCGGCAGCGGGGGCCAGGGAGCGCCAGAGCAGAGAGACACGCTTTGCTTCTACCACCGCCACTTTGGAGAGAATGCACGCAGATGCGAGCCACCGTGCTAATTCAAGCGTTCGGGAAATGCCAAGGCCGGCAGTCGGTAGCAGCTGTGACCGCTGGTGAAGAAAACAAGCTGCTCTACGTGACGGACTCGCGCTCGGGGAGACGGTTCCTCGTAGACACTGGAGCCCAGAAGAGCATCATCCTGCCGTCCTACGCCGACCGGCTAGCGGGAGCTAGCAGCTCCGGGCTGGTAGCAGTAAATGGCTCGGACATTAAAACTTTTGGTGAGAGAACACTGACTTTCCCTACACGGCCGTATGTACGAGTGGACTTTTGTCATAGCGCCATTGAGCTTCCCAATCCTGGGAGCTGATTTTCTGTGTGCACACGGGTTGCTAGTCGATGTTGCTAACAGACGCTTGGTTAATGCAATGTCTTTTGATTCTCTCCCCTGTACAGCTCGAGGGGCCGAGCCAACAACACAAGCCAACGTCACAGCTCCAGGCAGTAAGTTCCATGCACTGCTCACTCAGTTCCCAGCACTCACGGTCCCAACGTTTTCAGCAGCCATCGCTAAACACGGGGTGGAACACTTTATAACCACCATCGGGCCGCCTGTTTTCGCACAACCTCGGCGCTTGGACGCAGCTAAACTGGCCATAGCACGCGAGGAGTTTGCCAACCTGGAAAGGTTGGGCATCACCAGGCGATCGAACAGCCCATGGGCATCCCCGCTACACATGGTCCCTAAGGCCGAGGGATTGTGGCGACCGTGCGGAGATTTCCGCAGATTGAATAACGCCACAGCACACGACCACTACCCGATTCCCCATATTCAAGATTTTTCCGTTCACCTCACTGGAGCACGCATTTTTTCTAAAATAGACCTGGTCTGCGGTTACCACCAGGTCCCAGTGCACGCGGAGGACATACCCAAAACAGCGGTAATAACTCTGTTTGGCTTGTTTGAGTTTTTACGCATGCCCTTCGGATTAAAAGGGGCGGAACAGACATTCCAACGCATGATGGATGCGGTGTTGCGCAATCTCCCATTTGTGTTCGTCTACCTGGATGATATCCTGGTGGCCAGCGCGTCCAAGGATGAACACGTAACCCACCTCAGGACGGTTTTCCGGAGGTTGGAGGAGCAAGGGTTAATAATCAACCCAGCGAAATGCCAGTTCGGCGTGACGGGGATTGATTTTTTTGGGGCACCGCGTCTCACCGGAGGGAGCGATACCTTTGCCCGACAAAGTGCGCGCCGTGGCGAATTTTCCCCGGCCTCAGACTGTCAGGGCGCTGCAAGAATTTTGGGGGATGGTTAACTTTTATAACGGGTTCCTCCCCCACGCAGCTCAACTCATGCAGTCATTGTACGCCGCGCTCAAGAAACGGAAACCCGCGGACAGAGTCGAATGGACTCCGGAGCGGGAGCAGGCGTTCTCTGAGGTTAAAACAGCCCTGGCAAATGCCGCACTGTTGGTGCACCTGGACCTGGCGGCCCGGATAGCGCTCACTACAGACGCCTCGGACGTGGCCATAGGGGCCGTCGTGGAGCAACGTGTCGCCGGTTCTTGGCAGCCGCTCGCTTTTTTCAGCAGGGCTTTGCGCGACAGTGAGCGTTAATACAGCGCGTTCGACAGAGAGTTGCTGGCTCTCCACCTGGCCGTACGCCACTTCCAGTTCTGGCTGGAAGGGCGCAGCTTCACTGCGTTCGTGGACCACAAGCCGCTAACGTTCGCGATGGCCAAGGTTTCGGAACCATGTTCGGGCCAGCAGCAGAGACAGCTGACCACGATCTCGGAGTTTACGACCAATATTCAGCATGTGTTGGGTAAACTGAATGTGGTGACGGAATGCCTTTCGCACGCAGTAGTGGCCCCGGTCTGCGTGGGGACAGATTATACAGCCATGGCCGCAGAGCAGATTGGCAATACGGACGTGTGCACGCTCCCGTCTGGACCAACAGGGTTAAGGCTGGAGAGCAGAGTACTGCAAGACGGCAAGCCCCCCCTAATCTGCGACGTCTCCACGGGACGCCCGCGCCCGGTGGTCCCAGTTGCTTGGCGCCGCTGCGTGTTTGAGTCAGTTCACGCTCTGGCACACCCAGGAGTGCGCGCGTCAGTCAAAATGGTGGGAGTGAAGTTCGTGTGGGCAGGCCTGCGCAAACAAGTGAAAGAGTGGGCTGCAGCCTGAGTAGCATGCCAACGATCCAAAGTACACAGACACACGAAGGCTCCTTTGGAGCCGTTTCGTATACTGGCGAAGAGGTTCAACCATGTTCACGTGGACCTCGTGGGCCCCCTCCCACCATCGCAGGGGTGCACGCACCTTCTGACAGTGGTGGACCGCACCACATGCTGGCCAGAAGCAGTCCCGCTGGCGGCAACCACGTCCACGGATGTGGCGCGCGCTTTTTTGACGACATGGGTGGCACGTTTTGGAATCCCGTCGGACATCACGTCCAATAGGGGTCCTCAGTTTGTTTCCGACCTCTGGTTCGTGATGGCCCGTAGCCTGGGTGTTGCAATTCATCGCACAACCACGTACAACCCACAGGCCAATGGGTTATGCGAGCGTTTTCATAGGTCACTGAAAGCAGCACTCAGGGCTTCGCTGACGGATGCAAACTGGGTAGACCGGTTGCCGTGGGTTTTATTGGGGTTGCGTTCCACACCAAAAGAGGATTTGGAGGCTTCCCCGGCGGAACTTGTTTTTTCTCAGCCACTGCGGCTGCCCGGGGAATTTTTGCCAGATAATCTCGCGTCGGACAACTGCCCGTCTCAGCGTTTGCAGCATAGCGCAGACACAGGCACACTGCCCGGCTCGGCCCACCACTGTTTTCCACACGCTTTTGTGCCAAAAACTTTGAAGAACGCAGCGTTCGTGTTTGTCAGGCACGATGCCCACCGCCCTCCATTGCGCCCACCCTACGATGGCCTGTTCAGAGTGCTGGAAACAGGGGACAAACATTTTTTGTTAGACTTGGGGGGTCATCGGGAGAAAATATGCATAGATAGACTTAAGCCCACCTTTGTGGTGGTGGACAAGCAAGTGATGTTGGCTCGGGCCCCTGGGCGTGGAAGACCCCCACTGAGAACTCCCCAGGTAAACGATTCATCAGAGCAGCCACACGGGCAAGTCGACGGTCCCCCCCCCCCCCGCACCATGGCCCACCCGCAGACAGACACACCCCCAGGAGCCCCCTGCCGGCACAGCAGCATCGCAGAGGCAGTAGACCCCTATTACAGCAGATATGGGAGGAGACTGAAGCCAAAAGAACGTGAGGACTGAAACTTGGTCTGAGATTCTGGGGGGGCCGTGTAGAGGCTGGGTTAATAATCTCAGACTGGATGCAGAGGGTAAACAGAGAAGGACAATAGGTATGGAGATTATGGTGAGGTAGCAGGAAGAAGGAGTTGGGGGAGACGGGACGAATGTATTGTGATGTGATGTCATGCAGATGTGAGATGGGCGGTTGATATAAAAGGAGAACCCCCTGGTGTATTGAGACATGCTTTTTCTGTGTATGACTGAGGTGAGAGTGAATAAAGTCGTCTGCTGCATAAATCCGTTTCCGTTATTCACACTCTCCACAGGACCAACTTTTAGTTTTGGCAAACATCTGGCTCTGCTGGCAAAAGTTAATGATTGCTGGTGTTTGTTGGCAAATGGTGGCGAAAGTTGTGTTCTTTGAAAATTTTCAGCCTGCTGAAAATTTACCGACGTTTGGAAATAAATGTTGGTGAAAGCTTTGCTCATTTTGTAAAAGTCCCTGAGCGCTGAGCTAAGTTATGCACAGTTTACCTAAGTAAGCCTAAGTTAAAGCTGGGTTCACTCTATAGCGTCTGGATGACTTTTAGGCTGCGTGTCCACCAAACACGCTTTTTCAGCTCTGGGTGGCTATTTTCCATTCATTCTCTATGTAGTCCAGTGTTTATAGCGCTGAGCGCCCACGGCGCTAAAACGCTCACGGCAGTGGCCGTTTTTTGTCGAGGTGCTCAGGGCACTCAGAGTTGAAAAAAGTTCAGCTTTTCATAGACTGCAGCTGCGCTCGTCAATGTCAGACCTTAAGCAGCCAATCAGAACTGCTGCGTGGGCGGGACATGGGATGCCAGTACTAGTCTGTACTCAGACTCCTGCTTTCTGTGTCATATTTTACATTCAGAGCTGCTAGAAAATGTTTCCTGTCCATTGTTATTTAGAGACTGCTATTAAAAAATCTGTAGAAAGTCTGACAATAGGAAAAGTGGGAGTGATGAGCTGAGAGTAACAAGCTGTTGCAGGGATACAGGGCACAGACTTTTTTTTTTCCCAGAGCGCTGCGCACAAACGCTGAAAAAAAAATGCTCAGGGCGGTCGGGCGACAAAAAATGCAGTTGGTGGACACGCAGCCTTACAGACATTTTGAAAAATCAGAGAAATACTCAGCACAGGTCACCTGACATCAGCATCAGGTGACGCTTATATAAAGATCAGTGTTTGTGGAGGCTTCCTGCCATTCTGGACCTGCTTCTGGAGTGAACACATCTCCCTTGGGCATACATTTCAGTATTTATTTTCGTTTTATATTCCTATGTAGTTACTTCTGCATACCCTTTTCCCCTGTTCATTCATTCATTCATCTAAAAAAATAATAAAATAATGCTGTAGACTCCAACACTAAGTCCGCAATTAAAATGTGAATGGAATTTAAAAAACTATTATTGAATCATCATATAAATAAAATGACTGGTGATTATATTTTGACTGTTACAACTATCTCCATTAAAATAACATAGAATCCCATTAAATGTCATTTACTTTTTGACACTACATCAGCACTGTTTGATATTCACAATGGAAGTGAACCAATACATCCTGGAGAATGATTACGCATGGAGCAGAAAATTAAGAACAGTAAATTTCTCAATGAGGAGGTTTTTTTTTCTTTGGGGCTGTCTTATTTTTGGGAGATTATATATATATATATATATGTAGCAGGCAGAGAGTAGACAGACTGACTGAAAATTTCACGAAAAACCTTTATTCCACGGACCAAGAAAATGTTTTTTTCAGACAGCAAAAAAAAAAAAAAAAAAAACGCCAGACGTTTGCCAAAATATCAGTAAAAGTTGATCCAAATGTTGCAGTGTGAATCCACCCAAAAAAGCAGGTCCAGGATGGCAGGAAGCCTCCACAAATGCTGATCTTTATATGAGCGTTGCCTGATGCTGATGCCAACTGAACTGCGCTGAGTATTCCTTTGCTTAAGTTAACCTAAGTTGGGAACTGCTACACATACGCTAGCCTAAGTTGGGAAAAGATTGACAACGCTGACAAATAGTAGCAAAAGTTCATAAAAGTTTGTAAAACTTCGTAAAAGTTGGTGTGTGCTCACGAACGTAATTTCACCAACGTTTGGACTGATTTCTCTGATTTTTCAAAATGTCAGTAAAAGTCGGTCCAAACGTTATAGTGTGAACCCAGCTTTACTTTTAGCAAATATCTTTTCTCTCCATAAATTCTCACCAAAAACCACAAAGTTTTCTGTCCTACCAAGTGAATTTAGGTTGTTTATTCGGCTCTGAACCCTTTCTTATTTGCCATGGTGATGGACAGGCTGACAGACCTGGTCAGGCAGGAGTCTCTGTGGACCATGATGTTTCCAAACAACATTGTGATCTATAGTGAGAGTAGGGAGCAGGTAGAAGAGAACCTAGAGAGGTGAAGGTATGCTCTGGAGAGAAGAGGAATGAAAGTCACTAGAAGCAAGACAGAATACATGAGTGTGAATGAGAGGGAAGCAGGTGTAACGTTGAATATGCAAGGAGTAGAGGTAGTGAATGTAGATGAGTATAAATACCTGGGGTCAACCATCCAAACCAATGGAAAATGCACAAGAGAGTTTAAGAAGAGAGTGCAGGCAGGGTGGAGTGGGTGGAGACGAGTGTAAGGAGTGATTTGTGACAGAAAGATAGCAGCAAGAGTGAAAGAGAAGGTTTACAAGACAGTAGTGAGACCTGCTATGATGCATTGTTTGGAGACGGTGGCACTGGCAAAAAGACAGGAGGCGGAGCTGGCTGTGGCAGAGTTGAAGATGCTAAGATTCTCACTGGGAGTGACTAGGAGGGACAGGATTAGAAATGAGTATATCAGAGGGACAGCTCAGGTTGAGCGGTTTGGAGACAAAGTAAGAGAGGCAAGGCTGAGATGGTTTGGACATGAGCAGAGGAGCAATGGTGGATATATTGAATGTATGTTATATGTTGAAGATGGACCTGCCAGGCAGGAGTAAAAGAGGAAGACCACAGAGGAGATTCATATATGTAGGGAAGGCGGACATGGAGACGGTTGGTGTTGCATAGGAAGATGCAAGGGACAGGGTGAGGTGGCGGCAGATGATTCGTTGTGGCGACCCTTAAAGGGAGCAGCCGCAAGATTTTATTCTTAAAATTTTAGTAGTAATAAAATACTTAAACAGTATATAAATTTGAAACAAAAGTTAATATTTGTCTCAGCAATTAATTCAAGTTAACTACTCTATAATAAGACTGGAGTTTTCTCACTGACCAAAAGAAAAAGCCTTTTTACACATAAAGAAATCCAACAGATTTCACAGATTCTTCTGCTACAACCACACTCTAGAAGATAATCCTGTTCTTTGCAAGTTTCCTGTCCCCTTGATCCTTTGTCAAAGGGTGACAGAAGAGTTTGACTCCAGAACACTAAACTAAGAATGGAGAGATTAAGATCCTATCACAATAAAAGTGTTTCACGCTGACAAAGTGGGTACCTGAGTCCCCTTCTTAGGGCCTAGTAATTGACTTCAGAAATGTTCGCATTTCTCTCCTCTAGGGTATAGTTAAAGAACTAAAGCTGCCTGGCTTTTTGGAGGGTGGTTAAGATTTGCTTTGATCCTCAGATTGGTGGGAAAATACATGACATCCTTAACTAAAGAGAAGACAACCTGCAGGAAAGTCCCTTGTTAGTTGGAAGCTTAGGGTCACATCACTGCGATGCAGGCTGTGAGTGGATTTTCCTTGGAACATCCATGTCTATTTTTGGTCATTAAAAATTGCACTCTGTAGGAACTAAACTGCCTAATCACACTACAAAAGACAGTGAAGTAAAGGTAAAGTGAAATGAAGTGTAAACAGACAACTTTCTTGTGTTCTGTGAAATATCTTCTGTCAAACAGGAGTTCACTAATGTGCAGAGATCTGAAGTCAGTTTTCATGTGCTATACAGATGTGGGTGTGCCAGTATGCTGAGCAATAGTTGTCTGTGCCTTATGCCTCTCACAGTGTTCTCTGAAACATGCCTTTCTTCAGTGTTTATTGGTTCTGGTCCAGGCCTAGCCTCAGATGGGGAGGTGAGGGGGTTGCCAACCTCTGCAGCAAAAGTGCCTACTGTACTAAGCGTCTCTGAACTATGTGGAAAATGCATGTGCAGAGTTTTACATTGGCAGAGATTTTATAAAAGCAACTTTTAAAATGCTTGACAGATATAATTTAAGGACAAAGCACAACTTTTCAAAGCAAACACGTCCCAGAAATAAGAGTTATTGCTAGCATGTGATTATGTGCCAGGGCTATCAATTTTTTTACATATACTCTATTCACTATTTTAATAGATTTAACTTTTGAAATTTGTGTCAGCATGACGGCAATGGAATAAAACAAGAGATACCCTCATTGACGCACTCTGACCACAGGACCTCCAGGGGGCGGGGGGAGGTGTAATAACACCTGCAGACATGCTGCTTCTGAGGTATTTTTATCTCCTGGAATTCCACCCCTGTTCTCCTCATAGATCCTCTTTCAAAATGTATAAGAAGTCAGCCTTTGGTAGCCTTTGATGTGCACAAGTCACCCCTTGCACTATTTTTTAAATGATTTTCATCAATACTTCATTAGATTCAGTCACCACTGCGTTCAAGCACTCAGTTCTAGCTTTAAAAATTGGTAAAATTATAAGTTTAATTTTCAAGGTGGGACTGCATTAAAAACCGACATCATTCCGTAAAGGATATTGCCTCATGGGCTCAGGAACGCTTCAGAAAAGCGTTGTCAGTTAACATAGTTCATTGCTACATCTACGTACAAGTGCAAGTTAAAACTCTACCATGCAAAGTATGGTAAATATCACCAACATCCAAAAACGCTGCCTGTTGCTCTGGACCCGAGCTCATCTAAGATGGACTGACAAAAAGTGGAAAAGTGTGCTGTGGTCTGGAGAGTCCACTTTTCAAATTGTTTTTGGAAATCATGGACGTCATGTCCTCCAGGCTAAAGAGGAAAAGGACCATCCAGATTATGAGCACAGAATTCAAAAAGCAGCATCTGTGATGGTATGGGGGTGTGTTAGTGCCAATGGCATGGGTAACTTGCACATCTGTGAAAGCACCGTTAATGCTGAACAGTACATACAGGTTTTGGAGCAACATATGCTGCCTTCCAAAGCAACATGTTTTTCAGGGACATTCCAGCTTATTTCAGCAAGTCAATGCCAAGCCACATTCTGTACGTGCTACAACAAGGTGGCTTTGTAGTAAGAGTGTGGGTACTAGACTGGCCTGCCTGCAGACCAGACCTGAATAACAAATTGTCAGTGCTGTCTGCACAACCTCTGAGGAAAAGATTCCGCCATTTCATAAAGACCATGACGATAAACCCTGGGTGGATGTGGAATTTTTAGCCCTGCGCGAGAAAAGATGAACGTAAGCAGACATTACTGAGAGAAAAGAACTGTCTGTGCAAATATGCAAACTCCGGCTCACACTTAAACTACAAGGATAAAGCTAATAAGATTAACCTTGCAAGTGAGCAAAGAAACATCGAAGAGGAATTCCGACAAGCTAAAAGCTATTGTGCACTCCCAAAATTTAGACAACAGACCATACAGTCCGAGAAATTGGAAGAGCACTTTGCACAACACTTATGTGAGAGAGAATTCACCATGCAACTGGAGTTGGTAGACCCTGATAGTTTTCCACACATCATTCCCTCTGAAGATCAAGAACCTATTGATGATCCCCCCCCCCCCAAGTTGCCGAATTAGAGGAATGTATGTCTAGGCTCAAAAATGGCAGGTGCCAGGGAATTGACAGAATATTCAGTGAACAACTTAAATACTCCCACTCAAAACAGCTCCTCCTCTATTTGGTTCTACTGATGGGAACAATTTGGGAATGTGTTAGGGTCTCTAGTGCGTGGCTACTTTCTTCAATGTCATGTGTCTACAAGAAGGGACTGAAATCTCTAGCAGAAAACTACCGGGGTCTTTCCATCATAGCGACACTGTCTAAGCTTTTATCTATGGTGGTTATCCAAAGAGTACGGCCAGTCTACAAACGCATCCTATTGCCTACACAGTTTGGATTCAGAAGCAATCAATCCACCTTTGATGCAATCTGTATTGTTTGACATATACTGGAGAAAGAACAGAATCCTCTCTTTGTATGTTACATCGACCTCAAGATGGTGTATGATTGGCTCCCACGGGATGCGCATTTTCATGTTCTAAAAATTTGTCCTCAATGCCCTTAGCTGATCTCCATCATCAAGACCCTGTACACCAGCACAATGGCCTGCAATATGGATGCTAGCCAATATTTCAGCAGTTATGTAGGGTGTCACCAAGGTGCACTTGAGAGTCCAAGCATCTTTAATTCGTACTTGGACTTTGTCATGAGATGTGCCAACCATGAGATCAAGAGCCATCTCCCTGAGGCAGGTACATGTATTGAGTTTGTAGTACCAAACGAGGTGTCTCCCCGTGAACTTCGTACTAGGACTTCACATGGTGTGATAAGAATTTTAGAGCTCATGTATGCTGACGACATTGTAGTGTTTTCCAAGAGCTTGGATGAACTAAAGAAAATCTTAGAGATATATGACAACACTTTCTCAACATATGGTTTACAGATGTCATATAAAAAGATGGAGGCAATGGCCTTTAATGTCGATGAAAGTATACAGTCTAGAACAACCCTACTGATGGTTAACAACGTTGAGATAAAAAATGTGAGATAGTTCCATTACCTTGGCCACCTTATTACCAACACTGGGAAGTCATCAAAGTTCCTTCACCACAGGATAGCATCAGCATTTTAAAAATGGACAGAGCTGAAACACATGCTTACTGACTGCGAAATCCATCTCAATACTCGCATGAAATCCTTGATAGCATGTGTGTGGTCTTGGCTATTGTACAGCATGCAGACATGGAAGCTATCATGCTGGAACTCCAGAAGCTCAATGCTGTTTGGAATTGCTTCTTAAGAAAAATGATAGCTGGGGGCTATTCAAGGAAGAACACCACCGTCCATGAGTCAACGTAAGAAGGAGACAGACCCAGCATCCATAGTTGATGGGGACTTGGATTGGGCTTTCAAGATCTTGAACGCTAAGCTCTACCAAATATCCCAGTCACAACCCACTGAAGTTTTCTGTCACATCCAATATCTGAAATACATAGCGCATGTGTGCAGAATGCCAAATGACACAATTAAAAAAAATTATGTTTGAGAAGAGGAAAAATTGGAGGAGGGTTGAAGAACTGCTTGGTGTAGATAAACAGCAGGCCCTGAAGACAATGATGAGAAAAGAAGACTTCATGCGGATGTTGGAGATTCGATTTCCAAACTCCAAGTACCCACTCTGCAAGGCCAATCATGTGCCACGTGGGAAAACATGATGATGATAACTGTCTCCTTTTGAAAATGTGTGGCGCATAATGAAGCACAAAATATACCAATGAAGACCCTGGACTGTTGAGGAACTGAAGTCATACATCAAGCAAGAATAGGGAAGAGTTCCACTTTCAAAGCTTCAACAGTTAGTGTCCTCTGTTCCTAAATGCTTAATCAGTGTCGTTAAAATGAAAGGTGCTGTAACACAGTAGTAAACATGACTCTGTCCCACCTTTTTTGGAACGTGTTGCAGGCATCAAATTAAAAATGAGTGAATATTTGCACAACAACAATAAAGTTTATCAGTTTCAACAATGAATATCTTTGTAGTGTATTCAATTGAATATAGGTTGACAAAGATTTCTAAATTGTTGTATTTTCTTTTTATTTACATTTTACACAGCATCCCAGCTTCGCCAGAATAGGGGTTGTATGTTTTAGCATCGCTCTCCAACTGCTGCAGGGAGCAATGAGCCAAAGCCTTAACACCAAACCTCCAAAACAATTCGGTAAATCTTTTCTAAGATGAGTTGTTTAACTGATGTGTTTTTTAACCTTTTTTGAGTCATTGAACCCTTTTACATTGAAAAAATTAAGCAGTACCCCACCAATCTAATTTTTTATTAAACTAGAAAAGCACTCAGAGAGCGCAGACCTCCGCCAAGTGCCACAGTTCCCCCCATACAGTGTTTGTGTGTACGTTGTCAGATTCCTTGACCATGAAAACATCTGAGTAGCAATTGGATTCACAATGATAGGATTAGTGGTTCAGTAGGAAAAGTATTACCTCCTTGGCGGAGGTAATAAACTGAAGTGTTGGTGTTGTGTCCATGTCCTGCATCTGCAAACTCCCAGGCTGGGGGCGTTGCAATTGAACGAATGAATGAATTAATCTTTATTTCGAATAGATTAAGAGTACAGGTTAAAAGAAAGTGAATAATATAACAAAGGGGGTAATAAAATCCAACAAGGTCAAATTAGACAATAGCTCCTGTGATTATACAGTTCAACATAAGTTATCCGAAATATGTGATGGCTGAATCCGCAGCTTATATTGGCCACCCATGTTCCATCCAAGAATTCAAAAAAAAAAACAAAAGAAGTCATGACACAACTGCGTACAACCCACAGGCCAATGGGTTATGTGAGCATTTTAGATCACTGAAAGCAGCACTGAGGGCTTCACTGACGGATGCCAATTAGGTAGACGGGTTGGCGTGGGTTTTATTCAAAATTCAAACGTTTATTTGAAACTCAGGGTTCATATTAAATGCAGAACTAAAAGGAGTAGAAAATAAATAAATAAATAAAAGTATTGTAACGTGCGCGCCAACTGACAACGTCCCACCAGGAGGTTCGAACTCATGCCTCCCACTCCAGAGACCTGCACTCTACCTGTGTCGCCAATAGGGTCAACCCACTTGGCAAGCCAAGTAGGGTGCTCATATTGAGTTCGCTACAGTATATACAGATCAGCAGACAGTCGGCGGTCTTGTAACAACAATAACATACAATATTGGACTCAGTATAAAATGGAACGCCACCACTTCCAAATGCTGGAGTGAAGTGTGAGTGACGAGTTGACAATTGGTGATATAAGATGATTGTTACATGGCAGCAACCTTCTCATCAAACTGTAAACATCGTTACGTATCAACTCGCCAAAAGACGGAATGTTCACAGACACAAACATCTTGCTTGCACTCGACCTTCGTGGTACATGTAATCTTTATCTTTATTGGGGTTGCGCTCCGCGGCCAAAGATGATTTGGAAACTTCCCCGGCAGAGAGCTTCTTTTTGCGGAGCTACTATGGCTGACCGGGGAATTTCTGCCAAATAATCCAGCGGCGGACAGCTGGCCGTCTGAGCTTTTGCAGCGTTGCGCAAACACAGGCACACAGCACGCTGCCGAGCAGCTCGTTTTTGCGCAGCGCCTATGGCTGCCCGGGGAATTTCTGCCAAATAATCCGGCGGCGGACAGCTGCCCGTCTCAGCTTTTGCAGCGTCGCGCAAACACAGGCACGGTGTTTTCCGCGTGCTTTTGTGCCTAAAACGTTGAAGAAGGCGGAGTTTATGTTGGTCAGACACGATGACCAGCGCCCTCCATTGCGCCTGCGCACATGTTGAAAATAGCCGTATGTCACAGTGTTAAAGAATGCTTTAAAAAATTCCTGTATCCAGACGGTGATCCGGATCATCCCCAAAATTTAATCAGTTCTTCCTTGTACCATTTCCAACAACGCCTGAAAGTTTCATGGAAATCCGTCCAAGACTTTTTGAGTTATCTTGCTAACCAACAGACAAACAGACAGACAGACAGACAGACAAACACACAGACAAACACACAGACAAACTCCGGCAAAAACATAACCTCCTCCTGGCCTTTTCGGCCTGGCGGAGGTAATGACACATTGTAGCCTATTTCAGCATATCTAATGGCAATTGAGTCTTGTAATTTATTTATACTCACTGTCAAACTTAGTGCTATTGCATACAGAGTCAATGGAAAACTGCAAACACAGGTACATTTGTTCCAGGTGATGTGAGTGCACGCGATTTTGTGTCTGCTACAGTTGGATTTTGTTTAACTCAGACCAGATAGATAGATAGATAAATAGATAACTTTATTGTCTGTCCCAGTCAGTGACAGAAGTTCTTCTTAGACATGGCTACAACAATATAACACATTCAACACTCAAAAACATGTTCAAACTCACAGGCTAAAAACAGTTTAAAAAAGTAAACATGGTGGAAACAGCAAATAAAATCATGTGGCAGAAAATATTAATAACTAGAAAAGCACTCGGAGAGCGCAGACCTCCGCCAAGCGCCACAATTCCCCCCATACAGTGTTTGTGTGTACGTTTTCAGATTCCTTGAGCATGTAAACATATGACTAGCAATTGGATTCACAATGATTATTTGTTTATTTGACAGGGACAGTGCAATAAACACACAATTAATCAATGACAATCAATCTGATAGTGATAGGATTAGTGGTTCAGTAGTAAAAGCATTGCCTCCTTGGCGGAGGTAATAAACTGAAGTGTTGCTGTTGTGTCCATCTCCTCCACTGACGGATGCAAATTGGGTAGACAGGTTGCCGTGGGTTTTATATTATATTATTTTAGGGTTTCGCTCCGCGGCAAAGGAGAATTTAGAAGCTTCGCCGGCAGAGAGCTCGTTATTGCGCAGCGCGTATGGCTGGCCGGGGAATTTCTGCCAAATGCGCAGCTCCTATGGCTGGCCGGTGAATTTCTGCCAAATGTGCAGCGCCTATGGCTGGCCGGTGAATTTCTGCCAAATGCGCAGCTCCTATGGCTGGCCGGTGAATTTCTGCCAAATGTGCAGCGCCTATGGCTGGCCGGGGAATTTCTGCCAAATGCGCAGCTCCTATGGCTGGCCGGGGAATTTCTGCCAAATGCGCAGCTCCTATGGCTGGCCGGTGAATTTCTGCCAAATGCGCAGCGCCTATGGCTGGCCGGTGAATTTCTGCCAAATGCGCAGCTCCTATGGCTGGCCGGTGAATTTCTGCCAAATGTGCAGCGCCTATGGCTGGCCAGTGAATTTCTGCCAAATGCGCAGCTCCTATGGCTGGCCGGGGAATTTCTGCCAAAGAATCCGTCGGCGGACAGCTGCCCATGTGAGGTTTTGCAGTTGCGCGCAAACACAAGCACGCTGGCGGGCCCAGGCCAGCAGTGTTTTCCGCGTGCTTTTGTGCCTAAAACGTTGAAGAACGCAGAGTTTGTGTTGCAGACACGACGACCAGCGCCCTCCATTGCGCCTGCGCACATGTTGAAAATGGCCCTATGTCACAGTGTTGAAAAATGCTTTAAAAAAAATTCCTGTATCCAGACGGTGAACCGGATCATCCCCAAAATTTAATCAGTTCTTCCTTGTACCATTTCCAACAACGCCTGAAAGTTTCATGCAAATCCTTCCAAGACTTTTTGAGTTATCTTGCTAACCAACAGACAAACAGACAGACAGACAGACAAACAGACAGACAAACAGACAAACACACAAACCCTGGCAAAAACATAACCTCCTCCTGGCCTTTTCGGCCTGGCGGAGGTAACTATTAAAAATTAATAGTGATTAATAGATAAATGCTGATAACTAATATTGATAGCTAACTGAAGTATGATAACTATTTGATTTTGTTACTGCAGAAGGAATAAATGATTTCTTGTAAATGTTTTTATGGGCCAATGGAACTTTATATTGTCTGCCTGATGGCAGTAACTGAAAAGAGTGATGGAGGGGGTGAGATGGGTCCTCTGTGATCAGGGTGGATTTCCTGATCACAGAGCGCTGATACAGTTCAGACAATGGTGTCTGTGGTGAGCCAATGATTTTGCTAGCCTGATGAACTATATGGGAAAGCTTTGTTTGATGAAGAGGGAGCTGTACCAGGATGAAATGTTAAAAGTGAGAATGGTTTCAATTAATGAAGTGTAAACCAGAGTTAAAATGTGTCTACTGACATTAAAAGTCCTGTTTCCTCAACAGGTGGAGGCATTGTTGTGCTTTTTTATAAATAGAGTCAACATGGTGCGCAAAAGACAGGCTACAGTCCATCTCTATTCCCAAATATTTAAAAACTTGAACTTGCACAATAGCCTGACCCTGGATACTGAGGGGTGTAAAGAGAGTAGTTGAAAGTTTCTCTTTGCTCCCACAGCACAACTCCTTAGTCTTTGTGGTGTTTAACTCCAGAGAGTTTTGATTAAAAGTCTGAGCTAGATCGTTGACTGTGTGCTGATAGCAGGTCAGTGCAGTACTGTCTGTCAGATGAGCCACCAAGGCCATGTCATTTGCATATTTAAAAAGAGTCATTCCTTCACTGTCACAGGAGATGTTATTTGTGTACACAGAGAACAGAACCAGAGATAAAACACAACCTTGAGGAAGACCTGCGTTTAAAATCAACTTGCTAGATGTAAAACCATTTAAAAACACTTGTTGTGGCCTGTCATATAAAAAACTCTGAATCCATAAAATCAATGTTGGGTGAACCTGCAGGTCTGTCAAGTGATGTAGCAAGGTGCCTGTGTGTACAGTGTTAAAAGCAGAAGAAAAGTCCATAAACAAAATCCGTGTGTGTGGGTGTGAAGAGTCCAGTTGTGTTCTGTCCAGTTGTTTAGTGACAGTGTCTAGAAGAAGAACTAGGACTTTGCTTGACGCTTGGACATGATGGCCATTCAGCGTTGGTGTTCCACCATTGCTAGGAGAGTGAATTAGTTTGAAAACAAGACAGCCACTTACCGGAAATGTTTCTCATTGGACATGTGCTCCCGTGAAGAGGGTTCTTTTCAGAGCAGACGTTTTTTGTTTTTGTTTTTTTTTTGCTTTGGGTGGCCGACGGTATGTGGTGCCCGGGGAGGTGGTTGCATTTTCCCATCCGGATCGTGGTGTGGGCTTGGGCATGGATCTCCGCTGCAGATGCAAAGTGTTCCCGCCTCTCCGCAGGGAGAGTTTTCCATCGAGAAGAGGAAGAAGAATAGGAAGAATTGTGCTTGTGCCGCTACCCGCTGACATGGAGGAGCCACTGCAGACACCAATGCACAATCAATGCACAACAAAGGCAAGTTAAAATTTTTTGAATCCATTAAGAAGTGAAATTAGACAATTTTCTATGGGACCCTGAACGTTCTCTCATGGACCCCCATTGAAAAACAGCGGTCTAAACGGGCAGCATTAATGAATTTATATTTGTTACTTTGATATTGGCTTATGATATTATTCTTATGTAGTTCGGTGTATGGAAAGTGGAAAAAGCTAAAGAAAATCATAATACTTATTTGTAATTGCCCATAACTGTTAATAGTATATCAGGGTGTCTTATTTGAATAAGATGGTGGTATGATAATAAACCTATCTGGGTCATGGATGGACTCTTACAATAGCACTGCGTGTCTATACATTTGATAGTACTTTTACTTCACTTTTACTTCACTTGTTTATTTTATTGAGTGTGTGTGTGTGTGTGTGTGTGTGTGTGTGTGTGTGTGTGTGTGCTTGACAAATGTGTTGGCATAATCTTTGATCTTGCATTAACTAATATTGGTGATCATAGATTTTTCAAGCAGAATCTGACAACAAAAGTACAGTTCAGATCATATTTGAATAAGAACTCTAACAACAAAAGCGGTGAAGGATCTTGTTTATGCCTGAAGACACAGATGAGTTCATCTGATGCTGCAGTATCAGATGGTCCTCAGTGTAAAATACCAATTACAAATGGCTCTTTTTAATACAGATATGTTTCAGGTTTCTTCTTAATTGTTGGATGTGAGCCCCCAAACCTAGATCCTCATTAGCTATTTATTTGATATGGTAATTTGATAATATTTATAAAGATTACAAAGAGGTTTTCTTGCTTGCCTGTGTGGGCTGCGATGAAAGCTGACCTTTTCTTGTTGCTCATGGATATTTTGTGCTTTTCTGCCAGTGAAGTGAGGCCAGATCTGATTTCTTACTTTGCTCCCTTGTGTTCTCCCACTTGTTGCTCTCTCATGGTGCACAGGTTAGCCAAAACAGCTGTCGGGTAATTTCCAGTGATGCAAGATGGAGGGCTCTTGAAAGGCAGGCATAAGTCTGAATACTGTCTCTCTTTTCACCCTTTGATAATTTTGTCAACATTAGACTGCTGTGTCTTGTTTGCCCCATGCACTGAACAGCTGGAGAGGAGAAGCCATCTTTGATGCTTCACCCCAATATGTTTATATTAATGGCATAAACAGCTGTGAAAGAATATTTTTGTTCTCTTGGCCCATATCTTCAGTGGACTTGGCCTTGGAAAAGCCAACAGAGAGAGACCAGAAAATAATGTGGGAAAAAGTAGCAGGACTTTGATGGGCTCACGGCGCCCAACAGAGAGTTCTCTTCAGACGAGAACAGCTTTTGTTGTGAGGTCCTGTGCTCAATGTGCATCTTAGGTTTCCCAAACAAAGACGGCTCAAAAGTCATGGTTTGAGATTCTCAACATGGTGGAACTGCTTTGCATTCCAGAAACTTCACCGTGGTGCCCTGCAAATCCCAGTCAATTATGAGATCGCCATCCCAAATAGCATGACCTTGGGAACTGGTGGAAAGTGGCTTTACCAACATGAAATTACTCCCTGGGGCCAGAACGCCTGGAAGGTATTCTGTCCTTGGCAAAAGAGTCCAGAGGCTACTCAGACCACAAGAATATTAGAAGAATATTATTGTCAAGATGCACATGTTTTATTTCTGCATCTCTCATATATGTTTATGCTCCAGAGATTAAGGTAGTTACCGGAATGATTGCATAAACTGCTTTTCCCAATCAGTCCAGTGATAAAATAATATGCTATGATGCTCCGGGTGAGGAATTTTGTGGGGAGCCGTTGGGTATGAGGGGGTAAATGAGTTGACAGACTGATTGTGTTCTGTCCTGTGATAATGTGGGGCAATGTAAGTGCAGCCAAGTGAACAGGTGGTGTCAGATTTGCTGGTAGTGATGTGAAAATGAATAGGGGAGAAAGAGAGGAGGGTAAATATGCGGCCATCAGGGTAGGGAACCCAGAGCTCAATGAGAGAGCCAACAAACAGCTGTTGCTACTTCCTTTCCAAAGTTTATCCAGCCAACAACCATTTAAATCGTTTCAGCATGATTTGTCATTATGGATATTGGGATGGGGGGGATCGTGAGAAGATTATCTAGGCAAATATATTTTAGCTACATTAGCAGTGGTGATCTTGGGACAGCAACGTCACTCTACATTTGTTCATCTTAACAACTCTGCATTTATGCATACAGAGATTCATTGTCCTAAGAGAATGGAGCATTATAACGCTTGATAATCCCTCACCTTTTCTTCTTTTTTTTCCTCTGTGCAGTTGCAAATATTGACATTTACAGTGCAAAATTTCAATCATTGTTCATTAATTTTTTTATTTTTTTATTTTTTTTTTACCAAAGGAATAAATGTAGTAACTTAGGTCACAGGTTTGTAACCAGCGTCTCTGTAGTCATGTCTTGCCCTTTTGTTTTTTTTGTTTTGTTTTTTGCTCTTTGGCCATAACCAGTGGTTCCAAAAACTCACAAAATTACAAGAAAAGGTATAAGAAAAAAGCAAATGTGACTAAAAATCTACCAATTTAAGAGGAAAAATGTACAAAATTTACAAGATCAAAGCACCAAATCAAGTAAAAAAAAAAAAAAGGAGTAAAATTATGAGAAAAATCAAATAATTCAGTTTAGAGTTGCAAATTTTCTTGAAGTAATCTGTGAGTATTCAAGAAAAAGGCATTTATGGAAAAAGTGTCACAGTTTTGCAAGGTAAGTATTGTATTTACGAAAAAACGGTTACAAATTTTTGAGTCAAGATACAAATGTACAAGAAGAACCTCCTGCTACTAATCTTGACGGGCCAGTTTATACTTGTTTTTACATTATTTTTATGGCCTAAATATGTTTTGCAGCTTCATGGAAATGTTTTTGCAAATAACTTGCTTGAAATGTTACAAGCTGCTGACCCATGACATTAGCCTCCATTTCCACAACAGGAACCAGGAACCAATTTTACAGGAACTTCCACTGTCATGTTGGCCTCTACTACAGGAACCCCTAAAAGGGGACGTTTTCAAGAACTCATAGTGGTGAAAATAAGGCCATGGCAAGGGGTCGGTACTTCAGAGTGGCCGCGAAAACTTCTGGGTGGGGATTGACTGACTGGATAAAAGTTGGTATCATGACTAGAACATTTTGTAAATAAACACAAGGAAATGAGAAGTGCCAAATTTGACCAGAAAAAAGATAATAGTGAAGAGCTGATGCTTAAAAATTTTTAATATAATGCTGAAGTGATTGTGGAGGGTCTAAAGGATTATTTTGCATATGTGACCTGCCATGAGTAAACTAGCAACAAGTCGGCCTGACGTGATTCCTAAAAATACACGGAAATCCCTTTTTTTTTTTTTTTAATTTGTGATTTTTGTTTTTTTGCATAATATGCTAGTTGAAATCATGAAGAAGCTACTCCATGCTTCAAATAACGGTGTGGGAGATTTTAAAACCGTAAACTTTGTATTTGAAGTAGAGTAGTTTCAGAGGGAAATATCAGCGAGACCGCTTCCTAGTTTCGGGGCGTGGATACCTCAGCTGATTTACATATCCGGTTTTGTTTGGCTATTTGCACATATTTGTTATTCATTTCGGCCAATCAGCAGCACGTTCAGGTAGAAGCACATGGCTACTTAAGCAGCTTGTCTTCTTGCATCAGCAGCTCCTTTTGATAAGCACTGTACGGAGGTTGGGTTCATGCTAAGTCATGCAAATGACCAGCTTTTGTTACCGCCCCCCACCTGGCTCCCCTGGAAGGTGACAGTCCTTGGAAACTTTGAACCTGATTTTCTCAGAGAAGTAGTTTGTGAGGTGCTAACATTCAAATGGCCACGTCTTCTTCAAATCTTTTCGGATTTCCATGTGTTAGACATCATTGGAATGCTTAGATTCCACACTATTAGAATCTGTAAATAATGCAAAATACCCTTCGGGAGACTTGTTCCTGATTTTTCCATGGCTGGTCACATATGTGGAGGACATGAGAATTATAGCGGAGCCCACACAGCCAGTCAACAGGAGACCGAGTCACCGCTGGTGCTTCTCCCTGTATACTGGGTCGGCTATGCTGTATAATGCCTCAATATTTAATAACACCATGACTATAGAGAACAACCAGGTAAACTGTATATCATATGTGGCCACATGCATCAGTGGGGTAACATGAACACAGCGGAGAGGCAGGGCACAGGACCGGCGGTTCGGGCTGCCATTGCTGACCCACATGTCGGCCTGCCGGAGACGGACTCCTTGCTGGTGTTGCTCACACAGCTGTGCTGTTTAATTGATCCATTCCTCACCGCAATTATTAAATAATGGTGACACGATGATCCCATCAACTCCACTCTACATTTATTTTGTGCATGAACATTTCTGTATGATTACATAATTTAAACGTATTTTACTTTGCTTTATTGTGTCAAAGTAGTTGGAACTACTGTCAGATGATTGCATCATGAACAAACCCTCCGGAGACTGATGCTTCCTACTTCTATAATGGAGACATGACAGAGGAGAGGGCCAGATACAGTTCCTGTCCCCTAAAATTGGTTCCTGGTTCCTGTAATGGAAACAGGGCTGAGTTTCACTGACTTAACATCAAGCACCACACTTCGACACCTAATGTGAACAATCAACATTTTCAAGATAGATTAGCTACCCTAACTGTGACACTATTGGCTCATTTGAAAATTTTGTAGAGATTTAAGATCCCTTTATTTTCCTCTGGGCAGTATTCTACATTAACAGTTTTACCAAGAAAATAAACAGTACAAATGCTCAGTTTAATCTCTGTCTGGAGTCGCTGCAGGTCTTTGGTATCAGCTACACGTCCAGGCACCTCAGATCTGTGGCAATTCTAAATTCTCTACTGTGAAGAAAAGCAGACCTCTTAAGTGACACAGCAGTGCTTCTGATGGGACTGTTGTGGCTATAAATAAACAGGCCAGGGCTAGCCAAGTCGGAGCTACTATTCTCCCCCTGAACTGCCACAAATCTCAGCGCCTCACATGTCAGCTGTCGTCTGGGGGAACAGGAACCAGGCCCCCTCGGTCCCCTCCTCATGGCAGGCCACACTGTCAGCTATGATACCGGAAGCACACATGCTATTTCCAGACTGTACAAATTACCCCCACACTGTTTATGCTTGCTGGGACACGTAGTTCAGGTGTGCAAGGATTCTGTTGTGTTTTTGATAGTGTCTTTTTAAGAGCGCCGCTAATCTCTGCTGCTGCTGCTGGGATTTATTCTGCTCATTAAACTATAAACATTTATTGGGACAGTTTTCTCACAGTTATAGCACCACAGTTTTATTTGCATTTCTCACTAACCAGAGTCTAGTAAAACACAATGGGGCATTCTTGGCAAAAGGAAAAGAAAACAAGCAAGCTGGTGACTGTGTGTCTCTACTAAGATGCATATCTCTTAACACCAGCAAATACCTGGAAATAGTGTTTTCTGAGCTTTTGTTCATTCATAGTGGGGACATTCACCACTGGATGAGCTGTGGCCTTGATCCCTGGTGGTCTGTTAACACAGGGACCTGCTGGGACCCCTGCGGGGGTGATAATTGAAAAGACAGTGATTCTGTGGGTGTCAACTGGGCCTTCACGCTCTTCGGTGTCTGAGCAGAATGTGGTCACGCTGCATTATCCCACCCACAGTGAAAATATAATACACTATAGACGTAAAGACACTTTGATCTGTTTGGATAGCAAGAAAAAGAATGTTTTATGAACAATGTTGCCTGATTCTACGATTGAATGAACTCCTCTTCTTTGTGTTTGTTTCAGTCTTGCCATCATTAAAAAATATCAGAAAAGTGTCTGTCTTGTTCTGATGTTCTCTACTCAAGTTCTTGTCATTTTGCTATCAGTGAGGTGTAAAAAAAGACCATCAGACTTGGCATTTCATTTACTGTTAGGCACGGGTGTCTTGTTTTACAGCTGGTTTACGATTTCTGTTCTCTGTCTGGTCGTTGCGTCGCCAGGCTGTAACCTTTAGCCTGAAATGCATCGTGACTCACCTCCAGTTTTGCTAGTTACGTTTGTCACATAAAATGCTAGAATGGCTTGTCTCACAACCTTTTCAGTATTACTCAGTGTTAAGTACTTATCTAGGTGTGAACTGGTGCATTAAAGATCCAGTTATTATTAAATTAGACCAATTTTGCAAGAAGTTCCACATGTTGCTATATGAATGGGATTATTCCCCCATCCTGCTTTCTCAAACAAGCAGACCAAGAAAAAGTCTCATTGGCAAATTGCATTTGTCTGCACTGTAGCGATATCCTTTCTCACCATGAATAGCTGCACCATGTGCACAAGTCAGCACAGGCCAGACGCTTATTTTGATATGCCTGCCCCAACAGTGAGTGTTGGTATAAAGGTAGAGGAATATGAGGATGTATTTTAAGCCACTGCATGCTTACCCCACATAGTCTACTTAAACGGAGAGAGATGACAAAGACAAAAATTCAACAGATTAGGCCCAATTCATGGTGGTGTGGAGAGTGTGGAAGGACGAGGCTGAGTTTATTTCACAAGTCCAGTTTTATTCACATTCTCCAACATTCAAAAACAGAAAGAGAATGAATCCCCCAACATCTGTCCCTTTTATACCCCAGGACATCAAAGCAAACAGTCACATTGTCTTTTAATCCCAAGTCACAATGCATCTCCCTCCAGGTCTTCTCACCTCCACCTAAAGTCACTGGTTGTCAGGAAATCCCTCAAGGCCATCTCTTTGCATACAAAAGGCCAGATCTCACATCCTCCTGTTACCCTTAGGAGGTTCAGTCCTTTTGTTCCTCTGAGACGTGAAGCATACAATAAGCATACAGTAATATATATGTCAGGGGTGTCCAACCATGTGCCATGGAGAGCCAAGACCCTGCAGGTTTTCTCTTCTACCCAGTCTCTGCAGCAGGTGTTTTCACTTATCAGCAATCAGTGGGAAGAAGTTCACTGAAATCTGCTGTTGAAGACACTGGTTGGAGGTAAAACCTGCAGGGTCTTGGCTCTCCATGGCACATGGTTGGACACCCCTGATATATGTGAAGCATATGAAACCCACATATGTGCCACATGACCCCCGCCAAACGTCTAAGATGGAACAACATAACCACAGATTGCATGTCATAATAAAATCACTACATATCAGTCCACGTGCCGCTTGGGCCTCAGTCTTCTCTCGTATTTGCTGTAAGCAGGCTGTACCACCTCCGCAGTGTCTTCCTGCTGTGGAGCTGCTGCCTGAGGATGAGAACTGTTAGTCAATCTCTGTGAGTGTTCTGGGGAATGCTCTCTAGGGGGTCTGCCGCGCCGAGGAGCCTTAGCCAACTGCACACCTTCGTCAGCTATCACAAAAGCGGGTTTGAGCCTGTTTATGCCAATCATTTCTTTTCTGCCCCCCAAATCTAGCAAAAAATGCTTATCCCCTGTTTCCAGCACTCTATATGGTCCATTATAAGGTGGGCGTAAAGGTGGGCGATGGGCATCATGTCTGACAAAAACAAACTCCGCATTTTTTAAAGCCTTAGGCACAAAAACACGCAGAAAACTGTGGTGAACGGGGCCAGGTAGCGTGCTCGGGCCCATGCTATTCTGTAACCGCTGAGCCGGGGAGCACTCTGGCGCTGGATTATCCGGGAGAATTTCCCTGGGCAGCCGAAGTGGCTGTGCGAAAACTAGCTCAGCTGGGGAGGCTTCTAAATCCTCTTTAGGTGCAGAACGCAACCCCAATAAAACCCATGGTAGCTTGCTCACCCAATTTGCATCCGTAAGCGATGCTCTGAGTGCCGCCTTCAATGACCTATGAAAACGTTCACATAACCCGTTAGCCTGCGGGTTGTACGCGGTAGTGCGGTGGATCGTTGCCCCCAGGCTGCGGGCCATCACTGACCAAAGTTCGGAAACAAAATGAGGGCCTCTGTCGGACGTAATGTCCGACGGGACTCCAAAACGCGCTACCCATGCCATTAAAAACGCGCGCGCCACCTCCTCGGCTGTGGTTGACGACAGCGGAACCACTTCCGGCCAGCGCGTGGTGCGGTCAACCATTGTCAAAAGATGTGTGCACCCTTGTGAGGGCGGGAGGGGGCCTACGAGGTCCATGTGGACATGATCAAACCTTTTAGCTGGAATGTGAAACGGCTCCAAGGGAGCTCTCGTGTATCTATGAACCTTGGCTCGTTGACAAGCCATGCAGGCTGCCGCCCACTCTCTAACTTGTTTGCGCAGGCTCGGCCATACAAATTTCTCTCCTACCATTTTGACCGACGCACACACTCCCGGGTGCGCCAGAGAATGGATCGAGTCAAAAACGCGGCGGCGCCACGCAGCTGGTACCACAGGACGCGGTCGCCCAGTGGAGACATCGCAGATTAGGGGGGGATACCGTCTTGCAGCACCCTGTTCTCCAGCCTTAACTCTGTTGGTCCAGACTGGAGCGCGCACACATCTGCGCCGCTAACCTGCTCTGCGGCCATGGCTGCATAATCTATCCCCACGCGGACTGGGGCCGCGCGCACTTCCGCGTTGCTAACCTGCTCTGCGGCCATGGCTGCAGAATCTACCCCTACGCGGGCTGGAGCCGCCACGGCGCGCGAGAGGCAGTCCGCCACTACATTAAGTTTACCCGCCACATGCTGGATATCGGTAGTAAACTCCGATATCGCGGCCAGCTGTCTCTGCTGCCGGCCCGACCAAGGTTCTGAAATCTTGGCCATCGCGAAAGTCAGCGGCTTGTGGTCAACAAACGCGGTGAAACGGCGTCCTTCCAGTCAGAACTGGAAGTGGCGAATGGCCAAGTGGAGAGCTAACAACTCCCTGTCGAATGCGCTGTATTTTCGTTCGCTATCGCGCAGGGTCTTGCTGAAAAAGGCGACCAGTTGCCAGGCTCCAGCTACATACTGTTCCACGACCGCCCCTATGGCCACATCTGACGCGTCAGTAGTGAGCGCCATGCGGGCTGTTGGGACTGGATGTGACAACAACGCAGCGTTTGCCAGGGCTGTTTTGACTTCAGAGAATGTGTGCTCTCGCTCCGGAGACCATTCGACTTTATTTGTGGGTTTTTGTTTTTTTAGTGCCGCATACAATGGTTGCATGAGCTGCGCTGCGCGGGGGAGGAAACGGTTATAAAAATTCACCGTTCCCAAAAACTCCTGTAATGCTTTGACCGTTTGTGGTTGGGGAAAATTTGTTACTGCGCGCACTTTGTCAGGCAGAGGAACCGCTCCTTCTGGGGAGACACGATGCCCCAAAAAATCAATCTGCGTCACCCCGAACTGACATTTCGCTGGGTTGATTATTAACCCGTGCTCTGCCAACCTCCGGAAAACTGCCGTGAGGTGGTTTTCGTGTTCGTCTTCGGACGCGCTGGCTACCAATATGTCATCCAGGTAGACGAACATGAAGGGGAGATTGCGCAAAACCGCGTCCATCATGCGTTGGAACGTCTGCACCACGCCTTTGAGCCCAAACGGCATGCGCAAAAACTCGAAAAGCCCGAAAGGAGTTATTACTGCTGTTTTGGGTATGTCCTCAGCGCGCACTGGGACCTGGTGGTAACCGCGTACCAAGTCTATTTTAGAAAAAACGCGCGCCCCCGCCAAATGAACTGAAAAATCTTGGATGTGCGGGATTGGGTAGCGGTCGTGCGCTGTAGCGTTGTTCAACCTGCGGAAATCACCGCAAGGTCGCCACGAGCCATCAGCTTTCGGGACCATGTGAAGCGGTGAAGCCCATGGGCTCTTCGAATGCCTGATAATGCCCAACCTTTCCAGGTTGGCGAACTCCTCGCGCGCTATGGTCAGTTTAGCTGAATCCAAGCGCCGAGCTTTTGCAAAAACGGGCGGTCCGGTGGTAGTAACAAAATATTCCACCCCGTGTTTAGCCACGGTCGCCGAAAATGTTGGGACCGTGAGTGCTGGGAACTGAGTGAGGAGTGTGTGGAACTTACCACCTGCAGCTGTGACGTTGGCTTGTGCTGTTGGCGGGGCCACTCGAGCTGTACAGGGAATAGAATAAAAAGAGAGTGCATTAACCAGGCGTCTGTTAGCAAGATCGACCAACAAACCATGTGAGCACAAAAAAATCAGCCCCTAACATGTTGAAATTGACTGCCGCTATGACGAAAGTCCACTCGAATGTACGGCCGTGTAAAGACAGAAGCAGAGTCCTCTCACCGAAGGTCTTAATCGCCGAGCCGTTCGCTGCTGACACCCCGGGACCACTGGAAGGCGCCAGCAGGTCAGCGTAGGAAGGTGTGATGAAACTCAGCTGGGAGCCTGTGTCCACGACGAAATGCCTCCCCGAGCGCGCATCCCTCAAGTAGAGCAGCTTGTTCTCCTCTTTGAGAGCCGCAGCTGCTACCGACCCCCGGTCTTGGCGTTTCCCGAGCGCTTGAAATGGCACGGTGGAATGCACTTGCGTGCCCTCTCTGCGAAGCGGTGATGGTAGAAGCAAGGGACGTCGTCTGCTCCGTGTTTCCTGGCCCCTGCCGCCGCCGTCGTCGGTGAGTCTGGTGCTGCAGCCTCTGGCCCCCTGCCATCTGCGGACGTTGCGCCTAGCTCCGCTGCCGCAGCCGCGCACCATTTGTTGGCGTTGACGAGTCGTTACGCCTCCTGGCCCAGCTTGTGGTAGTCTCGCCGGGCCAACAGTGGTGAACTGGCCAGGGTCACTCTCACCGCTGACGGTAGGGTCCTGAGGAAAAGGTGGGTGAAAATGAAGTTATCATATTCGGAGTCTCTCAACCTCAACATCTTCTCCATCAGGTCTGCAGGTCTGTCGCTCTCAAATTCAGTCAGCGCCAGGAGCCTCTCTGCTCGCTCCTCCACCGAGGGGGTGAAGTAATGGATGAGTGCAGCCTTCAACGTGCTGTACTTGTTGCTGTCCAGCGGGTGGTTGATCAGGCTCTCCACTCGCTGGGCTGTGTGGTTGTCCAGCTTTGCAACCACATGGTAGAACTTTGTGGCGTCTACCGAAATCCTCCGGAGGTTGAACTGCGCCTCGACCGCGTTAAACCAGGAGCGCGGATTGTTCTGCCAGAAGTCCCGTAGCTGAACTGTGGCTGCATTCGTTTGGCTGGCTCCTGACGAGTCCGGCTCGGGAGAATTGCTTCTGCTCATGATACGTCTTAGGGTCACCAGTGTGGAGAGTGTGGAAGGATGAGGCTGAGTTTATTTCACAAGTCCAGTTTTATTCACATTCTCCAACATTCAAAAACAGAAAGAGAATGAATCCCCCAACATCTGTCCCTTTTATACCCCAGGACATCAAAGCACACAGTCACATTGTCTTTTAATCCCAAGTCACAATGCATCTCCCTCCAGGTCTTCTCAGCTCCACCTAAAGTCAATGGTGGTCAGGAAATCCCTCAAGGCCATCACTTTGCATACAAAAGGCCAGATCTCACATCCTCCTGTTACCCTTAGGAGGTTCAGTCCTTTTGTTCCTCTGAGACGTGAAGCATACAATAAGCATACAGTAATATATATGTGAAGCATATGAAACCCACATATGTGCCACAGTGGCACAAATGCGAGTGAGTGCACGGTGTGCATTGGGGTGGGGACACAAACTGATGCATCGATGTATCGTGATACTTTGTGGTGGTGATGTTGCATTGATTCAGAGATACGGTATCAGGATACTTTATTAAAAAATATTAATAAATCTTACAAATACAAACTCATCTATTTAGGTACTAGAGTAATAAAAACCAGTTGACTTTTCAGTACATTAGAAGGTGCTGGGGGTGGGACAAAAGATTGATTGGACATTGTATAGCTGAGACATGCGTTGATGCACCAATTTCTAAATGCACAAAGAAATCTTTTATTAATTGTTATATATTATATATGGTAGACATCATTGCATTGTTTTATCGCAATACGTATCATGAAGTCTGTTGCAATTCCCACACCTAGTGCATGTCATGTAAATTTTGGCATCTTCCCTTCCGCAGAGGGTGAGCACTGGCTGAGTGCATTTTTGTGACCGCGTGGAAAGTACGCAAGCTGTCCTCATTAATTCCCACCATTGTTTCCACTAAAATGAGCACCATTTTGAAATGTTTCTCTTCATTTTATTTAATTGTGGGTGTTCAAATGAGTTCTACAGAGCCTTCCTGTCATACTATGTGGACATATGGATAATAGATTAGATTCAGTGCATGTGTGTAAAACATGGCTGTGTGGCAGACGGCTTCAGTGCCTAAAAACTTCTTTGAACAGTGCTGTGTATGTGATCATAGACCACAACCTGCATGTATTTTGTTTGTGTGGCTACCATGAATCCAGCCTTAAAGCTTGGATTGAATGCAGTATTCCCCATACCAGCAGTTGGGGTGACCAGAGGGACCAGAGTTGTGCTTATCATACTACATTTGCTGTCCTTAAGGCACATAAGGTCTGACAGCTGCCATCTCAATCAACCCTGAATATCCTCATGAGAAAAAAAAGCCAACAATATGGGTTGGCATTATGCCTAGAAATATCAAGGCAAATGACTGTCATAAGACAGTACAGCTGTTTAACTTGTTTCTAATGCTGGGTCTTTTAATTGTTGACCTGTGTATAACAGACAACTTGCAGAATGTATGACTATTCTAATAATCATTAAATCATTTAGGTGTTTTTGTCTTATATATTTTCATTCCAGCTTATGTCGTCAAAGTGCAGGAAGCTATGAAATGTGTATCATCTAAGCTGGGATGATTTCCCACGAAACCCAATGAAGTAGCTCAACTGATGTCATTCAGTTGGCATAAAGATTACAGTGGAAAATGCTGGAAGTGTTAAATGAGAACGAGTTCAGCCTGCAATGGCATCAGTAAGCATTGCTAGAATAAGATAGTAGAAACCCTGACAAAACCGTTGGTGTCTTAGTGTATTGTATACACAAAAAGCCACTGTGTCAAATGAAGATGTTGGTGTACTAGCCTTTTTTTTTAAATGATGTAATCTTTCTCTTAAAGTATTTAGCAGGGATGCATTTGTGTGTTGACCAACAAGGTGTGGCATATACAGTAGTGTGAAAACGTATTTGCCCCCTTCCTGATTTCTCATTTTTTTGTGTTTTTGTCACTCTTAAATGTTTCAGATCATCAAACAAATTTAAATATTAGACAAAGATAACACAAGCAAACACAAAATGCAGTTTTTAAATGAAGGTATTTATTATTAAGGGGAAAAAAATATCCAAACCGACATGGCCCTGTCTGAAAAAGTGATTGCCCCCTAAACCTAATGATTGGTTGGGTCACCCTTAGCAGCAACAACTGCAATCAAGTGTAACCCAGCTGAGAAAATGACCCTTTTTTTCTCAGATGTCAATTGTATTAATACAATTGTGTGATTTTATTTTGAAAACCGACTATCTTGGGGAAGAGGAAGTGCAATCCTCGTCATCCAACTTTTAAATTTCCGTTTCATGGTCACGTTGGGTGATCTGGGTCTTTCCATTCGTTAAGAGCGATATTAGCCCCGCCTTACGAGCAAAGTGCTGAGGCGCTCTGCTGGAAATCGGTCTTTCACGATATGAGCGCGGACGAGAGAGGTTGTGAAGCGGTCTGGTTCACACAGATACCTCTTCTTGGTGAGTTTCATTCAGAAAGATGCTATAAATGGATCTAAACACTCTCCAAACGCTAATTTGCAACCTTTATTATCTTAAGTTGATGGGAGCACGAGCTTGAGAGGCTGTGAAGCGGTGACTTTTGCTGTGTTCACACTGAGACCTCATCTTGGTGAGTCAGATACATGCTAATGTTATGCTAATGTTAGCGCTATGCTAATGCTAATCGCGATTGGATTTTTCCTGTTTAAAAGCAATGGAAAAGGCTGTCTTTGTGTCTGTATGGTTTTCCTAAATGTAATTTCAGTTCCCAACAGTATGCTGAAGTATTTTTAGTTCTTATGCACTATTTCTGTCAAATGAAATGTGTAGGTTGATGCTAAAAGCACATGGTGTTGGTCCCCTATGTAAAAGCATAGGTTATGCTAAACCCAGTAGCTCAGACAGGGTTTTACTGATTTTAAAAGGGAATATTGGAAGTGATGGGACAGTATATTCCCTGGTTATGTGATAAATTAATTGTATTTCATTTCATGATTTACAGAGACAAGGTTAGAGAGGATTAATCATAATTTCATGGTTAAATGATGCAGAGATAAAAAGAGGAATTCATTTAATTGGTTACATGAAAAAAAAAGGGTGTTTCATGTGCTACCAGAGAGATTGTGAGAAGAGAAAAAGAACACATGCATGCAAGATGTAAGATGTGAAATGTAAGATATTACTATATTGCTGGATTGTGATAATAGTAATATGAGAGAAGAATTTAAACACTAAGCTATGGTGTTATATAAGAAGGGATTGGAAAATGAATTACTCTAGCTGTAAACAATAGAATCGGTGAATTCAAAAGGGGCCCAAGTCCCCATAGAAAAAGTGTGGACTTGGGCCCTTTTTGAATTCACCGATTCAATAATGGTATTATTGTTGTGCAGGCTAGGTTTTTTTTGGTTGCCGATCAAGAACCTTCTGGATCCTGGATTCTCTCCAAATGGAGATGGCGAGCCTGACCCGAGACTGAACCGAGATTGACCTGAGATCTAACCAGGATCTCGATTGAAGAGCATCCTTCCTCTCTCCAGTGCCCAGGATTCAAAGTGGTAACAACCCAAGTCGCCGCTTTAAAAGAGGAAAAGAAACCTGAGTCTGGAGATACAAGATATCTTGACTGGTCAAACGACTAACCCGAAAGGACAAACAAACACTGAGCTCAGTAGGACATCTTTGGGGTTTTATTTCATACCGGCTGTTGTATATTTGTATAGTGGTAAATTGTCTGTATATATTGCTCACTTTTTCCCTATAAATAACAACCATTATTGCTCATTTCTTGCCTCCAGCTATTTCATTCCACACCCACTTTAATTCCCTATTGTAACCCTTACGAACCTAGCAACTGGTCTACACTTAATTATTTCCCTTACCTAATTAACATAAGGCAAGGGTTACACAAGCATTTGTGATAACTGGCAATAAGTTTTTTACAGCACTGTGGAGAAATTTTGGCCCACTCATCTTTGCAGAATTGTTGTAATTTAGCCACATTGGAGGGTTTTTGAGCATGAACCGCCTTTTTAAGGTCATGCCACAGCATCTCAATCAGGTTCAGGTCAGGACTTTGACTAGGCCACTCCAAAGTCTTCATTTTGTTTTTCTTAAGCCATTCAGAGGTGGACTTGCTGGTGTGTTGTCCTGCTGCAGAACCCAAGTGCGCTTCAGCTTCAGGTCACGAACAGATGACCGGACATTCTTCTTCAGGATTTTTTGGTAGACAGCATAATTCATGGTTCCATTTACCACAGCAAGTCTTCCAGGTCCTGAAGCAGCAAAACAGCCCCAGACATCACACTACCACCACCATATTTTACTGTTGATATGATGTTCCTTTTCTGAAATGCTGTTACTTTTACGCCCGATGTAATGGGACACACACCTTCCAAAAATTTCAACTTTTGTCTCTTCAGTCCACAGAGTATTTTCCCAAAAGGCTTGGGGATCATCAAGATGTTTTCTGGCAAAACTGAGAAGAGCATTTATGTTCTGTTTGCTCAGCAGTGGTTTTTGTCTTTGAACTCTGTCATGCAGGCCATTTTTGCTCAGTCTCTTTTTTTATGGTGAAGTCATGAACACTGACCTTAAGTGAGGCAAGTGAGGCCTGCAGTTCTTTGGATGTTGTTGTGAGGTCTTTTGTGACCTCTTGGATGAGTCGTCGCTGCGCTCTTGGGGTAATTTTGGTTGGCCGGCCACTCCTGGGAAGGTTCACCACTGTTCCATGTTTTTACCATTTGTGGATAATGGGTCTCACTGTGGTTCACTGGAGTCCCAAAGCTTTAGAAATGGCTTTATAACTTTTTCCAGACTGATAGATCTCAGTTACTTTGTTTCTCATTTGTTCCTGAATTTCTTTGGATTGCAGCATGATGTCTAGCTTTTGAGGATCTTTTGGTCTACTTCACTTTGTCAGGCAGGTCCTTTTTAAGTGATTTCTTGATTGAGAACAGGTGTGGCAGTAATCAGGCCTGGGTGTGGCTAGAGAAATTGAACTCAGCTTTCCAAAGATGTGATAAACCACAGTTAATTTATGTTTTAACGGGGGCGATCACTTTTTTACACAGGGCCATGTAGGTTTGGATTTTTTTTTACCCTTAATAATAAACACCTTCATTTAAAAACTGCATTTTGTGTTTACTTGTGTTATCTTTGTCTAATATTTAAATTTGTTTGATGATCTGAAACTTTTAAGTGTGACAAACATATAAAAAAATGAGAAATCAGGAAGGGGGCAAACACTTTTTCACACCACTGCATGTAAATTACTGTATTAGGATGCAAGAAGCTGACATTTATCTGTTGTCTCTTTTTCTGCTGACTTACGTGTTCAAACATAGGGCAGGTAAAATGGGTAAAGGCCAGTATTATTCATAAAAATACACACAATAAACACATGGATTTCCATCCTCTGCATTTTTCAGCATTTTTCCAAATAAGTGTATCAGGTTATACGTGAACCCTAATGCAAACATTTTGCATGCGCTTGAGTCAACAAAAAGGGTGCACATTTGTTTTCAGTTCTCTCCCAATTGGAGACGAAGTTTACTGCAAAATGCATGGCATTACTGCTGTGTGGGAGAGTGAGTGAATGACCCGGGGGGTTGAGATGGTCAGGCAGGCACTCCAAGCATGTGTCCAAAAATGCGCACTTATCCCTGCTGCTGCTCCCAGGCCCCCTTCTCGCCACCCTGCTGGTCCCCCTTTCTGAGAAGGCTCTGGTGTGTTCATTGCACCCACAGCATTAGTTATGGAACACTTTTGAGAAGACACTGTTGTCAAAGCCTTCTTCCACCTCCTCCCTGTGCACTCACTTTGAATTTTACCATTTAGAAATGTCAAAGTGATGGAAGAAGGGAGAGAAAGGGGTCAGACTTTATCAACTAGGGGCTCAGGAAGGCATTTAGTCTTGGAAGTGGTACTTTGTGAAGTCACTAGCCTCTCCAAGCAAGGGTTAAGCACAAACCTACTCTTTTTGATACAGTCTCTTATACCAGCAACAATGTGCAGAAGAAAAATTGATATTTTTATTATTATTTTTGTTCTTATTCTAGTATAATGCACTTCTAAACTTTCAGGGCATCTACAGTCAGTGTGTGTGTGTGTGTGTGTGTGTGTGTGTGTGTGTGTGTGTATAAATGTATCCATATTCTTTTTTTCATGTTAACAAGGTGCTGTAATGGCCCTGATTTAATGCAGTCCCGCCAACATGCCTCCATCTACTCCTCAGATAGCAACAATTAAATAAAGGGAGTGCAGGAATTCTGCCATGCAGCTCTCTCATTGGTGCCTGGTTGTGCTTGGTGGGCTCCTTCTTTTGCCCCTGCTCTGCTTAAAGTTGTCAAGCTTTCATCCTTTGTACCCTCTACAGTTTGCATTCCTTTCCTGTATAGTGTGTACTGCTACTTCAAGTCTCAGCCCATGTTGTTGGTCTAAAACAGGGTGAGAGTAAAAGAGAGTTAGTGCAGGAGGGGAGATCTTCTGCCTGCTTGAAAGGTCACAACATTACCTTTGAATCAACTGAATGAAATGAGCGATGTTCTCTTGCTCTCGTGAGGACAAAGGCTGACAGGTTGTTTGACCTCAGGGGTTCTTTAGCAGGTAAACCTCTTGCTGCCGCTATTGGTAATCAGTGTAACATATTTTAATGAGACGGCGTTTCTGCTGCAGGAGTCAAACTTTGTCTGATTTTTGCTACATGTTTTCTATCCTTGTACGCTGTTTCTCACAGATTGTCCTGCAGCTGCATCAGTGGCTTATTAGCAGAGTGGGCGAATTCAGTCCCCCGTGGAATTTTTCTCACTCTTCCTCCGACAGGCTTTGGATGTCACTAGGATGTAACCAGTATGGGAACATTTAAGTGTGTGGGTGTATGATGCTGTGCATCTGTAGGAATGTGGGGTTTAGTTCATGTGTGATACATTTTAGATTTTTACTTTTGAAGACCCTTGATATAGTCAACATCTGGAAATAAGGCACACTTTTTCAGAGCATGATTCTGTCTGTAAAATGAGTATTGTTTTGTTGTGCTGATGAAACCACCATGGCTCTGAATATTAGGGGGTGATCAGAATGAATATCTGAATATAATGTACACTCTTTCTAAGTCCTCAGTGGACTGCATCTGCATCCTTTTTTTTTAAATGTTGCTTTTCTTATAAATTTTGAACTTTTTCATGTAAATTTGCAACTTTTTGTTTACAAATGTGCAACATGTAATTTTGAGACCTTTTTCCCATAAATTTACATTTTTTTCATAAGAATAGGCAGTTTATTTCCTTGTAAAGATTTTGTTTTTTAATTTACAGCTCAGCATTTTTCCCCTCAAATTTTGCAGTTTTCTTTCGTGTAGATTGAGTTTTTTCCTTTATATTTGCACATTTATTAATATAATTTTAGTGGTGAAGGACAATTAAAAATTTGCATACCCTCTATAGAAGGTAGGCACTGGAACATAAATCTGAATACAAAGTTCTGCTGCTAATGGCACATCTGTTATGAATGCATGAAGCCATGTCTCTTCTTCTTCTTCTTTTAGATTTGATTGGCGGTTGGCAACCAGCTTACAGGTGCATTACCGCCACTGACTTGATTATCATCACTCTATCTTTGTATAAGGAGTTCTGAACAACTCCTTATGTGTGAAAAAATTATCCGTCCTTGGACTGTGTCCTAGGTGCGGCTCCTATTCAGCGTGTCAAGCCATGTCTCCATTAAAATAACAGCGCAGCAGTCACTCACCTCCTTTCTCGATGTGAGTTCCAGTAGTAGATAGTTCAGTTTGTTTTCTAGGGAGCAGACATTCACTAACAGATTTGATGGATGCAGTGTTTGCCCGGGGTTAGCCTTCAGCTTAGCTGTTAGCCCTCCTCGGCAGCTGTCTCCTGTCATGCTGCCTCCCTCTCCCCCTGTTTGGGCAAGTGCTGGTAAGCAGTCCTGCTGCTCCATGAGCCGCTGGGTCTAGCCGGTGTAGCTGTCCAAGGCTGTGTAGACTCTCCAATGTAGTCATATCTACAGAGCCATATTATTGAAGGAGCCATACCTAAGAACATAAAAAAAAATGGTACTTTCTGCCTTCTAGCGTCGTGCTCAGCATAAATAGAATGGAGAAAGGAAAGTTGATTACCCTTCCACAGGGGGAAAGCACAAAAGCAGTGTGCTCCTTGTCCCAAGTCCGGGTAAATGTATGTCAGCAAGGATATCCAGCATAAAATCCCTGCCATATCAGTATGCAGACCCATGATACATTAGGGAGCAACCAAAAGAGTGTGTGTGTATTAACCTTTTGCCAGTGACGTCCCGCGTCACGTGATTTTTGTTGATACCGCCACATTGGACGACAACTCGGGCGCTGTGCGAGTGCGTTTCAGCATGGCGTCCACTCAGTCCGATGTGCCGGCTTTGTCCAATGTAGCGCAACTACTAGATAAAAAACATCGTGACAGGTACACGGAAAAGATCAGTGTTATCGGCGTGGACCCTTACAACTTGTCGCTTGAAAAATTCACCAGTTTCATAGATTTTTGCCCCAAACCTGACGTACGCTATATGGACATCTACAACTACCTGGTCAACACACCGTCTAGGTACACTGGAGAGTCTCTGAAAGCCTACAAAAGTTTGGACGCTTATAGTTATTTTGTTGCTGGGCTTGTGAGAAATGTGCTGATTAACTACTAACTAACTAACCTGCACTTATATAGCGCTTTTCTAGTCACAAAGACCACTCAAAGCGCTTTCACTAGTACTAACCCTCTATTCTAAGGGCCTACAGGAAACAGATATCTAGGGACAATTTAGAACAGCCACTTAACCTAACATGCATGTCTTTGGATTGTGGGAGGAAACCGGAGCCCCCGGAGTAAACCCACGCAGCACAGGGAGAACATGCAAACTCCACACAGAAAGGTTCCAACCCCTGCCAGCCTGGGGATTTGAACCAGGAACCTTCTAGCTGTAAGGCAACAGTGCTAGCCACTGCACCACCGTGCTGCCCCCACTGCACCACCGTGCAGTGGGGTGGTGCAGTGGGTGATTGATATCACCGTGCAATGGTGATATCAATATCACCATATTGATATCCCCAGTCATCACTTCAACGGTCCACTATGTCGTGAAGGCCCTACTGTATAGATTTGTCATGTTATATAGAATTTATTAAGTGATAAATTATTAAAATTTTATAAAATATTCAATTATTATTATTAGCAGCATATATAATATCTCAATTAAATTAATTAAAAAATAATTAAATATTTTTATAGATCTATATATTCTGTAAAAGGATTTATAATATTTTTCGTATCAATAGAATACTGGATAAACAACTCCCAACACTATTAGATATATTACAAATTTTATTGTCCAGTCTATACAAGAAAGACTTATATCCAGATAAAAAGTCATCATACCCACATATTAATTTTAAGAATATTTATCCACTACAGGTACATCACTCCCAGAAGATGTCGGACCCCCCACTGAAACCCTGGGTGATCATGAAGCAAGATGGTGTCATATTGTCTTCACACTTTCTGTTTTGACCAAAAATTAAACGCCAAATCAGTTTAATTGAAAGGCACAACAGAATCATTTACATTTATCAATGCACAACAAACTCCAGAAGACATTTCTACGAGTACACTGGCAGCAAGTGAGCGATCCAAGTTCTCTCTCTGTCTTTTTTTCCTTGCTTGTGTTTTAATGTGCCGATGGAAGCTGGCGTTGTTTCTGTCTTTCGTTGGAGTAGACGTGAAGGTGAAGACTGATGGTATGTAATCTGGGGAAAGAGGGTCACTGCTCTTCTCACCTGAAATATGGAGTAGGTAGAATATATAGTTTATACAGTTTGAGAAGCAATATAACGATTTATCATGTTTATATCATTCTTTTAATGCATGTAGACCTATTTATGTGGTACATTGAAGTACAAAGTAATAAACAATGGTGGGAGGTTTAACTGTATCGGTGAATGTGAATTATTGTAAAAATAGTCCTTTTTTTGGTAAATTTAATAAAAAATTTTATTCATTGCAAAATAAACTCAGCCATATTGATAAACACATTAAATTTCAAACAGGAGCATGCATTCATGATCATTATCTTGTCATCTAGCAGTTGTCTAGTGCTAGGTCACAGATGGTAGGCCTTGGTGGTGCACACAGGGAGGGACATACCCATTTACCAGTGTTTACAATGATATAACATTACATCTATAGACACTGATACATCAGACATACCCGATATAAAATGTTGATTGCATAGCCGCGAGTAAGGCGACGAGGACCAATCTTTCCTCTTCAGCGCTGCCACCCACCTCCTGCGCCTGTCTTCGTCAGCTGGGAACCGGTAAAACTTCAAGTTGGATCCCTTTTTCTGGTGATTTGTACACCGAAAGGCACAGCAGTGAAACACCATAGTCTAATCCAATGCCAACATAAAATAAAACAAAGATGTAGGTTGAAATCAGGTAAATATATCGAGATCTGGTACACCGCTGAACAGCTGCTGAATGCGCCGTCCACTCGCTTCTGCCATCCAATATGGCGGCGTAAACAAAAGGAAGTGACGTCACAGCAAATGGTCAATACAAGAATCACGGCAAGTAGAAACCATGAACTGATCAAAAATATCAAAGCAAGAGTGACTGAGGCACTGCAGTGTTCTTAACTCATGTGGAGACTTCACTTTACTTTCGGGTGTCTGTATGGAGTCATTTTAATATCCCCAACTAATCGCGCAAAAAAAATTGTTGGCATTAAACGGAATGTTGCATTAATCGCCGATTAACACATTGACTCCTTCACCACTAGTAAATTTGTGACTTTCTTTTAAGTTTTATCACTTTTTCATCTAGTTGCTATTTTTTGTTGTGAATTTGTAACATTTCTATCCAAAATTTGAAGTTTCTTGTCTGTGTGGTAAAGTTAAAAACGAAAGATAAAATCATGCAGTTAGGTGGGGAAAAAAACAGACGAATACCAAATTTGAGAACCAAATACCAATGTAATGAACAAATACCCAGATAAATGAATATTTGGGTGCAGTCTTACAGAGAATCATATTCATTTTATAATGCAAAACAACTAACAGAGAATTTGAAGTGGGCCTGTTATGCTCCTTTTCATTTCCCTTACTATCCTTATGTCTTGGAGCAGCCTCACGGTTCATGACAGTGTCCTATCAAATCCAGGAAATTTGTTTTAATGACACCTGTGGCCAGTAAGTGAACTGCAGTAGCAGGGATGAGCCTCAGCTGCTTTTGCAGCAAATGGAAATTAATTGTAAGACTGGGCCAGGGTTCACTTAATAGTAGGTGTCAATAGGTGTCCATGGGTGTCATTAAAAGCAAGGGTTTTCAAGTTTACAGCACGGTGGTGCAGTGGTTAGCACTGTTGCCTTACAGCTAGAAGGTTCCTGGTTCGAATCCCCAGGCTGGCAGGGGTTGGAACCTTTCTGTGTGGAGTTTGCATGTTCTCCCTGTGCTGCGTGGGTTTACTCCGGGGGCTCCGGTTTTCTCCCACAATACAAAGACATGCATGTTAGGTTAATTGGCTGTTCTAAATTGTCCCTAGATATCCGTTTCCTATAGGCCCTTAGAATAGAGGGTTATTATTAGTGAAAGCGCTTTGAGTGGTCTTTGTGACTAGAAAAGCGCTATGTAAGTGCAGGTTAGTTAGTTAGTTTACATAAAGAGCCTTGAAATTCAAAAGTAGAAAACATGCCAGAATTGAGCTTTTACCACAGTCACAATTGCTTCCAAAACTCTGATGTTACAATTCAAAACTTTGGAGATACAAGCATATAGAGCACAGGTGTCAAACTCATTCCATGGAGGGCCAAGACCCTGCAGGTTTTACCTCCACCCAGTGGCTTCAACAGGTGTTTTCTCTGAATTTCTTCCCACTGATTGCTGATCAGTGAAAACACCTGCTGAAGAGACTGGGTGGAAGTAAAACCTGCAGGGTCTTGGCCCTCCATGGAATGAGTTTGACACCCCTGATATAGAGCATAACATATGTTGTTTCAATATTATCATTTTCACTGAAGTAACAAAAATACAAAATAGACACCATTTTAAGTCGGAATGATTCATTTGTTCTTCTAGACTTCAAAATAACAGCTGTGGGAAATTCGGGATGCTTTGCAGAGCTACTATCAGCTGCATCTCTGACAAAGAGAAGCATTTACATCTAATTTGGGTGTTCACAGCTTATGATTGTGAAATGAAATAATTGGGCATGAAGTGTAAATGCACATGTCAGGGTGCCAGCACTTGTTTGGAGGCAGAGATGATAGCCCCCCAGCTGTGGCACTCATCAACAGCTGATGGTTGTTCTGTCTTGAAAGGATCTCCTCCGTTTGACCGATCTTTTTTCCAAAATGTTTCTTCTCTCGCACTGCCAATTAACTCTTCACACCAAACAGCAGCTGAAGCCCTGCTTTCTGTCTGCTTTCACCTGTGTCTCATTAGCCACAGATTGTGATGATTCTCATACATTTGAGCTCCAAATATTCTGATGTTGAGGTATGTAAATAGTAAAATGTGATTTTGAATGGTATGTGCATGCAGAATATACCAACTCCCGTCTAAAAGTATTGGAACAGTGACACTGTCATGAATTGCCCCTACGGGGCAGAACGAAAGACCCATTTGCTCAACTATAGTTTGTGATATTTAATAAAGAAACACAAGTTCCAAACAGTGTACAAAAATAAACTTACAAACAACGTGAACAGGTAGTTGGCAGAAAGCACAGGAAAACATGTCAGGACAGGGTGAGGGTTCTGACGGGAGACAGTGATGAGGCTCTAAAAAGGAGTGGGTGAACAGGCAGACAATAAATAGGGCATGCAATCAATTAAGGCAACTGACAGAAGGTGTGGGACACATGAGCGGGCAGGTGGCCTAATTATTAGGCAGGGAAAATAGAGCAACATGTGCAAGATGATGACAAGGTGGGAGTGTCTGGAAGAAGAGGTGGAGAGCTCATGTCACACAGAAACAAAATATAAACACTGGGAACTAAGTGGGAAAAGATGTCTAAAGAAACTGACAGAATAATAATAATAATCATAAGGACATGAATACATAACAGAACAAATGACAACTAAGAACACACCTAAACCAACACACAGGAAGATAAACACACAACACTGTAAAAATGCAGGAAAAACTCAGAAATAAAGAGCATAAGCACGGTGAAACACTGCACTCAGCCTCATGACAGACACAAATTTTGTTATTTTAGTTATTTACCAAAACATATTGAAGCTACAGTTATATAATAACCAATATGGCCTTAAAGGGGGCATGCATGGCTTCCATTGGTACTGGTTCACTAGTGTACGTATATTGATGATGTGACAGAAGACAAAAGCAGCCAGATGAATTTTGAAGTATATAAGGATACAGCCGTGGACAAAATTGTTGGTACCTGTCTTGCAACAGGATAATGACCCAAAACGCACGGCTAAAAACACCCAAGAATGGCTAAGAGCCAAACATTGGACTATTCTAAAGTGGCCTTCTATGAGCCCTGATCTAAATCCTATTGAACATCTGTGGAAGGAGCTGAAACATGCCGTCTGGAGAAGGCACCCTTCAAACCTGAGACAACTGGAGCAGTTTGCTCATGAGGAGTGGGCCAAAATACCTGCTGAGAGGTGCAGAAGTCTCATTGACAGTTACAGAAATCATTTGATTGTAGTGATTGCCTCAAAAGGTTGTGCAACAAAATATTAAGTTAAGGGTACCATCATTTTTGTCCAGGCCTGTTTCATGAGTTTGTTTTTTAAAATAATTCTGTTGAACCACAATTCAAAAGCATTGTCTGATTTTCATTGGTTAATTTTCATAGAATTTTTATTTATTACCACTTTTGTCAGATTCAAGTTATTTCTGTGACCATTATGGGTTTTTCTTTCATTAACAGAGGGGTACCAACAATTTTGTCCATGTGTGTAATACTGTCTGCTCTGATTCAGCCAAATGCAGCAAAGTTGATAGGATGGTGCTTAACAGTACAGATGGACAATGACCCAAAACATACTGCAGAAGCAGCCCTGGAGTTTTTTTTAAGGTAAAGAGGTGGAATATTCTGCAATGGCTGAGTCAATCACCAGATCTCAGCCCGATCAAGCATGAATTTGACTTAGTTAAGACAAAACTTAAGGCAGAAAGGCCCACAAACAAAAAACAACTGAAGACAGCTGCAGTAAAGGCCTGGCAAAGCATCACAGAGGAGAAACTCAGTGTTTGGGGATGTCCATGGGTTCCAGATTTCAGGCAGTCATTGCCTGCAAAGGATTCTCAACAAAGTATTAAAAATGAACATTTTATTTATGGTAATCTTAATTTGTCCAATTACTTTTGAGTGCCTGAAATGAGGAGATTTTGTATAAAAATGGATGTGTTTCCTAAATTGTTCCTCCAATTTGGATGTGAATACCCTCAAATTAAAGCTGAGAGTCTGCACTTTGATCCCATGCTCATTCATTCATTCATCTTCTTCCGCTTAATCCTTTTTCGGGTCGCAGGTTGATTTTATAATTGTATCTTGAATTTGTTTTGGTAACAGTTAAAATAACAAAACTTGTGTCACTGTTCCAGTACTTTTAGAAAGGAATGTATATGTACATATATAAAACTGAAAGGCATTTGTTCTCTGGGTGTGGTGGAGTTCAAAGATCTGCATGTCCACCAAGGACATTTATCTCAAAGGAGAGATAACTGTAACAGCACAGACTTGTCTCGACACTGGGACTGAGAGTAAAGGTCACTCTAGGTTTCTCAGTAAGGCTCGTAGAATGTAGTTCCAAGTTCTCAGACTGACATTCTCAAACTTGTGTAGCTTAGCGCGTTATCTTTAAGATCAGGTACAAATATGAACTTGTACTGTATGTTAAAGACTACTCTGGAAGTATGCAAAAGATGTTTTTTTTCCCAAAATGGCATCCAGCATGTCTAGATGATGCTCCCGTTCCAAGGGAGTGGGAAGCAGGTGATGATCACTCCAATGGTTGGCCAGTCGACACAGTGAAAAGAATTTAGTTAGTCAGCAGTCTGCTTTCGAAATTGGCCCTGGATTGTTGTTGTAAGGGTGTTCAGTCAGGGGAGAGAGGATTTGGGGGATTGATCTAGTTATTTATTAGCCGAAGCCATGTAAATGGGAAAACAACCATGACAGAGTTGGGTGGAAATAGGAACTGGCGGGCCATGCCAACTGGAAATGCCAGGTGGTGGCAACCTGCCAGAACCGTATCTAAGCTTATAGCCAGTGTCTGGGTAGTCTGAATACTGAGCTGTTGAGAGCTGAGATAATAAACCCACACTGTGCTTCAGCTGGGGCACCACTGTGAACTTTATCAAGATGATCAGATATGAGAGTGGCAGCAAATTCATTGTGTCTCCTCACTGAGAATGATGTGTCTGTCAGGCTTCATGCAGGAAGACGTCGTTCTGTCATTTTATTGATGTTATTTCAAGTGGAAAGATGTGGTAAAGACTTATTTATGAGAGAAATATAATTACCAAGGCTATAATTCCATCATTTTTTTTTAGCTGAGCATATGATAAAATTGTATGTGTAATTAAAGCTGAGCAATAAATTGATTTTAAATTAAAATTCATTTTTTTGTTTGGACAATGTAAAAAAAATGAATATTGTGAAAACTGATTTTCCCATTCACAAGAGTAAATTTGGTAGCCTCCAACTTTAACCCACTCCCCCACCCTTAAAAGTTAACTTTTTAAAAGTTAAGTTTTATTTATCAGAAATGTGTAGATTCATCTTTGTTTGATCAAACCTTTACAGTTATATATATATATAAAAAATGTTTTGTTGTGGTTAAAGTCAGGTTTGTACTTTATTCCCAATACAGAATCATGTTTGTTTGGGGAAAAAAAAAGACAACTGTTTTTGAAATGAAAGCACCAAGGTGCTGATGCCTCAGTGCCAGAGCCTTGGCAGAGATATGCATTCTTGGATCATCGCCAAAATGTTATGGGTTCCTCTCTAGCCCAAGGACCACCTCTGGTAAAAATTTAATCCAAATCTATCTAGTAGTTTCAGAGTATTCTTGCTAACACACTGTGAGAAGATAAGGGCCTTGGTGGAGGTATGCATACTGGGATCATTACCAAAATGTTATGGTTTCCTCTCTAGGCCAAGGACCACCTCTGGTAAAAAATTTCATCCAAATCCATCCAGTAGTTTTGGAGTACACGCATGCACAGTGAAAATAATCTGCAGTTCACATTCAATTCAACTTTATTTATATAGCGCCATATCACAACAATAGTCATCTCATAGCACTTTCAAATGTAGGGGAAACCCCACAATTGCAGAAAGACCCCAGCAATCAGGCGATCCCCTGTGAGCAAGCACTTGGCGACGGTGGAGAGGAAAAACTCCTTTTTAACAGGAAGAAACCTCTAGCAGAACCAGGCTCAGGGAGGGGCAATCATCTGCTGTGACTGGCTGCGGGGTGAGGGGATAGAGAAGATGAAAAGAACAGACATAAAGAGAGCAAACATTAAAGGAGTGAAGGCAAGTACATTATTGGAGGTCACCCGGTGGCAGTCTAAATCTGTTAACAGCAAAACAAAGGGAAGGTTAAGAGACACTTGATTCCTCCCTAATCTTAGGCTATATTGAAGAGGAAGGTTTTTACCCTATTCTTAAAAACAGAGATCGAGTCTGACTACCAAACCCAGATTGGTAACTGGTTCCACAGGAAAGGAGCTTGATAGCTGAAGGCTCTGCCTCCCATTGTACTTTTGGAGATTCTAGGTATTACAAGTAATCCAGCATTTTGGGAGTGTAGTGCTCTCTTAGGATGATAGGGTAATATCAGATCTTTTATATAAAAAGGGGCCTGATTATTAAGAGCTTTGTAAGTGAGAAGAAGGATTTTAAACTTAATTCTAAACTCTATGGGAAGCCAATGAAGGGAGGCCAGAACCGGAGAGATATGATCTCTCTTTCTAGTACCTGTTAAAACTCTTGAAGCAGCATTTTGGATCAACTGAAGACTTTTTAAAGATATTTTAGGACAACCTGATAATAACGAGTTACAATAATCTAATCTAGAGCTAACAAAAGCGTGGATCAGTTTCTCAGCATCACTCAGAGACAAGATGCTCCTAATCTTGGCAATATTACGCAGATGATAGAAGGCAGTCTTAGAAACAAATTTAATATGTGAATTAAAAAACAGATCTTGATCAAAAATAACTCCAAGGTTCCTCACAGAACTATTTAGAGAAAGAGTAGCCACATCCAAATTAAGAGTTTGATTTGGAAAGGTATTTCTAAGATTTTTTGGACCAACAAGAATGACTTCAGTCTTATCTGGGTTTAATAGCAGAAAATCACAAGTCATCCAAGCTTTGATTTCCTTAAGAAAGGCCTCTAACTTGGCTAATTGATTACTATCATCTGCCTTCATTGACAGGTATAATTGTGTGTCATCTGCATAACAATGAAAATGTATACAGTGCTTTCTAATGATGTTGCCGAACAGAAACATACAGTATATAAACTAAAAAGAGCAGGGCCTAGCACAGATCCCTGTGGAACTCCATAACTGAGCTTAGAGTTGGAAGGAAGCTCATTATTGATATGAACAAACTGAAGCCTATCGGACAAATAAGATCTAAACCACTGCAGCGAAGTTCCATTTAGTCCAACATAGTGTTCTAATCCATCAAGTAGAATATCATGGTTGATAGTATCAAAGGCTGCACTAAGATCTAAAAGGACAAATACAGAAACAAGTCCATTATCAGATGCGATAAGGAGGTCATTAGTGGCCTTCACTAAGGCTGTTTCAGTACTATGATGAATTCTGAACCCAGACTGAAACTCTTCAAATAAACCATTTCCCTGCAAGTGGTCAAATAATTACGTAGCAACAACTCTTTCTAAGATTTTTGAAATGAAAGGCAGATTAGAGATTGGTCGATAGCGAAAATTCCTGGATCGAGCATTGGCTTTTTGAGTAAGGGTTTAATTACAGCAGTTTTAAAAGCCTGCGGTACATGACCTAAAGTTAAAGAAGAATTGATAATTTGAAGAATACGGCTACCAATAAATGGGAAGACTTTTTTAAATAACCTGGTAGGAATAGGATCTAAAAGACAAGTTGAAGGCTTGGATGCGGAGATTATTTTATCTAACTCTAAAAGGTCAATTGGCGTAAACTTATCCAAACAGATATCAATTGAAGGAGTTGTAGTAGTTGCTGTACTTAAGTTTACGGTGGGAAGAATCTGACTGATTTTATCTCTAATAGATAAAATTTTATGATTGAAAAAGTTCAAAAAGTCCAGACTAGTAAGCTCTAGGGGGATGCGAGGATTGACAGAGTCCTGACTCTTTGTCAGTCTGGCTACAGTGCTGAAAAGAAACCTGGGATTATTCTTATTCTTATTTTTTTTTTTTTTTCTCTCTCGGCACCACACGAGTAGGCTGCCTTTTGCAACAGCGGCTCGATTCCGAGTCTTTTTCCCTTCCTCTCTCTTTTGATCCGTCTTTTTTTTTTTTCACCCCACTTATATCACGGACACACAGATCGTCCCAAATGTCTCCTGAGCCGGTGGACGGAGCCACTGTTTATAGCAGGATACGATACAGCAGGGAAGAGCTGCTAGCATTCAACCGCCACCCGGTCCCATTGGAAAAACTCGACATACCGAGAGAACTGAGGCGAAAACGCCGCGGCTGCCGGGCTGGAGTAAGGCGGAGGACAAAAAATATAAGGTACAGACCCTCCCTTCCATCTGTTGTCATGGGAAATGTACGGTCGATACTGGGAAAGTTAGATGAGTTAGCGGCTATCTCCCGTTATGATAGCACTTACCGGGAGTGCTCTCTCCTTTTGTTTACTGAGACGTGGCTAACTGAACTAGCAGCAGATGCCAACATTGAGCTGGAGGGTTTTCACATGATACGAGCTGACCGAACACCAGACAGTGGCAAAGCAAGGGGCGGTGGAGTGATAATGTATGTTAACAACAACTGGTGCAGACCGGGACATATCACTGTTAAACAACGACACTGCAGCAAAGACATTGAGTTGCTAGCTGTTAGCATGAGGCTTACATATCTCCCGAGAGTACACTCACACGTGATCTGCATTGTTGTTTATGCAAATCCGACGGCGAGCGCTGGGACAGCGCGTGACGTCATCCATTCAGTAACCAGCAGGCTGCAGACAGAACACCCAGATGCTCTTCTCCTCATCTCAGGCGATTTCAACCATGTTTCACTGTCTCCCATTCTACCCACGTTCACCCAGTATGTCACATGCCACACTAGAGACAATAAAACACTGGATTTATTCTACGCAAACACTAAGGAGGCATACACCTCATCACAACTCCCCCCACTCGGGAGATCGGATCACAACTTGGTTCATCTCCGGCCGGTGTACAAACCCCTAGTGCACAGACAACCTCCGGCCATGCACACTGTGGAGTTATGGTCTGAGGAGACAATGGACACTCTAAAGGACTGTTTTGAAGCCACCGCCTGGAAGCAGCTCTGCGATCCACATGGTGAGGACATCGATGGCCTCATTCACACCTTCACGGGCTACCTCAGCTTCTGTGTGGACAAATCCGTTCCCACCAAGACCATACGGCGTCACTCAAACAACAAACCCTGGATCAACCCTGAGATAAAAACACTTCTGAGAGAGAAGAAGAGGATCTTCAGGTCGGGGAACAGGGAGATGCTGAAGTCCGTACAGAGGGAGCTGAGGAGAAAGATCAGAGAAGGCAAGGACAGCTTCAGGAAGAAGATGGAGGACAAGCTGCAACAGAGCAACATCAGCGGGGTCTGGAGAAACCTCAAAACCATCTTGGGGCTCCAGAATACCTCCCCCCAGGCCACGGGGGGCAGGGAGTGGGCGAACAACCTGAATCTGTTTTTCAATAGATTTGACCAACCGCCCTCCCCCCTGTCTGCACAACAACCACTGCTGCCTCTAAGAAATCAAGTCCTGCTGCCCACTCCCCACTCCACCGACCCCCCCCCCCCCCACTCCCAACACACAGCCCCCCATCCTGACCCTGACCAAGACCCAGGTGAGGACGGAGCTGAGGAAGATCAAAGTGAGGAAGGCACCGGGACCGGACGGCATCAGCGCAAAGCTCCTCAAGTCCTGTGCAGACCAGCTGTGTGGGATTGTGACGTATATCTTCAACTTGAGCCTGAAACTGGGGAGGGTACCACAGCTGTGGAAAACATCTTGTGTGGTACCTGTACCAAAAACTTCCCACCCCAAAGACCTGAACAGCTACAGACCGGTGGCCTTGACGTCCCACTTGATGAAGACCCTGGAGAGACTGCTCCTTGCTCACCTCCACCCCCTGGTGGAACCAGTGATGGATCCACTCCAGTTCGCCTACCAGCATGGCATTGGGGTGGAGGATGCGGTGATCTTCCTCCTTCACTGTTCTCTGTCCCACCTGGAGAAGCCCGGGAATATGGTGAGGATCATGTTCTTTGACTTCTCCAGTGCTTTCAACACCATCCAACCGATGATCCTGAAGGACAAGCTGCTGCGCACAGGGGTGGACCAGCACCTGTCATCATGGATCCTAGACTACCTCACGAACCGGCCTCAGTTTGTGAGAACCCGGGACTGTGTGTCCGACACGATCATCAGTAGCACGGGGGCCCCCCAGGGAACGGTGCTGGCTCCCTTCCTGTTCACTCTTTATACTGCGGACTTCTCACACAACACAACACACTGCCATCTACAGAAGTTCTCTGATGACTCTGCGATCGTTGGCCTCATCTCCAATGGAGATGAAGCTGAGTACAGAGGGCTTATCCAGGACTTCGTGGACTGGTGCCATCGGAACTGCCTCCAGATCAACGCGAAGAAAACTAAGGAGCTGGTGGTGGACTCCCGCAGGCATGGGCAGCCCCTCACAGCACCAGTAAATATACAGGGAACAGACATCGAGATGGTGACATCCTATAAGTACCTGGGTGTTCATCTGAACAATAAACTAGACTGGTCACAATACTGACGCACTCTACAAGAAGGGACAGCGCAGGCTGTTCCTGCTGAGGAGACTCAGGTCTTTTGGTGTACAAGGGGCGCTGCTGAAGTCATTCTATGACACGGTGGTGGCATCAGCCATCACTTTTGGAGTGGTCTGCTGGGGCAGTGGCATTACTGCAGCCGATAGGAAGAGACTGAACAAACTGATTAAGAAAGCTAGCTCTGTCCTGGGGCAGCGCCTTGATCCGATGGAGGAGATAGGAGAGAGAAGGACGGTGGCTAAACTGTCATCTCTGCTGGAGTCCGAGTTCCACCCTATGCAGGACATACTGGATGCACTGAGGGGCTCATTTAGCAGCAGACTACATCATCCCAGGTGCACAACCGAGAGGTTTCGTAGGTCCTTCCTACCAACGGCTGTCAGACTGTACAACCTAAGCAGGGCTGCTCGCAGAGATAGCAAAAAGACGTAACAAACTAATAGTTTTTTGAATGCAAAAGATGCAATAGACTTACACAATGGTCCCCTCCGGCATACAACTAGGAACATACCAGTCGCTATGGAGGGTGAGAATATGTATGGGCACATAATCATACCATGTAGGATAACTAAGTAGACGGTTATGCTGTTTCATCCCATCTAGCAACAATGCTCTGCACTGTGTGTGTTTATATATTTACATATTTATTCCATCTAGCTACAATGCTCAGCACTGGGTGTGTTTATATTTATATATCTATATATTTATTCCATCTAGCTACAATGCTCCGCACTGTGTTTTTATATATCTACATATTATTCCATCTAGCTACATTGCTCCGCACTGTGTGTGTTTATATACTTGCATATTTATTCCACCTAGCTGCAATGCTCCGTACTGTGGGTGTTTATATATTTACATATTTATTCCATCTAGCTACAATGCTCTGCACTGTGTGTTCATATATTCATATATTTATTCCATCCAGCTACAATGCTCTGCACTGTGTGTGTGTGTGTGTGTGTGTGTGTGTGTGTGTGTGTGTGTATATATTTTATAGTAATATGTACATATGTATATTAGCTGCTCTTGCTTGCTTGTTTTTTTCTTGCCTTCTGATTGTTGCTCTGAGTGTTGCTATCCCTGTGCTGTTGCAATCCTGGAATTTCCCCGTTGTGGGACTAATAAAGGCTTATCTTATCTTATCTTATCTTATCTTATCTATTCCATCCAGCTACAATGCTCTGCACTGTGTGTCTGTGTGTGTGTATATATATATTTTATAGTAATATGTACATATGTACTGTATATTAGCTGCTCTTGCTTGCTTGTTTTTTTTTTCTTGCCTTCTGATTGTTGCTCTGAGTGTTGCTATCCCTGTGCTGTTGCAATCCTGGAATTTCCCCGTTGTGGGACTAATAAAGGATCATCTTATCTTATCTTATCTTATCTTATCTTATCTTATCTTATTCTCTTCTACCTTCCTCTTGTGTTAGGGTCGGCACCGACCCGTTAGTTTTTAAATGCATGAAAGAATCACTTAAAATTTGTTTATTGCATCAAGGCTTTTTGACTTTGTCAGGAACCTTGATTTCAACAAAATTAAACAAAAAAATTTTTTTCACTACATTATAAAATGCTCTGGTTGAAATTATGTCATTTGTGGTGTTAGGGTTGGTTTCGACCCGGTTATAAAAATAAGATTATAAAGCAATAATTAGAGCCAAAATTGAAATCATAAGTGCACTGTCAGCCTAACAAGGTAACCAAGAGATGACAAAAAAATTGGATGATAGGTTATTGTTTTTAGTGTATTTTAAAGCTGATTTAATCTTACTCTTGTGTTAGGGTCAGCACCGACCCGTTTTAGTTTATTGCATCAAGGCTTTTTGACTTTGTCAGGAACCTTGATTTCAACAAAATTAAACAAAATTTTTTTTTCACTACATTATAAAATGCTCTGGTTAAAATTATGTCCTTTGTGGTGTTAGGGTCGGTTTCGACCCGGTTATAAAAATAAGATTATAAAGCAATAATTAGAGCCAAAATTGAAATCATAAGTGCACTGTCAGCCTAACAAGGTAACCAAGAGATGACAAAAAAAATTGGATGATAGGTTATTGTTTTTAGTGTATTTTAAAGCTGATTTAAGACACCGGTTGAAACCAACCCGTTAACACCGGGGATGGTAACAGAAAGCTAACACAGGAGGAAGGAGCTTTTCTAAGAGATTTTTTTATAAATTAAGAGATGATTTCTCCAAGCTAAATAGATTTCATCTAAATTGGTGGAACGCCATTTTCTTTCTAATTGACGAGTCCTGTTTTAAGCTGCCGGTACACCTCAGCTGCTTCGGGAGTCCCACAAGCCAACCAAGCTTGATAGGACTCCTTCTTCAGCTTAATGGCCCCCCTCACCACTGATGTCCACCACTTGGTTCGGGGGTTGCCACCACAAGATACACCGACCACCTTGCGGCCGCAGCTCTGGACCGCCGCTTCAACAACAGAGGTGGAGAACATGGCCCATTCAGACTCCATGTCTCCAGACTCCCTCGGGGGTGGCCGAGATTCGCCCTGAGTACCTCAAGGTCCTGGGTGTTGTTGGGCTGTCATAGTTGACACGCCTCTGCAACATTGCGTGGAGGTCGGGGGCAGTGCCTTTGGCATGGCAAACTGGGGTGGTGGTTCCTCTCTTCAAAAAAGGGGACCGGAGGGTGTGCTCCAACTTTAGAGGGATCACACTCCTCAGCCTCCCTGGGAAGGTCTATGCCAAGGTACTGGAGAGGAGAGTCCGGCCGTTGGTCGAACCTCGGATTCAGGAGGAGCAATGTGGTTTTCGTCCTGGCTGTGGCACATCGGACCAGCTTTTTACCCTCTCGAGAATTCTTGAGGGTTCGTGGGAGTTTGCCCAACCAGTTTACATGTGTTTTGTGGACTTGGAGAAGGCATTTGACCGCGTCCCTCGTGGTTTTTTGTGGGGGGTGCTTTGGGAGTATGGGGTATCGGGCTTGTTGTTACGAGCTATTCGGTCTCTGTACAACCGTTGTGAGAGTTTGGTTCGTATTGCCAACACTCGATCGGAGTCATTCCCTGTGAGAGTTGGACTCCGCCAGGGCTGCCCTTTGTCACCAATCCTATTCATAATTTTTATGGACAGGATTTCTAGGCGCAGCCAGGGAATGGAGGATGTCATGCTTGGTGACCACAGGATCTCATCTCTGTTGTTTGCAGATGATGTTGTCCTGTTGGCTTCATCCAGCAATGACCTACAGCTCTTGCTGGGACGGTTTGCCGCTGAGTGTGAAGCGGCTGGGATGAGAATCAGCACCTCCAAGTCCGAGTCCATGGTCCTCAGCCAGAAAAAAGTGGATTGTCCTATCTGGGTTGGGGACAGGCTCCTGCCCCAAGTGGAGGAGTTTAAGTGTCTTGGGGTCTTGTTCACGAGTGAGGGGAAAATGGAGCGAGAGATTGACAGATGGATTGGAGCAGCATCTGCAGTGATGCGGATGTTGTATCGGTCTGTTGTGGTGAAGAGGGAGCTTAGTTCTAAGGCAAAGCTGTCGATTTACCAGTCAATCTACGTTCCTACTCTCACCTATGGTCATGAGCTTTGGGTAATGACCGAAAGAACAAGATCGCGGATACAAGCAGTGGAAATGAGCTTTCTCCATAGGATTGCTGGACTCACCCTCAGAGAGAGGGTGAGGAGCTCAGTCATCCGGGAGAGGCTCAGAGTAGAACCGCTGCTCCTCCACATTGAAAGGAGCCAGTTGAGGTGGTATGGGCATCTGATTAGGATGCCTCCTGGACGCCTCCCACTTGAGGTGTTTCAGGCACGTCCCACTGGGAGGAGACCCCGGGGCAGACCCAGGACTCGGTGGAGAGACTATGTCTCCCAGCTGGTCTGAGAACGCCTTGGTATCCTCTCTGAAGAGCTGGAGCAGGTGGCTGGGGAGAGGGAAGTCTGGGCTTCTCTGCTTGAACTGCTGCCTCCGCGACCTGGACCTCCGGAAAAGCGGTAGAAGATGGATGGATGGATGTTTTAAGCTACGAGGTTCTGTGTTAAACCAAGGGGTTAGAAATCTCTGATTGGACTTTTTCTTTTTTAAAGGGGCCACCAAGTCTAGAGTCTGATGGAGAGAGGCTGTAACACTATTTACCATGCTATCAGTTACGGAAGGAGCAAGCTCTCCATCTTTTATTTCCGTTGTGTTGACACATGGCACAGAGGAGACAATCTGCATAAATTTGGTAACAACATCATCTGAAAGACATCTGCTGTAGTAGTATTTTTCTTCAAATAGTCAGGAATTGTGAAATCAAAGGTTAACAGACAGTGGTCTGACAGTACAAGATTATGAGGAGACACTACCAGATTTTCTATTTCTATGCTATAAGTCAGAACAAGGTCCAATGTGTGGTGGAGATAATGGGTAGAATTTTCTACTTTCTGGGAAAACCCCATCAAGTCTAATATTGAATTGAATGCCTTATTAAGACAATCACTATCTACATCAACATGTATATTAAAATCCCCTACTATAATTATTCTATCTGATTTCAGCACTAAATCAGCTAAGAATGCAGCAAATTCGGATCAAAACTCTGAGTAGGCTGAGGGAGGATGGTAAACTATGGCAAAGAAAATTGGGTTTAAGCTAAGATTGCTAACATGCCCCATACTGAGGACCAGGCCCTCAAAGGAATTAAAACATGCTTTTTGCTTTACATTAACTAGTAATTTAGAATGGTAAATTGCCGCTACTCAACCTCCACGACCAGCACTTCTGGGATTATGATAGTTTAGATAACCAGAGGGAGTTGATTCGTTTAAACCAGCATAATCATCTTGCCCTAGCCAAGTCTCTGTAAGGGATGTTAAATCAATCTGATGATCAATTAACAGATCATGGACTAGTAGAGACTTGGGAGTTAGAGACCTAATATTTAACAAACTGCATTTAATTTTTAAATTATGAGGAAGAGAGGCCAAATCATTAAATTTGGAGACTTGATGTTTAATTGAGTTTTACCAACTTTTTGTTTAATCACTTTGGGGGATGTTTATACATTATGTTTTTATTAACTTTGGGGGGGAGTAGACAAAGGTTCTCTGAAGGGGGAGACAGGGGCTAAGTTGAGGGGTGGCGGATGAGAAGGAGCTGCAGAAAGGCCTGTATCTATCAAGTTATGTTGTACCGTATTTTTCGGACTATAAGGCGCACTTAAAATCCTTTAATTTTCTCAAAAATCTACAGTGCGCTTTATAATCCGGTGCGCCTTATGTATTAATTCTGGTTGTGCTTACTGACCTCGAACCGATTTTATGTGGTACACGGCGCTCAAAAATATGTCAAAAATGTTTTAGTACGACTTTGGTAAGTTACGAAGCCAAACCGCTTGAGGGATTTTCGGAGCATTATGGTAGTCAGGAGCCTTGCGGAGTAATATGCAATATTCGATACCCAGAAGCCGATGGTGTATATAGAACACGTATATTAGGATTTGTATGTGAAATTTCGGCATCGAAAGTGCTCCCCAGTTTAGCTGTAAATGGGAGCAGTAAATACAGCTATAAATACGTATTTACGGCTGTAAATACGGCTCGCTCTCCAGCAGAGAGCGAGCCGTATTGGTATCGTACTCGGTATCGAGTACTGAGCGATATTCTGGCCAATATGGCGATGTAAACAGCCACGGACTAAAAACGTTCTGCCTGCTCATGGAGCAGGTCATTCATACTCGCAGACAATCGCGCTATATGTGTCTATAATGACTACAGATAGGATTTTCTTTCCATGCACGCAAAAAAAAAAAAAAATTCCCAGATCCGACTACCTCGCGAGGTAGTCGATACCCAAAAGCCGATGGTGTATAGAACACGTATATTAGGATTTGTATGTGAAATTTCGGCATCGAAACTGCTCCCCAGTTTAGCTGTAAATGGAAGCAGTAAATACGGCTGTAAATCCGTATTTACGGCTGTAAATACGGCTCGCTCTCTGCCGGAGAGCGAGCCGTATCGAGTACCGAGCGATATTCTGGCCAATATGGCGATGTAAACAGCCACTGGACTAAAAACGTTCCACCTGCTCATGGAGCAGGTCATTCACACTCACAGACAATCGCGCTATATGTGTCTATAATGACTATAGAGAGGATTTTCTTTCCATGCACGCAAAATTTTTTTTTCCCCGGCTCCGACTACCTCGCTTTAATGCGCCTTATAATCCGGTGCACCTTATGTATGAAATTAGACCATCAAATAGACCGTTCATTGATAGTGCGCCTTATAATCTGGTGCGCCTTATAGTCCAAAAATACGGTATTTGTCTTGGGTTATAATATTTTGGGTAACAGGAGACAGACAGTCTCTGTGGGGTTATAAATTGAAGACTGATCTAAACAGTAAGGATTATTTGGATTAATAGGATAAATATGAGAAGAGGAAACAAAGAAGGGCTGGTTGGCAAACCCAGGGACTTCAGGGTGAGTTAACGCACCAGATTTCAGTCACTGTACTAAAAAAGCTGAATGGAATAGAACAGATTGTCCCTTAAAACATGTGCACCAAGTCTATTTGGATGGATGCCCTCTGGCCTCATAAATGATGGGCGGTTCCAAAACAGGCTGAAATTGTCTACAAAACCAATGTTAAAAGTAGGACATGTAGAACACAACCAGGTATTAAGGCTGAGAGTTCTGCTAAAATAATTGCAACCTCGTCTGAAAGGTGCCAATGGCCCAGAAATAAACACACGTCTGCCACATTTCATAAGAGTCTACAGAAGGCTCTTGAAGTCACTCTTTAAGATCTTCGACACTTCATCTGGGATGTTGTTGCATCCAACATGTACAATGACAGTTTTAGCGTGGGGGGATTAATTTAATAGGTCAGGGGTAAGAGCCTCAATGTCTGACACTTTAGCCCCAGGAAAAAATTTAGTGACAGTACCTGCTTCTGACGTTCCTCATAATCAAATCACCAGTTACCAACGTTGTCTGGGGGGGGCTTTGCCGGTGGCTTCTGAAATGGTGGATACTTGTGCCGTTGTTGTTGTTGTTGTGATGGCGGGGTGATGCGCTCTCTTCTTTTTGGTGCTGGTGTATAGTTTGGCACAACTAAAGTAGTTTTAATTTGGGGCTTGCGGGTTTGGGCCGCTGCTGAAGGAGGAGGGGCGGCCATGGGAGGATGATCGATGTCCAGGTGGGGAAAATCTTCCAGGGAAAGGATGTTGAATCTGTTTTCCAGTAGCAGGGGAAGAGAGGAGGCGCGGCCATATCTGGTCAATCCCTGATGTCTGCTAGTTGGCCCAACCAAGGTCCAGGGCGTGCATTGAGGATGTGAAAAACCATCCGGGGCTTTGGGTTTAGCTCCAAGCTGAAGCCAGTGTTTATTGCTAGGGTCCTGGACAGCTGAGGAGACCGGAGCAGGGGTGGAAGTGGGTGGCGATGTGCTAAATTCACCCAGGTAAGTAGCCATCTCTGCTAGCTGCGAGTCAGTTGCCGGGGCCAATGTCCGCCCGAGAATTATAGTATCTAGGTGGTCTTCAGCCTCCCGAATCTTATAAAGGTTGGAGAGTCTCAATTCCAACTCAGAAACCTTCTTAAGGAGGGACACACAGCTGACACACATCGGGGATGGAGTCATGACTTTCCAGGTGAGAAGTGGATAGCTGGCTAGCTAAAAACAGGTAAACACAGGTTAGCCCAGCCTGGTGAAACAGCCCTGCCCGGGGTCTGATTCACCCGTGTGCCTGATCGGGCTTTTGTATTTACTAGGCCAACACTAAGCTAACACTAAGTAAAAAGCTAATACAGTGGTACCTCTACTTACGAAATTAATTCGTTCCGGAAGTATTTTCGTAACGTGAAAATTCCGTAAGTAGAGACGCGTTTTACATGTAAATGCCCTAATCCGTTCCAAGCCCCCCAAAATTCGAACATAAATTTTTTATAAATCATAAAAATGCATCAAAACATGTAACAAATACATGTTACAATTAGATTACTGCACAATAAACATAAAATGAGAGTTGTACATAATTTAAAAAAACAAAGAATAAAGTAAAGAATAATAAAAATTATGTTCATTTACCGTTTAACTGCTATCGTCGTCGCCGTCACCTTTTGCCTTCTTTGGTTCATGTTCTCTCTCATCAGTGGTTTTTGCCTGACGTTTTGTGAAGAACCGATCCAAGGACGTTTGCTTTTGTCGGCTTTTAACAATCCTTCGGCTTCCTTTTGTTTTAATACCGTGCCGATCGTAGATGTATTACGGCCATATTCTTTGGCGAGATCAACCAAACGCATCCCTTTTTCATACCTTTCTATTATCTCTTGCTTTGTTTGTATGGACAAAAAAACTCTCTTCTTCTTCTTTTCTCCTTTTCCGCTTATCTCCATCACTTTCTTGGGGCCCATAGTGAATAAAAGTTAATACTGTACTGTACACACACGTAAAACTGCCCGAACTTCCCGAACACTTCGTGGTCAATGGGATACCAGGAAGATGCTAGGCGATAGCCAATGGCAGAGCAGCTACAAGTATGTTTACGTTCAGTAAACTACGGGAGCTGCGAGGAGCGCGTACTTTTTTGCCTTTCGTATCCTGAAATTTCTTTTGTAACAAGAGGCAATATTTTCCCGTTGAGGCGTATCGTAACCTGAAAATTCCGTATGTAGAGACGTTCGTAAGTAGAGGTACCACTGTATCAGTAAAAACAGATAAAAAATTAAAAACGAAGTTAATAAAACAAACAAAAGCGGACAAGGTAACGCTTTGACGTGACGTGATGTTTACAGACGCCGACACCACATGCCCATACTGTCGGCAGCAGCCAAGAGTCACCAATCTGATGTGAACAGCTGCAATTCAAACACAAAGAAGAGCACGGTGGTAGACCTTTTAAATGGCAGAGGTGATGTAAGTATGTGAATGCAATGACAATCAAGATGAACAGGAGCTTTTGCTGTTTAGTGGCAGAGGAAGAAAACAGACAGGTAAAAAGATGGACATTTGTTTGCCCAGTATTGTCAGATTGCTGAGTACTTTCCTCTGGCTGGAGTTTCTGGGCACATGCGCAGTACTGTTTCATTGACGATAAAGGTGAGCTATTTTTGTGTTTATTTCAAAAACAAAGCGCTATTTCAAAATTCTGGCAAATTAAAAGTCGAGAAAATATGGCGATGCAATGATACAAGCCTTTAGTTCCACTTAATTTTGACCGGACGAGCTGAAACAGAGAGGCAGACAGATGGACAGATGCACACAACCACAAACAGACACAATCACCGATTACCGTATGCCTCCATTTCACTGAGGCATAATAATTCCTTGTCCAAAATGTCAGCTAAAATGAAAAATGTGAAATGGAAAAAAAAAAAATAAAAAAAATCAGGAATTTAATATTCAGGCCATATCGCCCAGTCCTGTGTGCAGTAAGTAATTCAGTGCCTGTTTAATACCAGAGTTTTTATACTATTACAGTACTTGTCTGCTTTTTAAAAATCTATCTTTACTGCTATTGACTATATTCTGATTGCATCCAGACATGTATTATTTTTAGAGGTCTTTTTGGAAGGGGTCTTTGACTAAAAAAATGTTGATTTTCGTATATTTTAACCTTCTGAAATGCGTTTATTGATCAAGTGCTAAAAAAAACCCAAAAAACATTCTCTTAAAAAGAAAAACGACACAGCCTTTATATAGTGTCTGTCTCTGATGAGCCGTTTTAACTGTTCCAGATTTGCTACAGAATGCCATAAACATGGGAAGCCTGGCCACAATACCCAGCTCCTGTTCTATTACACTGGTCAACACCAAATTTACTGTCCAAGTTTTTTTTAGCTGATTTAGGACAATTTTGATGTGCTGAATCCAAAAATCACGTTGGTTTTGCTCAATCAGGTCAACTTTTTGAACTATGGCCACATGTTTTTTTATGTTTTTGTTTACATGTATGGATATTTTTGCTTTATATGATGCAAAATTCTTTTTAATTTCTTAAAATTCTCTGAATTTTGAACAATGATGATGTAACATCCAATTTACATGCACTTAACTTTATCAGTGTCTACTATTCAATTTACAGTACAACTGTACAACTGCTGTACAACTGCTTACAACTTAGCATAAAAACCTGACCTGATCGAGAGAAATGGATGTCGTTTTCAGATTCAGCGGTGCAAAATTGTCTTAAATCAGTTGAAAAAACACAGACAACTTACAAAAAAATTATTTTTGTTATGTTGTGTTATTGACCAGCCGAGCTGTCTGTCTGCAAACAAGACCGGAGTGCCCAAGTTTCAGAGCAAGCGGTGCTTGGGAGTTAGCTTATCTTTATATTGTTTTTTTTCTTTAGATTTCACTCCCCTAATTGACATCCCTGCTTCCATCTGCTTCAATGATCCACAGTTGATAGTATGTTTTGCGTTAGTATTAGCTTGGCTAGGTGGTTGATGTCAGTCAGTCAATGGCATTAGAGCTCGCCTCTGCCCAGGGCGGCTAGCTGAAGCGAACAGTTTAGCCACTCATTCACAAATGTTTCTGTGCTTATTGTACTCCGTGGACTGGTCATATCCTATCGACCACTGAAACCACACATGCCTGCCCACCAGTGATGCGTTATTTCATTCATTCTTTTAGACAAATTTATGTTTTATGTTTAGTTGACTCAGGCTCGCTATCCAAGCTAGGAGCTAGCCAGCGAAGATTAGTGAAGTAAGAGGGAGGGCGGAGTTAACTGGAGCATTTAACCCCTTGCACTCCGGTCAATTTTCCTAAAAACGCCAAAAAAAAATGTGCCCAAAGTAAATCGAAAGCTGTTCTTCAACCCTTTGCAGCATCTTCATGGGGTTGGTCTCATTTAAAAGAAAGCACTTTGAATTTTTTGGCAAAAAAAACATGATCCGGCCACTGAGTTACAGTCATCTAAACATAGTGAACTTGAAGAAAATAAATTTGGCCTGGGTGTTTTTTTGGATACAAATGCTTGCAAATAACACACAGCTTCAGATCCGGGCTGTAAAATGCAATAGAAATGTAGAACCAAGTGTTATCCAGCTGAGGTCCAAATTTTGTAACAATACCACAAAAAATGAATATATTTAATAAGGGACCACCGAGGACGCTAATTATGAAGTTCCTCAGCTACAGAGACAGGATGACGATCTCCAATGCGGCGCGAGCCAAAGGAGAAATTAAATACCAGGATCAACAGGTGCAGTTCTAACCAGATTTGGCAACAGGAATTCAACGGTTGAGGAAGCAGTTTGACCCCATCCGTAAAGAGCTGCGCAACCTTGGGATTCGTCATGGAGTAATTCACCCTGCAAGACTGCTGGTCACATATAAGGGCAGAACACACATCTTCAAGACCCCTGAGGAGGCGCAGGAGTTCATCAAGAAGATCCAAGAAGAGACTGGTGGGAGCTAAGCATGAATAAAATATAAGGTAGAATATTTAAGCATTTGCACAGGCATCTAACTGATTTGAAGCATATAGCAAGTTTACAAAATATAGATTGTATTACATATTAAAAAAAAAAAACCTATGATGTACAAAGTTGCTATAAAATTTTGGAGTTAAGTTGGAAAACTGCAGAAGAGAGTTAATGTTATGTCATTTAAAGCAGTAGAGTTAGGGTGATTGGGAGGATGAAGAAGGAGTGGCTTTGGCTGGTCCTCGTGGGTGTGGAGCGGGCGATGGCTATATCGGGAGACGGAATTTTTTTTTGGATTTTGGGGGGATCACCACGAATGTGGGAAGGGGGAATTTGTGTGTAGTTTGTAGGATGAATGTTCAACCACTCATGTTTTTGCTTCTCTGTATGAGCATGTTTATATTGCGAGGTAATCCCAAACTCCCTATTGATTATAGACCAAAGCGTTAATCTTAATTTAACTTCATGGAATTGCAGAGGTCTACAAAATTTAAAAAAACTTAAACAAGTTATGAATAAAATAAAAGACATAGGTTCAAAAATTGTGTTTTTACAAGAAACTCATCTAATAGAGGAGGATGTAAAAAGAATTAGGAGTAGATGGCAAGGAAGTGTATTCATCTCATCATTTTCATCCCGAGCCAGGGGAGTTATGACTCTCATACATAAATCAGTCCCATTTCAAGTGAAAAATGTAATTGGAGACAAATTTGGAAGATATTTAATTATTCAAGGATCTTTGCTATTAGAAAATATAAATCTGGTAAACTTATACGGTCCCAATATAGATGATCAAAAGTTCTTTGCTAATTTATTTCTTATCTTATCATCACTTACAGGGCAACATATAATAGCAGGGGATTTTAATTGTACATTGAACCCCGGTATAGATAGATCAACAGGACTGGACTGTACTCACAATGGATGCAGGATGATCATTAAGCATTTTATGAAAGAATTGAGATTGCTAGATATATGGAGAGAAATGAAACCACAAGTTAAAGCCTACTCTTGTTATTCTAATACCTACAAGACATTCTCACGTATTGATTATTTTTTGATCTCCACAGAATTAAGGTCCAAGATTCAAAACTGCTTTTATGATAATATTGTGATCTCTGATCATGCACCCTGTTGTCTCATATATGTAGATAAGAAATTGACAAAGGAACCAGGTAGGTGGCAATTTCAGCATAAATGGCTTCAGGATGAGGAATTTGTTAAGTACATAGAAAAACAGATGAGTTCTTTGATATCAATATGACACAAACATCAACATGTATAAAGTGGGAGGCTTTCAAAGCTTTTATTAGGGGACATATTATTGGTTATACAGGTTCAAAATCTAAGAAGACTCGAGAGGAGAGAGTCCAATTGGAACATAAACTAAAAATTCTTCAAGAAAAAGTGTATGCAGGAAGTGACCCAAAGTTAGAGAATGAATTACTGATTCTGAGAGCTGAATATGACAAAAAATCAGCGAATAGAGCTGCCTCGAGTCTTCTAAGATTGAAGCAATCTTTTTATGAACAAGGTGAAAAATCAGGAAAATTATTGGCATGGCAGATTAAACAATTAGAATTTAAAACACCAATTACCAGTATTGTAAGTAACGGACAGGTAGTTGTAGATCCTTTAGAAATTAATAGAGCCTTTAGAGATTACTATGAAAAATTATTTGATACAAAAAATGAAACTGACTTAACAAAACTAAATGGGTTTTTGGATGGACTATCTATACCGTGTATTCCAAATGAAAACAGGGAGATACTGGAGTCTAAAATTAGTCAAGAAGAAGTTGGGCTAGCCATTGATAATATGAAATCAGGAAAAAGTGCAGGACCAGATGGTCTTCCAGTTGACCTTTATAAAAAATTTAAGAATAAATTAATAAAACCTTTTTTGGAAATGGTTTTAGAAGCATTTCAAAATAGTAATTTACCACCATACATGAATAATGCTTTAATTATACTGTTGCCAAAACCAGGTAAACCCTCTAATAAATGTGAAAATATGAGACCAATAAGTCTATTAAATGCTGACCTTAAGATAATCTGTAAAATTTTAGCAAGACGAATACAAGAAATATTACCAAATATTATTAACCGAGATCAGAATGGCTTTATAAAGGGAAGACAAGGCTTCCATAATGTAAGAAGACTATTTAATATTATTTATTCTAATAAAGAAGCACCGGATACAGCTCTCCTATCATTGGACGCCAAAAAGGCCTTTGATGGGGTCGAATGGCCCTTTCTTTTTGAAGTCTTACAAAGGTTTGGACTTGGAAATAATTTCATAAAATGGGTTCAGATAATATATAACAATGCTACAGCAGAAATCCTAACAAACAGCAATATCTCAAAATCAATAAAGATCAATAGAGGATGTCGACAAGGCTGTCCACTTTCACCTTTATTGTTTACTATGGCAATTGAACCTTTAGCGATGGCAGTACGTTTACATCCACAAATATATGGAATTAAAGTTGGACCAACAGAACATAAAATCTCCCTGTATGCCGATGACATAATTTTGTTTATGTTGAATCTTAAAAAATCAATTCCGACCTTGTTGAATTTAATAAAGAATTTGGGGGAAATATCAGGATATAAAATAAATAAAACTAAATCTTCAATATTAATGCTAAATGAGACCCAGAGAAATCACCCAGCTCCTGAGGTAAATCAATTCAATGTTGTAAATCAGTTTAAATATTTAGGAATTCAATTTGTGCCTAAGCTAGAATTAGTCGCTAGTGCCAACTATGAAGCCTTAACGACAGACATTAATGAGTTAATTCAGAGATGGATGTCACTACCAATGTCGATGATAGGGAGAATCAATATACTTAAAAGTAATATCTTACCTAAAATACTTTATTTATTTCAATACATTTCTTTACCACCACCTTCAGATCTATTCTCAAGAATTAAAAAAAAGTTAGTGGAATTTATATGGAACAACAGGAAAGCTAGGTTACGTCTGTCCTTACTATATTTACTATTTGATCGTGGAGGTCTGAAATGTCCAAACTTTATGTTGTATTACTGGTCAGCACAACTGAGGTCTATGACATATTATTTTTCATCAAATGATCTCCCTCACTGGACTGAAATGGAATCATACAATTTACCTTTACCTCTTCCCATATTCATATACTCAGATTCGGCAAAAAAATTACAGAAACAAGTTAAAAATCCATTTGTAAAGCATATGATCAAAATATGGGAGCGTCTGGCTGAGGCCCCTGTCCGGGAGGTCTTCAACTCCCACCTCCGGAAGAACTTCAACCACATTCCGAGGGAGTCTGGAGACATGGAGTCTGAATGGGCCATGTTCTCCACCTCTGTTGTTGAAGCGGCGGCCCAGAGCTGCGGCCGCAAGGTGGTCGGTGCATCTCGTGGTGGCAACCCCCGAACCAAGTGGTGGACACCAGTGGTGAGGGGGGCCATTAAGCTGAAGAAGGAGTCCTATCAAGCTTGGTTGGCTTGTGGGACTCCCGAAGCAGCTGAGGTGTACCGGCAGGCCAAGCGGAGTGCAGCTCGGGTGGTTGCTGAAGCAAAAACCCGGGTATGGGAGGAGTTCGGTGAGGCCATGGAACAAGACTTTCGGTCGGCTTCAAAGAGATTCTGGCAAACTGTTCGGCGGCTCAGGAGGGGAAAGCAGCTCCCCGTCCACACTGTGTATGGTGCGGATGGGACACTGTTGACTTCAACTGGGGATATCGTCGGGCGGTGGAAGGAATACTTCGAGGATCTCCTCAATCCCACTGATACGCCTTCCACAGAGGAAGCAGGGTTTGGGGACAAGGGGGATGACTCGCCTATCACAGGGGCTGAGGTCGCCAAGGTGGTTAAAAATCTCCTTGGTGGCCGGGCCCCGGGGGTGGACGAGATTCGCCCCGAGTACCTCAAGGCCCTGGATGTTGTTGGGTTGTCATGGTTGACACGCCTCTGCAACATTGCGTGGAGGTCGGGGGCAGTGCCTTTGGCATGGCAAACCGGGGTGGTGGTTCCTCTCTTCAAAAAAGGGGACCGGAGGGTGTGCTCCAACTTTAGAGGGATCACACTCCTCAGCCTCCCTGGGAAGGTCTATGCCAAGGTACTGGAGAGGAGAGTCCGGCCGTTGGTCGAACCTCGGATTCAGGAGGAGCAATGTGGTTTTCGTCCTGGCCGTGGCACATCGGACCAGCTCTTTACCCTCTCGAGAATTCTTGAGGGTTCGTGGGAGTTTGCCCAACCAGTTTACATGTGTTTTGTGGACTTGGAGAAGGCATTTGACCGCGTCCCTCGTGGATTTTTGTGGGGGGTGCTTCGGGAGTATGGGGTATCGGGCTTGTTGTTACGAGCTATTCGGTCTCTGTACGACCGTTGTGAGAGTTTAGTTCGTATTGCCAACACTCGGTCTGAGCCATTCCCAGTGAGAGTTGGACTCCGCCAGGGCTGCCCTTTGTCACCGGTCCTGTTCATAATTTTTATGGACAGGATTTCTAGGCGCAGCCAGGGAATGGAGGGTGTCATGCTTGGTGACCACAGGATCTCATCTCTGTTGTTTGCAGATGATGTTGTCCTGTTGGCTTCATCCAGCAATGACCTACAGCTCTTGCTGGGACGGTTTGCCGCTGAGTGTGAAGCGGCTGGGATGAGAATCAGCACCTCCAAGTCCGAGTCCATGGTCCTCAGCCGGAAAAAGGTGGATTGTCCTCTCCGGGTTGGGGACAGGCTCCTGCCCCAAGTGGAGGAGTTTAAGTATCTTGGGGTCTTGTTCACGAGTGAGGGGAAAATGGAGCGAGAGATCGACAGACGGATTGGAGCAGCATCTGCAGTGATGCGGACGTTGTACCGGTCTGTTGTGGTGAAGAGGGAGCTTAGTTCTAAGGCAAAGCTGTCGATTTACCAGTCAATCTACATTCCTACTCTCACCTATGGTCACGAGCTTTGGGTAATGACCGAAAGAACGAGATTGCGGATACAAGCGGCTGAAATGAGCTTTCTCCGTAGGATTGCTGGACTCACCCTCAGAGATAGGGTGAGGAGCTCAGTCATCCGGGAGAGGCTCAGAGTAGAACCGCTGCTCCTCCACATTGAAAGGAGTCAGTTGAGGTGGTATGGGCATCTGATTAGGATGCCTCCTGGACGTCTCCCACTTGAGGTGTTTCAGGCACGTCCCACTGGGAGGAGACCCCGGGGCAGACCCAGGACTCGGTGGAGAGACTATGTCTCCCAGCTAGTCTGGGAACGCCTTGGTATCCCCTCTGAAGAGCTGGAGCAGGTGGCTGGGGAGAGGGAAGTCTGGGCTTCTCTGCTTGAACTGCTGCCTCCGCGACCCGGACCTCCGGAAAAGCGGTAGAAGATGGATGGATGGATGGATGATCAAAATATGATGTGAAACTAAAAACTATTTAAAAGAACCACATTTACTGTCACAATTTAGCCCAATATGGGGTAATCAATATTTTAAACCAGGGAGAGCGGATGCTGTATTTAAAGTATGGAATTTAAAAGGGATTCAAAAGATTCAAGATTTATATCTGTCATGTTCAGATAACATAATGTCTTTTGAAGAGCTGAGGATCAAATTTAATCTTAATAGAACACATTTTTTTTTAAATATCTTCAGCTTAGGAACTTTATTCGATCAAATCAAAACAATGCTCTCACTCGACCTATTTATTCATCCTTGGAAAAAATTTTGACGAAAGATAGTAAGAGAAAGGGTATTATTTCAGAGTTTTATAATTCATTGACACTATCTTCAAGTGAAAACTCACAGAAAAGATTGAATTATTGAAAAGAAGACCTGCAAATTGAAATTTCAGAGGAACAATGGGAATTGGCTTGTACAGAAGCTCAAACCAAATCAATAAATGTACGTCTTAAATTGATACATTTTAAATGGTTAATGCGGATGTATGTTACACCGGTGGAATTAAATAGATATAACAAAAACATACCAGATACGTGCACAAAATGTATGGAAAGTAAAGGAACCTTATTTCATTGTGTATGGGAATGTAGGAAAATTAGAATGTTTTGGGAAGAGGTGAGGGTAACAATTGAAAAAATAATTTCAAAACAAATCATATTGAATCCTAAATTGTTTTTGTTGGGTCTGTATCCAGAAAAGCATAATTTTAATAAAAGTGAAAGAGCATTCATAGACCTCAGTTTGCTTAACGCCAAAAGATGTATTGCACTATTATGGAAAAAGACTCATAGACCAGATGTGACTCAGTGGTTAAAACAGATGTTAACAAACCTTCCACTAGAAAGAATAACATATATACTGAAATCAAAGGAAATTGTGTTTGAGAATATATGGAGACCTTTCATTGATTATGTAAAGAATTTAAACATAACTTTTGAAGAAGAAGGTGAATGATGTGTTTGGACCTTGTAAATTCCAAACTGGTGAATGTATAATATGTATACTTATGTAATGGATTGCCTAGACTAAACAGAGGAGCATTGTTGAAGACCTGTTCTTGTTAGTGGCTGTTGGTGTTTTTTTAGTATTTTTTTTTTTTAATTATTACTTTAGTGTTAGTGTTTGATTGTTTGTGTTATGTTTGTAAAAAAAAAAGGTTCAATAAAAATATTGTGGAAAAAAAAAATGAATATATTACACAGCTTTGTTCTCAGGCTGTTCCCAGGCGTTTTGGAACTGTGCCAAATTGTGCCAAATGGCACAGTTTGGAAAAATGTCTGTAACTTTTGAATGATTCAATGTAGAAGCTTCATTTAGGGCTCTAATGAAAGGTCACATTCAGGGCTGTGTCTGTGTGTGTGGGGGGGGTTGTCCACCCCCCCCCCCCCCCCGCTACAGAGGACGGAGATCCGCCCTCGCTACATAATGGATTACACTCGGATAAGGCATGTTTCCACAGCACCACTGTCACTGCGGCTCCCCCCACTCCCCGCTACAGAATCGTAGCGGCGGGGGGGCGTTCACGGTCCGGAGGCAGCAAACGAACCGTGTAACGCGGCGCACGCACTTCGGACATCGTGCGCCGCACAGTTGTAATTTACCGATCGGTCAAAAGTCATTTTTGATTACAATTTTCAGGGATAAAAAATAATTTGGCTTATAACACCTTACCTCTTCACAGCCACATTGTCCTGGCCAACTTCTCTTCCTCATTGTCAGACGAACCGACGCTGGTCCGCTCGTGGTTCTGGTCTCGCGACCCGGTCAAAACATAATTCCATGATTGCGGTTTTGGCGAATGATTAACGACCTTCGTCGTCGGCCTCCGTCGGTCTATGATGACCATATAAGAGAATCCTAAACATTCTGCTGGAATTAAAAAAAAAATAAATAAATAAACCACTGCCGGTGGCTGCTGAAGCAGTCTCTCTTCACCCAGCTTTAGACAAAACAGCTCAGCGAACTTCTGTGCTTCAGTTGGCTCGCAGCCGTTGGGAGGCGGGTCCTTCTGGCTAGGTTTTCATTCATTGGTTCTTCAAGGTTTCAGAAACCCAATTCAAGGCTGCCCAATTCAAGTCGTATGAGAGGTCAATCAGATGAACTAATCTGTTCGCGGCTGTGTCTGCAGCTTTTATTTTCAGTGCGCGCTTGGACGCCTACACCACCTACATCACAATCTCCATGATGCATCCTAGAGCGCACGAGAGCGCCCTCGTGCGCTCTCGTGCGCTCTAGGACGCAGAGACTTGCCCACCCGTGGGACAACGGAGCGCAAGAGGTTAAGGAAACTTACACTAAAATGAACCATTCTGAAGAATGCTGCACAAGATGATTCACAATTATGCTGCAATAATTAAATATGTAGTTAAAGAAAATTTAATGAAAATATGTCACAAACATTTCATTAAGACCTGTGGGAGCTGTTGATGTGTGGAAAAAGTACAGTCAATGAATTCTTTAAAGCTTATGTGATTGTTACCCTGACTTTTCTTTTAGTGTCACCAGCATCATATGAATAATCTTTTGGTAAATGTTGAGTTTTCTGGAATAAGAAGGTTTTCATAACGTTTCACATTCTGTTACAGGTAATACTTTGGTTTTATGACACTAAACAGAATAATTTGCAACCACTGCCAGTTTTGTGTTCAAGTTTGGTTTCTAACCTTCTTACCTCAAGTTTTATTGATTGAAATACTTTACTCTAGCCTGGGCTTCAGACTGTATTTTCTGTAACATTCTCATACTTAAGTTACACTCCAGCCATTATTCCATTCAGCGACTGACTAACTGATGTCATGATCACTGCTGTGGCCTCTGCATTTAATCCAGGGGCCTCATGTACAAAGGCTTCCGTGGATTTCCTACTGAAAGATGATGTACGTTTACATCAAGAAAACGCCGTAAGCAAAAAAAAAATCCAGATGTATGAAACCGTCCATATGCAGGAATCCAAGCACATTTCCTTTGTATATGCCGAACTGCTTGAAATTGAATGCACGTGAGGAAATACTGGACTCCTCCCATGACATGTCTCCATTTGAATATGCAATTAGATGCAAATAGGTATGCAAATGGGTACACCCTTATAAGATTTGTTTATTGTTTCATTTATTCAGACAGGGATAAGAAGGAGAAGTTTATTAAACTTTGACATATTTAGACTGACGTCTGCAGTCATCCTCAGATGCGTCAGCTGATCACTGTAATTTGGAGCATGTATAGCTCAGTGGTTATAGTGCCAGCTTTCAAAGCGAGTGGTTGCAGGTACAAGACCAGCTGCAATCTCTTTTAGGGACCACAATGGAAATAAGTGTGCACACTTTCTTGTGCAATCCCATTGTTTTTAGATGTACAGTGGTGTGAAAAAGTGTTTGCCCCCTTCCTGATTTCTCATTTTTTAGTATGTCACACTTAAATGTTACAGATCGTCAAACAAATTTAAATATTAGACAAAGATAACACAAGTAAACACAAAATGCAGTTTTTAAGTGAAGGTTATCATTAAGGGTAAAAAAAAAAGTCCAAACCTACATGGCCCTGTGTGAAAAAGTGATTGCCCCCCTGTTAAAACATAAATTAACTGTGGTTTATCACATCTTTAGAAAGCTGAGTTCAATTTCTCTAGCCACACCCAGGCCTGATTACTGCCACACCTGTTCTCAATCAAGAAATCACTTAAAAAGGACCTGCCTGATAAAGTGAAGTAGACCAAAAGATCCTCAAAAGCTGGACATCATGCTGCGATCCAAAGAAATTCAGGAACAAATGAGAAACAAAGTAATTGAGATTTATCAGTCTGGAAAAGGTTATAAAGTTATTTCTAAAGCTTTGGGATTCCAGTGAACCACAGTGAGAGCCATTATCCACAAATGGTGAAAACATGGAACAGTGGTGAACTTTCTCAGGAGTGGCCGGCCGACCAAAATTACCCCAAGAGCGCAGCGACAACTCATCTAAGAGGTCACAAAAGACCCCACAACAACATCCAAAGAACTGCAGGCCTCACTTGCCTCAGTTAAGGTCAGTGTTCATGACTCCACCATAAGAAAGAGACTGGGCAAAAATGGCCTGCATGGCAGAGTTCCAAGACGAAAACCACTGCTGAGCAAAAAAAACAGACTCATCTCAGTTTTGTCAGAAAACATCTTGATATACCCCAAGACTTTTGGGAAAATACTCTGGACTGACGAGACAAAAGTTGAACTTTCTGGAAGATGTGTGTCCCATTACATCGGGCGTAAAAGTAACAGCATTTCAGAAAAGGAACGTCATACCAACAGTAAAATATGGTGGCAGTGTGATGGTCTGGGGCTGTTTTGCTGCTTCAAGACCTGGAAGACTTGCTGTAGTAAATGGAACCATGAATTCTGCTGTCTACCAAAAAATCCTGAAGGAGAATGCCCGGCCATCTGTTCGTGACCTGAAGCTGAAGCACACTTGGGTTTTGCAGGACAATGATCCAAAACACACCAGCAAGTCCACCTCTGAATGGCTTAAGAAAAACAACATGAAGACTTTGGAGTGGCCTAGTCAAAGTCCTGACCTGAATCCGATTGAGATGCTGTGGCATGACCTTTGAAAGGTGGTTCATGCTTGAAAACCCTCCAATGTGGCTAAATTACAACAATTCTGCAAAGATGAGTGGGCCAAATTTCCTCCACAGCGCTGTAAAAGACTCCTTGCCAATTATTGCAAACACTTGATTGCAGTTGTTAGTGCTAAGGGTGGCCCAACCAGTTATTAGGTTTAGGGGGCAATCACGTTTTCACACAGGGCCATGCAGGTTTGGATTTTTTTCCCTTAATAATAAACACCATTTAAAAACTGCATTTTGTGTTTACTTGTGTTATCTTTGTCTAATATTTAAATATGTTTGATGATCTGAAACATTTAAGTCTGACAAACAAAAAAATGCAAAATCAGGAAGGGGGCACACACTTTTTCACACCACTGTATGTTGTATCTTTTATGCAATGTTATTTTAAATGATGAATCAATCAATCAATCTGTGACCAGCCAGATGGATCAGCTGGTTGAATAAAGGAAAACAGTCATGAAAAGAAGACAATATGAACCTATTTAGTGGGTAGCCATGGTCACCTGTCAATTGAAAGCAGATCATATTAGACTTGGCAAGTACATATTTTATGTCCAAAATGCAAATCTCATCCTTTATAGTTATTTACAACTTACATGGATTACATACACACTATTGTAAATGAATGAAGTGCGCTGGGGAACGGGTGACACTGTTGCATTTCGGACTTTACTCATGTGTTTAGTGACATAACTACTGCACACACAGAGGCAGTTGGGGGCTTGGTAGAATGCTGTCAAACTGTAGTTTAATCAGCAAAAAAAGAAAGTCACTTACTCATATCACTGAGTTGTAATGAAGCCTTGAAGACAGAGTGATATTTGTGGGGCGCACAGGCGCGTTCCACAACGACTGCTCATGGAAACCTAAACCGGCTGATAAGCCAGTCATCATCCTGAACCAGAAAATCTTCTGTCTCTAAAATACCCTTTTTCTTCTCACTGCGCAATTTGCAATATCCTCTAGTCCTCTGTTGTCAGAGGCATTTTCTGCACTTCTTTGCGCTTGCTTTTATCCACTCATCTAATTGCACACACTTGGATGTGTGTTCATCATGTTTCTCTGGTGTGTACAATAATTTTCACATCATTATCAGTTTCCCAACATCACCTCTAAGTGTCGCCAATGGACCAATAACAGTAGAAATGTATGTACGCCAGCCATGAAGTTGGTGTGGGGCTGCGCATGTTTCCACGGTCATTTCATTCTTGATACATCTGAAACTTTCCACAGAAAAGGACATACGCCATGTTTTTGTGCATAAGTACCCTTTGTACATGAGGCCCCAGGTGTTTTTACTGCTACTGAAGATGGCATGTTTCAATAGTCATGGTTACATGGGCAATGTAACCATTGTACATGGGATTACAATTCAGATTAGAGCTTTACTGTTTACATGGATCGTGAAAAAGTTGATCTGATTAAGACGTGCGTTTCCATGTGTCACACGTTTGAACGGACTAAATCATTTTGACATGCGCACAATTATCCTACATTCCGGAAATAGTAGAAGAAGAAGCAACTTCCAATGTAAACAAACCCCGCTTCGTGTCTTTTTTGAAATGGACCTGTATTGTGTTATTCAGACTGTACTTTTGCTTCTGCTGGTCGCCGTAATGAAGCTACAAATACATACTTCTGCATATGACGAACAGAGAGAGACAGCAGGACGATACAGACCAGTTTTCTTTACTCACGCCATGTCTTCCGCTAGCTGCTGTAAAGGCGGAAATACGTCACGTCGACATGTGGCTGACGTACAGACATGCGCAGTAAACATATTTTCTACCCAAGCTTCGGATTAAGTGTTTATATGCGCACCAATCGGAATAACAATCGGCATAACCCACCCGTCTCAGTTGGAAGGAAATTTTGATCCGAATGAGTGTAATCGGGTCAGAATATTTATATTGGCATGTTTACATGAAGCATTTTTATTCTGATCAGGCTTTTAATCCGGTTACTTGTGTCCATGTAAACATGGCTAATGACAGACTCCTTCCTGATTCCACAAGTGAGCAGCCAGTTGTAAAAGCCTTATTATGGTATGCTGGGTAACCCCCCCAGAGGGGACAGAGTTTCAAGCATATTTAGGCATTCATTGTGTCATTCTATCTGAAGTTCAGCTGTTTTTTTTCTCCCTGAGAAACTTGCTTACTTATGCATGCGTGCGTGCGTGCGTGCGTGCTTCTTTGTTGGACGTTGCAGTCCACTGTGAACATCTGTATCCAACTTCCACATTAAGATGAGAAAACATGCAGCAGCAGATGATGTACCTGACATGTGTGTAGGGAAAAACTCCAAATGACGTCTGTTTTTACTGGTGTTATGAACTTTTATTTGCACATGGACCCTTGAGAGTGCCTAAAAGAGATAAATAAACCCATGACAATGCCCCATTTCCCATCTCCGCTTTTTCTTGCCCTCCACCCTTCCAGAGTCCACATAGGGCACTGGGTGTAACCTTTCTCAGCCCAGACTTCAGTCCCTATAAATCTCTCTCTGTGTTTGCTGTAGGTGACTCAGGCCTCTAAGGTGTGGGGAGAAGTCCCTCTTCCTGAAGATCTAGAGGCAGAGAGGGATGTCCGGGCATCTCGGAGCTTATTGGATGATGATGAGGACTTTGCTGCTGACGAAGCTTCAGGAGGTGGGTTTGGTAGAAACTGGTTAACCACAAACCACTACACCAGCTGCCATTAATTCATAGGAGTTATGCTTGTCATTATGCATGATTTAGATTGTTAACAGGCCCAAAACAGAATGCAAGGAAATACTTGTCTAGGTAGTAAAGTACTAACTTGCAGACTATAAAGAGAAATTTAGCTATGCTGAAGATTTTCTGCACTTGTGGCTCAGTGGCACCAAAGACAAGCTTATGCATTCCACCCAGCAATGGCGTTGGCAACTGCATGGGAAAATGTTAAGGTCCTGGTTAAAGTTTTTATAGATGGTAAACAAGAATGGCTGTAGGTGTCAACATTAACACTGAGGCAGGAATAGTACATGTAACATTTTGGACATGCACTCATTTTGAGGTCAGAAGGACAGAAGTCAAGGGTGCAGGGTCACTAATTGTTTGCTTTAATTTTTTAAAATTTTTTATTTAGCCTTTATTTATGCAGGGCAGGCCCATTGAGAAGCAACCTCTCTCTTTCAAGGACACCCTGTTCACATTCACACAGATACACATTCACACCTGGAAGCTGCCCAGTACAACCACAGACTGACCTGTGGCCACTGAGCAGCTCCAGTGGAGTAGTTGGCACCTTGCTCAATGGCATCACAGTGGGGTTTAGGAGGGTGGGGTAAACACTGCTATGTTATCTGCCCCACTCAGATCTGATCCTGCCAGTCCAGGGATTGAACCGGCAACTGCTCTGGTCACCCATCCACATCCCTAACCATTAGGCCACCACTGCCCCCCCCCCCCCAGTTTCTCTAATTTACCCAATTATAAAACAAGAGCAGCTGCAGTTATCAACACCAACATTGGGGCAGGAATAATAAATGGAAAATTCCAGAAATGAATAAATCTTGAGGTCAGTAGGTGAAAAGTCAAAGTCACAGGCTGGTGTGGGTGGGTCTGCACCTCCACTGAGTCCCTTTCAGTTTTGTCATGTTTGGGCATCTTTTAATTTGTTTTGCATATTCTTTGTTGCTTTTATGTTAGTCTTACATATGGTTTTGGGTCTTACAGGTTTGTGGGCATCCTTTGCTCTGTTATTTTGGTTTGACTTTGTCATGTTGGTGTTTTTTTTGTATTTTTTTGTATGTACTCTTATAAGGAGTTTTCATATTTGTGTCTGAGGTAACATACATAACATATAGCTAACTAACTAACTAACTAACCTGCACTTATATAGCGCTTTTCTAGTCATAAAGACCACTCAAAGCGCTTTCATTAATACCAACCCTCTATTCTAAGGGCCTATAGGAAACAGATATCAGATAGCTTGACTCCACCGCGGCGAGCCAGACGGCGGATAGCGGGCTTGGTGATTCCCTGGATGTTATCACGGAGAACTTTACGGTGACGCTTAGCGCCTCCTTTACCCAGACCTTTGCCGCCCTTTTCTTTCTATATAGCACAACACCTAATTTGATACTGACTCACATTTAATGGTTGTCCTAAATGAACTTTAGAATGCTTTGCTACGATCTCTTGTTTTTGATGTCCTACCTGTTCCATATAGTTAAACATATACTCACTGCCAATGAAAACGCAACACAACTTTTGTGTGTGTGTGTGTGGGGGGGGGGCTATGGCACAGGTGTAGTGTGGCCGACTACTGATCGGAAAGTGAGGGGTCCGATTCCTGCTCTGTCTGCAGTCTGTATGTCAAAGTGTCTTTGAGGAAGACACTGAACCTCCAGTTGCTCCTGGTGGGTCAGGCTAGCGTGTATTCACACATCAGTGTGTGAATGTGTGCGGGAATGGGTGGTTAGCAGGATCTGTAAAGTGCTTTCGTCATCCAGAGATGAGTAAAATGCACTATATAAGTGAACACCATTTAACTTTTGTATAAATATTTTTGGGTCCATCCTATCTGAGCTTGAATAATAGGGTTTGCATGACTCAAAATACATCTAGAACTCATTTTGAGTGGTTGTACTTACTGTCACGACTCACTGCCTTTGAGCTATGGCTCTATAGTCTTTTTGAGCTCATTTTTTTTGAGGGACTCAAAAGTCAAAAATTGGTGCTTTTAAGGAGTAGTGATCTTCCCTATATAAAGATGAACAAAAATGCATAGCACTCAGAAATCTCCACGTTGCCATGACTGTTACGTGACAAACGTAACTATGCTTTGGGCCTTTTGGAGGGCGGAATGTTGGCACAACAGGTGGCACTCCGATTGGGCTGCAATGCATCAACCATTGTTTGGTTGCAGCAAGGCTAGGTTGATACTGGGTCTGTGGCCTATAGACCACGTTCAGGATGAGCAAGTGTCACCACCCAGGAGCAAGACTGAACATGGTGCTGCAATACCTCCAAGACTGATTCCACACAGCCACCCAGACAGCCCAGGAAACTCCAGGGAGACACCAACCAAGGATCTCAGCCAATACCGCGAGAAAGCGCCTCAGGCATCAGGACCTACAAGCCCAACGACCCTTTTGAGGGATGTGTTATGTTGTTATTTGGGACATATTATTGTGTGACATGGGTGGTGGCTCCACCTTTCTGGTTCCGCCGCCACGTGGGGTATAAGAGGGCTGTGGATAGGAGGGGCGGTCTCTTTGACCTCACCTCTGCCTGACAGGAGCGCTTGTACTGTGAGAGTGAGTCAACAATAGTCTTGTTCAGTTCAACATCCAGCCTCATCCTTGGTTCTCGTTTACTGACATAACATTTGACGACGAGGATAAAAGTATGGACGTGGGATTGCTAATATTCGGCCGTTTTTGGAGGCTTCCAGTGAGCTGCCAGTCCCTTGGGCGAGGTGGTTCGCCGCATTCCAGAACTATTTGGTGGCATTGAACCTCGGTAAACTGGAGAAGTTGCTGGCACTGGCTGTGTTAGTTCATAACTTGGGAATGGAAGGACAGCATATCCTTAGTACCTTGGGTGACAGTGATAGTTTTGAAGACGTGGTTGAACTAATGGTGTGACATTAGTTCCTGTTACCTGCCAAAAAGCATCATCATCCGGAGGATTCAGTTTCGGCAGCGCTGCCAGCAAGTCAGTGCAGCGGTATGTTGCAGACCTATGTCACCTGGCTGGGGACTGCCAGTTTGGAGCATTAGAGGAAGAGATGGTCCGCGAGAAGTTGGCGGAACATACCCTTTGCTCGGCGGTTAGGTTGAAACTTCTCATGCACTCGGACGAGCTGACGCTAGCCATTGCCATCAAGTTAGCTCAGCAGTGTGAGGCAGCAGACAAGCTACCACGAGAGCTCAGCGAGAGAGTGACACTCTGCCATTTTGAATCACAGTCGACGGCGCAGACAGTGGACCCGGACAGTGACGATAGCGTGGAGGATGAGGAGGAAAGGGCTAATGCTGTGAAGATAAGGTCCACCCCGGGATCGCCCAGGTGTTTGGGTTGTGGGTCCACCAAGCACTGTTATAAGGCTAGAGAGTGTCCGGCAAGAGGAAAACACTGCGGCAAGTGCAGATTCCAGCACCATTTTGCCAGGGCCTGTAATAGGTTCGAGCGATAGGACCAAAGACGTAAAGTGGACCCCCCCCCCCCACCCGCTCCAACTCCCACGGTCATCCATACCGTTTCCCCGAGCACCGATGGTCGTACCTACTGTATGGTGAAATTGGACGGGTTGGCGGTGCCGCTACTGATTGACATGGGTACGGTGAGGCCCGTGCTGAATTGGTCTACTGTGAGGAGTTTCTTCCCATATTACCGAGTAATAGTAGTACCGAGTAAGAGGGCATTCAGCACCGCTGTGTGGGTATGGTGGAAGAAGATTGGCCTCGGTGGGTTCGGTGGAACTGACGGCGAGGTACAAGTCAGCGGAGGTGTCCAACCTGAAGTTTGTAGTGAATGCCTGTGGCGAGAATGTTATGGGGTGTGACCTTTTTTATGGATTGGGCTTTACCATCACCATTGGTGTTGGAGAGGAGTGGTCAGGCTGTGGTTTATGGGACCGGCCGGTTCCGCGAGTGGTGGACAATGCGGTATGGGACGAGCCTTGGCCTAGTATTCCGGACGATGAGCAGGACCAACCCCACCCAGGGCCATCGTGGGAGGGTCCCGGTGTCAGTGCCCAAGTAACCCGAGTTGAGGGAACTGGGCGGCGCGGTGGGATGCCCATGATGGCAGGTGGAGCCGTCTGTAGCTGCAGGTGGTGGCTGCTGGGGAGGATGGATATCTCCAGCTGTCTGATGGCTCATGGAGGCACCCCAACAAGTTGTGGCATGCCACAGAGGAGAAGGAGGTTTTTGGGCTTCGACATGGCTTTTCCCCAGGTGTGAAGAAAAGAAGGTGCTCTGGAGGGGAACTGTCTGACAGTTTTCCGGGGGGTGGTTCCTTTGCTGTGGCAGACTGATGGTTGGGCAATCTGTTTATTGCCTGATGTTGTTACTTGCTCCGCCCTCTGTCGCTGCTAGAGCTGCTGCTGGCGTAGGGACGACAGCCTCAGGGTGAACTGCCAGAGTGTCAACCTCAGGGTGAGCTGCTGAGCTGCTGGCCTCAGGATGAGCTGTGGGAATGGGCTGCAGGAGTGACAGCCTCCAGATAAGTTGCAGAAAGGGCAGCAGATGAGGCAGTTAGGGGAGGAGCAGCAGGTTGGGTGGCCATGAAAGAAGCAGCTGGTGAAGCAACCGGAAGAGGAGCAGCAGATGAAGCGGGTGGGAAACGGGCAGCAGGTGAGGCAGCCGGAGGCAAAACAGCAGGTGGGGCTCTCTGGAGAGGAGGGGATGCAGCCGCTGGAACTCTCCGGTGATGAGGAGGTGCAGCTGCTGGAGCTCTCCATGGAGTGGTGGGACCGGAACAGAGAGGAGCCGGGGTGGGGCTGGAACGGAGTGCCAAGTGAAACGGCATCTCCCAGAGTCTTCTTTCCACCCGAGTCCCCTGCGTGTCAACCGACTGCCGTAAAAAAAAAAATCCCTCCATTCCGTGGGAGTAAATACGGGCACCCAGTCGGCTGGCTCCGGTGTAGAGAAGGCTGGCTGTACGTGACGTGAGGAGCGGCGCTGATGTTGGTCCCTTCGTTGCTCCTGCCGCTTCTTCTCATTGGTCTGAGATGGAAAGTTGCTGGTCATCGGGAGAAGGCGACAGAGGAGGAGAGAAAGATGGGCAGTTCCTGTACCCAAGGGAGCATCCGCAGGCCCAGCGTAGGCTCCAGTACCCATATAGCAGGCTGCCAAAGGTCAAATACTCTCTACCTGTCAGAGCAATTGCAAGCCATGGTAACCAGATGCCACAGTCTCTCCGTGGCCCGCAGCTCCTCCTCACTGAGACACCAGACAGCCATGTCCGAGCAAACTAGTATTTGCTGGGTCCTTACTGGCGGCATCCTTCTGTCATGTATTGTGCCCGGGCTGGCAGAAGAGAAGACCCAAAAGCTGTGATACTAATTGCTGATTTATTAATCAAGAAAACAAGACTCTGCTCAGGGGCGGAAAACACAAAAGGTAAGGTGCTGATGGCAGGTAACAAAAACAGAAGTAATACAGGAAATGATGCAAACAATAATTCCAATGAGGTATAGAAAACCTGGTGATAACATAAGGACGCCGCGAGGATTAATGCCCGTGGCCAACATACTGTATATAGGGAAACGGTGATTAATAAAACGAGGGGCAGCTGTGAATGATTAACAAGGTAAGGATGAGGCTAAACGGAAGATGCATTATGTAAGTAACAGTAAGTAAACAAAGTCCTGGCCTTCCCACAATGAAACTGTTATCACTGACAGGAGAAGGGGCGAAGGTGAGCCACTGGTGCCTTAAAACCAGTTGCCCAGGGTAGATAGAGCTCTCAGCCTGGGAACGCAGTCCATCTAGGGGAAGGAAAACCCTGATTCTAAACCTCCGCTGCCTTGTGGCTATACCTGATCGTAGGAAAGGCTTCGAGAGTAAACCCCGAGGACAAATCCGGAGTGGAGCCCTGAGGCAGATAGTAGTCACTCTGCACTACTTTCCGGCAGCTCCTGCAGTGAATCTGGCCTCAAATTATATTGGTTCATCCTTTCCTTTGGACTCTGCCAGTGACACCGAGAGGGGGGCACTGATGTATGGGCAGCCCAATATCTCCATATTCACTTGCCCAGGCCTGAAGCAAAAACTGGAGAGGCCACTCCAGCGGCATCACAAGATTCCGACACAACATGGGACGAGGCAGTCTACCGGTTAAAAGCTCTGACTGATTGGTGTGGGAAGGAGCGCCTGGAGTCTCATTCAACAGTGGGAGAAGTCATTGCAGCTTCATTGTGCAGCTACCGCCCGCCTCAAGCTGGGCAGCCCCCAGCCAGTAAGGTGTTGCCCCGCCATGGCTTGCCTGCTCTACTGAGTGCATAGCACTTAGGGAACCTTCCTGACAAGTGTCAATCCGTACCAGGCAGTTCGAAAGAAAAAACAACGAAGACTCCAGCTCTTTGATTCACAAGCTGGGACGTATGCACAATGTGCACTGGACTCTCTGATGATCTCCAACGAATGGACGACTCACGTAAGACAGCCATCATCAACAAGGAACTTGCACGACTCAACATCGACATCACTTGTCTCCAAGAAACTCAACTAGTTGACAGTGGTTCACTTAGAGAAACAGACTACACCTTCTATTGGCAGGGCCTGTCTCAGGACGAGCCCAGTCAGCACTGTGTAGGATTTGCCATGAGGAACTCGCTGATCGCTTCCACGCAAACTCCCACAGGAGGTTCTGAGAGAATACTTGCTGTCCGCATGAAGACAGCATCAGGATTTGTGAACATTATTAATGTATATGCTCCAACCCTTTCATCCGCCCCAGAGGTCAAAGGTCGATTTTATGAGGCTCTTGAGGAAGAAATATCTAAAATCCCCAGCTCAGAAGGCATATACATGCTAGGTGACTTCAGCGCTCATATTGGAGCTGACTGGCAGGCCTGGCCATCCTGTCTTGGCCACTTTGGCATTGGCAGGATGAATGAGAACGGACAGAGGTTGTTGGAAGTCTGTTGTCATCATGGTGTGTGTTTTACCAACACCTACTTCAAGTGTAAAGATCTGCAGAAAGTGTCCTGGAGACACCACTGGTTCCGCCACTGGCACCAGCTAGACCTCGTCATCACCAGAAGAGCTGACCTCCGCAGCATCCTCTACACGAGAAGCCATCACAGCTCCGACTGTGATACCGACCACTCACTTGTTGCCAGCAAAGTCAGACTGATTCTCAAGAAAATCTACCATGCAAAAACAAAGGGGCGACCACGCATTAACACCTGCATCACTTCTGAAACTGAAAGGGTCCAAACTTTTGCCAATATCCTTCAATGAGAACTCAAAGATTATTCAAACAGCAACAACCAAACAGATGCAGACGCGAAATGGTCCTACCTCTGCGACGCCATATACGATTCCGCTGTGACCACATATGGGAAAAAAGTACACAGAAACGCCGACTGGTTTGAGGCACACTGGAATGAAATGCAACCAGTCACAGAGGACAAACTGAAAGCACTGCTAGCTTTTAAGCAGAGCCCTTGTCCTAGCATACACAACGCCCTGAGAGCAGCAAGGAGCAAGGCCCAGCAGATCGCCCACCGTTGTGTCAGTGAGTACTGGCTGAACCTGTGTGCCAATATACAGGTAGCTGCCGACTGTGGCCATGCCAAAGGGATGTACAAGGGCATCAAAACAGCAACCGGTCCCACCAGCATCAAAACAGCCCCCGTTAAATCCAAGTCAGACGAAGTCATCACGGACCAGAGCAAACAACTTCAGCATTGGGTTGAACACTACCTAGAACTTTACTCAACCCAGAACATTGTGACAGACGCTGCCCTCAACACCTTACCCAGCTTGCCAGTCATGGAGGAGCTAGACGAAATGCCAAGCCTGGAAGAGCTCAGCAAAGCTATTGACTGTCTTACCAGTGGTAAAGCTCCGGGGAAAGACGGCATCCCCTCTGAAGTCTTAAAAAGTGGTAAAGTAGCACTCCTACAGCCTCTTCACAAACTTCTCTGCCTCTGCTGGGAGCAAGGACATGTGCCTCAATATATGCGTGACGCAAACATAGTCACATTGTACAAGAACAAAGGGGATCGCAGTGACTGTAACAACTATCGTCGAATTTCATTACTCAGCATTGTTGGCAAAGTCTTCGCCCGTGTCACTGTGTCCCGCCTGCAAAGTCTTGCTTTGCAAGCCTATCCTGAGTCACAATGTGGCTTTATAGCCAAAAGGTCCACAGTGGACATGATCTTCTCCCTCCGTCAGCTGCAGAAGAAGTGTCAAGAGCAGCAGCAGCAGCCACTATTCATCGTGTTTGTGGACCTGATAAAAGCCTTTGACTTAGTTAGTCGAAGCGGACTCTTTGAGCTTCTGCAGAAAATAGGCTGTCCTCCAAAACTTCCGGTGATAATCACCTCATTTCTCAAAGACATGCATAGCACTGTCCTCTTTGACGGTGCAACTTCAGACGCCTTCCCAGTCAGCAGTGGAGTGAAACAGGGCTGTGTCCTGGCACCCATCCTGTTTGGAATCTTCTTCTTAGTGCTCCTCCATTACACTTTTGATGATTGCCTTGAAGGTGTCTACATTTGCACGAGATCGGACGGAAAACTTCTCAACATCGTGCGACTGCGTGCAGAGACCAGAGTGGCAGAGGTCTTAATCAAAGAGCTACTCTTTGCGGACGACGCAACCCTTACATCACACAGCGAAGATGGCCTCCAGTGCATGATTGACCGGCTATCCCATGCATGCAAAGAGTTTGGGCTCACCATCAGTATAAAGAAAACCAACATCATGGAACAAGATGCTCATACTCCCCGTCATCACAGTCAACAATACTCAGCTTGCTGTAGCCGACAGCTTTATCTACTTGAGGTCCACAGTTACCAACTCCCTCTCCCTAGACGCTGAAATTAATTCCAGAATAGCCAAAGCAGTTGCTGTGATGGTGAAGCTCAACAAACGAGTGTGGAACAAAGATCTGTTGAGCGAGAGGATCAGACTCTGCATCTACCAAGCCTGTGTCCTGTCAACTCTCCTGTACAGCAGCGAGTCCTGGACAACCTATGCCAGAGAGGAGAAACGGCTCAATGGATTCCATCTGCACTGCCTCCGACGCCTCCTACGCATCAAATGGCAAGATAGAGTCACCAACACGGAGGTACTTGAGCGTGCTGGCCTACCCGGTATGCCCACACTTCTCAGCCAAAGGCGTCTTGGACGGCTTGGCCATGTGCACTGCATGGAGCCAAACCGCCTGCCCAGAGAAATCATGTACGGTGAACTGCGGGAAGGCGTTCGTCCGGTAGGACAACCCCTGTTGAGGTACAAAGACGTCTGCAAATGCGATCTCCGATATGCAGAAATAAACACCGACCACTGGGAGGAGGTGGCCAAGGAACGTGGCGTTTGGCACCACCGTGTAAGAGAAGGAATGTGCAGGACTGAAGCAAGTTGGAGGGAAAAACAGGAGTGGAGGCGTACTGCAAGACACGAACGCGCAGGGGCGGAACAACATTAATCAGCCTTCATCTGTGCTAAATGCAACAATGACTGCCACTCAAGGATTGGTCTACACAGTCATTCCAGGCACTGTGCCAATCTTTGACAAGACACGCTTCACCATCGCCTCTTTGAGACAAGGATGCCAGAATTAAGTAAATAAAGTGTACTGTCAAAATAAGAGTCCATACAGAAAATAATATAAAGAATGATAATAAAGAATGGCAATAATGATACTACTACTAATAATAATAAAGAGTCCAAAAAGGGAACATAAGGCATGGACAGGGATAATGATAACAGTGATGATAAGAAGTCTAAAAAGAGAGCATAAAGCTTTGACAGGGTCTAACCCTGTCCAGACCATGACAAAAGCCTTGGCCAAATCAACAAAAATTGCAGCACAATGCAACTAGAGTCCAAGGCAGAAGTGATGTCATTTAAGACTTTAAGGGCTGCAGTTGTATATCCATAGCCCTTTCTGAAACTCAGCTGAAAATTTCATAAAATGCTATAGGCTTCCAAATAATCAGTTAATTGACTATTCAGTCTTTCTAACACCTTAAACAGACATGGCATAATAGAAATGGGTCTATAACAGTTAAGATCAGCCTTGTCCCCACCCTTAAAAAGAGGACGCACAACAGCCAATTTCCAAGCATGAGGAATTTCAGCAGTGTGGATGGACAAATTCAAAATATGAGTAATGGCAGCAGCAATGATGGGGGCTGCAATTTTGATTTGCCACTCTCCTAATGGCAGAATGGCAACAAAATCGCCACGAGTGAGCTCATTAGCACAACAGGTGGACCCTATGGCAGTGGAACACTGTTCTTTTCTCTGACTAATCCTGATTTTCAGTATATTCCTTACTGAACTTTGTTTTTAAGACAGGCATTGTGATTTCGGAAAGTCAAGGTGCTTCTGTTTAGTTCAATTTTGAAAATAGTTGACACACAGATTTTCACTTGTTGATCTGATATCGTTTTGAAGATGTCTAAAAATAATTTCCATCCTTTAATTTACAGTTTCCAGAAAAAATAGTAAAAATGTAAAACTTTCCTGGAGGGTTGCATTTTCATTGGCAGTGAGTATACATGTGCTTAGTGGCTATGAATCTGCACAGTAACTGCATACCTATTCTTGTTTTGTTTTGTTTTCGCTCTTTCCAAAGATCTGCCAAGTGGAGAGGATGATGGAAGCACACCGTGGCCTGGGAGCACAGGTAGCGTACCAGACAGTGTTGTGAATCTAAGTGGGATTCACTGTGATTGATTTTGTTTGTATGTGCTAGATCACTCAACACTGAAGCTCCCCCATCTCTGACTCTAACTTCTCTGGGTACATGCAGTGTGTGTGTATGTGTGTGCGTACGTGTGTTTGATTTAAGCATAATGTCTTGTCTGAGTGATTATACCTTCACATGCTCCTATACCTTCCACCCCCCACACCTGGTCAGCGTCCCAAAGTCCGGTCATAATAACACAGGGTTTTGTCTTGGAGGTATAAACATCTCCTCTCCTCTTTCATCCGTTTAACCTGTAACAGAAGTGACAGTGCAGTAAGATTCATGCAGCACAATAAGCAATAAAAGCTACAGCAAAACAACCTTTTCTTCCATTATTTACAAGTAGATTTGTTAAGTTTGTGTCGAAAACCCACTATATTACAGTGTGTTGCTTCAGATAAAGCAGTTTACTATAGTAGTAGTAGTACTAGTAGTAATTATGCCTCGGTGAAAACGGAGGCATATGGTAATCACTCAGTGCATCTGTGGTTGTGTCTGTCTGTCTGCCTGTCTGTTTCAGCTCACCCGGTCAAAATTAAGTGCAACTAAAGGCTTGTATCATTGTATTGCCATATTTTCTCAACTTTTAATTTGCCAGAATTCCGAGATAAGGTTTTGTTTTCGAAATAAGCACAAATTTAACTCACTTATACCATCAATGGAGCTGGAAAAAAAAGGTATTGTAATAACTATGCCGGGCCACTAGAGGTGGCAGTGCAACTTTTCTACAGCACAACACAGCACGTTTTTTTACAGTACATGGAGCTGAACTGTTATAAAATAGCAGTTACTGGAAAAATGAAAGCACCAAGGTGCTGATGGCTCAGTGCCAGAGCCTTGGTGGAGGTAAGCATTCCCAGATCATCACCAAAATGTTATGGGTTCCTCTCTAGCCCAAAGACCACCTCTGGTAAAAATTTCATCCAAATCCAACTAGTAGCCTTGGAGTATACTTGCTAACACACTATGAGAAGACTAAGAACCTTGGTGGAGGTATGCACACTGGGATCATTACCAAAATGTTATGGGTTCCTCTCTAGCCCAAGGACCATCTCTAGTAAAAAAAAAAAAATAATAATAATAATCATCCAGATCCATCCAGTAGTTATGGAGTACACACAGGCACAGTGAAAATAATCTGTAGTTCACATGCCCGAACTGTCGGTGGCAGCCAAGAGCCACCAGACTGATTTGAACAGCTTCAATCCAAACACAGAAGAGCATGGTGGCAGACGTTTTAAATGGCGGAAGAGATGGAGTTACATGAAAATAATGACAATCAAGACGAACAGGAGCTTTTGCTGTTTGGTGGCAGAGGATGAAAACAGACGGGCAAAAAGGCGTACATTTGTTCATCCAATATTGGCGGATTGCTGAGTACTAGTGGTGTGCGATACTGCAAGATTTGGTATCGATACGATACCAAGTAAATACAGGACCAGTATCACCGATACAATATGATATTTCTGAATCATTAAGGTGGATGGCATCATCAAATTACTAAAACAAAATGAATTGAATGAAAAGGGTAATTATATTAAATCAAATCTCAGCCATATTATATTCAGTATATTTGTTTCAATTCCAGTAAATGTATTCATTTAAGTAAAACATTTCAATGGGATAAATGTATTATACCAAGGTCTTAACATGATTTATACTTTTTGAGTTGGCTAAAGTAACAAATGGCCAGTTGCACTTTGAAAATTTATATTAACTAATGCCAAAGATGACCAAAATACCTGGATATTCTCTGCCTTACTGAAAGGCCTCTGCCAATGATCTCTGCCTCTGGGTCAGGGTCTGTGTCGGGGCCAGGGCGTGGGGTATTTCTCTCCTCCTCTCTCCATTTCTGTAGCTCGGCATTGTCTTTTGGATGATTTTTCATATACTTGTATAAATTAGTTGTGTTACCACTGTATTTCACAGCATTTTTACAAATTGTACAGCTTGCCGTTGTTTTTATTATTGGTCTGGAAATATAGCCACACGACACGGCGCTCCTCTTCCTCTCTGCCATTCTTCTGCTCCATCTCTGTGCTGTGGTAGCGCATTTCAAGTAAGTAGCATAGAATTTTAGAACACCAGCACTCTGGCAGCTGGCGGCTGCTGCTTGCTAGCTTGTTTACTTGGCACTGCTGAGTCATGTGATGGTACAAGAGGGAGGAGGAGGGAGGAGGTAAAACCACAAGAAGAAAAGGAGCAAAGTGTGGCTGGATGTGCTGCTCCGTACTGTGACCAACGTTGGTATTGATATTATTGGTATTTGGATCGATCCGCCCACCACTACTGAGTACTTTCCTCTGGCGGGAGTTTCCGGGTGCATGCGCAGTACGGTTCCATTGACAGTAAAGGTGAGCTATTTTTGTGGTTATTTCAAAAACAAAGCGTTATTTTGAAATTCTGGCAAATTAAAAGTCAAGAAAATATGGTGATGCAATGATTTCTTTCCACTTAATTTTGACCGGGTGAGCTGAAACAGAGATGTGGACAGACAGACAGACAGGTGGACAGATACACAGAGCTACAAACAGATGCACTAACTGACTACCGTATGCTTCTCACCTTCACCGAGGCATAAAACCATGTATTCAGCAGCTACTCCATTTATTCATCACATCAATTGTTTTCACACTGGTTTTGCTGTTTAGTTTTGCAGAGGAACGACGAGCTAAAACTTGTTAAAAACTCGCTAAAAACTGCAGGTCCCAACAATCCTTGCCCGCAAATGGTCGCACATGCGCTCGGAAACTCCCGCCAGAGGGAAGTATTGAGCAATTCGCCAATACTGGGTGAACAAATGTCCGTCTGTTTTCTTCCTCTGCCACTAAACAGCAAAAGCTCCTGTTTGTCTTGATTGTCATTGTATTCACGTACCTCCATCGCCTCCGCCATTTAAAACGTCTGCCACTGTAGGTGCCACATTTGCTCGGGCTGCTAGATCTGCTCGGGGCCTGTTCCTGCTTATGACATTGCAGAATATGATTGGTGGATGGTTGTTTTGATGGCGTAGCATGTTCTGATTGGGCTGTGTTTGTAGTTTTAAAAATACGCCTTTCATGTTAAATATTTTACTTTTATTGCGACATGGACTTTTTGTAGTCCTTTTTAGTACCTGAAAAACGGCGTTTTGTTTGTGGATAAATGATGAAACTTATATAAAAAAGGTGATCTTAAAAAAATACCTGTGTACTGTATGCCTGGCCATATATAGATAGTTAGATAATATTTTATTTGTAAATGATAAATGGCACAAAAGTTCTGGTCCTTGTAGAAATAAAAGCAAAATATTTAAAATGAAAGACATCTTCTAAAACTACAAACATGGATCAATCAGAACGTTCTACGTCATCAAAACAACCGTCCAGCAAATCGTATTCTGCAATGTCATAAGCAGGCACAGGCCCCGAGCAGATCTAGCAGCCTGAGCAAATGTGGTACCTACACCACCATGCTGTTCTTTTGTGTTTGGATTGCAGCTTTTCAAATCAGTTTGGTGGCTGTTGGCTGCCGCCAACAGTACGGACATGTGAACTGCAGATTATTTTCACTGCACATGCATGTACTCCAAAACTACTGGATGGATTTGGATGAAATTTTTTACCAGAGGTGGTCCTTGGGCTAGAGAGGAACCCATAACATTTTGGTGATGAGCCGAGAACGCATACCTCCACCAAGGCTCTGGCACCGAGGCATCAGCACCTTGGTGCTTTCATTTAAAAACTGTAAAACACTTTGAATGATACTGTAGTCTGACTTCACAATAATGCATAAAGTTTGTTAGACCTCTGTTTTTGGTCCATTTGAGTATTGTTTATTTGATCTGTATTATCTTCACACTGGTCTACAGATTCATAAAGCAAATTTATCACTTGACAAGAAAGCCACACTTTAGAATATACATTATCACTTATTATTGTTTATATTTTCTTATACACCACATGTGTAAGCAATTTAGGTCAGCCCAGACATTTTTCAAATTCTTTCTCCAGATAAAAATATAGTTGCAAACCACAAGATATTGTACTCTCAAAGGCATAAGCCATTACGTCCTTTTGACATGGACAACATTGAACACAATTTGTATATGGTCAAAGTGTTTTAAAACCTTAAACTGCAACAACTATAGTACCCTAAAGCATTTGATGGTAGACTTGCTCTTGCATGAGGACACTATTTCTCAGTGTGTCCTTGGCGCCAAATATTAGCGCTCAACATATTAGGGGAGACAGTTACATCATGGCACAATGATTATTTTGCAAGCAGAATTGCTAGCTGACATAAGAGCTGAGGCACAAAGCATCATGTGCCTCACATAAATATAGCAGCAGAGGGGCCTCACAGAATTGGAGTAGTTAAAGGTGCCCAGGGAGACTTTTATTAATGTGGGTGGAGTGTTGACAGTAAGCAGTTGTGACAGTTGAGACTAAAAAGTTTAACTGAAGATTAATTAAGATAATTTCACACACAAGTAATCAAATTAAATATTGCCCAGTGCAGAAGTCAGTGTTTTATAATGCATACCTCCTGAGGGTTTGTGGGTCATGTGATTTTTGGCGGTCACTAATTAGCTTCTTAGCTGTGCTGGGGGAGTCCTTTACCAGAGCCAAGTTGTCACCACATAGGGATTACCAGTTTCTGACTGGGTTCTGAAATCTTATCTCAGCTTGTCCATTTTGTCATCCATTTCCACTGTAAAACGGTTGCACTGATGAGGATAGCCTATAGTGGTTAAAAGTGATTTAGCTTCAAGACAGTCCTTGCTAGTTTAATGTACTTTGCTCACTTTTTCTTGGCATCTACAGATGAAATAAAAGTCGATCATCACATACTATGTGGACGGACACCACATTTCTTTTTCGAAAAAAGCCGATTTTTTTCCCACCATGTTTTGCTGACTGCACAGCTTCCGGGGTGTGGAGTCACATGACCACAGACATTAAAGTGGCAGGACGTGAAAGCTTTCATATACATACGCACACAACAGGGAGTAGGGAAAAAACAAAACAAAACAGCATGAGGAAGATTACATTGGTTTTATATCCTGAACGTCCGTTTCAGTTTTATTTCTGTTAATCAAATAGTCCATCTTATATTTGCTCTGTTTTCATAAATACTCTGACATTTCTGCCTACATAATGCTGCTCTATTAAAAGGCTCTATCTTTGAGGTGGCCACACACTTGTTTTCTCCTCACCCAATCATAGCATGGTGACAACTGTGGGCAGACTAAGTCCATATATAGATTAGAGCAAAGGAGTCCTGGGAAGGAAATTTGGTTTCCTGTGCTAAATCTGTAACCCTGAATATGTTGCTGAGTGTCTCTGTCCTGTTGGCTGTCCAGACAGTTCACCCCAGCCTCTGTCTTCCTTCCCCCTATACTTCTCTAAGTGGAACACTTTAGTGCCACATTATTCTTTGGATCCTGTGTGCAACTGTTTACCAAGGGTTAAGGAATTCCCGTTTCCTTTTGTCTCACACATGCACACTGAAACTGTGCAAAGCATCTGGAATTTAAACTGTTGTTGAGATGGGGTTATTTTTGACTGCTCTTTTGTCCATTGTCCCTTCTAATCATGGCTTACAATGTTCTCAAGAGATATGAAACTTCTGTCCCATGTCCTCCTAACCTTTCATCTTGACCTCCACTCTCGGAGACCCATAGAGACTTCTGGGAGACAAATCCAGCTTATCTCCTCTGTGAGAGCCAGCCCTTGTTCCTCAGGCACTGTAACAGGCATTCCCCGTGCACCCAGGATATTGGCCACTTTGTTTAGAAACAAAGGTTATCATGTTCACTTGGTAGCAACAGCAATGGCGACTGGGGAGCAGCCTATGCCAGAGTCTTCCCAGTGCTAATTTTGGATGAAAATCATGAGAATTATTTTTTTTTAGTCTAGAACTTGGGAATTCTGTCCTTATTTTGAGACTGGTGACAATTAATCCATTATATATTTTTATTCATAAGTTGTATCAAGGAAAAGTTTGGAAATTATTCATTGTTTTCATTTTTTACATCACAAAAACTCTGGCATTTTAACAGGGGTGTGCACACTTTTTATAGTTACTATGTATGAATGGTTCCTCTGTTGCATATACTGTAGATGTCTGATGATGAACGCTATACACCACAGCGTTTATAGCCTAAAGCCCAATTCATGGTGGCAGAAACGCGTTGTTTGCGAGCAAGCGCTGTGGACGCATTCATGTGCAAACCCTACGCAGAGAGTGAGAGCTGACCGGGTGCATGTGACCCCAAAAAAGTGAACATACGTTTTTCTCCTTGCAGGGACTCTGATGAATGACAATATCTTTCCCTACTTAGGCCTTTGAATTGCACATTTTCAAGTGGAAAAAAATACAAAACACTTAAAACACTGAAGTCACAAGTATAGACAGATGGGATAATACCAGATACACTCCGCATTATAAAAGAGAAGCGCCACATCATTCACAACTACATGGGTGATCCCTCCTTAAAAACCTTCTGTTCATATTTAAAATAATGAAAATTATTATCATCTTGTTCTGGCTCCTCCCTTTAGGGGTCACCACAATGGATCATCTGCCTCCATCTCACCCTATCCCTTGCATCTTCCTCTGTAACACCAACTCTCTCCATGTCCTCCTTCACTACATCCATGAATCTTCTGTGGTCTTTCCTCTTCTCCTCCTGCCTGGCAGCTCCATCTTCAACATCTTTTGTCTAATATATCCACTATCCCTCCTCTGCATGTCCAAACCATCGCAACCTTGCCTCTCTTACTTGGTTTCCAAACCGCTCAACCCGAACTGTCCCTCTGACATAATTTCTAATCCTGTCCCTCCTAGTCACTCCCAGTGAGAATCTTAGCATCTTCAACTCTGCCAACAGGGAGACTCTCAGATAGGTCAGTGCATTCCTGTGCAGCCTCAACTGGCTTTACTGTTAATCAGATTATTTGTGAGTAGGTGTAGGCTGAAAAACGGCGGAAAAAACAGAGCAGATGTTGCGGCATTAGCGGACAGTGTGTCATGCTAAATGTAGTCTTAGTTGGTCTGAGGAGTGGATGGCCCAGTGTGCCCAGGCCACCCACTCTGTTGCTGCCTTCTTCATGGGCAGTTAGTGTGTGTGTGTGTGTGTGTGTGTGTGTGAGTACAGAGGAAGTGCCTATGTGTGTCTTTGGGAGTGTGCACAAGGTCCACGGAGCCTCTTGAACAGTTACACAGAGAGGCAAATGCTGGCAGCTGCAGTTATTTTTGTGAGGTTTGGGTTGCTGCACTGCCAGGGCCGTTAAAGGTGACCACACACTCACACCATAGGTCTGCAACCTGCAGCTCTCGACTCATATGTGGGTCTTTTACTCATATTCAGTAGCTCACTGCGCTTTCGACAGAATGAAAACCCTCACAATTTCAGAAGAAAAAGGGAGCAAATTTATGATTTCAAAATTATTTTAAAAAAATCTCAGATTTACCGTAAAAAATACAGGTTTTTAGAAGAAAAAACTCTCCTATTGCTGTTGTTTACAGGCCAGATTATTATTGTAACGTGGCTTTTTTTTTTTTTTAAACCTTTATCCATCCATCTCTCCATCTTTTACTATTTATCTGGGGTCCAGGTCACTAGGGCAGCAGTCTTTAAGCAGAGAAGCCCAGAGTGCCGCCACATTCAAAAAGCACCCACGATCTCAGTGATCCCTCCTGCAGGTGGTGAGTCCATTGGAGGGCAAAACCATGAGGCTTGTTTGGGCTGAACCCGTCTGGGTCCCATGGGCAGAAACTGGGCCCCGGTAACGCCATACTAGGCGAGGTACACTAACTTTTTCACAGACATCCACTGATTCACTCTTGATCTGATCCTTCTCCCAGGACCACTTTGCCTTGGGAGACCCTACCAGCAGCAGGATGTCCTGACAACATAGCTCCTGACATCATTAGGACACACAGACCCCTCTGCCATGATCAGGTGGCGATCCACAGGGAGACCTTTATACATTCATTTACCTTCAGATATGTTTTTTGTTCTATACTGATTCTTTGGACAATAATTGCTCAGAACAGCTCTTTCCATTTTTTTTAACCTCTGCACTAGAAGCAGAAACTTCCCTAACGTTATTATCAAATGTCTTACTCCTATTTGTAGATTTGTCGACGGGCTAATTGGCTCAGTCAGTTTGACCTTTGTCTGAACCGTTTGCGTTAATCATTCATGAAAACCCTCGCCCTCAATTCACAAACAGCTGATTGTATAATGATTGTCTTCAAAGCAGTCGGGGTGGACATTCTCCTGAAAGCCTCCCACTGAATGGCCATTAGTCGCTGCCTTGAACTCCGGCGCTGCACCTAGCCCCATGATTCTGCACTCTGTTGTACCAATAACAAAGGAGAGTTGCCTTGGAGAACTGGCTTGTGACGCTCCTCTTTCGGGAGGGGATGTTTAGAGTTTCATTCAAAGAGCGCACGGAGTGGCTGAGGAGTGATCTCTTTTTCCCCTCTGCGGTGTCAAAGAACAACTTGTCTGTTTATTTTGACGACCTTCACGTGCTGCACCATAACCATAACCTAAGTCAGAGCTACAAAAAGTAAAGTGTGTGTTGTGTTACAAAATAAATAGTGAATTATAAGCTGTGGTCATTGGCTGAGGGTCCAATTGTCCTGTGGTTTTCCAAGATCTTAAAGTTTATTTGGACATAGCTCCGCTGTTGATCAGTGGCTTCCTGGTTGAACACTAGAGAATATCCGTATCAGCTAATGTGCCCTCTGGAATTTACTAAAATAAGATTGTAACTCCTTGGTGCCATAATGGGCAGACTTTCACCACCTACCCATACTATGATATTAGCAAAATGGGGAATTTTTTTTGTCTGTTTGTTTTTATTCCATGACTTCACTCATTAAGTCAATGATCAAGACATTAAAGGTGGTTAGTAATAATAAAGCTGGTGCTTCCCCTTCTTTGGCTCTTACTACTGTTGTGTTTCTGACAATAACCACAGCTTATCAGCAGACTTTGAAGTCTTGATTGCTTCATTAGATTTGATTAGCTTGAGTCACTCCTCCTGACTTCAGATCCTTTGGGTAGGGCGTGCTTTCTGTCAGATGTTGCCTGACTGAGGTTCCATAAAGCTATTTACAGCTTAATCATGAAGCTTCAACCACCTGCGTTTTTGTTTCACCAGTACACCGGGCAACCAACGTTTACACAAACTTTTTCTTAAAGAACTTTGTTCTCAATCTACTTCTTTCTGAAAGACATGCCACAGCTACAGTAATCCATATTAGACGCCATATGGTTTCTGTATGTGCAGTTGTAGAACAGCTGGATCCAGCGCACTCACTTGATTATAAAGGAGCTTTTGTTTACTGCTGGCTGTGGGAGTTTATGGAGCGGAATCAAACAGGATTGCAGCATAAACATCTATCTTGTCAGTACACTCTGAGAACATTTTAATGATTTTTGAAACTTTGTTTATTGAAAAGAGAGTCAAATCCTGTGAACAGAGAAAAGCTGCCCTCTTGAAATGACCAAGAGGCCTCTTCAGTTGACATTTCATGGTGTGAACGGGTCAAAGACGTGGAAGAATGAATGAGTCACCATCAAACAGAACGCCATTGTTGCCCTTGCCAATACAGAGGGCTTAACGTAAAAGAAGAAAAAGAAAGGAAAGTTGTAACCTTTTTAATGGTGTTCATTTCTTCCATTTAATGGGGAAAACAGGAAGTGTCCCCTCCCTGCTCTGCTGTCCCAGGGTGGATGCATGTGTCAGACAGCAGAGATGTGTTTAGTTTGTCGAACTTCCTCTTTGTTCTGCTGGGCAGAGTATGCAGAGGAGGCGATTTTTTTTAAGTGATGCCCTCTCACCTTTTTTCCTTCAACACTGCTGTGCAAGCAGACTTCCTTGTGTGTTTCCTCCTGAGGCTGATTGAACTCATTCGTCAACAGAAACCACAGGATTGTGACATCATTTGTCCCAGTAGGCATGCATAGATGACTATTGGGACTGTTGATGACAAACTGGTGTCTAAGTTAACTTTTGTTTAATCCATATAACATTAGTTACTATTTCTGGTTTCTAGTTTCTGTTTCTATTTTTCTTATGCTAACTTTCTATTTTCTCTCCTCTCATCCATGCATTGCCTTTAACCTCTCTGCACCTGCCTGGCTAACTTTGTTCTTCTCCTTGGTGTCGCTTTTCATGTTTCCTCCTCGGCCCCTGCCTCCCGTCTGTGGCCCGTTGACCTCTGCATCACGACTTTTCCTCCCACTGTTGCTTTCTGTCCTCTGCGCGCCCTCCCCTGCCCTCATTGCTTGCCATAGAACATTGGTTGGACTCTTCACATCTGAGGAACATACAGGGCCCATCCGAGACAATCGACAGTAAGTCCTTAAGTGCCCCCTTTTCCTTTTTTTTTTTTTTTTTTATTCTGTGCTTGGTTTCTCTCCTTTCTTGTCTTTGGCACACTCTCCTGTCACCTGCTCCTCTCAGTTATGCATGCACATTTCCAAACACATTCTCAGATAACATTCCAAGGAAGACTCAGCTTGGGCATGTAGTGTTTGAGGCCAGCAAGTCTGTTTTTCCAGGAGTCCTGCAGGCTGCTCTCGAGCATTTCTGATGGCAATGGAAAATGATGGAGTTGTTCCATTTAGCAACAGGGTTACAACACTTCCACTTCATTGCAGAGAATTGAGAATTACTTCACTCTGACACTGTGCTCATCATGCTTTAATTTGAAAAATGCTTTTTATAATTTTAGCCTCGTGTAAGTGACTCATCACCAGCTGTTCCACAGCATCGCGGCAACATGGACAGTCTGCTTCGTTTTGCATAATAGCTGCTTTGATGCTTAATTTTGCAAGCTGTGGGTTGACTCTGCAGGGGTAGAATTCATTCTTTAGACTTCCCAGGAGGGCAGTAAGTGGTCTTGGAAACAGAGTATTTTTGGCTCATCACCAGTAGAGGGTTAAGTAGTAGGGATCTTCTCCAGCTTATGAGGATATACAGTATTATGATGAGAAACTGAAAACAGGAGAAGTTGAAGGTGGGAGAGACATACAGGGAAACATCCTTTGGAAGTTATTAAAGATTTTTGATGGAGTCAGTGATGCAATGTGGTTTGGACATTGTTCTTATAGATTCTGGTTTTCCACCACTTGCTGTCAAAATGGCATTGGCTGGTGCCTCAGGGGTTGAAGGTCAAGTCCAATGTGGCCGAGTATTAAAGGCCAGACTGAGCTCACTGCTCAATAACGTCTTTGTCTTCCATATAGGCCTCTAAGTGTTAGGACTGTTGCACAAAGTGCCCACAGTTTTACTGAACAACTTTAACAGCTAAATAAGTTTGTCAATTATAAGCATGGAATGGTATTTTTCTAGGCTTCTTTTTTTGTTTTCACCTTGTTTGCCATTGTGGAAAACACCAAGAAAGGTGTAGGAGGACGAATCTCGGAGTAAAAGAGCCGCTCATTAGCAATGGGGCTCAAACTGGCCCTCTAATCAAAGGATCTCTGAGGGGGTTGTGGCTACAGCCCACTGTTGACTGGGCAGCAAGTACCCACACAAGTAATTAGATTACATATGGGTCAGATGAGGCACTTTGATGACTAACTTTGATGTTGCCTGTCTTCTGGCAGTGCATTCATGCAGTTGTTCACAATTGTTTCAACAAATTATACAGTAGGAGCCTGAAAAGTGAGCATTCAGGCAGCGCGCCAAGCTGCGCTAAAACCTCAGGTTCTGCTCACCTTACTGTGTTTTCACAGGCACTGCTCAGCTTACTTTTTACTCAATGAGGCCTTTCCTCACCAGGAATGGCCGGGCAAAGAAGATGGAACTTTGTAGATTTGTGATAGGACAGTCCTCTGAAACAGTGGCCACACAATTCCAGAGGAATACACTAAATCTGCACCTTTATATATAGTAATGGTGCTGTACGTGCCCTGCAATGGACTGGCGATCTGTCCAGGGTGTACCCTGCCTCTCGCCCAAGGATGCTGGGATAGGCTCCAGCCCCCCCGCGACCTGAAAGGATTAAGCGGTAGAAGATGGATGGATGGATGGATGGTGCTGTACGTTGATGTCTGTGTCCTTGACTATTTATGGAACAGGGAAAGAGTGGCTTTGTGACAGTTTCTACATTGTGTATGCATATTTATGTCTGTCCTACTGGTAGAAAATGCTTATTTAGAGTGGCACTCTTTGCTTTTGGAAAGTTGCATCTCACTGCAAGAAACAGTACAAATATTGACTTCCTTCCTAAACCCACGCTGCCAGTCTAAAATCAGAGGCTGGACTTCCGGTTATGGCTGCCACGTAGGACGGACGTGTCTCGCTCTGCTCTGCTCCTGGAAAAAAAAAAAATCGGCAAATAACTCTCTCATTTGGGACAGAACGTATCCCAGCATTTGGGCGAGGATATGTCGGCGAAGCCTAAGGCTGGAAAACCAGGAAAAGGAAAAAGCGAGCCGCCGAAACAGTCCAAATTAACGGACTTTCAGGTCTGTGACGCAGCAAACAAGGCTCCATATATGGCGGAGGAAGCTGGCGGCGGTGCGATTTCTGCGGGGAATGGCGCAGATGCGCTGATGGCTGCCATGAGTTCAATGAGAGCGGACTTTTCCTCTAGATTTGATGGGATTATGACAGCGCTGGAAGGAATAAGAAAGGAATTGGGTGACTGTGTAGAACGAACGGCGCAGATGGAGCTCCGTCTCGCTAGTGCTGAAGATGACGTCACCCGTCTTCAATTAAAGGTGCGCACTTTGGAAAAAAAAAATAAATCTCTGGAAGATAATATTTTGGATTTGGAATCTCGGTCGAGACAGAATAACTTGAGGCTGGTGGGTCTTCCAGAGGAATCAGAAGGTCGGGACATATGTTCCTTTCTGGAAAAGTGGATTCCGGAGGTGCTGGGCAGCGAGGAGTTGCAATCAGCAGTGGTTCTGGAAAAAGCACATCGTATTGGCCCACGGAGAGATAAGGGACCGCCGAGGACCTTAATTATGAAGTTTCTAAGCAACAGAGACAGGATGAAGATCTTCAACGCTGCACGTGCTAAAGGAGAGATTAAACACCAGGACCAGCAGGTGCGGTTCTACCCAGATTTGGCCACAGGAATCCAGCAATTGAGGAAGCAGTTTGATCCCATACGTAAGGAGCTGCGCAACCTTGGGATTCGTCATGGTGTAATCTATCCTGCGAGACTGCTGACCACGTATGAGGGCAGAACCCACATCTTCAAGACCCCAGAGGAGGCGCAGGAGTTCATCAAGAAGATCAAAGAAGAAGAAGAGACTGGTGGGAGCTAAGCATGAACAAAATATAAGGTAGAATAACTAAGCATTTGCACAGGCATCTGACTGACTTGAAGTAAATAGTAAGTTTACAAAATATAGATTGTATTATATATTAAAAAAAAACAAAACAAAAACAAAACAAACAAAAAAAAAAAACTAGGATGTACAAAGTTGGTAAAAATTTTGGAGTTAAGTTGGAAAACTACAGAGGAGAGTTAATGTTACGTCATTAAAAGCAGTAGAGTTAGGGTGATTGGGAGGATGAAGAAGGAGTGGCTTAGGCTGTTCCCCGTGGATGTGGAACAGTCGATGGCTATATCGGGAGACAGAATTTTTCTTTTGATTTTGGGGGGTTTGCCACAAGTGTGGGAAGGGGGAATTTGTTTGTGTGTAGTTTGTAGGATGAATGTTCAACCACTCATGTTTTTGCTTCTCTGTATGAGCATGTTTACACTGCAAGGTAATCCCAAACTCTCTATTGATCATGGACCAAAGTGTTAATCTTAATTTAACTTCATGGAATTGCAGAGGTCTACAAAATTTAAAAAAACTTAAACAAGTTATGAATAAAATAAAGGACATGGGTTCAAGAATTGTGTTTTTACAAGAAACTCATCTGATAGAGGAGGATGTTAAAAGAATTAGGAGTAGATGGCAGGGAAGTGTATTCACCTCTTCATTTTCATCCCGAGCCAGGGGAGTTATGACTCTCATACATGAATCAGTTCCTTTTCAAGTGAAAAATGTAATTGGAGACAAATTTGGAAGATATGTAATCATTCAAGGTTCTTTGCTATTAGAAAATATAAATCTTGTGAACTTATATGGTCCCAATATAGATGACCAGAAGTTCTTTGCTAATTTATTTCTCATCTTATCATCACTTACAGGGCAACATATAATAGCAGGGGATTTTAATTGTACATTGAATCCAGGTGTGGATAGATCAACAGGACTGGATTGTACGCACATTGGATGTAGGATGACTATTAATCATTTTATGAAAGAATTGAGATTGTTAGATATATGGAGAGAAATGAAACCACAAGTTAAAGCCTATTCTTGTTATTCCAGTACCTACAAGACATTCTCACGTATTGATTATTTTTTGATTTCCACAGAATTAAGGTCCAAGATTCAAAACTGCTTTTATGATAACATCGTGATCTCTGACCATGCACCCTGTTGTCTAATATATGTAGATAAAAAATTGATAAAGGAATTAGGTAGATGGCAATTTCAGCATAAATGGCTTCAGGATGAGGAATTTGTCAAGTATATAGAAAAACAGATAGACGAGTTCTTTGACATCAATACTACACAAACATCAGCATGTGTAAAGTGGGAGGCTTTCAAAGCTTTTATTAGGGGACATATTATTAGTTATACAGGATCAAAATCTAAGAAGACTCGAGAGGAGAGAGCTAAATTGGAACATAAAATAAAAAATCTTCAGGAAAAAGTGTATGCAGGAAGTGACCCAAGGTTGGAGAATGAATTACTGATTTTGAGAGCTGAATACGACAAAAAATCAGCGAATAGAGCTGCCTCGAGTCTTCTAAGATTGAAACAATCTTTTTATGAACAAGGTGAAAAATCAGGAAAATTATTAGCATGGCAGATTAAACAATTGGAAATTAAAACACCAATTACCAGTATTATAAGTAATGGACAGGTAGTTATAGATCCTTTAGAAATTAATAGAGCCTTTAGAGATTACTATGAAAAATTATATGATACCAAAAATGAACCTGAATTAACAAAACTAAATGGGTTTTTGAACGAACTATCTATACCGTGTATTCCAAATGAAAACAGGGAGATATTGGAGTCTAAAATTAGTCAAGAAGAAGTTGGGCTAGCCATTGATAATATGAAATCAGGAAAAAGTGCAGGACCAGATGGTCTTCCAGTTGACCTTTATAAAAAATTTAAGAATAAATTAATAAAACCTTTTTTGGAAATGGTTTTAGAAGCATTTCAAAATAATAATTTACCATCATACATAAATAATGCCTTAATTATACTGCTGCCAAAACCAGGTAAGCCCTCTAATAAATGTGAAAATATGAGACCAATAAGCCTATTAAACGCCGACCTTAAGATAATCTGTAAAATTTTAGCAAGACGAATACAAGAAATTTTACCAAATATTATTAATCGAGATCAGAATGGCTTTATAAAGGGTAGACAAGGCTTCCATAATGTAAGAAGACTATTTAATATTATTTATTTTAATAAAGAAGCACCGGATACAGCTCTCCTATCATTGGACGCCGAAAAGGCCTTTGATAGAGTTGAATGGCCCTTTCTTTTTGAAGTCCTACAAAGGTTTGGACTTGGAAATAATTTCATAAAATGGGTTCAAATAATATACAATAATGCTACAGCAGAAATCCTAACAAATAACAATATTTCAAAACCAATAAAAATAAATAGAGGATGTCGACAAGGCTGTCCACTTTCACCTTTACTGTTTACTATGGCAATTGAACCTTTAGCGATAGCGATACGTTTACATTCACAAATATATGGAATTAAAGTTGGACCAACAGAACATAAAATCTCCCTGTACGCCGATGACATAATTTTGTTTATGTCGAATCTAAAAAAATCAATTCCAACCTTGTTGAATTTAATAAAGAATTTTGGGGAAATATCAGGATATAAAATAAATAAAACTAAATCTTCAATATTAATGCTAAATGAGACCCAGAGAAATTACCCAGCCCCTGAGGTAAATCAATTCAATGTTGTAAATCAGTTTAAATATTTAGGAATCCAAATTATGCCTAAGCTAGAATCAGTCGCCAGTGTCAACTATGAAGCCTTAATGTCAGATATCAGTGAGTTAACTCAGAGATGGATGTCACTACCAATGTCGATGATCGGGAGAATCAATATACTTAAAAGTAATATTTTACCTAAAATACTTTATTTATTTCAATACATTCCCTTATCACCACCTTTAGATCTATTCTCAAGAATAAAAAAAAAGTTAGTGGAATTTATATGGAACAACAGGAGGGCTAGATTACGTTTGTCTTTATTATATTTACCATTTGATCGTGGAGGTCTGAAATGTCCAAATTTTATGTTGTATTATTGGTCGGCACAACTGAGGTCTATGACATATTATTTTTCATCAAATGATCTCCCTCACTGGACTGAAATGGAATCATACAATTTACCTTTACCTCTTCCCATATTCATATACTCAGATTCGGCAAAAAAATTACAAAAACAAGTTAAAAATCCATTTGTAAAGCATATGATCAAAATATGGTGTGAAGCTAAAAACTATTTAAAAGAACCACAGTTATTGTCACAATTTAGTCCAATATGGGGTAATCAATATTTTAAACCAGGGAGAGCGGACGCTGTATTTAAAGTATGGAATTTAAAAGGGATACAAAAGATTCAGGATTTATATTTGCTAGGTGCAGACAACATAATGTCTTTTGAAGAGCTGAGGATCAAATTTAATCTCAATAGAACACATTTTTTTAAATATCTTCAACTTAGAAACTTTATTCGATCAAATCAAAATAAAGCTCTCACTCGACCTATTTATTCATCCTTGGAAAAAATGATGATGAAAGATAGTAAAAGAAAGGGTATTATTTCAGAGTTTTATAACTCATTGACACTATCTTCAAGTGAAAATTCACTGAAAAGATTAAACTACTGGAAAGAAGATCTGCAAATTGAAATTTCAGAGGAACAATGGGAATTGGCTTGTACAGAAGCTCAAACCATATCAATAAATGCACGCCTTAAATTGATACATTTCAAATGGTTAATGCGGATGTATGTTACACCGGAGGAGTTAAATAGATATAACAAAAATATACCAGATACATGCACAAAATGCATGGAAAGTAAAGGAACCCTATTTCATTGTTTATGGGAATGTAGATTAATAAGAATGTTTTGGGAAGAGGTGAGGGTAACAATTGAAAAAATAATCTCAAAACAAATCATATTGAATCCTAAACTGTTTTTGTTGGGTCTGTACCCAGAAAAGCATAATTTTAATAAAAGTGAAAGAACATTCATAGACCTCAGTTTGCTTAATGCCAAAAAATGTATTGCACTATTATGGAAAAAGACTCATAGACCAGATGTGACTCAGTGGTTAAGACAGATGTTAACAAACCTTCCATTAGAAAGAATAACATATATACTAAAATCAAAGGAAATTGTGTTTGAGAATATATGGAGACCTTTTATTGATTATGTAAAAAATTTAAACATAACTCTTGAAGAAGAAGGTGAATGATGTGTGTGGACCTTGTAAATTCCAAACTGGTGAACATAATATGTATACTTATGTATTGGATTGTCTAGACTAAACAGAGGAGCATTGTTGAAGACTTGATTTTGTTGGTGGTTGTTGGTGTTTTTAGTGCATTTTTTTTTGTAGTACTTTAGTGTTAGTGTTTGATTGTTTGTATCATGTTTGTTAAAAAAAAAAAAAAGAAAAGGTTCAATAAAGATATTGTGGAAAAAAAAAATCAGAGGCTGGCAGGCCCGTCCTAACAAAGTGTTGGCAGGAGTGTGAGAATTGGGCACCCTGCGGGCCTGAGCTATTTTAAGTTTCACGGGCTAAGCCTGCGACATTGGAATTATAATAATAGAGTTGACATTTAAGTATAAAGCTCATCCACAAAGAGGATTATGTGTAAAACTTGAGAATGTTTCTGTGGAGAAAAATCAACAACAATGTGGTCATCGTTTAAAGAAGAATCATTATTTAAGGAAGTTGAGAGTAACTTTGCCAAATGCGTTTTATTGAAAACCTGATATTGTATAATGCTTTAAATAATAAGGCACATATTTTTCCCCATTGTTTTTTCCTCCAAAAAATACAAATACACCAAACACAAGAAGGGCTCTTAACCCCCCCCCCCACCACCACCACCACCCCACTCGTTCTGCTAATAAAACATAATGTATGACAGCTGTTGTGATGGACAATAATGAGGCAAACAGGAGAAACAGTGTGTTAGTTACATTGCATAGACAGTACAGAAGATTAATGAATTAAGGATTGTTTTTAGGTAACATGAGGGGTGACCAGATCTTATCAAACTGCAACTCTTTATTTTTTTTGAAGAATCTAATTTTTTCAAAATGGAGTGTATCAGCTAATGCCTTAAGCCAAAGCTTAAAGGTAGGAGCTTCCTTCTTTTTCCAGAACATCAGAATCAATTTTTTGGCTGTGATCAAACTATAGGACAGGAGTTGGTATTGTGTTTTCTGTAACATAGGTGTATTATCAGATACTCCAAGTATAATTAAGATGGAGTCTGGTTCAATTTTAACCTGGAGAATTTTAGGCGTCAAGAATTTTTGTCCAATATCTTGTTAGCTTGGGGCAGAAAACAAAGGAGTGAACGAGGTTCGCCTTTGCTGCAGAGCATTTATAACATTGTGAAGAGACATCTGGAAAAATTTTGTGGAGCTTGGATTTAGAATAGTGTAGTCTGTGAAGGACACAAAACTGAATCAAACAGTGCCCAGCATTTAAAGAGCAGGTACCGATGTCTTCAAGACTTTTATCCCAGAGTCCATCAGTGATTTGTGTCCCCAGCTCATTTTCCCAATCATTTTTGATTTCGGACACTGAAGGAGGGTTGATGGATTGTAGGGCATCATAAAGATGTGACACTTTTCAGTCAGAGCCTGTGTTGTGAAGAAGGCACTTGTACAGTATATGCTTATTTAGAAAGGTATAATCCTCATGTTTCAGAGTAGGAAGATTAATACTTCTCCAAAAATTTTCCATATCATGGGGTCCTGCATTTGTTTTGGAGGAGTAGAGAGATTCGTAAAATTATTTAAAACAGTTATTAATATCTTTTGCCAAAGTAAAGCAGGCTCCCTGTTTGGACTTAATTTTATAAATGGTGCAATCATTTTCCAATTTGCGTAATTGTCTTGCAAGCAACCTTTGTGGCTTTTCACCAAATTCAAAGTGCTTCTGCTTTAGAAAAATAAAAGATTTAGAAATCTTGGCTGAAACAATCTGATTATACTGAATTTTCAGCTCTATGGTTTGCTTATACTTCTCTATGGAAGGGTGGCATGAATTCTCTTTATCCAATTGATGTATCTGCTCTTCCAACCTTAGAAGCTTTTCTCTATTTAACTTGATTCTATGCCCCACGTAGGAGATTATGCAACCCCTTAGATATGCCTTGAGTCTCCCACAATAAGCATGGTTTCTGGGGTGTCATTGGCTTCAAAAAATATTTTTAATTTGTGTGAGAAGATAATCCCAAAATTTAGGGTCATTAACAAGCTGAGGGTCCATCTTCCATAAAGGCCGAGAAGTTTGCAGGCCATTGAAATTGAGCTTAAATGTAAGCGGGCTATGATCTGAAACCAAAATATCACCATAGCGGGGGTTATCAATCAATTTAGAGTCTATGAGAAAGTAGTCAGTATGGGTATAGACATTATGTCTCGTTCAGAGGGATGGAAAAATCTTCAAACATCAGATAGATTTGAATTGTTAATATATGCATTAAAAAAAACCTTGTATGGGAGTGTGATGCCTGTTTTTTCGAAGAAGTATCCATATAAGGGTCTAGCATACAGTTGAAGTCTCCTCCAATTGTAAGATTAGTTTGTGATTCATCTGTTATTGGGAAGAACACTTTCGTAAAGAAAGCTGGATGATCAAAATTCGGACCGTAAACATTCACCAAAGTTACTGGGATAGAGTGAATTTCCCCAGAAACTATAAGGAAGCGTCCCTCTACATCTGTTATTATTGAACGATGTTTAAATGCCACACCCTTACGAATTAAAATAGCAACACCCCTTGCGTTGGTAGAGAAGGAAGAATGATACATTTGTCCAATTCATCTGCTTTTTAGCCTGGTTTCGGAGCTGTTCTTTAAGTGTGTTTCTTGAAGAAACATAATGTCTGAAGACAAGGATTTAAGATGGGCTAGAACTTTACCCCTTTTAACTGAATGATTCAGCCCCTTAACGTTCCAAGTGACACAAGTAAGGCCTCCTCGTCTGTTATCATGACCTAGATCTGTGTCCTGCATTAAAGAAATAACACCTGACAAAAGATTTGAGATTCCTTCACAACCCAAGAAATATTCATTATAATGCAGAATCTATACCATCCCAACATGACAAAGAGCCCCAAAATGTCTTGCTGCTGCTAAAACAATAAACACGGCAGAACTCCATAAGGGAGACTAGAAAACAGTAATAATAACAGTAACACAAAACAAATAATATGAAGAAACAAACATCCAAACTCCCTATAACCTATGCTTTGACCTAGTGTCAACCTTCCAGTAAATGAAGTGTACAGTAGCTCCACAGCCATTTAAGATTTACAGAAACAAAATGAACAGGTCTTCATCAATTTAGGACAGTTAAACAAAATGACCTGAGAGCATATAGTCTAACTAAGCTCTGAGCAATATGTGGCTGAGCAAAACAGAAAGGAAAGGGGACAGGCCTGTTTTCTAAATATTGTAACTGGTACATTAAGCACTTTTTCCGTACTACACGGTAAGCATATAACGATTAACCACCAAGTTAGTGCTCAATTAAGAACAGTATCATCAAAGCACGCCTGTCCCAGTGAGTCAAGGAAAATAAATAAATAAAAATACAAGGATGCAATATACTTTAACTTAAAACAAAGTAAAAACAAAGAACAAAAATATTTAGAGAATCAATATATTAACTCAAGTAAATCACTCTTCAGGTGAGGATAAAAAAGGGGGTCACAATGATATGATGCCAACACTGTCCGATCACAAGCTCTGATAAATGAATCAGCATGCCACATATCCAAATCGTTCACATACCAAATCAACCTGTGGAGGCAGCTCTGAAGTGCTGCTCCACAAATTTAGTCGCCTTATCAGGATCTATGAAGAAATGTTCCTTGCCATTGATAGTGACCCTCCGCTTCGCTGGGTACTGCATGCCGAATCTCGCTCCAGGTTTGTCCCTCAGCAGTTCTCTGGCTCTGTTAAACAAACAACAGCTGTTACCAGGTAGTCGGGGAATATCGGGATCTGCTGTCCATTGAAAGTGATCCGATGCATTTCAGCCACCTTCTGTAGTACAGTATTTCCTCCAGCTCGTGGGTGTAGTGCATGTTAAGGATGAGAGGGCGAGGGGGTTCGCTATCACCCAGGTAGACTCGGAGCGCTCTGTGGCATCTATCGATAAGTGGATGTTCTTCAAGAGAGAGTCCGTCTTTCAGGAGTTGAGCAGTAAAGTCTCTTGTTTTCTTACCCGACTCAGCTCCTTCCTTAACATACAGTATTCGCAGGTTTTGCCTCCTGCTGCGCCCTTGAAGATCGGTGCATTTATCAGACAGCTGGTCTATCAGTTTGCTTAAGCGTCCCACTTCCTGCTCCAGCTTGGTAACTGTATCAGCGGTCCTGGACGCGTTGTGCTCCAAGTCCACTAGCTTGCTAGCTTGTTCAATAACGGAGACATTCACAGCTGCTATAGTGGAGGTAGTTTCACATTTAAGGGCTGTTGGTTCTCCCCTGGGAGTGGCCGAAAGTTGGTCGATTCTTGCATCAATTATGCCTCCAATTTTTGTCTTGAGTGGACATAGTTCATGATGGAGAGAGGCAATAGCTTCCAACGCCGTACCAGTTTCCGGGCTTGGGGCCTTGTCAGATGCCGTCTCTTCCTCAGGGCAGTCCGAGGTAGCGTGGCCTGCTTCGGAGTTCTTACGAGGTCGGTTAGGCATGGTTGCAATTTGAGTGAAATTTAGGCAAAAAAAAAAAAATCCAATAGAGAAAGTTATGAAACATTTAACATTAATTTCTAGCCTGGATATCTTGTTTCAGACAGCTTTTGCAAAGTTTGGCTGCGGGAGCTGTGAGACACACATCTTACTCAGGCATGATTGAAACCGGAAGTTGGACGTTGAAACTAACTTGACAAACATTTAAAATCAGCGAAGGAACATGTATCATGAATGTCCCCTCCAGGGCAGAAAGACAGACCCAAGCGCTGAACTGCAGTTGTGACATTTAATAACGAAAATTCCAAAACTGTGCGGACAATACAAAAATACAAACAAGAGTAACTTACAGTAAGAGGCACTTCAGAGCCGGAATTGTTCTGGAGGAGAAGAGGAGAATACACGGAGGAATAAAGTCCATTTGAATCCAAAGAAGACTGCCACGAAGGAACAATGAGCTGACATTGCTTAAATAACAGACACATTAATGAGCGGCAGGTGCGGGCGCCTGAGCATGCAGGTGACCTAATTACACAACTGCTCACAGCTGAGATGACTGGGGGACATGGGGGACAGACTGTGAGCAGCTTGTGGGAGCGTCTGGAGAGGAGGAGGCACATGTGTCAAAAATCCAAAACATATACAGAAACTAACCAAATAATACTAATAGACATACAATACTCAGAAATAAATTAAGAGTCTGGGCTCTGTGGGAACACTGCGCCCAGACTCATGACATGTTCAAAACGTAATATTGCTTGCATTTTTTTAATATTCAAATGTGTTTAGTATTAAAAAAAGATGGAAGTACTTTTGAGTGTTTACTTCATGCTGTTATTGAATACATCACACAGAACGAGTTCACAAGACATTGCATAAAAAGTAATTTTATGGCTTGATGTAACCCCTTTATGATGGGTGGGGTTGTTGCATTGGAGGGCAATGTGGTTGCCTGAAGGAACAAAATCAGAAAAATTCCACTCTGAAAATGCTTGAAGAAACAGTGTTTCTCATCCTCTCTCATACATACAGAGTAACGAGACATAAGTTGTTTTTTTTCCCTCTTAAAATATGCAACTTTTCTCTTAAAAATGTATGTAAATTTATTAAAATTTTTCTTGTAATTTGCAACTTTCCCCTCATAAAAATCAGACACTATATTTTTTATTTATTTATTTGTCTGTGTGTTAACATAAGTTATAAAGTAATTTATAGATTTTGACTAAGTTTTCAAGACAGGTTGAAATTAGACAAGGAACTAATCAGACTTTGGGATGATCTGAATGACTATCTGCCTCCAGGAATTAAAAAAAAAAACAAAAAAAACATTTCAACAAGGGGGAATGAATACAGTGCCTTGTCAGATATTTTAATGGTCACCAGCAGAGGGAGAAATGAAAAAATAGTGGAGAAAGTCATCTGTCTTAGTGGAGGTTTACACTCTCTGAGTGCTTTCTGGTTTCTTGTAAATTTGTTAATTTTTCTTGTGTATTTTTTTTTAAATTTTTTCCTCAATTTTTTCTCACAAGTAGCTACTTTTCCTTCATAAATTTGCTATCCTTTTCAGTAGATGTGTGGCCCTTTTTCCTTCAGTTTAATAATTTGAATTTATTTTTTGCACATTTTTTTCTTTCTTTGTTTTCTCATAAATTTGCAATTTATTAACTTGGATTGGTGCATTATTGACACTTAGCCCCTTCATCTGTCATGCGAGGCATGCTAAATTGCTGCGTCTCCTTGACTTTGTTTCTGATTTGTTTAATGTTCGAGTAGCTTGCTGGTTCATATGCTTTAATGACTGACAATACAAACTGAAGCAGAGTCTCACTAGGCCACTGATTTAACCCCTGCTGCAGCCCCCCTCCGCTCCTCTCCAGCTTTCTTGCCTGGTGTGTTTAACGCAGTACATGTGGAGGGAATGTTGAGGCCCCCCTTTCACAGTCATTCACACAGGATTTTCCTCTTCTTGCACTGCAGAGTTACCGGCACTGCACTGGTGCCGACTCAAACTCCTTGTCCGACTTTGTCCTTTCATGAGCTGACAGTCAGGGGATCTGCAGCCCTCCGATATTGGCTAGTGTTCCACATATTTTTAGTGCATGTACTAACGCTTGTGTTGATCAAGTTTCGCAGAGCGAATTCAATTCTGCCGTCACACAAAGAGGCTTTATCAGCATCTGTCTGTCGCTGTTTGAGTATGCCGTCTGTTCGTTTCCATGCCCATGACGGACAGAAAGGCTCATAGAAAAAGAAGACGTGCCTCGATTGTGTGTGATTGCATGGTTATATTAGAGTTTTTCAGTCACAGAACACTTAGATATGGGATTAGATGCCTTCTTTTGTATGTGGATATCATTTAAATCACAGTCATGCTTCTCTGCTTTTTAAAATATTTCTCTAAATCTTTACCCCTTATGACTTTGTCTCAAGCAGAAAAACAAACCTAATCTGTCTAAAATATCTCAGCTTGACATCGGTTAGTATCTATAAATCATTAACAAGAAGTTTAATCCCATTTTGTGGGGTGGGGGGGTTGTTTGTTTTTGATTTAGCTAACATATTCCATCTCCCCCTTTGTGTTTCTAGTTTATTACAGAGCTCTTGTCAACTTCACTGACTCTCTGGTCTACGGCCCTGAACTTGAGGACATCTACTCTACACAGTTTAAGGAGATTTCCGACGCAGTGGTCGACACGGTATGTCTTTTCCCATGAGCTCATCCGAATAGTAGTCAAGTATGGTGTGATGAGGCTTTTTTGTTACCATTTAAGGTGAAGGACATTTTATTTATGACTTTGGTGATGTAAGAATGCATGACTCTGTGTCTGAAATAAAGCCATAACTTGACCGAGTTTACTTCTCTGTACAGCTGGAGTCAGAGTACAACAAGATTCCGGGTGTCCAGACAGTCAACGTTGTCCTCATTAAGTAAGAAAGCTGTTCTGTATATTATGTCACGGACAGCCAAATTAGACTCTGTGGTCCATAACCTGCAGCTTTTTGCCTCTGCCAGTTTTGGAGGTCTGAATATTCAGTAGTAATCCAGTGGAATGCCACAACATTATGTTTTCAGAAATTTGTAGCTACTTTTTTCTTGCAAATTATTTTTTTTTCTTCTACATTTGCACATTTTGTAGTTAAAGTGACCTCTCTTATACTTTTGTGACTTCACTTGTAAATGTTCTACATTTTTCTTAGAAGTATGTAATTTTTTCTTAAATTTTCATATAAATTTAAGATGTTTTTTTTCTCTTGAATATTAAATTTCTTCATGTAATCAAGTTTTTTTTTTTCTTGTGTGCCTGCGAATATATTCATGTGAATCTGTGGCTTTTTATATACCATATTGCCATAAGTATTGGGACACCCAGTCATTTGGAGAGGTGTCCCAATACTTTTGGCAATATAGTGTATATACAGTTCACTGCTTTTTTTACTTGTGAATTGGCAATTTTTTTCTTGAAAGTTTGTGAGGATTTCTCTTAAAATTTTAACATTTTTAATTTACCTTAATTAAAAATGGACAGTAAGGAAAAAAAACAGCTAAATATCAGAGTTGAAAACCAAATACCAATGTAGCCAGTGAATATCCAGATAATTGAATATTTGGGTACAATCGTAGATATTTACTCCCATCTTTCCAAACTCTGCATGGTCAGTGGTGAAGGCCTGTAGTAGTCACTGATAAATTGAAAGGTCTCATCTTCTATGGGACGTGAAGAAAGAACCTATGTACTGTGGCTTGTGGCTTCACTATGGTCCACGACATTCTTTTTTTTTTTTTTTTTTCAGAAAGACAATACGAGATCATGGTGCTGATGTATTTGTCGTTTTGGATGTGGGCTCTGACCACAACTCTAATGAGGACCAGATCCGCAGCGTCCTCTACAGTGTGGTGAAGGGTGGCGAGATTGCTTCCTACGTCACATCAGTCAATGGCTTTGAGTTCAGACAACTTGGAGTTGGTAAGATATCGATAAAGTCCTGCTAAAAGTGACTCTTCTGTATGTGTGCAAATTAAGACCCTCCGGGGGGTCAGATCTTTTTTCCTTAATATTTTCCTCTGGTTTCTAGTTGATCCTCCTCCGTCTTTGGCGGAGCCGCTAGAGGAGCCAGGTTTGTACTGTGCCATGCCTGCTGCATGGTAATGTTAGCTGACTGTGCTGTAGAAACTGTGCAGTGATGGTAGAACATTTAGGAAAAAGTACAGTTGCGTGTTTGCTTCTTTTACCTTGTTGTGTGATGAATGCCCTGTATGGAAGAACAGATGTGAAGAACTTGAGTCCCTTGCATGACATGAGATACTTTTTTTAAAGGAATCTATACCAGCCTGTGTCATTCCACTGAACACCTTACACAGACATGGCAGCTGATAGTTTTTTATTATCTTGTTAGGTGATAGAGTTTAAATCAGTACGTTGTTCTGCTGTTCCTGCACTGTGAACTCATATTAGTTAAGCTTGCGTAAAAAAATGCAGACTGTTTGCTTTGAAAAAAACTAAGTGAAATTGAAATTATATGTTGAAATAAGCATTGGCTTGTAGAGCAAACAATCTCCATTCCACTTTACTTTGTATTTTCAAGGTAATCAGTTTGCATGCATTTTCTGAGTAAAGTTAACTAATTGGGCGTCTGTGTTTTGTTGCCTACTTTTTATCAACCATTGTAGTTATTTTCTTGTACAGTCTGTGTGTCATATATGGCTCATGTTTTGTCTGTCTATCATCTTGTCTTTCAGCTTTAGTCTGAATCTGTCTGCCTGGTCTTGTCTTAACTCTTCAGTCTGCTCTTTGAAGTCTACTTTGAAGTTTTGTGTCTAATCTTGCTTTACTGTATGCACCCAATCTGTGAATCATAATTTTTCCACTGCTAAGTTTATATGTCAGGATGTCCTTTCTAGTCTCAGTTCTGTTACTTTAGCCATGCAGGTTTTTACAATGTTTTTATCACCTGGAGTATCTTTGAAGTACTTTATTGTCTTAACAACATGCTAGAGTTGCTCTTGCTGGTTGAAAGAACTCAAGAAACATTTGCTTTCCACCTCGCTCTGTTACTTACGCTGTGATATTACATCGTGATAATGTTGTGGCTGTGCTGCAGCCTTGGCCTGCATGTCTTTGACCCTTCAGCATCCCCCCTCCCTCACCTCACTCCCTCTCTGCATCTCTCATAGTAACCCCCAGACCTTGCATGTCAGATGAGCACAGGTGTGGTGATGGGACGTGTATCCTGATGGAATACCTGTGTGACAACAGACCAGACTGCATAGACTTGAGTGATGAGACCAATTGTGGTGAGTGGCTTCACTTTGACTGGCTGGAAGCTTAAGTCTGCTGTAGCGGCTGTTTGATGCTTGACATAGGGACATGCTTCAACAGTTCCTAACTCTGTATTTTGTAAAGTTTAACCAAAGATTTGTTTCAGATATAATTCCACCCATTCTTCCGGTGGTGACAACTCCTGCTACCACAACCACTACCACTACCAAGCCATTACCAGGCCCTCGGCCTGTATTCTGCAGAGCCGATCAGGCGAAGTGCCAGAGTGGCGAGTGTATCCCCCGAGACTATATCTGTGATGGAGAGAGGGACTGCTCAGATGGAAGCGATGAGTTCAGATGTGGTAAACTTTACAGCTCTGTGCATACACGCACTTGTTGATAACAGCACACCCTCTAATGATCCTCATATCTTCTCACAGGTACTCCATCTCCATGTGAACCCAATGAGTTCAAGTGTAAAAATGGCCGCTGTGCCCTCAAGCTTTGGCGCTGTGACGGCGACAACGACTGTGAAGATAATTCAGATGAAACAGATTGCCGTAAGTCTTTAAGATAAGATAAGATAAGCCTTTATTAGTCCCACAATGGGGAAATTCCAGGTTTGTGTGGTATATGAGATTGTGGCATTTTATTGTGAAGTGCAGTGTGGTGACGTGGACCTCCCGTCGTCAAGGCACTGCCCTATATAAGGGATGGACGCCATCTTATGGCCTCTTGATGCCGGATGCCCGCTGGTGCATACCATGTACTGCTTGTACATAGTTCAACAATAAAGCTGTGTTCGCCAAGTCCATCTTGCCTCATCCTTCACCCAGGTATTTTCCATATATAACATTTGGCGATTGAGGATTAACTCATGGAGGCGTGCATTACATCACTCCGTCCCTTCCTCGAGCTCCCGGACGAACCCCTGGTTTCATGGCCGCGTTGGCTGGAGGCCTATCAAACGTACATTACGGCGCTGGACCTCGGGAAGCTCGATAAGGTGAGGGCATGGGTGCTTCTCGTTCACAACCTGGGTATTGAAGGCCGGAGGGTCCTACGGACACTCAGCGCGGCAGACTCGTATGAGGAAGTTGTGGAGCTGCTAGCTAAATGTTTCTCCACCCCAGACAGTGTGACTGTTCGGCAAATTCATTTTTGCTGGAGATGCCAGCGTGCAGGTGAGCCTATCCGCCAGTATGTCATTGACTTGAAGCAGCTAGCTAGCGAATGTCATTTTGGACTGCTAGAAGACGAGATGGTATGCGACCAACTAGTGAAGCACACGTTCAACGCTGAGCTGCGTGCTAGGCTATTAGTGGCACCTAATGACTTGACGTTAGCTGAAGCAGTTGAGCTAGCTCTCTAGTTGGAAGCCATTGAAAATCTAGCTGTGGACCTAAATTGGCGCCAGCAACAGAAGACACCGGAGCCGCCCGCTTCAGCTAATGTTGTGGACCTTGATAGCAAGGATAGCTCGGACGAAGACTATTGGGAAATCAATGCTGCCAGCCAAAGGTCTGCCTTGGGAAACTCCCATTGCAGGGGTTGTGGGTCCACGACGCACCGCCATAAAGCGAAGAATTGCCCGGCAAGAGGAAAACATTGTAGTAGATGTGGACGCTTGAATCACTACACCAGGGTGCGCCGTTTGTCTTACCCGGGGAACCCAAGGGAGAAATCACCCAGCCCGCCCCGGATGGACGCTGGGAGCGAACGGTACGAGGAGCTAACGGACACCCTCACTTTCAAGTTGACCAGTTTTTGCCCAGTGTCAGTACCCATGCCGATGAGTGACGCCATGCTAGCCTCAGATGCCTCCGGTACTTGGCCACGTTGAGTGGGGGGTCTGCAGCTATGACGGTGAACACTACAACGTTTGTAGAGGAGGATGGGGCCAGACCAACGAGCATGGAGTTACCGAATGCTCAGCAGCAGCACATCAGGCCAAGTAAAATTCCACTTTGGGTTATGGACTTGTTTCGGGTTCGGGGTGATGAACATCCTCGGCGAAGATGGGCCAAACAACAGCCAGCAAAACATCAAACATGTCTGCAGATAGTGGCGAAGTTGGGAGCGGCTTGCTTCCAGTTGTCCGACAGCTCGATGAGGCATGCCAACCAGTTGCGCCATGTCCAGGACGATGCTCCAGGTGGCGAGGCTGGACGGGAGTTGGTGATGGTGGTGTGGGATCCGGGCTCTGTCGTCCAGAAGATCAGCCATCACTCCGGGGGCCTGCTGCCTCCAGGGGCGTGCCTGCTGAGGGGCTGCCCTGGACTCCCCCATGCTGGTTCCATCTTTGCCACCCAAGTGACTGTGTGGTAGCACTGTATTTATGGTTCTATGTGTTTTGCATGTTACGTTATGGTGGTTATATATATATATATATATATACTGTATACTACCATTCAAAAGTTTGGGGTCACCCAGACAATTATTTTGTGTTTTCCATGAAAAGTCACACTTATTTACCACCATGAGTTGTAAAATGAATAGAAAATATAGTCAAGACATTGACAAGGATAGAAATAATGATTTATATTTGAAATAATTTTTTCCTTCAAACTTTGCTTTCGTCAAAGAATCCTCCATTTGCAGCAATTACAGCATTGCAGACCTAACAGGATTGCACAAGGGTTTTCTAATCATCCATTAGCCTTCTGATGCAATGAGCAAACACATTGTACCATTAGAACACTGGAGGGATAGTTGCTGGAAATGGGCCTCTATACACCTATGTAGATATTGCACCAAAAACCAGACATTTGCAGCTAGAATAGTCATTTGCCACATTAGCAATGTATAGAGTGTATTTCTGATTAGTTTGAAGTTATCGTCATTGAAAAAAAGTGCTTTTCTTTCAAAAATAAGGAAATTTCTAAGTGACCCCAAACTTTTGAACGGTAGTATATATATATATATATATATATATATATATATATATATATATATACACAGTATGTATATGTATATATATATATATATATATATATATATATATATATATATATATATATATATATATATATACTACCGTTCAAAAGTTTGGGGTCACTTAGAAATTTCCTTATTTTTGAAAGAAAAGCACTTTTTTTCAATGAAGATAACTTTAAACTAATCAGAAATACACTCTATACATTGCTAATGTGGTAAATGACTATTCTAGCTGCAAATGTCTGGTTTTTGGTGCAATATCTGCATAGGTGTATAGAGGCCCATTTCCAGCAACTATCACTCCAGTGTTCTAATGGTACAATGTGTTTGCTCATTGCATCAGAAGGCTAATGGATGATTGGAAAACCCTTGTGCAATCATGTTTAGGTCTGCAATGCTGTAATTGCTGCAAATGGAGGATTCTTTGACGAAAGCAAAGTTTGAAGGAAAAAAATATTATTTCAAATACAAATCATTATTTCTAACCTTGTCAATGTCTTGACTATATTTTCTATTCATTTTGCAACTCATGGTGGTAAATAAGTGTGACTTTTCATGGAAAACACAAAATAATTGTCTGGGTGACCCCAAACTTTTGAACGGTAGTGTATGTATATATACTGTGTGTGTGTATATATATATATATATATATATATGTGTGTCTGTGTGTGTGTGCTTTTGTGTTTTAGTTTAGGAGCACGGCAGATATTTTTTTAGTTTGAAATAAAGGACTTTTAGTTTAAATTGGTGGCAGAATAATCCACCATGCCGTGCGGGTTGTGTGGCAGTCCACCCACCAACTCTATTTTACGTTGTTTTGAGTGAGTGTGTTAGGCCTATTTAGTACATCAGTTTTCGTTATTTTAGAGCGTGATTCAGGTTCCAGACTGGGGTGGGTTTGATTGTGTGTGTGTTTTTGGACTTTCTAAAGAGGGGAGGAAATGTGGTATATGGGATTGTGGCACTTTATTATGAAGTGCAGTGTGGGGATGTGCACTTCACGTTACGCCACCGCACTGCCCTATATAAGGGATGAGCACCATCTTACTGGCTCTTGATGCCGGATACCCGCTGGTGCATACCATGTACTGCTTGTACATAGTTCAACAATAAAGCTGTGTTCACAAAGTCCATCTTGCCTCATCCTTCACCCAGGTATTTTCCATGCATAACAGATTGCAGCAGCAAAGAGATAGCAGCCCTCAGAGCAGTAGTAAATAAGATAATAAGATAAGAACTGGTTAGCCAAAGCGGTAAATAAATATACATATGTACACAGTTATATACACAGTGCAGGAGCATTGCAGCTATATGGTATCAACAGCATTACAGTTTATTGCTGCTTAAGGAAGTTGTCGCTAAAACCAGAGTGGTGACCTAGAGGTAGAGCATCCGCCCCACAACCAGGAGGTCATGGGTTCAAGTCCCGGCCGGATCATACCAAAAACAATATAAAATGGTACTTCCTGCCTTCTAGCTTGGTGCTCAGCAAAAAATAGAATGCAGGAAGGAAAATTGATTACCCAGCCACAGGGTTTGCGCAGGCCAGTGTACTCCCTGTGCTGGTCTCAAGCCCAGATAAATGGGCAGGGTTGTGTGAGGAAGGGCATCCGATGTAAAAATCCTTGCCAAATCAACATGCGGATCATCGTAATATAAGGTGATGATACGCTGTGGCAACCGCGGAAGGGAACAACCAAAAGACAAAAAAAAGGGAAGTTGCCGCTACTTTTCTAGAGATTGTCTTGTAGTAAATCTGAAGCTATGGGCAGGAGAGAGGTGGTTTAGCAAAAGCTTCACTGCATATGCTGCAATTTCATAATTTAACCAACCTGTGTGGTTTAAATCGGTGTTTTTCCAACCTTTTTGAATCACAAAACCCTTTTTACCCACTGGACCCCACCAATCTAAAAGGTTATAAAATGACACATTGTAGCCTATTATGACATATCTAATGACAATTTAGTCTTGTGATTTGTTTATACTCAGTATGAAATGTGGTGCAATTACCTACAGAGTTAATGGAAAGACGCAAACACACGTGCATTAGCTCCAGGTGACACAAGTGCACGCAACTTCACGTTCGCACAAGTTGGACTTTATTCAACTCGGACCAGGAGTTCACTTAATGCTTGGTCATAATGGCCATTCAGTGTTGGTGTTCCTCCATTGCAGGGAGAGTGAATTAGTTTGAAAGTGACACAACTACTACCACAAACGTCTCTTGTCTGATGTATGCTCCTGTGAAGGGGGTTTTTGGATTTCCACGGCGCATGCTGTGGGGGTTGTGAAGGTGGCCCCGCCTAGCCGCGGGCAAGTTTTCTGTTGAGAGGACGAAGAAGAAGTCGAGGAGCCACTGCAGCCACCAATGCACTACAACAGCAAGTTGTTGGCAAATTCTTGGACAATTTAGAAGTGAAATTGGACGATTTCCCAAAGGATGCTGAGCATTCTCTCACTGAGGCTGCGTCTAAGGATGATCTTAACTTTACATACAATGCAAGATTGGTCTGCATCAGATTAAGATTTTTTTTTACTTTCATGGATAAATGACATCAGCGTACTGTTTGAAGCCACGTTATTTTATCTGGTGAAATGCGATCCTATTTAAGCATACCAAACAACAACACTAAATCTAAATTAATGATTTTTTTTCTCAATTCTTATATTGTGTCAACATCAACACAGCTATTGCCAAAGCAAAAATAGGGCTATGGCTTGGCTAATTATGAGCTTCCTTCACATTTCTACTTGTTGTAATCTGCTTTTCTCTCATCTGAGACAGGATCCAAATTCTCTAAGTAATGATGATAAAAGCAACAATAATGATAATAAATCACTGTAGTTTACAAGGTGTTTTGTCACATAAGTCTGTGTGGCGCCCAGTGCCCATTTCAGTTTGACACCTTCATTTCAGATGCCATTGTTAAAGAAATGTCATGGTCACACCTAAGTGCTTTGTGTTTGTGGGTTTAGTGGTAACCACAGTTTTCCACTGGAAACGACGTAGGCAGTTTTGATCGGCAGTCATTCTGCTTGTCAAAACTGTTTCCCTCAAGTTTATGTGTGTTGATGTTTTACACTTAACCATAACAGGTTAAATAAACAAGTTAGAATCTGTGAACTGTCGGTTATAATCAGGTTAAGCCAGTGTGCGACTCTGCTTTAATTCTTTATGCTGACTTAGGCTTATTCACTGTGAAACATGGGAACATGAGTGGAATTAACGTCTTATCTAACTCTTGGCAAGAAACCATGCTTCCAAAAATTCAATAATGACTGGCGTTATTCGAGTTTGTTGGTTATTGCAAAGCTGCTGCCTGAAGCTGCTGTAAATCTCCACGTTGTCATCACTACAGCCACCAAGGGCCCCGGTGACAGGTGTGCTCCTGAGCAGTTTGAATGCCTCAGCGATCGTACCTGCATCCCTGCGAGCTACCAGTGTGATGAAGAGGCAGACTGCCCTGATCGGTCTGATGAATACGGCTGCAGTAAGTCTCACACCGGCACCTGTCTCGCAGTATCTCTTTTTCCACTTCTCTTCCTGGGCCCTGCTCTCAACATGTCCTTCTTTCAAGCCTGTGGCTAATTTGCTGTGAACCAGTATTGTTTCACATATGCTTACTGATACATGGAGCTTTTTTTTTTTTTTTTTTTTTTTTTTTTTGACTGAACGGAAACTGTCTTTCCATAGCAGCCAATTATACTTCCTCTGACTTTGAGGCATTTTTCAGCTTCACTGAGCTGCCAGATTCCAGTCACATGTCAGCCTTTTTGTACTAAATAGTTTCCCCTGTCTTCTTTGTCTTGACAATATTTCAGCCCCCCCTTCTGTAACAACCCCACCAGAGGAGTTGATTCAGGCGGCCCGGGGGGCCACAGTGACATTTACCTGTCAAGCTGTGGGAGTGCCGACACCGATCATCACCTGGAGACTCAACTGGGGACACATTCCTATCAGCGGCAGGTGAGCTTGATTAAAAAAAGAGCCACCACTGTGATTGTAATTCATCAGAATGATGAGCTGTGTTAGCATAGTAATAGCACGTCTTCGTCTTCTTTCGGCTGCTTCCTTTCGTGTTTGCCACAGCGTATCATCACCTCATATTGCGATGATTTGGATTTGGCAAGGATTTTTATTCCGGATGCCCTTCCTGACACAACAATCCCCATCTATCTGGGCTTGAGACCGGCACAGAGAGTATACTGGCTTGTGCTCCCCCCCGTGGCTGGATAACTAACTTTCCTCCCCCAATTCTATTATGCTGAGCACCAAGCTAGAAGGCAGGAAGTACCATTTTTATATGGTCTTTGGTATGACCCGGGCGGGGCTTGAACCCACAGCCGCACGGTTGTTGGGGCAGATGCTGTAAGACTAGGCCACCACTCGGTTATGGTGTCGTAACAGCACATAATGTGAGATTATTTAAAGTTTAAGAAACTGCTGACTGTGATTAATGTGTAAATTTAAATGTTTGTCTTTCTGTTTGGACAAGACATCTTAAACAAAGCTTGTTAATCTTGTGAAAGTTAATAGCAGTAAGTGAAATCCAGTGAATGTGAGGATTTAAAGGGTATTGTGAATGTATTCTCCTCTAATTTCAGGTGGGAAGGCTGTTGACAGTGTAAATGATCTCAGATCTCTGTTTGCTATGCTGACTCCAACCATTTAGCCCTGTGATTTTAATTACCCAAATACTTGTGGCTTAATCCAACTCAGAAAGTTGCCGTTTCAGAACACTGAAGTCTGGGCGTGTCGGCTGTTTGTGGTTAAGCAATTATACTTAAATTTGATAGAATTTTGTAGAATATTTCCTCAGACTGAAAGTCAAATCTAAGATGGTCTTGTTAAGAATGGCTCTTTGTTATTATGATATAGAATAGAATAGAATAGAATAGGCTTTATTGTCATTGTATAGTTGTACAGTAAAACAAAAACGGAAATCATTTTGGTTTTGTTCTTGTTTTTTTAGGATTTCCATGACCAGTGAGAACGGCCGTGGCACACTGACTATACGCGATGTGAAGGAGGCAGATCAGGGGGCGTACACCTGCGAGGCCATCAACGCTAAAGGCCTGGTGTTTGGTATTCCCGATGGAGTGCTAACTCTTATCTCTAATCCAAACCCAGGTACCGACTCTTATATTGGGCGCACTATCAGAGTAACAACAAAGAATCTAAAACTTATTGCAGTTTCAGTGAGTATGTAAGTCATCTCATTCCCTCTGTTTTTCCTTGTTATTGCTAGGAAACTGTCCTGTTGGTCACTTCAGTGTGAGTGGCCGCTGTGTGCCTTGCTTCTGCTCTGGAATCACCAAGATTTGCAAGAGCACAGGACGCTACCGTAACCAGATCAGCCTGCATTTCCGAGAGGAAGACGACTTTAAAGGCACTGAATCCATTAATGCAACTTCATTTCATACAGTACTAACGGGGTGATACAGTATTAGCTTGAATATCTTTGGGGTTTTTTTGCTGACATACACTGCAGCTATGAAATGAATGGTTCTGTTGTCCTTCCTACCAGGAGTGGAAGTCACGTACCCCTCAAGGCCAGGTACGCCCCCACTCTCCTCCACGCAGCTCCTTATTAACCCAGAGATGGCAGAGTTCCAGCTTGTTGACCTGTCACGTCGTTTCCTCAACCTCGACTCCTTCTGGACCTTGCCGCATCAGTTCCTGGGCAACAAAGTAAATAGAAAATATTTTTGCTTTAAATTTTGATATAATATCATCCCACCCATACATCGTTATCATCCTTGCATGTTTTTTTTTTTTTTTTTAGATTGATTCCTATGGAGGATCCTTGAAATTTAAAGTGCGGTACACTCTGGCCCGCGGTCTGTCTGAGCCCGTGGAGAAGCCCGATGTGATTCTGCTCGGAAATGGGCGCAGGCTTGTGTACCGCAGAGGCAACCCCACCCCGCCCAAAGTGGTCAACCAGAAAGAGATCAAATTTACAGAAGTAAGGCCTGACTAAGGGAAAAGTGTTGTAGAAAAAGAAGCACATATTCTGCACAATCTTGATGTTAAAGGATCCTTAAATGGTAAATGGCGTTCACTTATATAGCGCTTTTTCTCATCTCCGGATGACCAAAACGCTTTACAGATCCTGCTATCCACCCGTTCACGCACACATTCACACACTCATGGAGGTGGAGCTGCCATGCACAGGCGCTGGCCTGACCCACCAGGAGAAACTGGGGGTTCAGTGTCTTGCTCAAGGACACTTCGACATGCAGACTGCAGACAGAGTGGGAATCAAACCCCTGACCCTCTGATAGCAGTCGACCACACTACACCTGCGCCACAGCCCCCTCCCATTAAAAATGATAAACCTTTTAGAAATGTGTTCATAATTTTAGTGTTAAATTAGTGCAAAAGCTATTTAGCAACTATTAAGTATATGCAGTTATATGAAACGAGCTTAATTTGCTTACACATACTGTATGTCAGTAAACCTGCTTGTTCGTGTTTCAGGAAAACTGGCAGCACTCCAGTGGCCTTCCCGTAAGCCGGGAGGACTTGTTGATGACTTTGGCCAACCTGGACAGCATCAGCATCCGCACAATTTACGACAACCATATGGTCAGCGTGGCGCTCAGGCACATCGTCATGGATACCACAACAGTGGATTTCAGCATCCTGGGTCTTGCTAAGGACGTCGAGGAGTGCAGGTAAAAAAAAAAAAATTATTAACAAATCATTAACAGCAGCATTTACTGCTGCAAAACAATATGGGTTTTTTTTTTCATAAAATTACTTCTCCCTACACTCTTTTTGCATCAATAAAAGGCAAAAATGAAAAAATAATAGTTCAAAGTGTGTTGGATATTGCCCGTTCATCTTTCTTAGATGTCCTCCTGGATATACTGGCCTGTCCTGTGAGACATGTTCCACTGGTTTCGATCGTGTCCCTGGTGGTTCCTATTTTGGCACCTGTGCTGGATGCAACTGCAATGGACATGCCACTGCCTGTGATCCAATCAGTGGACACTGTCTGGTAAAAGCTAGTTCTTGGATAGATCATATTTTGAATCCATCTCTGCATTTTCTTAACTGTTTATTCCTGTTCTGGGGCTGTGCGGGCGAAATTATACGTCACTGTTTTACTGTGTAAAGTGACTTTTGGAAATGAAAGTTTTCATTGTGTTTGTTAGCAGAGGATTTGACATGATAGCAACTGACAAAAGGTGAAAAACATCCTTTCATCACCTCCAGATGCCCATTTTTTTCCTTCACATGCACAAATTATCCAAGTATTAATGCAACAAATATTTGTTAAGAAGCTAGCCATTCCTCCATGCCAACTTAACTAATGCACTTTTGGAATTAGTATCAAGCCATAAAAATAATACGTTCATCTCATCAAATTCACTGCAGAAGCACAAGTCAGAAGATTTCCCAAAATGTCATGCTGTTTCTTTAAGTGAGGTCTGCATGAAAGAATGACCTGTGTGTTCTCCCCACCCCAGAGCTGCCAACACAACACAGAGGGCCCTCAGTGTGACAAGTGTCGCCCCGGCTACTTTGGCGACCCCGCCCGAGGTCGTCCCGATGATTGCAAGCCGTGCCCCTGCCCGTACACTGAGACGTCACGGCGGTAAGATTGCAGTCCTGTCAGACACTCACAAAAGCAGTTCAAGTAGGAGTACATGCATGCAGACGCGTCCGACAAACAGTATGGTAATACATAGACTGTGTAAGGCATGAGTGTAGCCACGGTAATGCCTTCTGAAAGTGTATTAACAGTTAAATGACTGTCACCATATTGTTTTGGTTTCAGAAGTAAAAAGTGAAAATGTTTGGATAAAAAGTTTTGCTGAATTATCAATTAGCGTTTGCTAGCTTGGTGTACAATGTGTGTGTACGGCTCCGGGAAAAAATTGAGAGCGTACAAAATCTTTCCTGAATTGGCGTGTCTAAATGTATGGCAGCCTTTCAGTTTGAGTGTCTGCTGAATTCCAACACAAGGGCACATCACTCTGCTTAGGGAGGCACTGATTAGGTGATCATCTAAGCATGATGAGACGTATGAAACCTGTGAATGAAAATCAGAGTTGCCACACAAACACAGATTTCTGAGTTCTTCCTAAGTTAAAGCTTAAGTATTGTAGTGTTTAAGAATGATCATGAACTTGTTTTCTTTGCATTATTTGATCTAAAAGCAACATCTACAAGAAACATCTTTTTGTTGTTTTGGCCAGTTGTCATTTTCTGTAAATAAATGCCCAAATGATGATATTTTGACTTGGAATTTGGGTGAGTTGGTTTCAGTAGGTTAGAGAAAAAAACAAAAAATGTTAAGTTTACTCCAACGCAAATAGTAAAGCCAGACAAAGTGATAAATTTGCAGTGGTCTCTTTGGACTCTTAATTTTTACCGGAGCTGCATAAACTGTATGGATGATTTGTAGGACAACTATATTGAAAACATAGAAAACATCAAATCCATTATTGGTCAGATAATTGCATTAAAAGGATGCCAACACTTCAGACGGGGTCTAGAGGTCAGTCTTAGTAAAGCAGTTTAGCTAAAATGACTTCTAGTCAACAGTTAGCAGTTAATGGTTGTGGTATCCTACAGGCACTATAGGGAACAACTGGAAATTCAGATTAAGTGGCTTCAATGACATCTTTGGCCTTTATATGAACCGCAGGTTAGCCGTCCTCAGGGCCTGCTCACACTATGAAGTTTGTCCAGAGCTTATAAGCTAAACTCGGGCTGTTTTTGATGATCGCTTCATCCTGTGCTTCACTGTAGCCAATTCCCTCGCCTTTTATCCCACCTAGAGAGAAGGTCGTCAGCATGACTGCTAATGTGCAGGCACGTGCACCTGTACTCCACTGAAACAGTGTGAGTGTAGGACAGCTGGGGATGTGGGAGGAGGACAGACGTCTTCTGCACTGCACAGCTCAGTTAACCCCAGTGAGAGTGCACCCTTAGAAATGAAGTGGTGAAAGTGGCTGCAGTTCTTTTAATGACCGGAGATGCCTTTCTTGCTTTTTATTACCTATAAAGAGAGAATTACTTAAGAGATGAAAACTCCCCCCCCCCAAAAAAAAGGAGCATGTCACTTGTGTTATAAAGCTAAGCATTTTAACACTTGAGTTATTCACTTTTTTTTAGAGCAAGTCTCAAGTGGGTCTTTGAGGAGCTTCAGCTTCAAGCAGTCTGTTTTTCCTGCCCTCGAAGTTACTACTTTATCAGCAAACAGTGTTTCAGCATGAGCTCCTTCGGATTATTGCGCAGCGGTTCATTCATTCAGCAAGCTACTCATTAACCCACCGCCGCTAAATTTTAGCTTGTGACTCTTTCCCTTGGGCTTTGTAGATTCTCGGATACCTGCTTCCTGAACATTGACCAGCAGCCAACGTGTGATGCCTGCCAGCCCGGCTACACAGGAAGACGCTGTGAAAAGTGAGGAAACTGATGTAAAGCACGGTGCATTTTAACTGCACCTGACAGGAAACACTTGCAGTCTGGTTTACAAGTAATTCTATGAATCCACTGGGACTACAACAATGATTATTGTCTTTATATGCAGCAGTATATGGTTGGTGTTAAAAGACTCAAATAGATTAAATAACATCTAGAAAGATTTGTTGTAATACTTGGTTTATTATCATTTAAGGTGTGCTTCAGGCTATGTGGGTAACCCCTTGCTGCCAAGTGGAAGATGCATTCGTAACGGTGAGTACATGTTCAGCAACTGCCCCGACATTCTTGAAATTCTCAGCTATAGGCAAGAAATCAGTTGAACCTGCACAAGGGTTGTTTTACTTTTTTCCCCCCTTCGGTCATCCAGTGATATGACCGTGAAGAGGTCTTGACCCTCTCTAATGATTACCACCAGTTTTCCCTCCTAAGTGTAACCGTAGGCCGTAGTATGTGGTCACGGTTCAGGTATGCAGAAAGGCCGGAGTGTTCCCAGGTGCACGTTTCCTCCCCATATACAATAATCTTTCCACTGTTCTGTCCCTGCAGAAGGCTCCAAGTGTGATGACAGAGGAACTGTCAGCTCCAGCAGCAGACCATGCAGCTGCAAGGTATGGAAGCCTTATGGTAAACTCTTGAATTACTGAAAGATGGAATTGACGGGCAGATGGGTTACATGTGTGCATGTCGGTCCTAATCGCGCGTGTGTGTGTGTGTGTGTGTACACGGCAGAACAACGTGGCAGGCACTCTGTGTGATGAGTGTAAGCCCGGCTTCTTCCACCTATCAGAGGCCAACCCCGAAGGCTGCCTGCGTTGCTTCTGCATGGGCGTCACCAAACAGTGTGCCAGCTCCACTTGGAATCGAGAACAGGTGGGCTGCCAAGTTGTGAGTAGTAAAAGGGAGGGGGGAGTATTTTGGGTGTCATTATTTGGGTTAGCGTTCGTTCACTCATGCTCTATCAGCAAATCTGGGGGAAGGGGCCGGCAACCTGGTAAGAGCAATATTGTCAAAATTTTGTTTTTTGTATAAATTTTTTATTGGCAAACATATATGATAATATATTTTATATGAAGGTAAAACAGCTGTGGTACGAATCAGGCCTCACAACATCTGCCATAGAGTGTTTTTCCTTTTTGCATTTTATTTTTGGACTGTTTTCTTGAATTTTTTTGAAATTTTAGGTATTTTTTTGAATAATTTTGTATCTATTTTAGCCTGGCATTCTGTAATTTCCTATCCCTACATTTGTTTCTATTATTTAAAGGAATCATTGACTGAAAAATGGTATTTTTGTAGATTTTATAAGATGGCATTTGTGCAAAAAAGGTGTGTACTGTATATCATAGTCCATATCTAAGTCAGACCTATGTGTCTCCCAGGTGCGAGGAGGTGTCAATGGGCAGCTCTTCTCCCTCTCCAACAGTGCCAACACCAACACTATCACTGAAGGCATCTCCCAGAGGGGCTCTTCTGAAGTCATCTACCGCTCTTTCTCAAGTGTCCCCAGCGACGTCTACTACTGGGTCCTGCCTGAGACCTTCAGAGGTGATAAGGTGAGAGGAAAGAAAACCAGGGTGTTGCCTCAGGTAGATTTCTCAGCCCCTTCTCTCTCAGACTTACTTGGTCAAGTCTCGACGTGTTATCAAGAAAAAAAATGCTGCATTTATCCTCGTAGTGAGGCTGCTTTGAACCTTTGGCATGAATTCACAGTCAAGACTGCCTATGTTGTCTTGTGACTCCCCTCATGGTATCATACGAGTGAAATACCTTTCCACTATTCATGCTCATCTTTTCTGTCTTTGCGCTCCTTTGCAAACAGTCAGGGTTGAAAGCCACCCTTAATTCTGGGGGGGTTTGCCCCATTTCTGTATGTTTCCTCAAGTGGAAATGTTAGTTTCCTCTCTAAAAGGTTTTAAAGGTTTGATCCATCTTCTCTTATGGGCTCTTTTTTGCTCCCATTATGTACACATTAGGGATGTAACGAGAACACCTTTTGATGTCTGATATTTTAAAACTTGAGTATCTGCAGATACTGATACAAAACCGATATGCAGCTTGTGGCCTGAATAAATTCAGCATACTCCTTTCTATGGTATTTCTGCAGGTGTTTATTGTAAATTGTAAATTGCTGTTTTTAAGGACAGTGCAAGCTGATGAACACGGATATCAGTCAATGTAAACTTGTCTGATTGTAGCCAGTGGCTAATTTCCATCTGTAGTCCAGGGGTTACAGTATTTCCTTCCCCCATTCTATAATGCTGAGTACCAAGCTAGAGGATGGGAAGTACCATTTTTATATGGTCCTTGGTATGACCTGGTCGGGGCTTGAACCCATGACCTCCTGGCTGAGGGGCAGGTGCTCCACCACTCCGGTGGCCTAGTGGTAGGAGATGTTAAAGTTGTAAGACTACACTTTTAAAATTGAACTTTCAAGGTTTTTTTTTTTAAATTTTATATATACATTTTGTCATTTATTGAGCATACAAATTCACATTTATCTCTACTTTAATAAAAATAATGATAGAATATGTTAACAACCGCATTCATTGTTCTTTATCGCTCGTGTTTCTTAGTGGCACTTTTCGCTGTTCTCTTGTGCCTTTTTGTGCAAAGTAGTGCTTGTGACGCCCTTGGGGGGGGGGGGGGGTGACGCTACTTCGCGGTTTTTCACTTTTCGCGGTCGGTTCTGGTCCCCATTAAACGCGGTAAGTGAGGGATCACTGTAATAAGTTGGAAAAATGCTGATGGTTTTTTTCCCTTTCTTTTTTATTGTTAATTTTCCTTATCCTGACACCCCAAACATGCCAAAGTAAAGACTCACCATTCTGTATTCAATAAGCGACTCTCCTCCCCATCACTGCTGCGGTCTGAGTCGGTGCTGGAATCCCCCGAAAATTCTGGCTCTAATCTGTACGGTTCGATGCCTCCCTCGCTCTCTTCCTGTTCACTTGACACTCCTGCATCCTCCTCTGTCTTGTCACCGATCCTGAATGCCTCTTCACTCTGAAAACTCTGGTGTTCTTGACTGCTGGAACTGCTATCATCTGCCATTGTTGTTTTGATAAGGATCACACTCGTGACGTCACGCAGCGTCGTCTGCACTACTTCCGGTTTGTTTGGCACTGCCAGCCAGAGGCAAAAGTTTATCGGCTTATAGCTTGGCCATCGCACGGCCTAAAAATTTCTTTTATGTGTTGAAAAATACAATAGGTAATAAGGAATTAATCTGCTATTCTACTTTTTTGGCAAAAAGGTGAGTTCAGTTCTACTTTAATGTATCTATTAAAAATGAGGTCAAATAAGAGGTAGCATTGTTCTGTTGTTTTTTTTAAAAGTATTCTTTGCTAGTTTTGTTTGAACAGTTGGCAGCACTGTCCAATACTGCCCCTCATACTGGAAAACATGTAGAAATACAGAGTACATATAGAAGATTGTGCCTTGTTGCATAAATTAGAATAAAATTGCCATCTTTTTTCCCATGTTGCTGCCAGGTGACGGCCTACGGAGGGGAGCTTCGCTACACGGTGCGCTTTGAACCGTATCAGCGTTCACTGGTGATTGATGGTCAGCCAGATGTTGTTCTTCAAGGCAGCGGCATCTTCCTGGAACACTACTCTCAGACAAAGCCCCTCCCCCGGGTCTCTCATACCGTCTCTGTCACCTTCAGAGAGGTGTGCACACTTGTTATTGGAAGTGTTTTTAGTTAATCCACATCCCCTGGCTGGGTTTTTAGACTAACTGACTTTTCACTGGTTTATAGTCTCAGTGGCAGCGAGCTGATGGGCAGCCATGTACACGTGAGCACCTCCTCATGGCGCTGGCCGACGTTTCCGTTTTTATGATCAGGGCCACTTATGCAGACAGCATGACTGAGAGCAGGTATGCTGTGCAACTCCTCCCCAAACCTTTAAATGAATCCAAAAGCATTCCACTTAAGGCAATTATGTGTATTTTTGTATGAAATAGCATTTCAGATATCAAGATGGACATTGCTGTACCCCACTCTACTGGTAATGAACGTGCTCTGGAGGTGGAAGAGTGCGCCTGTCCTCTGGGATACAGGGGACCATCATGCCAGGTAAACGTCCAGATTTCATGTAATGTGATCAGTCAGACCCTCCACTGTCAGAAAGAAGAATTGTTTCCATTTGCAGTAAATCATAATTGGTGACATGGCTCTGTGAGCAGGCATCAAACAGGCATGGCATAAATGACATTAGTAATAGTAGAAAATTGCTACAAAGTGGTTTGCAGGTACATAGAATTCAATTTATATACCCCAACCTAGGTGAGATTTAAGTGGATACAGATGGGAAGATATGAGCTGGGTCCTCAGTACATGTACAGGTACATCTCAATAAATTAGAATGTCATTGAAGAGTTGATTTATTTCAATAATCCAATTTTTTTTAAAAACGAAACTAATTTATTATGTAGATTCATTACACACAGAGTGATATATTTCAAGTGTTTATTTCTTTTAATTTTGATGACTATGGCTTATAGCTCATGAAAACCTTAAATTCAGTTTCTCAGAAAATTAGAACATCACATAAAATTAATAAAAAAAAAGATTTTTAATAGAAATGTTGGCTGACTGAAAAGTATGTCCATGTACACACTCAATACTTGGTCGGGGCTCCTTTTGCATGAATTACTGCATCACAGCAGCATGGCATGAAGACGATCAGCCTGTGGCACTGCTGAGGGGTTATGGAGGCCCAGGTTGCTTTGATAGCGACCTCCAGCTCGCCTGCTTTGTTGGGACTGGTGTCTGTCACCTTCCTCTTGTCAATATCCCATAGATTCTCTATGGGGTTTAAGTCAGGAGAGTTTTCTGGCCAGAAGCAGAGTGATGCCGTGGTCATTAAACTAGGTTTTGGTGCTTTTGGCAGCGTGTTCAGATCCAGCAATGCAGGTGAGCTGAAGGCCGCTATCAAAGCAACCTGGGCTTCCACAACACCTCATAAAACTGTAACTTTTTTCTTATAATTTTGTGATTTTCTCTAGTAATTTTTAACTTGTAACTTATTTATGAGAAAGTTGCAAATTTATGAGAAAAACAATTGAAAGTTAACAGAAAACTTTGCAAATTTAATAGAAAAAAGGTGAGAATTTTTAAGATTTTTTTTTTTACATTTTAGCCTAGAATTGGTGTTTCACAGTCATTGTATTCAGCTCTGTAACCCTTGATCTACAAGGGAGAGTGGTGGGGATGGGGGAATGGCAGGTTAAATGGGGGGATGGTTTGGGGTACTTTTGCTCACAAGGGGGATGGCATCCCCCTTCACCCCTATCATATCACCTACTGCCTATGATGTAGACTGGGATGTCAAAAAGGAGTAGGTTGCCCAATGCTTTTGTCCAGATTGTTTATTTTGTCATGTCTTCCTCAAGCTTCATCAGACAGCGGTGAAAACTTACATTCTGTTAAAACACTTTCTTCTTGGGTTTATCTCGGAAAAAAAAAAAAAAAAAAAAAGAATCACGGATATGCCTTAACTTGAAAACAAAAATAAACTTAGTTATTTTTCCCCATTGCAGTCTTTGATGATAATTACAGTCTGTTCCCCTGCTGCAGTGGAACAAAGATGTGTTCCTGTTTGTTATCACTCGTCTCTCACCTGAGGGGTTTTTCCATGTCATTATTACAGGAATGTGATGAAGGTTACACACGGAGTACCTCTGGCCTGTACCTGGGCACCTGTGAGAGGTGTGACTGCAATGGTCACGCCAGCAGCTGTGACCCCGAAACTGGCAGGTGTCTGGTAGGTTTCGGAGCAGATCTTCCTCTCTGGGTTCCATTATTTAGCACTGGACCTACCTTTCACCTCTAAAGCAGATTTTGCTAAGGATTTTTTTGGGGGAAAATGTTAACATGCAGCGGCACGATTACTGTATCACGCCTACTTTGTGTGTGTTTCCTGACCTCAAGCAATGTCTGCACAACACTGTTGGGCCCAAGTGTGAGCGCTGTAAGGATGGTTTCTATGGAGATCCTTCAACGGGTGGTGCTCAGGCCTGCCTGCCCTGCCCCTGCCCTGGAACAACTCCCAACAACCAGTGAGTTTGTGTCTATAATTAGTTATAAGTTGATTTTATACTCGAACATGTTCGGCTGTTCTCTTTAAAACTTTTTTAGGCCAAAATAAACTGCAATCCTCTTCTCTGACAGATTCTCTGCAACCTGCCGTCTAGATTTCGACGGCCAGCCTACCTGTTACCCCTGTCCCCCTGGATTCACTGGTCGACGCTGTGAAAGGTGCATTGCTGTTTCCGTCTCTTTTGTCTTCCTCTTTCCTTTCTCTTTCCTATCAGAGCCACTGCTCATTGTTTGGGTCTTTTTTTTTTTTTTTTGGCTGGCCGGCAGCAAGGTTTGCAGGGGATGGCAGAAGCACCCAGTGGTTTCACTCACATGAATGGCATAGAAGCATGTCTGTCGTTCACATCTGTCTTGATTGTTTTTTCTCCACGGCTGCTGTGATTGAATGATGTCAGAGGAGGGATGGGAGATGGAGACCGGTATCACCCATCTATAATGTGCCTGTAGACTTTTGTCTTGTGTCCCCCTTTCAAGATCAGCTGGTGCAAAGTGCAGTTTTGTTGATGTTTTGATTTGAAACGTGTAGGGTTATTTCTGTTGTAGAGCAAGCCTGTGCCCTTGTTGTTGGATTGGTGGCCTTTGGTGCTGTTGAGAATGTTGTAGGTAGTTTCTGGAGAAATGATGGTATACTGTATCTGGAAGAAATCTTCCAGTTTGGTTTCATGTCTTCTTCTTGTCTTTGCTTTCCCTCCAAAATGTTTCCCAAAGGTTGCTTTTTGCTTCAGCTTTGTGCTTTGCGAACCAAATATATATTTTTGGGTCATAAATGTAGATGTGGCATTTATGAGGAATCCTGTTGGGCTTAAGAATCTTTGCCACTCCGAGAGCAAAGATGACAAGGTGACTTGGGTATTCACCGCATCTTCTAAGCCACTGATTGTGATGTGACTCCTTCACCTGTACCATGCCTGACTTTGCTGTTTTGATATTAAGAGAAGAGATGCCTGCTGCAGACAGTTGTGGGGACCCCTTCCCAGAGAAGCACGAGGACTTCTTGCCTTTTGGATGTGGACCTGAAGCAGTATTTAACTTCAGCTGGAACAAGGTGGTGGTAACCGATGGCAGTGGAGGTGAGAGCGAGGATGATGAAAAAAAAAATGATTACCCTTGGCCTCTTACAACCATTCCGACCAGGGGTTTACTGTCCAGCTCAGCTCAGCATCATGACACTCAGTCCACTAAAGAAATCGGAGTCACACCCAGCAGCTCGACATCCAGACTTCCACCACGTTTCACACCCAGCACAGAGAGAAGACCCTACAACTTCCAGCACCTGCTCCGCTTTCACCTGAACTCCTTTAACAGACGTCTGGCTATGCTAGAGAGCAACACACTTGACATGAAGGATAGCATTCGTAATATGGAGAATCAGCAGAGTCAGCTCAGCTCCCAGCTCAAGGAGCTCATTGCTATCCATTCCGCTGGAGAGAAGAGCCAGAAGGTTAGTGAGCTGGAGAGGAGCTACACCGACATGGAGGCCCGTCTGAGCAGACTTGAGGGACGACTGGAGATCCTGATTGATGGTTTCACAGCTCTGGCTCAGGAGATGAACAAGATGAAACGTGTAAGGCACACCTCTCGCTCGCCACAGGAGAAGAGGGTTCTGCCTTCACTCGCCATAGTCCCCGTGGACCCAATACACTTGACAGCTCTGCCACATCGAGTCAAAATCATACCGACTGAAACGCCACTTATCAGAAGAGCCACAGTGCTCAAAAGTATACCGACCCCGAATCTCCCCACTATCAAACCCAGCTCTTCTCCTCAGAAAGGGAGAAAACACAAAACGGCGACCCCCACAGAGGCTGCGAAACGTGTTTCAAAGCCTCAGTCAGTCACCAGATCATCCAAAAGCCAATTCTCAATAAGATCAACAGCCAAGCTGAAGACCACCCTGAGTAAACCTAGGACTGCTTCAAAGTCCACATCTCGAGCTACGGGGAAACCCAAAGCAAAAACACCAGAGGGACGGAGGGCTGCTGTGACGGATAAACACATTACACAGCCAAGGCAAACACAGCCGAAGGAAGTTAAAGAAGAGACAACAATCACAAAATTTCAGCTGGAGCCCCCATCTCACAAATCAAAGCCAGCCAAAACTCCTCAGCTGCATAAACAGTCCGACCAGGCCGACAAAAAGGATTCTGCTCTACTTATTCCGAGCAGCGGACGCAAAAAGGTGTTCATATCAGACGCACCTGTTGCAAAGAAGGGACGAGAAGATGCAACATCCTCGCAAGGCAATTCAGAGAAACTGTCCAAAGCAGTCAGCTCAGACAGAAATAAGAAAAAGACAGAGCGCAAATCATCTCATATGACCAGAAATGCAGCTAAGGCCACAGTCACAACCACCAAACCCACTACGGCTATAGCTGCCAAGAAAGCTAAAATGAGGGCAAGGCCTGCAGCTAAAACCACGGCGACTATTGCAAAGAAGAAATCTTACACATCAGTAAAAAGGACATCAACTCCTTCAAAGAAAATGTCTATTAAACGCCAACATAAAAAGAAAGCAAACTCTCATTCTGATACTGTGGATCTTCTGAGGCTCTTGAATGGAGACTATAAACCTAGGAAGCAGAAGAAGACTCAAGATGGCTCTCTTCATGTTGTCTTGGGACGGCTGGCAATCCCTGTCAGAATTATCCCCAATGATTAGGGAATGAATTTTATTTTTTCTCTTTATTTCTAGTCTGTGATACTGTAATATGTATGTACCATGAACAACAATGAAGGGATGCATTTAATTATATTTTAATATGTCTTTTGATTAATTTACTTATCTTTTAAGGTGTCATATGCTTTATTTTCTTAAAATTGAAGGTTGTAAAGGTGGGACTGAAAACAAAGCAGCGTACAAACTGCTGCAAGATGATGATGTGTTCGTTTAATGCAAACCCTGGAAGAAACTTGTCGTATTTTTTTTTCCCTCTGATTCATTACTTTGTTCACATTAATGCTGCACTTTCTTGTCATTCACACCTCCATTTTCTCTGTTACAAACCTGCACCAGCTTCTACTTTGCAAACAGTAATTCTGACAGTTCCTGCACATTATACCTTTAATGTCATGCTAACGTTATGTTGATGCTAATGGATTTTTAAAGTATATTTTCTGACTGAATATTACAAGTAATGTGCAAAACCTGCTAAGAGGAGAAAGCTCATCTTCAGTACCTCTGTTGTACAGTATATAAATGTATTATACTGCTACCTCTATTTTACTGAAAATGTACATGTCCTGCATTCAGAAAAGTGTTTCTTCAGTCTCCATTCAAGGGCTTACAGACTTAAAATGTTATTAAGAAGAATGTCTTGCAGTATGAAATCCAAACTGGAATTTAACGTTTACTTATTATTTTGCTTAAAGAAGTGTTCCCAGATGCCCCCCCCAAAAAAAATACTTGTTTTTCAAATGTAGAATAGCATGATGATGGGATATGTTGCAATAAAGATGGGAGTCTAGCACCCTGCTAATAATTTAATACACAGTCATTCAAATTGAAAGTGTGCAAAGAAAAATGTAAAACTTCTTCTACTATTTTAGTCACTTTTGTGCTTATTGTTGTTAAATTCTCTATAGACAGTCTTGGTCCCTTGGAGATGATGCCTGTTGACACTGGTGACCCATAAAGCCAACAGAGGTTTAAAATGAGTTTATTCGTTGTTATTTTCATCGGTATTTTCCGCAAACATTAACACTGCCCTTTGGAAACCGTCCATTCTCTCGTTACCTTTCATCTAGCACCATCATCAGGACAAAATTATTTTTCTGAGTGGCAAAATTGTAAACTTTTAATGCTCATTAGTGATTGGTACAGAACAGAAACCATTATAAAAAAATTAAACCTCAGCTATACCTAAGCGGTGCATCTAGTTCAATGCTCACTTTCACACACTGAAATTTTTACAGTTCTTTAAGAAAAAATGTCCTTTGGGCACATTAATAAGATTAGACAGTTTCATTGCCCTTTTGGATTAACCATCACTTAAAGTCAAAGGTCCATCGCATCTATTTTTTTTAATTATTGGGTACAGACGTGTCTACAGCAGATTCAATTCAGAATAGTATTTTGTTGAAAATGAGCAGTATGTATAAAAATACAGCGCTAAATATGAAAATGTGAAGACATGGTGTAGCCCAAGTCATGTCGGATCATTTGCATGATGCTTTTATTATCAGTGTTAGATTTAGGGCTGATATTTCTCATGTAATTGATTAAATTTTGGGTCACTGTTGGCATCAAAAAAAAAGACCATGATGATAGCCATTTAAAGGTGCTGTATGTAATAATCAGCAAGTCTAGCAGTCGGGTTTAAAAATACAACCAATCCGCATTTTATTAGTCATCACCCTCTTCCAAAGCATGTAGTTTGGCACAGAAACTCGGAAAAATATTGTGGTGGTCCAAGATGGCTCCCTACACAGAGAAGGACCCACTTCCTGTGTATTAAAAACTCCTTTTAAGGTACAACAAATGCAACAACTTTACTTATATAACAATGTAAATAAAGTTAACATTGTATAGTGCATGAAATTTCAGAATTCAGATTCCCCCAAAATTTGACACACTGTACCTTTTAATGACAATTTGATCTGAAAAAAGAGAGCATTAAACTGATCTAAGACCATTTCCACTACTGCTGCTCATCTGGATTGTTGGCGTTGATAAAAGAATTATTTTATAGAAGATGTAAAACTGTGACGCTGTCACATCCCACCACTTTGTCATTTTTCTTGTTTGACTAATTTTTTCCCTCTCGTGATTGTTATGATATACCAAGTATATTTTGAAGTGTTTTTAGTTTTCTGTTTAACTCAATGTTAAATCTGTATAACATGGACTGAAAGGACTAAGTAAAACCACCTGAGAAAGTACTGTATGTCTAAGGATAGTTTAAATAGGTTTCCCCAAAACACATAGAATCAGAGTCCTCTATTGCTGGCTGTTGGCCTATGGACCTGCCGAGGATACTGTAGGTGAGGTAAGACTCCACAGCTGTCCTCTTGGGAACCCTGCACAGAACTGGGACTGGATTGGCCTGTGCTCTGGTGGCAGTGGCATTGCTTGCTTGGGTTTGTGGTGCACAGCTTTGCTATGTGACGGTGTCAGGATGATTTATCCTCTTCCTCTTTAGCATCTTCTTCCCTTCCTATCATGCCAGCTGTGCTTGTATCTGCTTGTTTGCTCTGATATCAGTTTTGTTTTTGTAAAATTTTTTAGTGTTTTTACAGTAATTCTGCTGATATGATAGAATGCACATGTAGTTTTATTCTCTGTAAATTTGTCTTGCAGTGTAAAACTTTTTCTCAGTTTCATCTTACACTTCCATGAGAGATGGAATCAACATCTTAGACATGTTGAATGTGTTTTGCAGGGGCTGGGCTCTATCCATCTTCACTGCAAGCAGTGTTTAAATCTTTACTTTTTTTTTCTCTTGTTTGTGTGCGAAACAAAATATTAGATTTAAAAGTTGCAGTTTTGAAACTCATGTCAATCCAAAAACCAGCGGTCACTGAGGATATGTGCTTACTGTAAGAGACAACAGGCCAATTCATACTGTGTTCACTCAGCCGAGTCACTCTGTCCTTTGTTTCTACTTGAAGTCCCTAAAGGATGAGTCATCAAATTTATCACTTCTTGCAGACTTCCCACCTTCCAGTCTCATTGTTCTTTGGGTTCAAACTTGCATCCTCCTTGACTGGAAATATTGACTCAAACACAGTGTTTATTTTCATTTCAGATGTGCCCCAGGATACATTGGCAACCCACTGATAGGACAGAGATGCAGTAGCAATGAAGTCAATGGTAAATTCCATGTTTTATTAATAATGATAACTGATATTTTTCCATCTTCTGACATGTCTAGACTGCAAAGATTCCTTCATCGATCTAACAAAAGCCCTTTAACTGAGAGCTGGTTTGTGGTGCAAACACATTCTACTGCTCTGCTGCAGGTAACTGTTATAATTGTCACCAGAGCGGATATGAACGCTGCAGTGGTGGGGTGTGCTATTGCAAGGTACAGGCAACACAGGCACTTTTTGTTTACATCAACTCCGTAGTTGTTTTCAACTTTATCCCACTTATCACAGCTTGGACTAATTTCTTTTATCCCAATGTTTGTCACAGATGAATGCTGAAGGCCCAACTTGTTCCAGCTGTAAGCCTGGAACCTTTCATCTCAGCCAGCAGAACAAAGATGGGTGTCTTTCATGTTTCTGCATGGGCATCACTCAGCAGTGCTCCAGCTCAACCTACTATAGAGACCTGGTAAGGTCTTCTGATAAGTACATAATAAATCAATGCACTGGTTCATACACTGGCTTGAACTGTAAAATGGTGCCATGCTGTAGTCATGATAATATCAGAAGATAAGCTACACCTTTACTTATAAGAGAAAAGATGTAGGCTCTAAACTTGAGGAAATTTAAATTTGCCCATATGACGCCAACCTTAAAGGAGCAGTCAGGATTTTTCTCCGCCACTGGATGTCTCGCCAGAGCTCCGCTCTCAAACCAAAAGAAAGCTGTAGCTTGGTCACATCTCCTGACACTGGCTGTCACCACCTCCTTTTCTGCTTTCCAGTTTTCTTTCAATAATGGCTAACGGCAACAGTATTTGACTGCGCCTTTCTATTACCTTTCGGAGATCTATTGTCTCCTGTCGCAGCCGACGAGTCTCCCATGGTTCCTTTCTGGCCTACAGTGAGTGGACCAGAACAGCCACCCATCAGAAGGGCATCCAAGAATGGGCTCACTGTGGTACAGAGGCCTGTTTCCACCACCAAGGACCTGTTTGCAACAGATGTCGGAAAGGAACCACAGGAGACCCGTGGTGTCATGAACGCCCCTCTCTGAGGGCAAACAGATGCCAAACGCAGGAGCTGTGAGTTGCAACGTTTATTAAAGGAAACACGAAATAACAAAGATGCACACTTACGGAAATAAGCAAGAAACACACGGAGAAAATACAGACGGGGATTCCGTCACAGAGTCCAGGAAACGTGGCATGGACGTCAGGGCTTGACTTCACTAAGACCACTGCGAAGATAAAGTCTACCCAACGGTCTTAAATAATCCACACACAAATGAAAACAGCTGTGGGATCAGGAGTGAGAGGAATTACCAAATTGGAGGCGGCTGTGATAGCCTGTGAGCAGAACTTGACACCCGGAAATGACGCGTGAGCTGTCACAGCGCCTCCATGGCCGGGATACGAAATAATGATACAAGGGAAACTATACAAACACAACCAGTAAAGAAATAACTAGAAACAAGTAAAAAACCAACAAATACAAACTAACATAACACAACCCCCACCAAACATAAATAATACCACAACCCCAAAATAACACTGTAAATAAACAGGACAATAAAGACATGACTACAACAGATACAAATGATACAAATGAACAAGGAAATAAAGCTACCAGCTAAACCGCTCCAGGTACTCGCAGGTGGCTGGCACGGGAGGGCAAGCTAACAGTAATGATGGTGTGAACATAACCTAATAATAAAATAAGCCACATAACCACTGGCACTAAGACATATGTTTCAGTTTCTTTTACAGTTTCATTAGAGCCCATGCTTCTTTTTGCATGATTTACTCATTCCAAACAACACAGTGGCTAGTTAGGTGAAGATGAACACACTGTTAGCCACAGAATGCTGTACCCATAAATTAATAATAAAACAAGTCACACAGCAAGAGGGAGTAACACATACATCAATCGACAGATTCTTTATTGTCATTGTGCAAGCACAAGAAAATTAGTCAGTCCATTGTCCATTAGTCAGTCCATGTGGTATCCTATTTGGACACAGATGAGAGGAGTCTAAATCCACTGCGTCTGTGCACACTGCCATATTAGACTATCTGTCTTATTGTTCATAATAATAATAGCAATGTTCATTTTGTTCCATACTTGTTACTTATTATCATATTAGATACCATGTCATTATATGTTATATCATATCATTATATACGTATTATCAATTTTAATTATCTGAATCATAACTAGGCATAGTATATTATGTTATCATAAATATATTGTATTTGATATTAACCACCTTTCACTACATATAGTTTGCAATATATATTGCACTTATTTTTTTTTTTTAATTTTGTTCGGAATCGACTTGTTTGCACATGCATGTCTGTCTCGGACAATGTATAGAGTTTTTATCTTCGCCATTTCTTTACTATTTGTTTGTACTTTGCTTCTGTGGGATTAATAGTTATCTAATCTAATCTAATAACCTCATACCAGTTTATACCAGAGTTTCAACTTTTTAAAAGCCATGCAAATACCGTATAATATGATTTTTAGATTTTATTTTAAAGCAGTTTAAACTCACATTTTGTTTATCACATTTTATGAATAGTTGCTCTTTACCTCAAATTTGCTCTTGCAGGTGTCATCGGTCTTTTCTCCAGGGAACTTCCAGGGATTTGCCCTGGTGAACCGTCAGCGGACCAATCGTATTTCCACAGGTTTTACTGTGGAGATTTCCACTGAAGGCACTCAGCTGTCCTACAGCAATTTTGACGACGTGGGACAGGAGCCTCACTATTGGCAGCTTCCCGGGGTTTACCAGGGGAACAAGGTCAGTGCCAGAAAGAAAATCCACAAACTAAATCAGTTAGAAAGAGCCAAAGAAAGTCCAAGAACCCCTTATTGTTATATAGCAAATCTTATATGAAATCATAGATTGAAACTTGTAGACCACTCTTTCTTTGTTGCGCTCTACTTGTTTTAGAGCTTTTTCTTCAAACGTCAGCCAATCCCTTTCAAGCAAACTTTTACAGGCTGCTTAACTTCCTTGCTCTCATTGCTACATTTTTGTCCTTTTTAAAATTCTGTGCTCCTTTTGTCTAAAACCAGTTTGTAAATTTGATGGCCGTTTGTTTTTGCCCCTCCCCAACTGTCTATAGAAAGGTTCTAGTTTTGCCCGTATAAAACGAGGAGACCAGGTATGGTAATGTCAGTCAGTGGTTGCCAGGGTATGAACGTTGTTTTTGGATTGTTTCAGATAACTCTGAAGTAGTGTTTCTTATTTTTTGTAAACTTTTTTGTTGTGGCTGAATTTGCCTAGAAGCATGGGATGTTTGCGTTTGTGTATGCATTTTCAAACGAACGTGGAAGTGTCCTTTCCTGTTTGCTACTGATATTGCGGTGCATATTTCACTTGATAAGAGCCTTCTGCTTCACATCATAAAAGCTCTGTAAATGGATTGATCATTAATGGTCCATTAAAGAACTTCATAAATTTTAACGTTGGTGGAATAACACTGTCATAACACTCAAAAATACCATCAGCTCAGTGATGGGGAAAGTGATCAAAGAGCTGACTTTATCCACATCAATAGAGTGACTCCTACATGGAAGAGGAGAAGCTAAGGAGGGATGCTTCTATATGGAACCTAATGGCCTCTGAACATAAAGAAACCCAGAGATCCAAAAGAACTAGCAAGGTATTTGTTCGACCTATAGACTGGATTGTTGTAGTGAAGGCACCACTTAGACATCGAACAAGTGGAATGCACTGTGTTTTGTCATTACAAGCAAACACACTGAAACCTTGTGGACATCTGGGATTAAAGAGCTCTTGGTTCATAAATGTAGCAGCAGGAAGAATCACCTCACTTTGATGAAGCATCACTGAGCATTTTACCACATCACCATCTGTGATGTCTACATGCCTTGCATGTGAAACTGTGGAGAGTTTGTGATTTACAAGAAGTGGTTGCCTAACTTTTTGTGATCCTACAGCCTTAATATAGAGAGTTTTACAATTACTAGGGTGCTACCCTGCATGTTACTAGGTGCTGACACAGCATGTTCACTGTGACGTGTATGTAATACTTGTTTTAGTCATACCACCACAAGAACAGGTATTCCCCGCCCACCCACACAACAGTCTTTGTATCACCAATCCAACAACCATGAGTGTAAAACAATGCACCTGAGGGTGGAGAAGCGGCCACATGACAAGGTGACTTATGGCCTCTTTGGCTTTCCATAGACTAACTCTGTCAAACGCCATTCTTAGGTGTCACCCAGCAATCTTTTCCACGTTTATAAACACTGTTTGACGTTACTTGTCACATGGCAAAAAAAGGAAATGAATTATGACCTGGTAGGCTTTCCATACATTAATCAGTTTTACTGGGGCAGCTGTGGCACAGGTGTAGAGTGTAGTCGACCTCTGATTGGAGGGTCGGTGGTTCAATTCCTGCTCTCTCTGCAGTCTGCATGTCAAAAAAGTGTCCTTGAGCCAGACACTTACCCCTGAGTTGCTCCTGGTGGGTCGCCATCAGTGTGTGAATGTGTGTGTGAATGGGTAGACAGTGACTCTGTAACGCGCTTTGATCATCCAGGGATGAGAAAAAGCGCTATATAAGTTGAACTATGGCCTGCTTGGCTTTCCATACCATGATCAGTTTTACTCACATTGACAGTGACACTGAGTTATACCTCTGTCGGCCATGAGGGTGGTATGCAGATGGAACAGTTGTGCATGAGCATAACAGATGCCTGGAGAAGTGTTTCTCACTTGGGTGCAGGACATTGTGTACCTGTACATGGATCTCTGATAGCATTGGGTGCTTTTCCACATTCAGGTGCATTGCTTCACAGTTGTCTTCTGTTGTGCAAGTGGGCAGTGAATGCCTGCTGTTGTTGATAAATGGCCAAAAAAATGGCATAGTTAGCCTTCTTAGCGTGGTAGACATTGCTCCCAAGGTTACATATCCTCTGTGTTTCTGGTACTCCACTTTCCCCACCTAGGATGATGTCAGACAGCTGGATGATGAGGTCTGGGCCCTCATGTTTAATTTCTCCAATGGACGAGCTGGTTCTCCTCCATTTTTTCCCTACTCTAGATCCTCCTCCGTTCCCCCTTTCCCTCCTTCTTCTCTTTCTTTTTCTCGGGTCCAAACCTCGTCTTCTCCTTCCTCCTATTCCCGCTGGTCTTCTTATAACCCGAGCCCCCCTTCTCCTCCGTCTGGTATCACTTCAGTTAGACCAACCTGGCCCCAGCCATACTCCCCAGGCCACGCTCCCCATCTGCAGGTACACGCTATTGTAAGATGGCTTATGCAAACTTTATTTAGCAATGAAATACTGTAACAGCATGCATATGTCTTTGGGATCTGGACGAACAGAGCAAGAACACCGTGGGCAAAACTGCTACCGGTTCCGGGGGAGCTAGAAAGGTAGACGGTGACATTATTGAGTGACTTTGTGCTCCAGCTGTTTCTAATCTTAATGCTTGTCCAAGGCATTTGATGTTTATGTCAAGGTCTCATAACCCTTAACAAATAACAGGCTTTTTTCAGGGTACACTTATTTTATCATTATTAAGGCATCCACATATTACATTAACTCATTTGTTGATGGTTGCGTAAACAGCTCCCACTCGCTGCTATCACAGACTTGACTGTAACATTAACATTTGTTTTAGCAGTGGCCTGTCATTACGCTGCTGTCTTTATTAAAACGGCCTCTAACTGTTCCACATCTAAAGCTGTCGTTTGTACATTATTGGCAGTTGTTGCTGCTTTAGTTGTCAGATTAAGCACAAAGCAAGTGCTACACTGTCTTATTTAAAAGCAAATGCTTGTAAGAGTTCACTTAGATGTCACGCTTTTATGCCGCGTGTCTCATCAGGCTTTTTCACTCTCACGCTTGTCGGCTTGTGCCACTCATCCGCCTGCTTATCATCTAGTCTTGCTATCTCTATCTTTGCCTTATTTCTCTTGTGCCTCTTCTTCCTCCTTTGCCTCTCAGTACTCTTTGGTCTACAAAGGTTTCAGCTTGCACCCGGATGAAATGCTCTTCTGGCAGCTTCCAGAGCAGTTTACAGGGGATAAGGTAATTGTGAGAATATCGGGGTGAGCCCAACTCACACCCAGTCACCCGTGTTTTTGAAGGTCATGAAAATATTTCAGGTTTTAATGTCCTTTGCCTCCTCTCATTTCACCCATTTCCTCTAAACGATTTTGAAAATGAGGATATGTTGCAATGTAATATACTGGACAATGTAACTGTCCAGTTTTATTCATTTAATGGCTAAAATTTATACTCAGTCACAATCTGATTTCCATTTTGCCCATTTCAGTGTCTGTACTTAGACTTTTATTTCAAAAATACACGGGCAAGCATCTTTTTTTTGTTAAAGTAATGCAATGACATAGAGATATAGCGACATCCTGGCTTTGGTTGACTAGTCTGGATGAGATTCTGCAGCCTGATTCAGCAGTTTAATTTCACATCTTTGTTTCATTATAATAACTGCACCACAGTGTAACTTGAAAAAAATCAAATCTTTGTTTTAGGTGGGTTCTTATGGTGGCAAACTGAAATACACCATCTCCTACGTGGCGGGTTCAAGAGGAACACTACTTGAAGATACTGATGTCCAGATTATTGTGAATATTCCCTTGGTTTTTTTTCTCTTTTTTTCCTACTATTCGTTCCCTGTGTGCATTTACAGGATTTTTTCTTCTTGTAGGGTAATGACATCACGTTGGTCGCTCGTCAGCCCTGGCAGAGGAGGCAGCAGGGCAGCAGAGAGACAACGCAGTTTGAGATTGTCTTCAGAGAGGTGAGTTCATCATAATAGAATCTCATGCATGAAAGAAGAAATGCAAAGTGTATCTCAGACAAATGCATTGTACTGGAAATTCAAATTTTAGGCTGTCATATGTGAATTTATAGTAGGTAAGTGTTTAATAAGATACAATATCTGTCGGTAATTTTTTCCTTGTAACTGCTATGTATACATTTACCACATTGCTATTTTACAATGTTCATATTGTAGCAGCTGTCTATACCATGCATAACGACAGTTGGGAATGGTAAATGGGTTTACAGTGCATCCGGAAAGTATTCACAGCGCTTCACTTTTTCCACATTTTCTTATGTTACAGCCTTATTCCAAAATGGATTAAATTCATTTTTTCCCTCAAAATTCTACACACAATACCCCATAATAACAACATGAAAATCTTTTTTTTTTTTTGAGATTTTTGCAAATTTATTAAAAATAAAAAACTAAGAAATCGCATGTACATAAGTATTCACAGCCTTTGCCATGAAGTTCAATATTGAGCTCAGGTGCATCCGGTTTCCACTGATCATCCTTGAGATGTTTCTACAGCTTAACTGGAGTCCACCTGTGGTAAATTCAGTTGATTGGACATGATTTGGAAAGGCACGCACCTGTCTATATAAGGTCCCACAGTTGACAGTGCATGTCAGAGCACAAACCAAGCATGAAGTCAAAGGAATTGTCTGTAGACCTCCGAGACTGGATTGTCTCGAGGCACAAATGTGGGGAAGGGTACAGAAAAATTTCTGCTGCTTTGAAGGTCCCAAAGGAGCACAGTGGCCTCCATCATCTGTAAATGGAAAAAGTTCAGAACCACCAAGACTCTTCCTAGAGCTGGCCGGCTGTCTAAACTGAGTGATTGGGGGAGAAGGGCCTTAGTCAGGGAGGTGACCAAGAACCCGATGGTCACTCTGTCAGAGTTCCAGTGTTGCTCTGTGAAGAGAGGAGAACCTTCCAGAAGGACAACCATTTCTGCAGCAATCCACCAGTCAGGCCTGTATGGTAGACTGGCCAGATGGAAGCCACGCCTTTTGTGAAAGACACATGGCAGCCCACCTGGAGTTTGTCAAAAGGCACCTGAAGAACTCTCAGACCATGAGAAACAAAATTCTCTGGTCTGCTGAGACAAAGATTGAACTTATTTGGCGTGAATGCCAAATAAGGCATCATGTTTGGAGGAAACCAGGCACCGTTCATAACCATGCCAATGTTGGTAGCAGCATCATGCTGTGGGGATGTTTTTCAGCGGCAGGAACTGGGAGACTAGTTAGGATAGAGGAAAAGATGAATGCAGCAATGTACAGAGACATCCTGGATGAAAACCTGCTCCAGAGCGCTCTTGACTTCAGACTGGGGCGGCAGTTCATCTTTCAGCAGGACAACAACCCTAAGCACACAGCCAAGATATCAAAGGCGTGGCTTCAGGACAACTCTGTGAATGTCCTTGAGTGGCCCAGCTAGAGCCCAGACTTGAATCCAATTGAACATCTCTGGAGAGATCTGGAAAAAGCTGTGTACCGATACTTCTCATCCAACCTGATGGAGCTTGAGAGGTGCTGCAAAGAGGAATGGGTGAAACTGCCCAAAGATAGGTGTGCCAAGCTTGTGGCATCATACTGAAAAAGACTGGAGGCTGTAATTGCTGCCAAAGGTGCATCAACAAAGTACTGAGCAAAGGCTGTGAATACTTACGGTATGTACATGTGATTACTTATTTTTTTTTATTTTTAATAAATTTTCAAAAAATTTAAAAAAAACTTTTTTTACGTTGTCATTATGGGGTGTTGTGTGTAGACTTTTGAGGAAAAAGGCTGTAACATAACAAAATGTGGAAAAAGTGAAGCACTGTGAATACTTTCCGGATGCACCGTCGGATTAAAGATCAAGACACATGCAAGCATTGCTACTCCTTTTGACTGAGCTTCACCTCATTTTTTTTTCTTATAGCAAGCACATATTTTGCTTTAGTTTTTCACAAATTTGTGACTGTTGTGGTCATAGATTATACAAATATGGTCACCACTTTCTTGTAGAAAAGGGAAGCCCTACTTCCTGGATTAAGGGTGCTGCTATCTTGCACTTTTGCAGCCAAAGTGTGAGCAGTAGCAACTCAGACGGCCACCCATTACAGTAATTGTAGCAGCTCATGGGCAGGTCCCTCAGACACGACCAGTAACAACCGCCCTCAATCCTGACTACACTTCAGTTTTTACAGCATCAAATACCTAATTAAAACTGAACGGATTAGAAAAAATAATACTTGAATATACTGTATATAAGAATGGTAAAGATTACCAACAATGACAAAAAAATGTATTTTGGAAAGATTTATTCAAGCAGTATATTTAGTTTTTATTAGTTTGACAAAATGCTGCACACAGTAATGGGGTGGGGGGATGAGGGAGGATGGGTTTATTGTTGTACTGCAGCCAGCCACCAGAGGGCAGTCAAGATACATGGGTGTCACTTTGTACTTCTCACACTATTTTTGTACAGCCTGATTGTGGCACACTGTTATTTTTTTCAAGGAAAACTGGCAAAGACCTGATGGCATGCCCGCTACCCGAGAGCACCTGATGATGGTTCTGGCTGATCTGGATGATATCCTGATCCGAGCATCCTATTCCACTGAGATGCGCTCCTCCAGCATCTCTGATGTCAGCATGGAAATTGCCGTACCCAACTACAGTGGCCTGGCTCAGGCCTTGGAGGTGGAACAGTGCCGCTGCCCACCTGGATACCAGGGACTCTCCTGCCAGGTCACTATTCTTTTAATTTCTCTGAATTGTTTAAAATTTTTGCTCTCAGTTTAATATATACAGTCCGATATGCATCATTTAATGTCACTTTTAGGACTGTGCGCCTGGGTACACTCGCACTGGAGGAGGCTTATACCTGGGTCACTGTGAGCTCTGCGAGTGCAACGGCCACTCAGACTCCTGCCATCCTGAGACTGGCATCTGCACGGTACGAGACACCCGATCACATGTCAAGCTTGAAGCTGCCTGACAAGATGGACAGATGTCTAAACATGATATGTGTCTCCCTCCAGAGTTGCCTTCACAACACACAGGGTGAACTCTGCGAGCAGTGTGCCCCTGGCTTCTTTGGTGACCCCACTGTCGGGACTCCAGAGGACTGCCAGCCATGCGCCTGCCCTCACACTGACCCAGAGAACCAGTCAGTATTGGCACAGATACCAAGACCTCACATACCACCCCCATTTATAGTTCAGTTTAACTCTGTTAGTGATGCACCAAAAGCATTTTTAAACTGAGCACTTCAGTTTGAGTGCTCATTGATAGAGATTATAAACACCAGTCCTTGATTAAATGTTTTTTTCCATTCTGTATATATTCTAAATTTTACTCATCATTTTCTGTAAAGTATTTCCACTCTTCTAGTTACTTAGCTATTTTATATGTACATACACATACTGTACTTATATGTACACAGTACCCCTCATCACTCTGTGCATTATGTGGTATCAGTGTGCAGTATTACCACAGATTTGAGTACCAGTATCAATACCAGTGCATTCCTATTTGATATTGAGCACTTTTGTTTGAATTTCTTTACAGTTTCCCATTAGTTCCATTAACTGTTCTTCCATCTTTCGTTTTCTGATCAAATGGCGTGATTTTTTTTCTCAATTTACCAATTCAGGTTTTTGTATTTTTGTAAGAATAACATAGTATATGCAATATATTAAGACACTAAAGACGTTTCTCAGTAAAAAGACAAAAATTGAGATAGTTGCCTTCACAGCAAGTCCTAGTTTGCAAATACTATTTTAAAAAGATGTTTCATATTTCTTTTCTTTGAAAAACTATAAAATGACATGCACATTAAATAATCCACTGATTTGGGTGATGGATCTCAACAAAAAAGATGATCAAAAAAGTCAAAAAGAAGATTGGCCCACGGAGAAGTCGCCATACAATAATAGCTTTCCTTGAGAGTAACGTTTCGGGCTAGCCACCTCTCCTCACACTCCTGTCGAAACAAAATAGAACATTCACCCTCCTAAGTGCCCACAATACCATTGTAAATTATCACATGATTTAAATCATTGCAATCAAATATTTACAAATTGAAAATGTTAAATGATAGTCAAAAGAAGGATATAAAGAGGTATTCAAGCAATATCCGTAATATGATAATATCTCCTTATAAAAAAATCATCTTTAAGTTGAAATATCAAAAAACAAATAATCCACAATATTTAAAGAAGTCATAATTCAAAAATAAATGATCAATATCAACAAATATCTTTTTTGACATTTCTTTTCTTTGCCATAATAGTCCTCGCCTTAAATAATTTCTAGCCTTTAACTTTAAATATCTTGAGCCATTTAAAATCGGTGTATTTTTTTCTGTACGTCCATCAGCACTAGATTGCTTGTTATGTGACTTTCATCAGAACTGTTAGAATTAAATCTTTTGTTCTTTGTTCTCTTCTTTACATTTTTGCTTCTGTGTATCATATGTAACAGATTTTCTCCTACCTGTGAGAGCCTTGGAATTGGAGGGTACCAGTGTACCGCCTGTCAGCCCGGCTATATTGGCCAATACTGTGAACGGTGAGTTTCAATACCTGGGGTCAAAGATTCAAAGCAATGGAAAATGCACAAGAAAGGCAAAGAAGAGAGTGCAGGCAGGGTGGAGTGATTGGAGACAGGTGTCAGGGGTGATTTGTGACAGAAGGATAGCAGCTAGAGTGAAAGGAAAGATTTAGAAGATGATAGTGAGACCTCCTGTGATGTATGGTTTGGAGACGGTGGCACTGACAAAAAGACAGGAGGTGGAGCTGGAGGTGGCATAGTTGATGATGCTAAGATTCTCAATGGGAATGACTAGGAGGGACAGGATTAGAAATGAGCATAACGGAGGGACAGCTCAGGTTGAGCAGTTTGGAGACAAAGTAAGAGAGGCAAGACTGAGATGATCTGGGCATGTGCAGAGGAGGGATAGTGGATATAATGGACAGAGGATGTTGAAGATTGAGACGAGGAAGACCACAGAGGAGATTTATGGATGTAGAGAGGAGGACGTGGAGAGGATTGGTGTTACAGAAGAGGATGCAAGGGATAGGGTGAGATGGAGGCGGATGATCCACTATTACAACACTTAAAGGGAGCAGCTGAAAGAAGCTGAAGATTGTGAATGGTGAGATAACCCACCACTTTAATGTAAACACACCCCAGAACTTCCATCCATCCATCCATCCATCTTCTTCTGCTTAATCCTTTTCGGGTTGCGGGGGGGGGGGCGGGGCTGGAGCCTATCCCAGCATCTTTGGGTGAGAGGCAGGGTACACCCTGGACAGATCGCCAGTCCATCGCAGGGCCAACACAGAGAGACAGACAACCATTCACTCTCACAGTCATACCTAAGGACAATTTAGAATCCCCAGTTTGATGCCAGTTAACCAAACTTGCATGTTTTTGGCGCGTGGGAGGGAACTGGAGAAATCCCGGAGTAAACCAACGCAGACACGGGGAGAACATGCAAACTCCATACAGATCACTGTTGGTCGGGGGCTGGGATAAAACCCAGGATCCCCCGGCCAAGGGTGAGTTGCTGTGCTGCCGCAGTGCTAACCACTCCGCCACCACACTGCCCCCTCCAAGAACTTATTTTGATAAATAACCCGCTGAACTGGATAGATTTTTCCTTGAATTATGTGGTTAACATTGGCACCTCACACCTATAAGGTTCTAAAATTGAAGCATGTGGCCAACTTAGAATTTTTTTTTTCCCTGGGATTTGTCCCGATGCTCCAGTTTTCTCCCACAGTCCAACAAAATACTCATAAGGTGATTCTTAAATTGCTTGTTGGTATTTAGCCAGTATACTACAGTCTGGTGAGCTGAATGGGGAATATCCACCCTCCTACTCTATGACAGCTGTGATCGGCCCCAGCCCTTTTACAAAAACTGTTAGACAGACACACAGACAGACAGACAGATGTGTTTGCATGGTCTGAGTTGAACTCTTTCATATATATTTGTTTGTGCTTTCATCAGTTGTGCTCCTGGATATGCTGGCAACCCTCAGGAGAGAGTGAAGTGTCATCCAAGAGATGGTAAGATTGCAGAAATGTGACTTAACATTTCTTTAATAATTTATTTACAGTATTTTCAGTGACTAGTGAGGAACTTGACAGCAAATTCCTCACATCTTTTTTGTGACTTTTGCATTTTGTAGTTGCAGCCTCACTTGTGGTTAAAGTTTATCCAGAGAGGGTCTTGGCATCACCCGGCAGTGCTGTCACCCTGCGCTGTCAGGTGTCTGGATCTCCTCCTCACTATTTCTACTGGTCCAGAGAAGATGGGCGGCCCATCCCCAGTGGTGCTGACAGACATAGACAAGGTATGATTTAAATAAACTTTTTCTATTTGGTTTGAAAAGGAGAAGTATCTGTTTTGGATGTATTCATTGTTAGCAGTTAGCTTATTAGACAATGGTGTGTATGTGTTTGAAACATTTTTTGTCTGTGCAGGAGCAGAGTTGTACTTTGCTAGTGTCCAGCCGAGTGATGCTGGTGTCTACGTGTGTACCTGCCGAGACCAGCGCAGCGTTAACAGAAGCCACGCCGAAATTGTTGTCACAAGTGTGTATGGGTTTCACTCTCATATTAACATATGTAGGTAATTGTTAGGTGTGAATTTGCTGAAGCATGAATAACTTTGTTAGTATTGAAAGTTATGAAACTGCTGGAGCTGGTGAAATGGTGTTGTTTGGTTATAGAATTAAGCTTGACTTCATTTATCACAGTTGACCGTGTAACCTCTGCATTGCTCCAGGTGCTCCATCTAAACCCATTGAGGTAACAATTGAAGAGCCCAAAGCCCAGACAGTCAGGGTTGGATCTACCGTCAGCTTTATCTGCACTGCGAAAAGCAAGGTAATAGTTCATTTTTTATACATTTTTTAAAACATTTTGATTTGATTTTTGGCATGATAGCAGGTACTCATTGGCAAAGGCTTCCGGTGATCTCTGCTACATTGACAGTCTGCTTAGTTGTACTTTACTTTTTGTCGTTTATGTGCATTCATCTTCTCTTTTTTGTAGTCACCAGCCTATACCCTGGTGTGGACACGCATGGGCAATGGGAAACTTCCCAACCGGGCCATGGACTTCAATGGCATCCTAACTATTCAGAACGTCCAGCCTGAGGATGCGGGTGTCTACATTTGCACAGGTTCTAACATGTTTGCCATGGATGAGGGCAGTGCCATCCTCTACGTGCCAGGTTCGTGATCCCGGCAAAAGCATTCCATTAACCATCACCTGCCCCCCTCCCCACCCACCCATAACAGCTCTGCCTACTGTAGTTTCTGTCGCTGATTTTGAGCCAACTGTGCTTTAGCTTGCAGTAATGCATGCTTCTCTGTTTGGCTGCCTTTCTCGTTATGTGACGTAAACTTCTAGCTGTGGGTTAACAGCATCAAAAGCTTCCACTTCTAACTCTCAGCGCTTTTGCATTCTATATTTTGATAGAGCATATACAGTGTGCCATATCTTGCTGCTAATTAGGCTCTTTTTTACAGTTTTTTAATGCTCTTGTACATATCTGATTAATGATGTTTCTTGGACTTTATATGAAAAAAATACAGCTTGTGGGTTCAATCATAACTAAAACACTACAACACAAATCTACAGACAAAAAACAGGGATCAAAGATGAAATTTTAGATCTAAACTAATCCTCTTATGAATCAATCATGTATGGGTGATGCTTTCTGGCAAAGGCTCTTCCAATGCAACTTTTTTTTCTTTTTTTCACACAAGTCGAATTAATCGGTGGTGGTTTTCATTGCTGATCACTAATAGGTCTTGTTACTGGTGCTGCAAAGCATTTTAGCAGCAGGGTTGTGGATTCTGGTGTTGGTCTCCCTCTTTGCCTGAGCTGCAGAGCTTAATAATTGGGGGGGGGGGGGGATTTCAAGATGGCTGCTTAGAGACTCTACGGCCGTCATTCAAGGAAGACTTCACAATATCAGGAAGAATAGCAAGAGGACACACAAGCCCCCAATTTTTATTCCTGAAACTACTGTACTAGCTGCTGTGATACACCCACTATAATGGTGCTATCAGCTAGGCAAACCTGTGGATAATTCATAGTGTAATAATACTTTTTCATTATGATACTGCAGGTAAAACTAAAGTCTGTATCACTTTTTACTCACTTTTTGTTCGGATACAGCTGGTAAAATATTTACAACCTGACTTGAATTGCAGAAGAATTATTGTTAATCCTAATTTTGTCAATAATCAGCTACTGTTGTATATTATGTATTTTTAAATCTCACTCTGTTGTTTATTTTTAAATGTCTGAAATATGTTATCCTAAAATTCTTCAATATTTTAATGAAAAATGCTTATACTAGAACTGTTAGTTTTTAAAATTTTGTATGGAATTGGTCAGTTCCTATTCATGATGTCTGTTTACATCCAGAATTCACCATTTCAAGTATTTTGTAAGAAGATATTTTTATATACTGTATCTCAAAGAGTAATCAAAGGTCATGTTTTAAACATTTTATTCATTGGTGTATTTCTATACCATGACTGAATTTTTACATATTCAAATCCTCTGATTGCAAATGGATACAAAGGTGCTTCTGTAAAGGAACTGTGTTCCTTCTTGCTCATTTCCATGTAATGTTCACGTCATATTGTAATGTATTTATCGCAACTGTGAAAATATTTTTGTGGAAAAAAAGAGAAAATTGATTAAAATAATGACAAGACCAAAGTGATCTGTAAATTTATGGATGGGCTTATTTGTGTACTGTACAATGTGTTTTTCATACTGGACATCCACAAGCTGTATGATGTTTCTTTTTTTTTTTACTTGATTTGAATGTTTTAAACAGCTTCTCGCTACTAACCTACCTGCATGTTTCACATGTGACGTCCCTGCACATCATCTTGTGTTGTTGCACAGCTCACATGTTCATGCTCGACTTAAGGTGTTATTTTCTTGACTGTTAGGCATGTTTATGCAGTTTTTTATTTACGGAAATTATGTTGCATTAAGTTTCACTTAAATGCACATTGTACCCTAATTTCTTAAATAATGAATGAATCTCTGCAAGGTAAGTTTGACTATTAAATGTGGGAGACTGAATTTGGTGGCACCACATGTGACAAATTGAAGCACAAAGTGTTGATGTGAGAAAAAAGATGTCCAGGTTGTAGCAGATGAATTCACATTTTTAAGCATGTCAGGCTTTGTGTGTGTGATAATCTTTGGAGCCAGCTGAACCAAAACCACGGAGGCCACATGCTGGGACGGATGCAAGTCTCACGAGGAAGACAGTAAACGATATACTGGTGTTACTTCGGAGAACTGACCTGTCAGTTTACCTGTCGCCCTCCTCCCCTCCCTTCCTCCCCCCCCATATCCAGAGGCCTCACAGACTCAGATGTTTTACACAGCCTATGAAATGTTTGAAGGACACAGAAAGCGTAAGTCCGCATGGGAATAACTTCCTCTCTGTCGGGCTCCCTGGACGGACCCGCCTCTCCCCTCTCTGTTATCATGCATGCCGTCATTTTTCAACAGCATGGACACACTGGGGAGCTGGTAACGCCTGTGTACAATCAAACAAGCACTACACAAAAGCCTGGAGTTTCTGTGCCAACAGTTGAATTTGGACCTGAAGATGTGCTTTTGTGTGGAAGTTGAAGCTTGTTAAGATTATACATGAGTAGTACCTGTTCCAACGTGGCTCTTTGGGTTCATTCTACAGGGCACCTCCTCTTGAATGTAGAGTCTACCTTCCATTGTTATCATTATGTAGTAACTGTAGTGCTTAGAGTATATTGTCTGCTAAACATGACAGGCAACGAACAATGAATCTAACTCAAACAAAATTAAACACAATTTTTATGATGTGACTATTGTTAGTTGTGACACCATCTCCACATTCACAGACAGGAGATGTCACTTCATCTCTGTATTCTTTCTTCCTTCCTGAACTTTCCTCCACCCTTTCAGGAATCTTGCTGTACTGAGTTATAACTGTCATCTGGGCTTCAAACATCATACTGTGGCTAATACATCCCATCATGACCTCTTATATCATAGTTAGATGTGCAGAGCAGACCAGTGTCCACACTTCCATCTCTGACAGGCAGTGCTGTAAATATGATATAGCTGTAATATCTCACGTTAAAGGAGGTTTGGGTTTCATTTCTCTGGACTCTCACATACCTACAGTGCTGTGAAAAAAGTATTTGCCTCCTTCCTGAGTTCTTATATTTTTTCATATTTGTCACACTTAAAATGTTTCAGGTCATCAAACAGATTTAACTGGAGTAAATTCAAAATGCAGTTTTTAAATGATGATTTCATTTATTAAGAGAAAAAAAAGCAATCCAAACCTACCTGGCCTGATGTGAAAAAGTATTTGCCCCCAAACCTAATAACTGGTTGTGCCACCCTGGGTGGCAACAACTGCAATCAAGCATTTGCGAAAACTGGCAGTGAGTCTTTTACAGTGCTGTGGAGGAATGTTGGCCTATTTTTCTTTGCAGAATTGTTTTAATTCAGCCACATTGGAGGGCTTGAGCTTGAGGTCACGAACTGATAGCTGGACATTCTCCTTCAGGATTTTATGATGGTAGAGAGCAGAATTCATGGTTCCATCAATTATGGCAAGTCGCCCAGGTCCTGAAGCAAAATATAAAGAAATGAGCAGTGGCTCAAGACTTTTTAATCCCCCACCAGCCAAAGCCCAAAGGGGTGGAAGAGCACTTTGGGCGAAGACCAAAGGGGGATTATGTTATGGGTCATTCCGTCCGTCTGTCCCACTTTTGTGAACTCAACTCCTACAGTTTTGGTCCGATTGTTTTGAAACTTGGTACCATGGTCTGATATATACTGAGGATGTGCACATTGCATTTCGGTTTTGATCGGATGATTTTGGGGGGAATTGTAGCCCCTGACCTATGACCTCCTGTTTCACCTCACTTCACGTAGACAATAACTGTCTTGTGAAATCAACTCCTCCTACAGTTTTGTTCCGATTATTTTGAAACTCGGTACCATGGTTTGATATACTCCGATGATGCGCATATTGTAATTTCACTCTCATCGGGTGACCTTAAGGTCAAAGGTCAGAGGTCAGATTTTTTCCCTAAATCTTGTAAACACAATACAGTGGTGTGAAAAAGTGTTTGCCCCCTTCCTGATTTTTCATTTTTTTGTATGTTTGTCACACTTAAATATTTCAGATCATCAAACAAATTTAAATATTAGACAAAGATAACACAAGTAAACACAAAATGCAGTTTTTAATTGAAGGTGTTAATTATTAAGGGTAAAAACAATCCAAACCTACATGGCCCTGTGTGAAATAGTGATCCCCCCACCCCCACCCCGTTAAAACATAAATTAACTGGTTTATCACATCTTTGGAAAGCTGAGTTCAATTTCTCTAGCCACACCCAGGCCTGATTACTGCCACCCCTGTTCTCAATCAAGAAATCACTTAAATAGGACCTGCCTGACAAAGTAAAGTAGACCAAAAGATCCTCAAGAGCTAGACATCATGCTGCGATCCATAGAAATTCAGGAACGAATGAGAAACAAAGTAATTGAGATCAATCACTCTGGAAAAGGTTATGAAGTCATTTCTAAAGCTTTGGGACACCAGTGAACCACAGTGAGAGCCATTATCCACAAATAGCGAAAACATGGAACAGTGGTGAACCTTCCCAGGAGTGGCCGGCCAACCAAAATTACCCCAAGACCACAGTGACGACTCATCCAAGAGGTCACAAAAGAGCCCACAACAACATCCAAAGAACTGCAGGCCTCACTTGCCTCAGTTAAGGTCAGTGTTCCTGACTCCACCATAAGAAAGAGACTGGGCAAAAATGGCCTGCATGGCAGAGTTCCAACCACTGCTGAACAAAAAGAACATAAAGGCTCATCTCAGTTTTGCCAGAAAACATCTTGATGATCCCCAAGACTTTTGGGAAAATACTCTGTGGACTGACGAGACAAAAGTTGAACTTTTCGGAAGGTGTGTGTCCCATTACATCCAGCGTAAAAGTAACACAGCACTTAAGAAAAGGAACATCATACCAACAGTAAAATGTGGTGGTGGTAATCTGATGGTCTGGGGCTGTTTTGCTGCTTCAGGACCTGGAAGATTTGCTGTGGTAAATGGAACCATGAATCCTGCGGTCTACCAAAAAATCCTGAAGGAGAATGTCCAGCCATCTGTTTGTGACCTCAAGCTGAAGCGCCCTTGGGTTCTGCAGCAGGACAATGATCCAAAACACACCAGCAAGTCCACCTCTGAATGGCTTATGAAAAACAACATGAACACTTTGGAGCAGCCTAGTCAAAGTCCTGACCTGAATTCAATTGAGATGCTGTGGCATGTCCTTAAAAAGGGGGTTGATGCTCAAAAACCCTCCAATGTGGCTGAATTACAACAATCCTGCAAAGATGAGTGGGCCAAAATTCCACCACAGCGCTGTAAAAGACTCATTGCTAGTTATCGCAAATGCTTGATTACAGTTGTTGCTGCTAAGGGTGGCCCAACCAGATTTTTTTTTCCCCTCTTAATAATAAACACCTTTTTTTTTCCACAATATCTTTATTGAACCTTTTTTTTTTAAACAAACATGATACAAACAATCAAGCACTAACACTAAAGTACTACAAAAAAAAAAAATGCTCTAAAAAACACCAACAACCACCAACAAAATCAAATCTTCAACAATGCTCCTCTGTTTAGTCTAGACAATCCAACACATAAGTATACATATTATGTTCACCAGTTTGGAATTTACACGGTCCACACATATCATTCACCTTCTTCTTCAAGAGTTATGTTTAAATTTTTTACATAATCAATAAAAGGTCTCCATATATTCTCAAACACAATTTCCTTTGATTTCAGTATATATGTTATTCTTTCTAATGGAAGGTTTGTTAACATCTGTCTTAACCACTGAGTCACATCTGGTCTATGAGTCTTTTTCCATAATAGTGCAATACATTTTTTGGCATTAAGCAAACTGAGGTCTATGAATGTTCTTTCACTTTTATTAAAATTATGCTTTTCTGGGTACAGACCCAACAAAAACAGTTTAGGATTCAATAAGATTTGTTTTGAGATTATTTTTTCAATTGTTACCCTCACCTCTTCCCAAAACATTCTTATTAATCTACATTCCCATACACAATGAAATAGAGTTCCTTTACTTTCCATACATTTTGTGCACGTATCTGGTATATTTTTGTTATATCTATTTAACTCCTCCGGTGTAACATACATCCGCATTAACCATTTGAAATGTATCAATTTAAGGCGTACATTTATTGATTTGGTTTGAGCTTCTGTACAAGCCAATTCCCATTGTTCCTCTGAAATTTCAGTTTGCAGATCTTCTTTCCAGTAGTTTAATCTTTTCAGTGAATTTTCACTTGAAAATAGTGTCAATGAGTTATAAAACTCTGAAATGATACCTTTTCTTTTACTATCTTTCATCAACATTTTTTCCAAGGATGAATAGATAGGTCGAGTGAGAGCTTTATTTTGATTTGATCGAATAAAGTTTCTAAGTTGAAGATATTTAAAAAAATGTGTTCTATTGAGATTAAATTTGATCCTCAACTCTTCAAAAGACATTATGTTTTCTGCACATGGCAAATATAAATCCTGAATCTTTTGAATCCCTTTTAAATTCCATACTTTAAATACAGCATCCGCTCTCCCTGGTTTAAAATATTGATTACCCCATATTGGACTAAATTGTGACAATAACTGTGGTTCTTTTAAATAGATTTTAGCTTCACACCATATTTTGATCATATGCTTTACAAATGGATTTTTAACTTGTTTTTGTAATTTTTTTGCCGAATCTGAGTATATGAATATGGGAAGAGGTAAAGGCAAATTGTATGATTCCATTTCAGTCCAGTGAGGGAGATCATTTGATGAAAAATAATATGTCATAGACCTCAGTTGTGCCGACCAATAATACAACATAAAATTTGGACATTTCAGACCTCCACGATCAAATGGTAAATATAATAAAGACAGACGTAATCTAGCCCTCCTGTTGTTCCATATAAATTCCACTAACTTTTTTTTAATTCTTGTGAATAAATCTAAAGGTGGTGGTAAGGGAATGTATTGAAATAAATAAAGTATTTTAGGTAAGATATTACTTTTAAGTATATTAATTCTCCCGATCATCGACATTGGTAGTGACATCCATCTCTGAAGTAACTCATCAATATCTGTCATTAAGGCTTCATAATTGACACTGGCGACTGATTCTAGCTTAGGCACAATTTGGATTCCTAAATATTTGAACTGATTTACAACATTGAATTGATTTACCTCAGGGGCTGGGTAATTTCTCTGGGTCTCATTTAGCATTAATATTGAAGATTTAGTTTTATTTATTTTATATCCTGATATTTCCCCGAAATTCTTTATTAAATTCAACAAGGTCGGAATTGATTTTTTAAGATTCGACATAAACAAAATTATGTCATCGGCATACAGGGAGATTTTATGTTCTGTTGGTCCAAAATAATAAACACCTTTAATTAAAAACTGCATTTTGTGTTTACTTGTGTTATCTTTGTCTAATATTTAAATTTGTTTGATGATCTGAAACATTTAAGTGTGACAAACATGCAAAAAAATGAGGAACCAGGAAGGTGGCAAACACTTTTTCACACCATTGTAACTACTGAAAGAAATGATGTAGGCTTTTCAAATTGATACAGTAGTTGTATCTAATACACATCTTGGTTGATTTACACCCTCACCTAACTATGGGTTTGGGGTCAGATTTCAAAGTTAACATTGCAGTTGCACTGTGGTAAATGTTAAATGCTACATTTACTATTACTATAAAATGAGTAAAGCTAGGGCCACCAAACCTGGTATACAGACTCACCTTGGGATCCTGACTTCTGACTATGGGTTTGGGGTCAAAAGGTCAAGGTTAACATTCCCTATGCCTTATTACTGTACAACACACAAAGTTAGGGCCACCAAACCTGGTACACAAGTTCACCTTGGAATCCTGACCTCTGACTATGGGTTTGGGATCAATAGGTCAAAGGTCAAGGTTAGCATTCCATTTGCACTATTACTATAAAACGAGTAAAGTTAGGGCCACCAAACCTGATCCACAGGTTCACCTTGGGATCCTGACCTCAGATTATGGGTTTGGGGGCAAAAGGTCAAAGGTCAAGGTTAACATTCCCTATGCCTTGTTACTGTACAATGAGTAAAGTTACGGTCACCACTAGGGATGGGCATAATTAACCGATAATTGATCATTAAGAATTTCACCGAGGAAGTTCATTTTCGTCGACAAACCGTTTTTTTTTTTTTTTAAACAATCCGAATGTAGGTTATTAGGCCTAGTGCACGGCCATCCTCAAACAATGCAATGCATTTAACTGTGCCACTGGCAAAATTTGGGCACCAGGGGGCAACATTACACCATCGCCGTACCCTGGCGTGCCTCAGTTGATACATGCGAGCTTCCGTAGGGCAATCGCCAAATCATGGAGGTTGCGGCGAAGTGTTGCGTGGGACCATTTTAATTTAAAAAATGACCAGGTGTACTGCAATCACTGCAATGCAGCATACAAAAGAAAAAAGTAAAAGAAAGAAATATATGTTCCGTTATGTGTCCTGTATGTGTCTCCCGTTATTGCCTGGCTCGCAACTTGAAGCCTCCCTCGTTTGCACAATGCGCATGTGTTCACGTTTTACTGCAAACTTGTCTTGTTAATAAATTCATCCTCGAAGAAAAACACTGTATTTTTTTTATTATTATTCTCAATACATAAGAGTACAGTGATCCCTCACTTAGCGATAAAGAGCAATGAATGCGGTCTTCGTTTGCTCGGTGGCCGCTCGGCAGGGAGACAAGCTGGGTAAAACGTCTCGGCCAATCAGCTTGCGGGGTGAAACGTCTCGGCCAATCAGCTTGCGAGATTCCCGAGCCGAGCCAACACGAGAACAGCGAAGAGAGGTGGATTTGAGTTGTGCGGGCTCTCCGTGTTGATACCTGATGTTCTAATGTAGTCTACCTGCCTTGTTACCTACCTAAAAATGTTAATGATTAACCGATTATTAATCATTAATTCTCCCGACGATCGGCGAAGAAAATTTCACCGAATGCCCATCCCTAGTTACCACACTTGGTACACAGGTTCATCCTGTGACCCTGAAGGGTGACTGTGGTTTCGGGATAGTGGGGTCAAAAGTCAACATCAAAATGCCTTATAAAGTATATCTCAACAACAAAGAAAGCTAGGGTCACCAAACTTGGTACACAGGTTCTCTCTGAGACCATAACCTCTGACTACAGGTTTGGGGTCAAAAGGTCCAAGGTTAAGGTTGGTACTCCCTATGATCTCTTACTATAGAACGTGTAAAGCTTTCTCGGGCAGGGGTCTCCAGCCTGGGGCTCCTGGAACGTTCAGGTTTCTATGGCAAATTTTATAATTTCACTTCTTAATTGGTCCAAAGATTTGCAAATAATTTGCTGTTGTTGCACATAGGTGCAAGGGTGCCTACAGAACACATGCACAATGACAAATTATTTGCAAATCTTTGGACCAATAAAAGTGAAATTAGAAAATTTCCTACAGAAACCTGAACGTTCCAGAAGCCCCAGGTTGAACACCCCTGCTCTAGGGTCACCATACTTGCTACACAAGTTCACCTTGGGATCCTCATCTACAACTATAAGTTGTATATTCGTGGATGATGGGTTTATCATAATTTGGCTCTGCGACAGTAATTATGCTGAAAAGTTGAAAACTGCTCTCCGTTAATATTGAGATCTTCAAAGAAAACGGAGGTGGGGGATATTATACTCACCTCAGAATGCTCTTGTTCACAATACTGTAAATTAGTGGTCCCCAACCTCCGGTTCCTGGAACATTCAGGTTTCCATGGGAAATTTTGCAATTTCCCTTCTTAATTGGTCCAAAACCTTGCAAATAATTTGCTGTTGTTGTGCATGGATGCCTACAGAACACATACACAGCAATGGCAAATCATTTGCAATTTTTTGGACTAAATAAGAAGTGAAATTACAAAATTTCCCACGGAAACCTGAACATTCCAGGGAACGGAGGTTGAAGACTAGTGCATAAATGACTAGTATTTGCCTTTTTGGGAGTGCAAATGTAATTTGTAATACAGTATATGTAAATTGAGTGAGGTGCTGTAGGTGATGCAACATGCAAGTATGGGAGATGGATCTTCAACTTAAAACCTGGACAGATAAAACCTAAACTTTCTGGTTGTATAAACTGATAACTCTTAGAATCATAAAATTGCTTTTTCCTATATCAAAAGTAGCAACCTTGACTATGGCAAGAATCATTTTTCCACAATCAGTGTATCAGTCTTTTGAAAAATCTACATGGAGCCTCAATACATAAACTTCATTGCAGCTTGCAACTTTTTTCATATAAATTTGCATCTTTTCTGCTAAAGTTGTCACTTCTTTAATGTCAATTTGTTACTTTACTCTTGGGTATTTGCCAATTTTTACATGAAGGTTTGCAATTATTTTGTCAATGCCACTGAAAGCCACTGGTTATGGGAAAAAAAGAGTTGCATGTGGCCCTGGAGCCACAGATTGCAGATCTCTGACCTAGCTCTACAAAACCTATGAGTACTCTCCTTTACTCAGAATTAGTTTTTTTGTAGATGTTATTTCAGTGTTTAGCTTCTTATGTCCCACAGAGGAAAGAATGATAAATCCTCCCTCCACCCCGGAGTGTTGATGTCACTGGGGTCAGAGCGTCAAAGCTCAGCCCAGGCTGCTGCACACCCAGAGATTTTCAGCCTACATAGCCTCTTCCCTCTTTACTGAAAGAGGCCTTTCTTTTGCTCTGCCACCCATCCAATGTGCAGTCTAGCAGCTAGCCAAACTGGCGCAGACAGCAATATGCCCACAGGCCACACCAAAGACTGCATGCCACATCTCATCTGTTTTGTCTATACTGAAGATCCAGGCTGCCAAGTGTAGGAGTTGGGGACACAGCAGAAGCCATCACTCGCTCCAAGTCTGGCCAAATCCTTATATCAATAGCATTCCAATAGCTATGAAGTTATGTTATGCCTCTGCAGTCATTGTAGATGTCTGACAAGGTTTTAAAGTCCAAAATAGACAAATCCCTATGAATCCACTCTTATTTTTACAGGTTGCCTCTGGGAAGTTGTGTATGATTGTTTTGTGTCCTTCTGTAGCTGCAGAGGGGGCCCAACCTGTGGCCACCATCACACCATCAGTGCTGAACGTCCAGCAGGGTCAGCGGGCCGAATTCCGCTGCACTGTCACTGGAAACCCAACCCCTGCCATAGAATGGCTCGGTATGACCACTGAGAACTCTTGATTTATACTTTTTAGTGCAGCCCTTATTGACCACTTAATGGTTATTTCAATGGAAGGTGATCTTCTATGAATAATTCTTGAAAAATGCAAATATTAACCTGTAAAAGATCTCCCCATTGCTATGTCCTCAGTGATGGGGTGCATGTATTTGACTTTTTTACAGGCGGTCCGGGGAACAGAATGAGTCCTCGAGCTGTGATACGAGGTGGCATCCTGACCTTCACGGCAGTGGACCCAGCAGAGGAGGGAGAGTACTCTTGCAAAGCTCTGAATACTCATGGCGAGCACACAGCAAAAGCTTCCCTCTTTGTCCAAAGTATGCTATTACTTATGTGCCTGAAAATATGTAAAAAACCCAATTACAGTTAAGTTGGGACATTGTGTAAAATGTAAAATCCTTTTCAACCTATATCCATTTGAATACATAACAAAGACAAGATATTTAATGTTCAAACTGATAATCATTGGGGTTTTTTTTTTGTTTGGTTTTTTTTTGGTAAATATTCACTCATTTTGAATTTGATGCCCTCAACACATTCCAAAAAAGTTGGGACAGGGGCATGTTTACCACTGTGTTACAGCGCCTTACCTTTTAACAGCACTCAGTAAGTGTTTAGGAACTTAGGACACTAATTGTTGAAGTTTTGTAGGTGGAATTCTTTCCCATTCTTGCTTGATATATGACTTGAGCTGCTCAACAGTCCAGGGTCTCCATCATCTTATTTTTCACTTCATAATGCTCCACACATTTTCAATGGGAGACAGGTCTGGACTGCAGGCAAGCCAGTCTAGTCCCTGCATTCTTGTATGACAAAACCACGCTGTTCTAACACGTACAGAATGTGGTTTGGCATTGTCTTGCTGAAATAAGCAGGGACGTCCCTGAAAAAGACATTGCTTGGACGGCAGCATGTGTTGCTCCAAAACCTGTATGTACTTTTCAGCATTAATGATGCCTTCACAGATGTGCAAGTTACCCATGCTATGGGCACTAACACCCCCTCATACCATCACAGATGCTGATTTTTGAACTTTGTGCTGGTAACAATCTGGATGGTCCTTTTCATCTTTAGCCCAGAGGACACAACATCTGTGATTTCCAAAAACTGTGTGAAATGTGGATTCGTCAGACCACAGCACACTTTTTCAATTTGCATCAGTCCATCTCAGATGAGCTTGGACCCACAGCAACTCGTGGCATTTCTGGGTGTTGTTGATATATATGGCTTTTGCTTTGCATGGTCGTTTTAACTTGCACTTGTAGATGTAGTAACACACTGTGTTAACTAACAATGGTTTTCTGAACTATTCCTGAGCCCATGTGTTAATATTGTTTACAGAATAATGTCGGTTTTTATTGCAGTGCCACCTGAGGGATTGAAGGTCACAAGTATTCAGTCTTTGCTTTTGGCCTTGTCACTTACATGCAGAAATTTCTCCAGATTCTCTGACTCTTTTGATGATATTATGGACTGTAGATGATCAAATCCCTAAAGTCCTTGCAGCTGCATGTTGAGGAACATTGTTCTTAAACTGTTGGGCTATTTGATCACGCAGTTGTTCACAAAGTTGTGAACATCACCCTTTTCCTGCTTGTGAACGACTGAGCCTTTCGTTGATGCTCCTTTTATACCCAATCATGACACTCACCTGTTTCCAGCTAACGTGTTTTCCTGTGGAATGTTCCAGAAAGGTGTGTCATGAGCATTTCTCAACTTTCCTAGTCTTTTCTTGCCCGTGTCTCAGCTTTTTTGGAAAGTGGTGCATGCATCAAATTCAAAATGAGTGAATATTTGGGAAAAAAAAGTTTATCAGTTTGAACATTAAATATCTTGTCTTTGTAGTGTATTCAATTGGATATAGGTTGAAAAGGATTTACTAATCATTATATTCTGTTTTTATTTACATTTTACGCTACATCCCAGCTTAATTGAAACTGGGGTTTATATTAGATGCTGTAGAGATTGAGGAGAATTACTCAGCCCAATGTATTTTTTTTAGCTTCATTTAAATTCTTATCATGCTTTTTTTTTTTTTTTTAATTTAGAATCTAATCCAAGTGGTCTAGGCACGCTACCTCAAGTTCAGGTCAGTCCCCAAAATATCGAGGTCCATGAAGGCGACACCTTGAGGTTGTACTGCAGAGCATCAGGATCACCCACCCCGAAGCTCACCTGGCTGAAAAACGGAGGGCAAATCCCTCCACAGGTGAGACGCCTCCTTCTGACCCCCGTGGATAAATGATGGCTTTAACCCAGATTGAACAAAACATTCTTCTGAGTAATATTTCTATCTTAATCCTCAGAGTATGTCCAGTGGCATTAGCTTTTCATCAGACTGTTTCACTTCCTGTCACTGTTCCAGCATTTTGACCATACCTTTATTTTCCCTCCCTTCTGTTTTTCTCCTCTCAACCTTTTTTTATCCTGCCCTGTTCTGACGTTTGCTCAGGCCATTCCCTCTCACGGTTTCCATCAGTTTAAAAGCAACAGTCTCGATGTGTTACAGAGACGTATTGAGGAGCTGCAGGTCTGTCCATCTGTCCACTGTCTGTCATGTCTCGTAGTTCACATCCACTGACCCTGTCTTCACACATTGTTGACTAAGTGCATGATCAAACATGTCCTTGATTCACACCCTTATAAACCCTGTTAATGTACCACAGCTGTTCACCGAGTCCTTCAGAGCTGCTGCCAAACACATTAAAGCCAACTAGCACAGTCTGGTTGGGGTCTTTAGTGTACGTGTGCATGCAGGACTTGTTTTGATGTTGCGTTTTATTAATGAAGTCATTCCATGTTGTCTTGTTCTGTCCTGTCCCCATCATACCATCCCTACTATGTTTGGGTTCTCAGCACCCAGTTGACCCTCGTCATTCCACTGAGTGTATTAACAGGACTGAGTATACAGTAGGTACTGTAGGTATTTCAGACATATTTTACTCTGTGCCAAGGGTAGCCCACTGCCCCCATGGGTTTTGTACTAGTGTGGTTTGTGCGTGGCCCTCCTCGACTCGCCAGGGGGCTTTGGGACACTTTTAGTTCTGCCTCAGAGAGCCACTGGGTCGTGTCAGCCTTTCCCAGGGGGAGCGGGGATCTGCTGTGCGGCCACGCAGAAATTCTGTATGCTCTAGCAAACAGCTTGCTTTGAAAACTCATCAATGGGTTCAGACACACATTGAGCCGGGGCCCGCCTCAGCCACTGCTCAGTTTACCCTCCCTCATGGTTGAACGGGCCGGAGCTAAGCAGCTTTGTTCACGGATGCCCCGACACCCCCCCCCCTTCCCGGGATACAGTAATCCCACCTCAGACCCTCCCCTTCTGATTCCCCTCCCCTCTTAGGTGTTTCCAAACTTTAATACAAGTTCATTTTCAGCCTTGTTGGACCTCTTGACAGCCATATGGAGTAGTGTACAGAAAAGGTCAGGTTGTAGGAGGTTCAGGGGGAAAAATTCCTCTGATATTAAATGAACATTTTGACTTTAAAGACAATGGTGTCTAAAATATGATTAATTCCAAATATGTCAAACAATCATGGTTAAGACCTTGGGTATTGTTCTCACTACTGGGGGTCTCAGATCAGTGTTTTTTTTTTTTTTTTTTTTAGATCAAATCTAGTTACATACTGTATATAACAAACTTCAGTATCAATAATTATGATATATTAACAAATAACTCCACCAATCATCTTAGAAATGTTGGCACTACTTTGTAGTACAATAGACAGCACCACTGTAATCATAACTATAGCAATAACAGCTCTTGTCCTGCCCTTAAGATCTATGCTGTAGTGCTTTTGTGTTGCTATAGCCTAGTAATGTCACTTATCAGTAATGTTACACCTGTGTTGTTTAAAGGAACAAAAAACAGGTAAGTGATGTGCATCGTCCTCAGTACAGAATGTGTCATCTTGGAAATATCAATAATATTTAAAAATATAACATATTGTTATAGGCGTTAAGGTTATTGCACTGAGATGGTTTTGAATAAAATCTGTTATTGGTGTCGCCTCTCAAGGCCCAGATGGATCGCACGGACATCGGTACTCTGCTCATCCCTAATATCAAGATGGCGGATGCGGGCACGTACATGTGTGTGGGCAGCAACAGCATCGGCTCAAATAGTGCTCCCATCAAAGTCAGCGTGCTCAAAGGTGAGGGGGGCTAATTGAAGCAATGCCTTTATTGTACTATTTTTTCCTCCTTTATACTGGCATTTTCAGATGACACAGCATACAGGAATGAGAACCAAACCAGCCACCCTCATCACCAGGCTGTCACAAGTTCTGAGCTGGAGTGTAGTGGTTATCGTATCTTGAAAAAACATGAAGCGTGTAAGTTTTTTCGGAGGGAGTGTTCTCAGGACCTTACTAAGCCACTCCTCAACTGTGGAGCTGTCCTTGGATATCTGGACTTTGACAATTGTCTTTCTTGCTGTATATAAATTTGGCATTATGTTCTTTTTTTTTTTTTACTGTCCACTTTATGCCAGATTACACTGAAAATGTGAAAACACAAAGTCGTATCCGAACAATCTGCAAAGCCGAAAGGAGTTAATGTGTCCGCCCATCCTCATATCACGAGAATCTCTACTCTTCCTGATAGCCCCGATGGTCACAATACTCACAATGATCCAGGTTGTACCCAAGGTCAGGGTCAAAAGTCAGGAGATCTGAGTAGTTATATTATTTTATGAAAATTGTTACTCCCCCTAGGCAGTTCCCCTAATTCGCAACAAACTCTCACACACTGATCTTCAGGTTGGTCTGCATCCAGATTGAGGTCAAAGTCATTATCAAAGATCAGGAGATCTGGGCATTTATGATTTCATGAAAATTGTGTTCAAGATCAAGGTCAGGGTCAAAGCTCTGATTGCTCTTGGGGTGATTTCATCAGGTTGGAATGAGCTATTCCGTCATTGATGGTCTGGTTGTATTTCAACACATTTCCAATTTCAGAGCTACATTTAGTACAGTTAGGAGAGCTTCCCCCTCAGTAGGTGATAAACAATTGAGTCTCTGAAGAATTTTAAATTGTGTCTCCAAATCGATATTATAACTCAAAAATTTAAATATCTTTTCTATCGCTGATGTCCTGTTGCAACTGAAACCAGAAGTTTACATACACGGCGTAAAAAGACACACAAAGCTTTTTTTCCCTCACTGTCTGAAATTAAATCAGACTAAATTCTTCCAGTTTTAGTCAGTTAGGATTACCAAAATTATTTCTATTTGCTAAATAACTTCTATATTTGTGAAATAATTTTTTAGAGTTTTTGTTTTTTACTTTCTTCAAAGTCAGAAGTTTGCTTAGACTAATATCAGGAAGAGAATTGTGGACCTCCACAACTGTGGTTCATCCTTGGGTACAATTTCCAGATGCTTGAAGGTGTCACGTTCATCTGTTCAAACAATTTTACACAAGTCTAAGCACCATGGGAATGTCCAGCCATGATACCACTCAGGAAGGAGATGGGTTCTGTGTCCCAGAGAAAAAACATGTTTTGGTGTAAAATGTGTGTATCAACCCCAGAACAAAAGCAAAAGACCTTGTGAAGATACTGGCTGAAGCTGGTAATAGTGTCATTATCCACAATGAAGCGAGTCCTGTACTGACATCGGCTGAAAGGCCACTCAGCAAGGAAGAAGCCATTACTCCAAAAGCAACATAAAAAAGCCAGATTACAGCTTGTAATTGCACACAGGAACAAAGACTGTAATTTTTGGAAGCATGTCCTATGGTCTGAAGAAACTGAAATTGAACTGTTTGGCCATAATGACCATCATTACATTTGGAGGAAAAAGGGGGAAGCTGGCAAACCGGAGATCACCATCCCATCTGTGAAGTACAGGAGTGGCAGCATCATGTTTTGGGGATGTTTTACTGCAGGAGGGAGTGGTGCACTTCACAAAATAGATGGCTTCATGAGGAAAGAACATTATGTGGAAATATTGAAGCAACATCTCAAGACATCAGCCAGGAAGTTTGGTCCCAATGGGTCTTCCAAATGGACAATGACCTTAAGCATACCGCCAAATTAGTTACAAAGTGGCTTAAGGACAACAAACTCAGCATTTTGGAGTGGCCATCACAAAGCCTTTATCTCAATCCCATAGAAAATTTGTGTGTGAGCAAGGCGGCCTACAAACCTGACTCAGTTACACCAGTTCTGTCAGGAGGAATTGGCCAAAATTCCAGCAAACTAATGTGAGAAGCTTGTGGAAGGATACCCCAAATGTTTGACCCAAGTGATACAGTTTAAAGGCAATGTTGCCAAATGCTAAGGAAATGTATGTAAACTTCTGACTTCTAAAATATTATTTAGCAAATATAAAAATTATCTAGCAAATAGAAATAATTTTGGTAATCCTAACTGATCTAAAACAGGAAAAGTTTAGTCTGATTAAATGTCGGACAGTGGGGAAAAAAAGGTTGTCTTTATGTAAAGTGTATGTAAACTAATGGTTTCAACTATATTTCCTTCTATTTGACCTGGTATATCAGTCTGCCACTGTTTTGCGATATAATCTGTAGAATCACTGAAATTTAAGCTAACAAGTGTTTACTCTTTAAAGACTGAAATGACTTCACTGTTTCTAGCTCATAAAATTTGGCAAGTTGGTCCAGACCCTTTTCCTGCCAGTTTTCAGACACTAAATCCTAACATGAAGGAATGAAATGTGGATTCTTCCATATAATTGCCAGAATGGAAACTTGAAACAGACCAAAGTCATATTTCATGTAATCAGTGTATTTTGAACAAAGAAATTGCTTTGAACCTTTTACGCCTTATAACCAGGCTGCCCTTGCAGTATTTTTATGGTTTTCTTGCCTGTCTGTTTTGTGTGGGTTGGCGTGCTATTATCATGGGACAAATATTTTGTGTTTTATCTGTTTGTGTTTATGCAGCAGACCATAGCAGTTCTTCAGTGCTCAGTATCCAGCCATCGATAGCTGATGTCCAGGAGGGCCAGAGTCTGGAGCTCAACTGTCTGGCCCCCGGAAATCCTCCTCCCCTCGTCACCTGGAGCAGAGCCAGCGGGCGTCTCTCTGCCAATCACCATGTAATCACAAACTGAGCATCACGTGTGCCTTTATTTGTTTAGGTTTCCAGATGTTTGATCTTTTCACTTTTTCCCTCTCAGAAATGTAACAGTTACAGAGCAGCACTGATATTACATTATCAAAGCCCATTCAGTATACAAACACCTGGATTTATAAAGTTTTCTGAAGCATACGTATACAGTATATGTATACAGTGAAGGCAAACCATTCTGCACACTTGCTCTGACTGACAAACAGACCTTTTCAGGTCTCTAAAGGGAAATGAAGTGAGACTGCCACAAACAGAACATCCCACTGACACTTATTTTGGCTGGCAGCTAGGGAAATTTGGTGCTGACTTGCCTTTTCCAGTATCATTGCTGCCCTTGCTTAATGATGCACACAAACAGCCAACATTTTTACTTGGCGCGCTATCCATCTGGGGGCCTTGACGTAAACTGTTGGTTCAACATAGTAAACATTATTTGCTTCATCTGTAAGTAATTATAATATTGTGCTCATTGATGCATGGCAGTGGTCTGCAACATACAACTGCAGATTGACGTGCAGATCTTTTTTGCCCATACTGTAAATGACCAAAGACTAACACAAAAAAGTTAAATTATGTGGAAAAAAGTTGCTGATTTATAAAAAGAAAATCAAATGTGAAAAAAAAATAGTACATTTTCAAGAATAAAGTTACACATATAGGTGACAAAAGAAAAAAGTAAAAATTTGTGTTCCTTATTTAACAGCTCAATTTATGCTTCTTTTTACCCCCATTTTAACCTCTTAAACACCTTAAGCCCCACGGACCCTCCAGCGACGTCGAAAGAGTAAATTCAGACACTGTCTCTTGCTGCCACTGGGTGGGTTAACAGTGATACTGCAAATTAAAACATCAATTTGACATTGTTCTACATCTCATGAGCTTTCCAAAGATGTATGACATCTGCAGTTTCTTATTGTACAGTGCATTCAGAAAGTATTCACAGCGCTTCACTTTTTCCACATTTTGTTCTGTTACAGCCTTATTCCAAAATGGATTAAATTCATTTTTCCTCAAAATTCTACACACAATACTCCATAATGACAATGTGAAAAAAAGTTGGGGTTTTTTTTAGATTTTTGCAAATTTATTAGAAATAAAAAAAACTAAGTAATCACATGTACATAAGTATTCACTGCCTTTGCTCAATACTTTGTTGATGCACCTTTGGCAGCAATTACAGCCTCAAGTCTTTTTGAATATGATGCCACAAGCTTGGCACACCTATCTTTGGGCAGTTTCACCCATTCCTCTTTGCAGCACCTCTCAAGCTCCATCAGGTTGGATGGGAAATGTCAGTGTACAGCCATTTTCAGATCTCTCCAGAGATGTTCAATTGGATTCAAGTCTGGGCTCTGGCTGGACCACTCAAGGACATTCACAGAGTTGTCCTGAAGCCACGCCTTTGATATCTTGGCTGTGTGCTTAGGGTCGTTGTCCTGCTGAAAGATGAACCGTTGCTCCAGTCTGAGGTCAAGAGCGCTCTGGAGCAGGTTTTCATCCCGGATGTCTCTGTACATTGCTGCATTCATCTTTCCCTCTATCCTAACTAGTCTCCCAGTTCCTGCCGCTGAAAAACATCCACACAGCGTGATGCTGCCACCACCATGCTTCACTGTAGGGATGGTGTTGGCCTGGTGATGAGCGGTGCCTTGTTTCCTCCAAACATGACGCCTGGCATTTGTGCCAAAGGGTTCAATCTTTGTCTCATCAAACCAGAGAATTTTGTTTCTCATGGTCTGGGAGTCCTTCAGGTGCCTTTTGGCAAACTCCAGGCGGGCTGCCATGTGCCTTTTACTAAGGAGTAGCTTCCATCTGGCCACTCTACCATACAGTCCTGATTGGTGGATTGCTGCAGGAATGGTTGTCCTTCTGGAAGGTTCTTCTTTCAACACAGAGGAACGCTGGAGCTCTGACAGAGTGACCACCAGAATCTTGGTCACCTCCCTGACTAAGGCCCTTCTCCCCCGATCGCTCAGTTTAGATGGCCAACCAGCTCTAGGGAGTGTCCTGGTGGTTCCAAACTTCTTCCATTTATGGTTGATGGAGGCCACTGTGCTCCTTTGGACCTTCAAAGCAGCAGAAAATTTTCTGTACCCTTCCCCACATTTGTGCCTCGAGACAATCCTGTCTCAGAGATCTACAGACAATTCCTTTGACTTCATGCTTGATTTGTGCTCTGATATGCACTGTCAACTGTGGGACCTTATATAGACAGGTGTGTGCCTTTGTAAATCATGCCCAATCAACTGAATTTACCACAGGTGGACTCCAGTTAAGCTGTAGAAACATCTCAAGGATGATCAGTGGAAACCGGATGCATCTGAGCTCAGTATTGAGCTTCATGGCAAAGGCTGTGAATACTTATGTACATGTGATTTCTTAGTTTTTTATTCTTAATAAATTTGCAAAAATCTCAAAAAAAAGAAACTTTTTTCACGTTGTCATTATGGGGTATTGTGTGTAGAAGTTTGAGGGAAAAAATGAATTTAATCTATTTTGGAATAAGGTTGTAACATAAGAAAATGTGGAAAAAGTGAAGCTGTGAATACTTTCTGGATGCACCGTATATAGTTAACATTTTAAATAGTGGTAAAATATTTTATTAATTAAATTTATTCTATGTAGTAAAATACATAGAGTCCACCTGATCCTTTTATCATTAAAAACTGTGCAGAATCTGTGCAGAAAGTGTCACTTCCATATAATTTGATCCAGCTGCAGTCAAGAAGTTGTCTAAATGATTCAGTGGCATCTCTGCAGATAGATATATTGTTGTAATGGTGTTTTAAACATAGAAATTAAAAAAATAGGCAAGGATTAAAAAAAAGTTCTAATTCTACATTGATTCATTCATTCATCTTCTTCCGCTTAATGCTTTTCGGGTCGCAGGGGGGCTGGAGCCTATCCCAGCATCTTTGGGCGAGAGGCAGGGTCCACCCTGGACAGATCGCCAGTCCATCACAGGGCCAACACAGAGACAGACAACCATTCACTCTCACAGTCATACCTAAGGACAATTTAGAATTGATAAAGTACAATTTCATTCTACTTTACAACTGTACAATGACAATAAAAGCCTATTCTATTCTATATATCATAATTGACTCAAATGTAGTAAAATATACGATGCTAATTTTGGTAGTTATAATACACTATTCTGTGAGGTCTTGCCTAACTGTAGAGACCAAGATTATGCATGTAGATGTCAGACTTGTGGAGTAATAATAGATTTATGTTGGGTATGTCTGTTAAGGAGAGAAACACCTCAAAATACCCTTGGGGCTTAATGCTCATATGTACTGTATATATATAAATTTTTCTTGTTGCAAAAACGTCTTGAAACAACTTTTTGCAACTGAGATTGCTAATACTTCATATGTATATCATTGGTAATTATTATTACATGTCACCTTGTTTTTCTCACAAGCTGAGTTGTGGTGACTCCGTTCCTTCTTGCAGGTTGTTGGCAGTCAGCTACGTATCCTGTCAGCTACTCCAGAGGACTCCGGAGAGTACATCTGTCGGGTGCAGGGAACTCCTGGAAACTCACACCTCCATCAGGCCTCTGTCTCTGTGTCTGTCACCTCATCTTCTTCACGTAGGTTTGATTGAGTCTCAAGGCCTCAAGGTTGCATGTTTATTCTCTCGTTTTTACAGTCAGCCCATTTTTTTTCTCCCCTGCTGTAACATATTGTGTCACAGTTAAGATTTGACTGAACTTTCTAAGCAGGGAATTGCTCCTGCCACTTTTAATTAGTAGCTGAGAGAATCGCATCACAGCGCAAGGTTGTATTTAAAAGTTCCTGTTTCCCAGTGTGACATCAGCTGAAATGACTTTCCCCACAACAGCCCCTTGATCTAATTCCTTTTTTCACTTCTCCTGGACTTCAGTGAAGTTTTGGTCATTTTTTTGCCTCCCAAAAGAAGGCGGTTGCCTTACTGAATACTAATTTGTTAGTATAGGTTGTTGTGAATGATAGATTAGTCCAATGAAGAGTTACTGTGTACTCAAAATATATTATAACTACTGAATTTCACTGCAGGCCTGCAGAGTCCAATCATCGCCATTGAACCCCACGCTGCTGCTGTGCGTGTGGGGGAATCGGCCACCTTCAAATGCAAGGTGTACAGCGGAGCCCAGCCTGTCAGACTGGAGTGGAAACTGGCCAACAACCAACCGCTGCCAGGTAATAACTGCACAGACATACTGAGGCCTCTGAGAAACACAACAGGCTAATGATGATCCCCCGCCAGTCGAAGACCAAAGGGGTCAAGGGGATCAATGTCCCCTTGGGGTGAAGACCAAAGGTCAAAAGGTCATATGTCAAGATTGACTTTCCCTATGCCTTATTACTATAGACTGAGTAAAGCTAGGGTCATCAAACTTGGTACACAGTTCACCTTCTGACCCTGACCTACATCTATGGATTTGGGATCACAGGATCAACGGTCAAGGTCAAAATACTCTATAAACTACGTATATCTCAACAACAAAGAAAGCTAGGGTCACCAAACCAGCTACACATGTTCAGCTTCTGATCCTGACCTACATCTATGGGTTTGGGGTCAAAGGTCAAGGTTGGCTTTCCCTATTACTATAGGACAAGTAAAGCTGTCTAGGGTCACCGAACTTTGTACACAGGTTGATCTTGGGATCTGACCCACATCTATGGATTGTATGCAGTTATTTTTTTTTTTTGTATATTCATGGATGATATGCTTATCATAATTTGGCTCTGCCACAATAATTATATGGAAAAGTTGAAAACTGCTCTCCTTCACTGACATATTGAGATCGTCATAGAAAACAAAGGTGGGGATATTGCACTCGCCTCAGAGTGCTCTTGTTTTATTATGTTTTTATTTATAAGCAATGATAGTTGTAAGCCACCCTTAAAGCACTCTCTTAATTCACTTCGGGACTAATTTAGAGCTGTTTTTCTTTTCCCTGCTACACATTTTGCAAGGTATTAAAAGGGTTGAGTGAAATTGTGTTTCACAGTGACCTACTGACATATTTTTTATGTGGTGAAATCTGTTGATGTCTTGGAAAGAGAGAAAGCACAATTCCCCTGCTTAGTTTTCTAGGTTTCACATTTTTAACATCTTAGAAAGTTCTCGTAGATCAGTTGTTGTGAAATTGGAAACTTCTTTCTTTCTCCTTGTGTCAGTGTTGCTACAATATTAAGGTACTCCTGTGGACAAAAGCTGCAATCTTTCTCTTTGGTCATACTGGCCATCCAGAGCTCTCTTTATGTTTTGGTGATGAGGGAAACAGGCAACAGACCTTGTTCTCTTCAAAATTACATTCCAAAGTTTATCAGAAGTTTATATGAAGCCTTGCTATGCTGGGTTACACAAATCCCCAAATCTTCTGCACTTACAGCCATTTTAGTATAAGATTTCTTATTTTTTTTATGCTTCTTCACATGAAACCTTTTAATACAATTATGCATTGTATTGTTTTCCATTTGCAAATTATCTTTTACATCATATTCTTCTAGTGGTTTAGTTGAAGAAAACCCAAAAGAGTTTCATTAATTGCATGTAAAGAAGACTTGAATGTTTAAACTTACACAGAATGAGACATTCTAAGGGCTCCCTTAAGCTCTCTTTAAAAAAGAATAACTATTTTAGTATATAAACGTTATAAATGCCACCCTCATATATCTGTATGTGCTTTGATGTGTGCAATACATCCAGTAGAGGGTGCCAAAATTGCTAAACATCACTTAAAAAAGGTCTTCCCTTTTTCTTTTCTTTTTTTTTTTTACATTTTTTTATTCACTTTTAAAAAAAAACTGTCAGCTATATTGCCTGCCTGGGTGGATGTATTGAGTCTGTACAACCAAGTGCTGTATTCATTTTAAAGGGGTCATTTTAACAACCCACATGTTTTAATGAAATATTTCTGACATATTATGGTCAAACTTTCTTTAATTATTGCAACATAATATGTGAATCATCTTTTGCAGCCTTTCTGAGAATGCCTGGTGTCAGTGCATGCCTCTTTAAATCTCTCAGACCGCATTCAGCTTCGTCCTCCCTCTTACGTCACTGTCACTAACATTAGCTACCTAGCTTGGATCTAGCCTTATTCAGTGAACATAAGTTTGTCTCAAAGAGTGAATGAAATGATGCATCACTGGTGGGCAGGGGCTGTGTGGTTTCAGTGGGCGATAGGATATGACCACTCCCTTCAGTACAGTAAGCACAGAAACATTCATGAATGAGCCAAGACTAGTGGCTAAATTTCTAGCTACATCTAGCTGCCTTGGTAGTGCTAACAGTGCTAATGATGTAGCATCTATCCATCCATCCATCTTCTTCCACTTAATCCTTTTCGGGTCGCAACAAAATAGGCCAGAATGATGCGAGACACATTGACTGTGGATTAATGAACCAGCTGGAAATGGGGATGTCTATAAGCGACTTTTGCATCTCGGCTCGCGCAAAGCATCATGGGAACATGGCTACCAAACATGCTCTATTGATACATTTAATTTATGGAAAGTTCCTGATCTACGAGCATATTATATGCGTAGGGGTCTTCCCGGTTGTACCCACAAACGCAAGGATGAACTAGTTGCGCTTGCATTCGCGGCCATGTTGCAGAAATTGGCCAAAATGGCCCCCCTGTATGTATGCTGACATAGCAGATTTTTTGTTGTCAAAGGACCAAGCACCCTTACTTGCGAGACTCCGAAACGACTACAAAGAAGGTAAGCGAGTGGTTTGACAGCTCAACTTTGGTTTCGTCATTTTGAGTAAATTTCACTACAAGGCATAGCCTGCTTACTTAAATCTATAGGTCGATACTACTATAGTTTAAGTACCACACGTTTTCAGTGATTTGCAATTTTATTTTATACCAGCCTACTTATCCATCCATCCATCCATCTTCTACCGCTTTTCCGGAGGTCTGGGTCGCGGAGACAGCAGTTCAAGCAGAGAAGCCCAGACTTCCCTCTCCCCAGCCACCTGCTCCAGCTCTTCATTGGGGATACCAAGGCGTTCCCAGACCAGCTGGGAGACATAGTCTCTCCACCGAGTCCTGGGTCTGCCCCGGGGTCTCCTCCCAGTGGGACGTGCCTGAAACACCTCAAGTGGGAGGCGTCCAGGAGGCATCCTAATCAGATGCCCGTACCACCTCAACTGACTCCTTTCAATGTGGAGGAGCAGCGGTTCTACTCTGAGCCTCTCCCGGATGACTGAGCTCCTCACCCTATCTCTGAGGGTGAGTCCAGCAATCCTACGGAGAAAGCTCATTTCAGCCGCTTGTATCCGCGATCTCGTTCTTTCGGTCATTACCCAAAGCTCGTGACCATAGGTGAGAGTAGGAACGTAGATTGACTGGTAAATCGACAGCTTTGCCTTAGAACTAAGCTCCCTCTTCACCACAACAGACCGGTACAACGTCCGCATCACTGCAGATGCTGCTCCAATCCGTCTGTCGATCTCTCGCTCCATTCTCCCCTCACTCGTGAACAAGACCCCAAGATACTTAAACTCCTCCACTTGGGGCAGGAGCCTGTCCCCAACCCGGAGAGGACAATCCACCTTTTTCCGGCTGAGGACCATGGACTCGGACTTGGAGGTGCTGATTCTCATCCCAGCCGCTTCACACTCAGCGGCAAACCGTCCCAGCAAGAGCTGTAGGTCATTGCTGGATGAAGCCAACAGGACAACATCATCTGCAAACAACAGAGATGAGATCCTGTGGTCACCAAACATGACACCCTCCATTCCCTGGCTGCGCCTAGAAATCCTGTCCATAAAAATTATGAACAGGATCGGTGACAAAGGGCAGCCCTGGCGGAGTCCAACTCTCACTGGGAATGACTCCGACCGAGTGTTGGCAATACGAACCAAACTCTCACAACGGTCGTACAGAGACCGAATAGCTCGTAACATCAAGCCCGATACCCCATACTCCCGAAGCACCCCCCCACAAAAATCCACGAGGGACGTGGTCAAATGCCTTCTCCAAGTCCACAAAACACATGTAAACTGGTTGGGCAAACTCCCACGAACTCTCGAGAATTTTCGAGAGGGTAAAGAGCTGGTCCGATGTGCCACGGCCAGGACGAAAACCACATTGCTCCTCCTGAATCCGAGGTTCGACCAACGGCCGGACTCTCCTCTCCAGTACCTTGGCATAGACCTTCCCAGGGAGGCTGAGGAGTGTGATCCCTCTAAAGTTGGAGCACACCCTCCGGTCCCCTTTTTTAAAGAGAGGAACCACCACCCCGGTTTGCCATGCCAAAGGCACTGCCCCCGACCTCCACGCAATGTTGCAGAGGCGTGTCAACCATGACAACCCAACAACATCTAGGGCCTTGAGGTACTCAGGGCGAATTTCGTCCACCCCCGGGTCCCGGCCACCAAGGAGATTTTTAACCACCTTGGCGACCTCAGCCCCTGTGATAGGCGAGTCATCCCCCTCGTCCCCAAACCCTGCTTCCACTGTGGAAGGCGTATCAGTGGGATTAAGGAGATCCTCGAAGTATTCCTTCCACCGCCTGACGATGTCCCCAGTCGAAGTCAACAGTGTCCCATCCGCACCATACACAGTGTGGACGGGGAGCTGCTTTCCCCTCCTGAGCCGCCGGACAGTTTGCCAGAATCTCTTTGAGGCCGACCGAAAGTCTTGTTCCATGGCCTCACCGAACTCCTCCCATACCCTGGTTTTTGCTTCAGCAACCACCCGAACTGCACTCCGCTTGGCCTGCCGGTACACCTCAGCTGCTTCGGGAGTCCCACAAGCCAACCAAGCTTGATAGGACTCCTTCTTCAGCTTAATGCCCCCCCTCACCACTGGTGTCCACCACTTGGTTCGGGGGTTGCCACCATGAGATGCACCGACCACCTTGCGGCCGCAGCTCTGGGCCGCTGCTTCAACAACAGAGGTGGAGAACATGGCCCATTCAGGCTCCATGTCTCCAGACTCCCTCGGAATGTGGTTGAAGTTCTTCCGGAGGTGGGAGTTGAAGACCTCCCGGACAGGGGCCTCAGCCAGACGCTCCCAGCACACCCTCACTATACGTTTGGGTCTACCAGGTCTGAATGGCTTCCTCCCCTGCCATCGGATCCGACTCACCACCAGGTGGTGATCAGTTGACAGCTCTGCACCTCTCTTTACTCGGGTGTCCAAGACATACGGTCGCAGGTCTGATGATACGATAACAAAATCGATCATCGACCTGCGACCTAGGGTGTCCTGGTGCCAGGTGCACATATGGACACCCTTATGCTTGAGCATGGTGTTCGTTATGGACAGACTGTGGTTAGCACAGAAGTCCAATAACTGAACACCACTCGGGTTCAGATCGGGCAGGCCGTTCCTCCCAATCACCCCCCTCCAGGTTTCACTGTCGTTGCCCACGTGCGCATTGAAGTCCCCCAGTAGGACAATGGAGTCTCCAAGAGGAGCACCCTCCAGCACCCCAGTCACAGACTCCAAAAAGGATGGGTACTCTGAAACATCATTTGGTGCATAGGCACAAATGATGGTCAGGACCCGTTTCCCAACCCGAAGGCGCAGGGAAGCAACCCTTTCGTCCACCGGGGAAAACTCCAATATAGAGGCAGCAAGGTGGGGCGATACAAGAATACCCACCCCTGCTCGTCGCCTCTCGCCCGGGGCAACTCCAGAAAAGGCCAAGCTCCAGCCCCTCTCCAGGAGACTGGTTCCGGAACTGGAGCTGTGTGTTGAAGTGAGGCCGACTATATCTAGCCGGTATCTCTCAACCTCGTACACCAGCTCAGGCTCCTTCCCCACCAGAGAGGTGACATTCCACGTACCAAAAGCCAGTTTAGAAAGCTTGGGATCAGTCCGCCAAGGTCTCCGCCTTTGACCGCCACCTGATCCACAGAGCACCGGACCCCCATGATCCCTCCTGCAGGTGGTGAGCCCACTGGAGGGCGGACCCATGTAACTCCTTCGGGCTGAGCCCGGCCGGGTCCCATGGGTGGAAACCCGGCCACCGGACGCTAGCCTTCAAGCCCCTCCCCCAGGCCTGGCTCCAGGGTGGGGCACCGGTAACCCCATACCGGGCGGGGTACACTGAATCCTTGATATACAATTCATGAGAGTCTGTTGGATCGTTCTTAGTCTGGCCCTTCACCCAGGACCAGTTTGTCTTGGGAGATCCTATCAGAGGCAAATTGCCCCGGACAATATAGCTCCTGGGATCACTGGGGCACGCAAACCCCCCCACCACGATAAGGTGACAATCCATGAGCCTACTTATCAATGGCCTTAATTACATGTGTGTGTAGATCAAGCTTCATTACCAATATACAAAGAACTATATCCTAGATCCAGGCCTGCCTGTCCGTACCTACTACTTCAGGGTTTAGACTCGTGTCAATTAGGTTAGAACTTGAACAAAACACAACACTATTTAATTATGTAATAATATAGACTTACTGCTTTAATCCAACAATTATGTCCGTCCAGATCCTTCAGCTCCGTGGGGAATGTATATAATGTGAATGGCGGCGGACATGTGCACACGCTGGTCCCGAAGTTACACGCATGTATGCTGCAAGTTTGCTTTTTCCACCGCTCTAGATGATACATGCTGTTCCTACACTTCACTACGGCACAATATGCACCTGGCATAACGGAGATTTAAAGCTTAAAGCAGACTTTAAGCAGCAATTGTTCAGGTGTGACAGTACTGTTTGTATACAAAAGCAAGCAGGCTACCGGAATGTTTGGTAGTCGTGAACTTTGAACTCACATAGTCCGCACATGCACACTCTTAATGTGAAAGTTGCTTATTAGGGTGACTGAAATCTAATGAAAATAACAATATAAATGTGAGCTTCCTAGTAACACTGTTAGCTTTTAAGACAGGGGTGTCCAATCATGTGCTATGGAGGGCCAAGACCCTGCAGGCTTTACCTCCAACCAGTGTCTCCAACAGCAGATTCCACTGAATTTCTTCCCACTGATTGTTGATAAGTGAAAACACCTGCTGAAGAGACTGGGTAGAAGAGAAAACCTGCAAGGTCTTGGCCCTCCATGGCACATGATTGGACACCCCTGTTTTAAGATAATGCCTTTGGTTCGACACCCGTCTACATGACAGACGGCTAAACTAGCCAATAATGAAGCAGTGGGCAGGTACCAAGGCTAGTGACGTTTACCTTTTAGTGACGTTTTCCATTTCTTGACATACAGGAAAATACTTGTATGAGTTTAAATGGCTTTTTGCAGAGAAAAATTAGATAAAGTCTGTGTGTTTTTTAAATTAGTGTTTTGATATTTTTTCGATAATCACATGACCAGTTGACACATTTCAGGTTACAACCTACAAAAACACAATTTTTCAGTCAGTAACCTCTTTTATAGATAATCTTGCACTGCATTGCTTCTAAATGAAGCACCACAGCAAAAGGTTCAGCCCTGGTGGAGGTATGCATTCTTTGTCTGCTCGTTTTTCACATATTAAGTTTTCTGCTGTTTTGCAGATAATGTCAAAGTTGGCCCCGATGGTTCTGTGATAACCATTTTCAACGCACGCTCTATCAACCACGGTGCCTACCGCTGTGTGGCGAGCAACCTATTTGGCATGACCCACACCATCGTGTCCCTGACTATTAAAGGTGAACCTAGTATGTTCAGTAAGAGTTTAAATCAAACTGATATTCACAATGGTTCCTTCTAGTGGCTGATCAGACATCAGAGAGCCATTCTGGTGTTTTATGCTTCTCTCACCAGAAGCTCCTGTGACCACTGTCACCCCTGTTGGCCCTGTGCGTGTCAGAGTGGGCGATCCCATTAACCTGGAATGCCAAGCGTCAGGAGAGCCCCGCCCCTCAGTGTCATGGCACAGGCTGGACCGCAACCGCAAGACCATGCTGAGCAGCCCTGTACCCATGGAGTCAAATGCAGTCATGCAGGTAATGGTGGTCATAACGCGCTGTCATCTTTTTGCAATGAAATAAACTCACTGCTTGTTCTATCTCTACTGTTATTTGACACCCAACAACTTTTTTTTGTTCATTTTCAAATATTTGTATTGATGTTAAGTAATAATTTCTTCCTTTCAGATCTTAGTGGCACGCCCAGAGGACAGTGGCACATATGTATGCACAGCTCGCAACAACGAGGGCACTACTGAGACCAGAGTGGAAGTTATAGTCGAGGGAGGATTAGTTCTCCCTACAGTTCCCAGGGCCTTTGTCCCTGAGCCGCTGATGATTGTAGTGGAGGGGCAGACTGCAACACTGCGCTGTGAAGCCCATGGTAAAAAATAATTGTATATTTCATGATATATTTTGTCTTTTTTCATGTCATTTTATTTTTTCGTTCATAGTTGCTGCAACAGGATTGATTCAGAGGTGTCCTTATTGTAGGTTTCCCCTCACCGACGATCACCTGGACCAAGCTGCGGTCCCCTCTGCCTTGGAGACACAAGGTAGTGAACAACAGCTTGGTGATCCCCAATGTTGGCCGACAAGACTCTGGAGAATATGTCTGCAGTGCCATCAACAACATGGGAACCTCTGAGGTCACCATCACGCTGGATGTAGAGAGTGAGTGTTCATCGATATCATTAAGCTCCATTTTTAGATGCTGCGTTTAAAAAAGATTTTTATCCTGCGTCAAGCTCCTCCGTATGCCACTGCTATGCCCAATGACGTGGCTGTGCGGGTCGGGGAGGTGATAAGGTTGCAGTGCTTGGCCCATGGCGCTCCCCCCTTGACCTACACTTGGACCAAGCTGGACGGCATCCTGCCAGCAAGGGCTCAGGTCAGCGGAGGGGATCTCCAGATCAATCTGGCTACCGCTGAGGATGCTGGGAGCTACAAGTGTGTGGTCAGCAATAATGTGGGCACCAGCGAAGTAATTGCTAAAGTCACAGTCAGATGTAAGTTAAGTCAAAATAGATAATGTTTCAATATTTTCTTCACAAAATAAAGCAGAGGAATTTATTATTTTTGGAGAGAGATAGTGACTTGTGCCAGAGGGAAATCTATTTCATGTTTCTGCTCTGCTTTCTTACAATAGCTCCATTGGCAGTGCGTGTATCACCTCAGGTTGAGGTGAAAGCCCAAGGCAGCGCTGTGGAGTTCACCTGTTCTGCAGCAGGTGGGGTGGAAACCAAGCTTGAGTGGCTGAAGGAAGGAGGAGCTCTTCCACCAAACCACCACATCAAGGACGGAGTGCTGAGGTGAACAGTTTGTTTTCTGTTTAGACTGACTATTAAATTGTAGATATTTGTTATAAAATTCCAAAGGCAAGCTTGGTTTCCATTCATATTTTTGAATCCTTTATGTTTTTAGGATTGAAAACCTGGAGCAGAGCAATGAAGGTGTTTACATCTGCAGAGCTAGCAGTGCATATGGACAGGCACAGGACACGGCCAGGTTGACCATCCAAGGTCAGTTACATCCACTGCATACAGTATATACCAGTGTTTTGTTTTTTTTTTTAACCTTTTTTGAGTCAAGGAAACCGTTTCACTTTTGAAAAAAATGGCACCCACCAACCAAAAATGTGACAAAGTGACACACTGGGGGCAGTGGTGGCCTAATGGTTAGGGATGTGGACTGGTGACTAGAGGATCGCTGGTTCAGTCCCTGGACTGGCAGGATCAGATCTGGGAGGGACTGATGACAAAGCAGTGTTTGCCCCATTCTCATTAACCCCACTGTGGTGCCCTTGAGCAAGGCCCCTAAACCCAACTGCTCCAGTGGAGCTGCTCAGTGGCCACAAGTCAGTCTGTGGTTGTACTGTACTTCCTGGTGTAAATGTGACCAGGGTGTCCTTGAAAAAGGGAGGTTGCCTCTCAATGGACCTCCCCGGCATAAATGAAAGGCACTGGCTATGGATACAAAAGTTGTAGCCCGAGACACATTGTCTATTGCTACGGAAGAGTTAATCAATCCGACAAAACCTTTTCAGATCAGCTCATGGCCACCACCGCTGTAGTGTGGGGGAAGAGTGCAGTCTACCTGTGATCAAAAGGTCAGGGGTTCATCGCCCGCTGTCTTTGTAATGTGTGTGAATATGTGATATATGTGTGAATGGGTAGATAGCCGAATCTGTTAAGTGCTTTGGTCATCCAGCGATTAAAAAAAAGAAGAGCAAACAAAATATGGGTTAATGTAACACTTCTGTTATTGTAGTGTTTCTTCAGGGGGTTGTTGTGTAATAAAATACTGCAGGACCATACCTGCTCATTCTGATAACTTCTCTTTATTCTCCTCTTTACATTCCGCCAAAATCTGAGTCGGTGCTGGAATCCCCCGAAAATTTTGGCTCTAATCTGTACGGTTCGATGCCTCCCTCGCTCTCTTCCTGTTCACTTGACACTCCTGCATCCTCTTCTGTCTTGTCACCGATCCTGAATGCCTCTTCACTCTGAAAACTCTGGTGTTCTTGACTGCTGGAACTGCTATCATCTGCCATTGTTGTTTTGATAAGGGTCACACTCGTGACGTCACGCAGCATCGTCTGCACTACTTCCGGTTTGTTTGGCACTGCCAGCCAGAGGCAAAAGTTTATCGGCTTATAGCATGGCCATCGCACGGCCTAAAAATTTCTTTTATGTGTTGAAAAATACAATAGGTAATAAGGAATTAATCTGCTATTTCCTCCTTTTTCCAGTTCCGGTTCCGCCGGACCGGCGGCGCCACACGAGTCGGCTGCCTGTTGCAACAGCCTTTTTTTTATCTTCCTTCTTCTTTCTACACCTTTCACTCTGTATATATATCACGGACGCACGGATCGCCCCGGGGGTCTCCCGGGTCGGCGGACGGAGCCACGGTTTGCAGCGGGAGACGTTACAGCGGGGAGGAGCTAGTGCTAGCTAGCACTTGGCCGCCGCCCGGTGCTAATGGGAAACTCGACATACCGGGAGCTGTAGCGAAAACGAAGCGGGTGCCGGGCTGGAGTTTAGGCGGCGTGAAAGAAATATAAGACAGAATAATAAAGAGCGATGGCAAGAACCAAGCAGACCGCCCGTAAAATCTACTGGAGGAAGAAGCCCCCCAGGAGACAGCTAGCCACAGGGCTGCTCGGAGAGGCGCTCTGGCCACCGGCAGAGTGAAGAGGCCTCGCCGTCACAGGTCCGTGGCTCTGAGAGAGATCCGTCGCTACCAGAAATCCACGGAGCTGCTCATCCGTAAGCTGCCCGTCCAGCGCCTGGTGAGGGAGATCGCTCAGGACTTCAAGACCGTCCTGCGTTTCCTGAGTTTCGCCGTCATGGCTCTGCAGGAGACCAGCGAGACCCACCTGGTGGTCTCTTCTTCGCTAAGGGGGTCACCATCATGCCCAAAGACTTCCAGCTGGCCCGCTGCATCCGCGGAGAGAGAGCTTAGACTTTCTGCTGCACATCCACCAGCCATAATGCTCTGCACTGTGTGTCTATATATATACATTTATAGTAATATGGACATATGTTTACTAGATGTTGTTTTTTCTTGCCTTCTGATTGTTGCTCTGAGTGTTGCTATCCCTATGCTGTTGCAATCCTGGAATTTCCCCATTGTGGGACTAATAAAGGCTTATCTTATCTTACCTCACTACACCTACTTGAGGTCCTACATTAACATGAGAAATACCTTTCTTCAGTTGTTGAATAAAAGCCTTCTATTTCCGTAACTCCAGCCTCTGTTGTCTACAGATACGGAAGACGTTTCCCCAATCGGACGCACAGGTCCAGTTTAAAAACAAACACAAATATCTGTATGTGAATATTTATTTATTACCTTTTTAACCTTACCCTTTCGTAAATCCTAAAGGCTTGCTAACCTCTTAATGTTCATTTAGGAGTCTAAATTCCATCTCATGTAAAAATAAAATGGCGTTCTTTCATATAGGTCTTTAAAAAAACTATTGATGACTAAAGTGCTTAACAGATTCGATTATCTACCCATTCATACAAATCACATATTCACACACACTCATTACAAAGACAGTGGGAGGCGAACCACTCACCTTTTGATCACAGGTAGACCACACTTTCCCCTACTCTACCGCGGCAGCAATCTGATTTGAAAAAGTTTTGTCGAATTGGTCAACTTTTCCGTAGTAATAGACAAGGAATGTAGGGCAACGGCATTAATATAATGTATTCGTAGATTTTTGTGAGTGAGGTATGGCATGCAGAGTCACGTGACACCAACTGCCCATTCGGATTCAAGCCTTATCCGTAGAAAACATTCTATGGCTACGGTTCTGTATCCATAGCCACTGACTAAATGAAAAGGTTAAATATACTGTAAATAAAAAAGGTTAAATTACAGCATACGTAATGACAGTTTAGTCTTGTAATTAGTTTACTCTCATTCAGTGTGAAGCCTGGGCCCATTTAGATGAACACAAAGCTGATATCCTGGCAGGAACTGAAAAAACGCATAAATAAAGCTCTTCCTCCACAGCTCTCTGTCATTCTTTTGTTTTAGATTTTATAGCAGTCAGACTTGAAAAGCCCAGGTTTTCACATTAAAGTTTTCTGTTTCTCTGTGTGCAGTCTGTGTACTTTTCATGAAGTGATGGGTGTTTTGTGTGGAGATGATGTTTAAGCTTGCGTGGGGTCATGGCACTGTTGGATAGCTTTTCCCCACTCACCAAGCATAACAGCTTGGTGCAGTGGGATCCCCAGTGGAAATAAATCCAAAGGAAACTTTTGCTGTACTGCCTTGTCTTCACTGTCTTAACTTTCTTTTGACTACCGCTCGGCTCTTCACCTGGGCTAGAATTTTGTCCAGGGCTCAGTTCAGAGTCTGAATCTTCCCTCTTTATATATTTATCCTTTGCTGTTTTTATCTAGTCACCATCACAATCTAACAAGGTCATTAACCTCCACAAAACACATGATGAGGAGGAAGAAGAAGAAGATGGTAACCATACTGTGTTCATATTGCCACCTACTGACATAGAAGAGCTACTACAGAATCCACACACAACCACAGCAAATTATTTGCAATTTTTAGAAGTGAAATTAGACAATTTCCTGCAGAACCCAGGTTGAAAAACACTGGTATATACTAATGCATTCACTGTTTTATCGAAATAAAATATAATTTTCCTATTTTTCCTTCTTTTTTTCCCAAAGCACTGCCAAAGGTCATGATCAATGTGCGCACCTCTGTGCAGACAGTGATGATTGGGAACTCAGTGGAGTTTGAGTGTCAGGCAATTGGTGACCCAGAGCCCACTGTCCAGTGGAGCAAAGTGGGTGGGCCTCTGCCATCCCACATCATGGTGAAGGGTGGTATGTTGAGGATTGAGAAGGTGACGGAGGCCGATGCGGGCCAGTACCGCTGCACAGCCACCAACGATGTAGGCTCAGTCCAGTCTCAGGTGGTCCTTAATGTCCAGTGTGAGTTAGAAATTGATGTTTTTGCCCTTGCACACCCACTTATACATGCTCAGTATGCACAATTAGGCTGTACCAGTCTTCCTTAAGATCATCCCTTGCTGCTTTGTTTAGCCCTTCCTCAAATTGCTGCACTCCCCGAAAGAAAGGAGGTGACGGTTGGGTCTGATGCAGTCTTGCCATGCCAAGCTTCAGGATACCCAGCACCCCAGATCAAATGGTCCAAGGTAACAAGATTCCTTTTAAGGTAATTTTTCCAATGTCTTTTTTCAAAAACTCTTCGGTAATCCTAATGCTCTCAAATCTTGTGTCTGTCCGTTATCTAGCTCAACGAAGAGCTTCCTCCTAAGTGCTTCCAGGAAGCCAACGTGCTGACAGTTCCTCGGGTTACCCATGGAGATTCTGGAACATACGTCTGTACTGCCTCTAACAGACAGGGCAAAGTGGAGGCCTTTACAACCCTTCAAGTCCACGGTGAGTGTGTGGAGGAAAGGGTGCAAAAAATGATCAGAATAATACATAAAAAGTTGAGGATATGAACCACAGAACTATGTGTTTTTAAATGTAATGTGTTGTCTTTTATCTAGAGAGGGTCATGCCATATTTTGCCCAGGAGCCCTGGTCATATCTCACGCTGCCCACTATTAAAAATGCCTACAAAGCCTTCAGCATCAAGATCAACTTAAGACCTGATAACGTCGATGGTTAGGACTTGTCTCCTTATATTATCTTAGCAACTAAATCTCAAATCTTGCAGTGTGATGTTTTTGTTTTTTCTTCTGTATAATTTCCCTTCTGTCCCTTTCCTCTCTCCCACACCTCACCCATGTGGTGGGAAGGTCTAATATTGTACGCTGGTGAGTCTCAGTGCTTGAGATCCTCGGGAGCTCAAGGCTGATGTTGAAAATGCTGCTTTTTTTTTTTTTTTTTGGCTGCATCAAACCTCCCCCATAATGCATCTGGCTCAGTGCAGATTTAGGGGCTGAGAAAGAGATACAAGTTGGCACACGGCTGTAGTCATGATCACAAAATGTATCTTGGTGGTAATGACAGTAAACTGCATTTTTTAAAAGGTTTGATCACAGACCTACTTTCACAACCCAGTCTTCTTTATCAGCAGTGCTACATTCCCTCCTCACATTATACACCAGTTGTATGAATGCACATGTTAAGCTGAAGTCAGATTGCTTTTGCAGGTTTCATGTTTTGGTCTATTCACAACTCTTACTGGATCTGTGGGATAAATACTCGATAAATATGTGGCTGTCTGCCTCTCTTCAGCTGTATATCAGACTGCGACTGCCCATTGTGCCAAACAAAGTGTTAGCTGCAAAAGCCATTTGACCATGCTTACTCTTTTTATCATATTTTTAAATGAATTACTGCAAGATGATGTGTAACCCCTCTTTGAAATATACTGATTCCCATTTTCTGAGAGATGATAAACATGCAAGAGAGCATGTTCCCAGTTATCATGAGCCTGTGTTGCTTTTAGGAGCATGCACATTTGCAGCATGTGAAGAAAGAAAAAAAGAAGTAAGACCACTGATTTCTTGTGATTGGTCGTATTTTGCAGTCCAGTGACAGGGAGCTTTGTTTGGCTTTAAACTTGCGACACCATAGCATGCCGCTTTACCGTACAGCTTTTAAAGAGTTGACTTTGTGCGTGGCAGTCTCCATCCTAACAAGTCTCTCATAGTCACTGTAAAATTCTGGCAAATGTTTTTGAAAGAACTGCATAATCTTGACTAAAACTAGTGGCCTGAGTGACTTATTAAGATGGATATTAAAATCTAGCATAATATTCTCACTATTGCTCATGCACTTTGTTGTGGTGGTTCAGGTATGATCCTTTACAACGGTCAGAGGAGGACCACGGGAGCAGACTTCATCTCTCTGGGTCTTGTGGGAGGCCGCTTGGAATTCAGGTCAGCCAAAACCTAATCTCTTATTGTTGTGGTTCCTCTAAGTTACAAAAAAAAAAAAAAAAGTGCAACATAATATAAGGTGTGTTGTTCACTTTTTGTTGTTTTTTTATATCAGGTTTGATGTGGGCTCTGGCATGGCCACCATCCGCGACCCAAACCCCATTAAACTGGGAGAGTTTCACACAGTTGAGGTGTATCGTAACCTCACGTTGGGACACATTATTGTGGACGGAGGGGAACCAATCAATGGCAGCTCACAGGTACTGTGCTGTCATTGTGAAACAACCATCAGCCATGTGAATTTCATTTTTTTAGCTAATGCTGTGACATACACCACTCACAAAAACTTAGGGATATTTGGTTTTGGGTGAAATTTATGGAAAATGTAAAAAGTTCACGCTACAGTGATATTATGTCATGAAAGTAGGGCATTTAAGTAGAAGCATGCAATGGTAATTTCCTCATCTCAAACAATTTATTGAAATAAAAGCCAACAACAGTGGTGAGTATACCACAACAAAAAATGTCAATGTCTCAATAACGTGTCATGTGCCCTTAAGCATCAATTACAACTTGACAGCAACATCTCATGCTGTTCACAAGTCGACTTATTGTCTGCTGAGGCATGGCATTACACTGTTCTTGAAGGGCGGCCCTCAGGTCATTGAGGTTGTGGGGTGCACGGCTTTGAGCCTATACATGGCGACTCAGCTGTACCCATAGGTTTTCTATAGGATTCAGGTCTGGAGAAAGTGCAGGCCACTCCATTTGAGGTACCCCAGCCTCTAGCAGCCGTTCCCTAATGATGCGACGTCGGTGAGCTGGAGCCTTGTCATCCATGAAGATGAAATTAGGCCTGTGTTGTTCATGCAGGGGCACAATGACTGAATTAATAATGTTATTAAGGTAGTATAGGCTTGTCACTGTACCATTCACAAGGTGTAGGGCAGTTCTGTATTGACTAGACACACCTACCCATACTGTAACACCACCACCAAACGCTCGTCTGGTCACAACAGTAGCTGATGCATAGCGCTCTCCTTGATGTCTCCAACATCGTTGGCCGCCATCATTTCTGCTCAACATGAATCAACTTTCATCAGAGAACAGCACTGAGGCCCTCTGGTCCCTTGTCCGGTGTAAATGCTCCTTGGCCTATGCAAGACAATGATACCTGTGTCTGGTGGTGTGGTCATGTACCCTTGCAGGTTGTCCGGCACACAGATCACGCTGATGTAAACGGTTTTGAATGGTCTGACGTAACACTTGGGTGGGAGCCTGGGAAGGTAGCCCATCTAGGGGAAGGTAAACCCTGATTTCAAACCTCCGCTGCCTTGCGGCACACCCGGTCACGGGAAAGGCTTCGGGAGTCAACCCTGAGGAAAAATCCAGAGTCGGAGCCCCTAAGGCAGTTCTCTGTTGTGCTCAACATCGTTCTGGCAGCTCCTGCGACGGCGCTGGTGCCAAACTATAGCAGCCCTGCTGTTCCTTTGGATTCATCAGTGACGTGGAGAGGGGGGACATGCTGCATGGGTAACATCTTGTCCTCCATATCTTCCTGCCCAGGCTTGAATCCTACCAACGCCCAACGCTGGAAGGTAGAACACCGGTGCGCATCGGCCTGTTCAGCCATAGGCGGTGCTGTTTCAGCAGCATAGACGTTTAGGATTCTCTTCCATGGTCATCATAGACTGACGGAGGCCGACGAACACTTGGGTGCCTCTCACCTCCCTTGAATGTGCCTGGAGTTGAGTGCCTTCATCATCCATTTCCGCAGGGCACTGTTCACAATGAAGCGGTCATCAGCGTGGGATGTGGCCAAAGGACGTCCACTTCTATGCCTTTCTGTGACTCTTCCAGTCTCTCTGTATCTCTGCTGCAACCTGCTGATGACACTCTGTGACACTCTAAGCTCAGTGGCCACTTCCCTCTGAGAACATGAGAGCTTCCTGTTTGAAGCCTTGCAATGGCGAGGTACTGTTGATCAGTTGTTAGGTGTTATCTTGGTCTCATGATATCAAAGTGTGAGCAGCATGATAAAGAGGACTGTTTAAATACCAATTCTAACTGAACCAGAAAGTTTATTGGTCGATTCATGACTCAAACACCTGTTGTGAATTTTACCGTTAAGCACCTTGTTAGAGAACAGCAAGTTATGCATAAAGTACTGAAACATTGAACAGTTGGACATGTGCATTCAAAAGGTTAGAGAAGGTAAAATTAAGTTCACCTACAAAGGTCATAGTGTATTTTAGGTGCATCTTGAAATTTCACCCAAAAGCCGAATATCCCTAACTTTTTGTGAGTAGTGTAGGTTTGTCTGTCAATCCACATTTTGTGAGAATAACTACTTCTCTGAGCATGTTTGAATGATCACCAAACTCACGCACAACAATTCTCAGGTGGGTTTGTATCCAGGTTGTGCTCAAAGTCGAGGTCAGAGTCAAAAGTCAGGAAATTTAGGCACTCACTGTATGTGATTTCATGAAAATCCCTACTCCTAGGCAATTGCCTGGATGCACACCAAACTCACACACAGTGACTTTCTTGGGGAAGGGGGGGATCTCAATACAGGTTGTAGGTCAAAGGTTGCAAGCAATAATTATGTGTCATTTAAACTTTGAGTAGGCATTAGATAGGCAAGTATATACAGTAGGTCAAGAAAAGCTAACTAACTAACTAACTAACTAACCTGCACTTATATAGCGCTTTTCTAGTCACAAAGACCACTCAAAGCGCTTTCATTAATACTAACCCTCTATTCTAAGGGCCTATAGGAAACAGATATGTAGGGACAATTTAGAACAGCCAATTAACCTAACATGCATGTTTTTGGCATGTGGGAGGAAACCGGAGAAATCCCGGAGTAAACCCACGCAACACGGGGAGAACATGCAAACTCCACACAGATCACTGTTGGTCGGGGGCTGGGATCGAACCCACGATCCCCACAATCCCCCGGCCAAGGGTAAACTGTGCTGCCGCAGTGCTAACCACTGCGCCACCGTGCAGACAAAGCGAAGGCTGTTGGTGACCCTGTGGTGGGTCCATCATGCTGGAATGATCTTCTCCTTCACTGACAGTCTGGTTTGTGTTAGTTACTCTTTTTCATACTTTACCGTCTCTCAGGGCAAGTTCCAGGGCCTGGATCTGAATGAGGAGCTGCATGTGGGTGGTTACCCCAACTACACACTCCTCACTAAAACCGCCGGCATTAAGACAGGTTTCGTGGGTAAGACACCACACACGCTCCACACTTGCTTCTTTTCACCGTGACTGAAATATCTGATGGGCAAAATCATACCCGTGTGTTCTGATTGGGTAATGTTGCTATGCAGGCTGTATTCGTCAGCTGGTCATCCAGGGAGAGGAAGTCATCTTTAAAGACCTGGACCGCAGCTCTACCGGGGTCACAAACTGCCCCACCTGCAGAGATCATCCCTGCCAGGTCAGTTTGCTAACTCCATGACTCTTTAGTGTTATGTCCATGTTGTATTAAACGATATCCAGTAAAACAATGGTGATGGTCTTATTTAGAACGGAGGGAGCTGTAAGGACTCGGAGACCAGCTTGTACAAGTGCAGCTGCCTCAAAGGATTTACAGGCAGCAACTGTCAGCACCACTCTTCCCTGCACTGCCATTCAGGTACCTGTGAACCTTATTGGTTCTGTTAGTAATAGCAGTATCAAGTGTTAACTGTTCTCTATGTGTGATGTATATTTCAGAGGCCTGCGGGCCAGACGCCACTTGCATCAACCGTCTGAATGGCTTGGGGTATGACTGCCGCTGCCATCTTGGCAAATCTGGACATAAATGCATGGAAGGTAAAACTGGAAGCAACTGTTGTTTTTCAATTTAAACAGAAATATCACATTCAGCTCAGGCTATTTTAAGATGTTTTGAAATACACACAAAAAGCAATAGAATTATTGTTATGATAAGAAATTTATTCCATATACATTTTTACTGCATCTAATCTGACTAGGGGAGCTGGTGACCACTCCACTGTTTGATGGGGAGGAGTCGTACATAGCCTACCCACCTCTCACCAACATCCATGACGACCTGCGTGTAGAAATAGAGTTTAAACCGCTGGAGAGAGACGGCTTGATGTTCTTCTCTGGTGGGAAGAAAATGAAGGTGGAGGACTTTGTTGCCATTTCCATGGTGGAGGGACATGTGGAGTTCAGATATGAACTGGGAACAGGTAAACGGCTAATGAGAGATTTGCTTTTTATTTCTTATTTATTTATAAAATGTTTTGTATGTACAATATATGCAGGGATATGGTGAAAAGAAAATGCTGAATATAATCACTTACATTTTTTGTCTTCTTGTATATATATTATTAAAGTTTGCCTATTTTTTCATTGTATGTGAGATGTTTAAAATAAGAGGTAACCAATCTCTCCCAAATGATCTTTGTCAAATATTATAATCATGTCAAGATACATTTATTTATAAAGCACAGTTAAAATGAAAAAGTTGACCAGAGCACTCTGTGTAATACACTAAATTGGATAATGTAAGATAAAAAACACATTCATTCATTCATCCTCTTGACTACTTAATTATTTCCATGTCACGGGGGGCTGGAGCCTACCTCAGAGTGTTTGGGCAAGAGGTGCGGTACACCCTGGATAGATCGTCAGTCCACCGCAAGGCCAACACAGGGAGACAGATAACCATTCACTCTCACATTCATACCTAAGGACAGTTTATCCTCAGTTGATGCCAGTTAACCCATCATGCATGTCTTTGGACTGTGGGAGGAAACCGGAGTACTCGTCGAAAACCCACATAGACACGGGGAGAACATGTAAACTCCACACAGAAAGGTCACTGCTGGCCAGGGGTGGGATCAAACCCACAACCCTCTTGCTGTGACACTACCCCACTAAGCTGCCCCAAGATTAAAAAAACAAAAAACAGATTCAATTCAATTCAATTCAATTCAATTCAATTCAACTTTATTTATATAGCGCCATTTCACAACAACAGTCATCTCATAGCACTATCAACTGTAGGGAGGACCCCCACAGTTGCAGAAAGACCCCAGCAATCAGGCGATCCCCTGTGAGCAAGCACTTGGCGACGGTGGAGAGGAAAAACTCCCTTTTAACAGGAAGAAACCTCCAGCAGAACCAGGCTCAGGGAGGGGCAGTCATCTGCTGCGACTGGCTGGGGGGTGAGGGGACAGAGAAGAAGAAAAGAACAGACATGTAGAGAGCAAACAGCACGATGGGGACTCAATCTATGGGAGAGAACAAACAAATGTTAATGACCAGCAAAAAAAAAATATTTCATAGAGAGTGAGGAAAGGAGTGAGGCCCAGTGCATTACTGGAGGTCCCCCGGCTGACTAAACCTATTAGCAGCATAACTAAGGGAGGGTTCAGAAACACATGATCCCTCCCTAATTGTAGGCTATATCAAAAAGATATAAAGATTAAGATTATAGATTAAGATTATAGAAAGATTAAAGATTAAGTAGATAAAAACAGAAATATAAAACACAGGAATGATAGAAGAAAACAAAAATAGACCCGCAAACAGAATGGAATTATATAGAAACTGGCAAGGAGAAAAGATAATTTTGAAGTAATTTAAGCATTTCCTATGTAGATTCAGCCCTAATATGGGAGGGAAGGTCATTCTAAGTTGACAAACAGAGAAGCAACAATCCCCTCACCCTTTAAGAATAAGGGTAGTATCTCATGGACCGGCGCCTATTGACAAACATGGCGATTTTTGGATTCGCCAGCTTCTCTGACAAATGTCAAGGAAAATCAAGATACTGTCTCACAGAGCAGCAAATGGTGTGGAATGTTCAAGAATGCTGTGCTTTTTGGGGTTTTGACAGGGTTCGTAAAAGGTTGCAGAACAGTTTGCACAGCTTTTAAGGTTGCCATCAGTTTTGTCGTAAATGGTCTTAAAACAGTCTCTAGTGGTGAACCAAAAAGAACTTTAGCGACACATGTTACACCTGCTTGCAAACGTCTTACAATCGTTTGCAAATGTTTGCAACTGTTTGTGGAAAAATACACTCACCCAAAAAATTTGAACATTTTCAAAATTTTTTGGAGACAAGAAAAACTGTTTGGGACTTTAAAAACTGTGAACTGTTCGGCAACCTTTTATGAACCCTGATGAAGCCGAAAAGTCGCTACGATCACCAGCCTTCGCTGCTCCGTCAGATGCATGGCTCAATGATCTTGAAAGGATGTAAGACATAAAAGTTCTGCTAAAAAGGGTGGCGCTAACCCATGTGTTGATTTAAAAATGAGGAGTAAAATCTTAAAATCAATCCTGAACTGGACAGAAGGTAAAGAAATGAGAATCAGGGAACTGTGCTTGTATTCTCACATACCTGTTATACTTTGACCTGCTGCCTTTTGAACCAAATGGTGACGAGTCAAATCAGAATTCATTTTTCTTCTTTTTCAGGCCAGGCAATCCTTCGCAGTCATGAGCCGGTGACTTTGGGCCACTGGCACAGAGTTGTGGCCGAACGGAACAAGAGGGCCGGTCACCTGAGGGTCGACCAGGGCCCAGTGGAGAGGAAATCATCACCAGGAAAGGCCCAGGGTCTAAATATCCACACCCCTATGTACCTAGGAGGAGTCCCCAACAAGGATGTCCTGCCTAAGCCCGCCAATGTCAGCAACATGTTTGGGGGCTGTATAGGAGAGGTGAGATATATCTGTACAGAAAAAGAAGGAACTGAAGCATTTTTCACTGTATGTCAGCTTTCTGGGTTATTTTTCCCCAACACTATGTGATTAGGTTTCCATCAACAACAAGAAGGTTGATCTGTCCTACAGCTTCACAGAGAGCAAATCTATCCGCAAATGTGTGGACAACAGCCCCTGTGACCGCCGGCCGTGTCTCAACGGCGGTCAGTGCATGTCAAGTGTAGAATACGAGTACCAGTGCCTCTGTAAGGATGGTTTCGAAGGTCAGTGCTAAAAAGGAAAGAATCCTAGTTCTCAGAGCCTGGGCTATTTGGAAAGACCTACAGTGCCTATAAGTAACCCCCCTGACTTGTGACCTGTGTGACATTGCAGGTGAGCGATGTGAGGTGGTGAAAGACGTGTGCCAGAGTGACCTTCAGTGCCAGAATGGTGGCCTCTGTGTCAAGGGCCTATGTGAGTGTCTGCCTGGGCACACGGGCCTCCGCTGTGAAGAAGGTAAGTATCAAGTGACATTTGTAGATTGAATATGTGCTTATCTAGAAGAGCAATGATTTTCAAGACAGATTTTAAATACATAAATTCATAACTGTACAAAATTAGCAGAAGATGCAGGAATTTCCCCATTGGAATTTCCCCATTGTCGGACAAATAAAGGCTTATCTTATCTTAATTTCCTATAAAAACAATTCCTTACAGTATATAAAAAAGGATATTTTAGCCAGTTTTCTCTCTGTGCAGCATCTTTATGAACAGCCATGTTAACAGCTTAATTCTGTTCTGAGTTACTTTAATTATCAGAGAAAACAAGAGAAAACTTTCTAGCTTTTTGGGTACATATGCAGCGCATTGCTTCTGCTCTGCTGACGTTTTATTTCAGTAAGTACACATATCTAGACTTCAGTGTAGCCTGAATAAGTTATGGTCTGCTGCTGAAGCAGAAACACAATTACTGTGTTTCCATCCAGTGATATTATTGCAAATTATACAATAGTTAAATCCAACTGAGCAGTTTGATTGGACAGTAGGGATTCCAGGAGATACTATATTCCCCAATAATTACACTCCGTCGTTTCACTGGATATGTACAGTATCACTCCCCTTCAAAGGTGTTCTCGTAGCCGTTATTTACTAACCATTATTTATTGTCAACTCTGTCAGCTCAATCAGTGGCTTCTTATGTGAGAATTGTAATACTCTGTTGGATACCATAATTTCCACAGTGAAGCACTGTTTGAAAAGAAATCATACCTCCATGCCCGGAAGTCCTGTCCTTGTAAACATCTGCGAGATATTTCACATCTGTTAAGAAAAAAATAGACAGGCTAGAGTTGGATTTATTATCTTGATTAGCAAACCACAATACCTTTGTGGCAATGGACTCTTTATTTCATCTGAAAATGCCAAGAAAAAGCGAGCAAAGTGGCCTCTGTGTCAAGCTACTGAAAAGACGTGTGATCGGTGATTTGAAACAATCACAGCACAGAACTCTTCAAAACGGTCTCTGGACAACAGTTAATCTTCCCACATTTGATTAAGTGCAATGCCACATTATGTTACGTTATGAAATTTCAAAATATTTTAAATTATCTATAATTATAATTACAGTGTTTAGAAACAAACGAAAAGACATTATACCAAATTTGCACTAGTATTAAATTACCTGTTATATCTCTGTTTTGCCAGTAGGGTGACTCTTGAGTCATAACTGTCACAAAGACAGATTCACCTTTTTGGCACAATGCTGCCCCCTGGTGTTGGATAGTTGGAATTATTTCAAAGTTCCACAAAGCTTCTTTAGCTTTGGCACTTAATTTAGGCTCGCCATCAGCTATTTTTCTGTCAAGATTTGATTACTTAGAATGCTCGCTACAGTTTGTACAATGTAGCCACTCTTGAATAATTCACTTAACATGGTTGATGGACGCTTCATTTATTATCAGAAATGTAAATTGCAAATAAGGTGGATGGAAACACAGTAAATGAGAGGAAAAACAGATATTCAGTCAAATTAGTGAACTCAAAACTAACTTAAGGAAGTTTGACCAAATGTGCAGGTGCATCTCAGTAAATTAGAATGTCATCAAAAAGTTGATTTATTTCAATAATTCAATTAAAAAAATGAAACTCATCTTATATAGATTCATTACACACAGAGTGCTGTATTTCAAGTGTTTGTTTCTTTTAATTTTGTTGGTTATGGCTTATAGCTCATGAAAACCCCAAATTCACTTTCTCAAAAAATTGAATATTACATAAAATTAATTTAAAAAAATTGATTTTTAGTAGAAATGTTGGCCAACTGAAAAGTATGTCCATGTACACACTCAATACTTGGTCAGGGCTCCTTTTGCATAATTACTGCATCAATGCAGCATGGCATGGGGGCGATCAGCCTGTGTTACTGCTGAGATGTTATGGAAGCCCAGGTTGCTTTGATAGCGGCCTTCAGCTCGTCTGCATTATTGGGTCTGGTGTATTTTATTTTCCTCTTGACAATACTCCATAGATTCTCTATGAGTCCCATAGAGTCTATGGGAATCCCATAGAGTCTATGGGATTTAGGTCAGGAGAGTTTGTAGTAGTAGATTAGTTTATTTGACAGGGACAGTGCAATAAACATAGACAATTAATCAAAGACAATCAATCTGATGTGTTGCACATAGAGTGTATAGCTATTAGCTAATTTGCAACTCTTGTCCCTGGATGGGCTTTAGAAAAAAGAATCAAGATAAAAAATATACACAATAACCACATACATCAATGCAGAAAAATTATAAATACACAATTATAAATATTATAAATATTATAAATACACAAATATAACAGCCTGACTCACATTTAACATAAATATTATAAATATTATAAATACACAAATATAACAGCCTGACTCACATTTAACACATATAACATAACTCACATTTGCCTATTTCAGGCCTTCCTCCCTCCGTCACTCACTATAAACAAACACATTTATTCCTTCCCTTCATTCACTCTCACTTTGCAGACAATTAATTCATACATGAGTACATTCTTGTTTATTTTTCAGCCAGTTTTTAACATTTTTAGTGAATGTTTTAAAGTCCGTTATTATTTTAATTTCATTTGGCATTGTGTTCCAGATGTGACTGCCCTTTATAGAGAAAGCTGTTTGTCCAAATGTGGTTCTGCGGTGGAATATTTTACAGTTATTGTTAACAGAACTCCTGGTGGCTCTGCTGCTGTCCTGTCTTTGGACGAAACCAGCAAGTGGCTCGGGTGCTGATTTATGGAAACATTTGAACGTTAATTTCAGAAGACAGAGGTCAATGAAGCTCTCAAAACTCAATAGGTTGTATTTTTTTAAAACATTACAGTGATGCCACCTAATGGGCTTTTTGTCCAAGATTTTTAGGGTTTGATTATATAATGAACCTATATGTCTTATTGTGGAAGGGGCTGCTTGAGCCCAGACTGTCAAACAGTATGATATATGAGAAAAAACCATAGAATGCATATACAGTGCAGCTGCTTCGTAAGGTATGTAATATCTAATTAATTTAAAGCAGTTCAGATTTTTTTTTACTGTTTTTGAAATTTTCTTTATATGAAGATTAAATTTGAGTTGAGGATCTAGTACAATGCCAAGGTATTTGAATTCTGTAGCTAAACTGATGTCATGATCATGTATATTAACTTTAAAATGTTGCAGGTTACATTTTTTGATTGAAAAGCACATTGAGACTGTTTTCTGAAGGTTCAGCAATAGATGGTTCTTGAGGAGCCACTCTTGGACATCAACCATACTTGTAGACAGTACATCTGCAGCCTGTGCTGGAGTCTTGGCAGCTGTGTAAATAACTGCATCATCTGCATAAAGTTGGCATGTTGCAGCTGAGCAGTGTAACGGCAGGTCAAGCACAGTGATACCATGGTCATTAAACCAGGTATTTGCACTTTTGAGCAGTGTGGGCAGGTGCCATGTCCTGCTGGAAAATCAAACCAGCATCTCCATGAAGCTTGTCAGCAGAGGGAAGCATGAAGTGCTCTAAAATTTCCTGTTCGATGGCTGCACTGACATTGGACTTGATTAAACACAGTAGAAAAACACCAGCAGATGGCATGGCTCCACATATTCAATTCAATTCAACTTTATTTATATAGCGCCATTTCACAACAACAGTCATCTCATAGCACTATCAACTGTAGGGGGGAACCCCCACAGTTGCAGAAAGACCCCAGCAATCAGGCGATCCCCTGTGAGCAAGCACTTGGCGACGGTGGAGAGGAAAAACTCCCTTTTAACAGGAAGAAACCTCCAGCAGAACCAGGCTCAGGGAGGGGCAGTCATCTGCTGCGACTGGCTGGGGGTGAGGGGATAGAGAAGAAAAAAAGAACAGACATGTAGAAAGCAAACAGCACGATGGGGACGCAATCTATGGGAGAGAACAAACAGATGTTAATGACCAGCAAAAAAAAAATATTTCATAGAGAGTGAGGAAAGGAGTGAGGCCCAGTGCATTACTGGAGGTCCCCCGGCTGACTAAACCTATTAGCAGCATAACTAACTAAGGGAGGGTTCAGAAACACATGATCCCTCCCTAATTGTAGGCTATATCAAAAAGGTAGGTTTTAGCCCTATTCTTAAAAACAGAGATCGAGTCTGACTCCCGAATCCAGATTGGCAGCTGATTCCACAGGAGAGGAGCTTGATAACTGAAGGCTCTGCCTTCAGTTATCATCATTGACTGTGGAAACTTCACACTGGACCTCAAGTAACTTGGATTCTGTGCCTGTTCACTCTTCCTCCAGACTCTGGGACCTTGATTTCCAAGTGACAGGACTTGGCACCTGATTTGGGGAGCCATGTCATCTGTTGGTGTTAGTCCACTGTGTTTTATCAAGTCCAAAGTCAATGCAGCTGTCTACCAGGACATTTTAGAGCACTTCATGCTTCCCTCTGCTGACAAGGTTTATGGAGATGCTGATTTCATTTCCAGCAGGACTTGGCACCTGCCCACACTGCTGCCAAAAGTACCAAAGCCTGGTTTAATGACCATGGTATCATCATGTTTTACTGGCCAGCAAACTCTCCTGACCTAAACCCCATACAGAATCTTTGAAGTATTGTCAACAGGGAGATGAGAGACTCCAGACCAAACAATGCAGATGAGCTGAAGGCTGCTATCAAAGCAACCTGGGCCTTCATAACACCTCAGCAGTAACACAGGCTGATCACCTTCATGCCATGCCACAGTGATGCAGTATTAATTCATGCAAAAGGAGCCCTGACCAAGTATTGCGTGTGTGCATGGAAATACTTTGTCGGCCAACATTTCTATTAAAAAATCTTTTTTTTTTTTTTTAAATTGAGCTTATGTAATATTCTAATTTTTTTGAGAAACTGATTTTCGGGTTTTCATGAGCTGCAAGCCATAACCATCAAAATTAAAAGAAATAAACTCTTGAAATATATCACTCTGTCTGTAATGAATCTATATAAAATATGAGTTTCATTTTATGAATTGAATTACTGAAACAAATCAACTTTTTGATGATATTTTAATTTAGTGAGATGCACCTGTATTTGAGTAAAAATAATTCAAGAGGAAAAAATATCCTGAAATAAAACTACTCAGTAGTACACGTATGTGGAAAAAGTTTACATGTACTGAAGAGATATAACTTGTTACCACCCACCTCTGCTTTCTAATCATACTTAATCAATATGCTGAAAGTTTAAAGGGTCTGAACTGTGCAAAATGGTGTTTTTATCTCATAAAATACAGATATGTATACCAATAAAACCTTGAAGGGATCACTTCACAAATACACTCTGCTGTGGAGGATGGAATCAGATGCTGTAGAGGATGGAATCAGACGAGACACGAGCTGACGACACAGAACTTTATTTCACCTCCAACAAACAGAACAGACTGACCTGGGTACCAAAGCGACCTCCTTTATCTACTTTATGCCCGCCTTTGGCACCCAGGTTGAGAAACATTAACATACAAGTCACAAAACATGTACACACATCCACATACACGTCACAGAGCATGGCTTAATACAATACTTTCACGCCCCGGCATCCTCAGGTGAGAAAAGCATCTTGCTCTTCGCACAGTGCATCAACACCTGGCACAGCGGGGGTGAAGGCACATCTTATTCTAGTTTCATACCCCCCAGCGCTCTGGCGCCCTTCGCTGGCTCCTCTCACTTTTTCCCCCATTACCATCTGTCACCTCCTTCTCCCCCACCAACCCCAAGTCCTGGGTGGAGTGCCATCTCCTATTGTGTCACCTCACCCCCCCCCCCCCCCCGAACACCCAGAAGGGGTCCTAACCCTCTGGACCTTTGGGCTTGAGCAAGTACCCGTAGCAGCTGTAGCGTGGATCTGCCGGGCCGGTCGAAGCACCTTCCTGTCGAGGTGGGTAGGAGGAAAGGTTGGTCTCTGGAGGGGGAAAGGGTGGGGAGGGGAAAGAGTTAGTTTCATGAAAACAATTCTCTGCAGGGGGAACACAGACCTGCCGACCCACCGCAGGTGGGCGCCCACGCCAGGGAGCTTGAACCAACACCACCTGCTCGTCTGCCAACACATAAGCGGGCTTCAGCCTGTCTATGCAGACGGTTTCCTTACGCCCCGCCAAGTCTAACACAAAGTGTTTCCCCCCTATTTCCAACACTCTGAACAGGCCGTTGTATGGCAGACGCAGTGGGGTTCTGTAGGCGTCGTGCCTGACGAAAACAAATTTGGCATTCTCTAGGCGCTTTGGAGCAAAAGTGCGGGGAAAACAATGGTGCGCAGGGCCCGGATCACTGGCCGCCTCTGTACCGGAAAAAAGGTGTGTGGGCGGATCAGTACCGGGCGTGGGGCTCTCTGCCAAAAATTGCCCCAGGGATCCACAATGGCTGAGAAAAAACGAGTTCTGCCGGGAAAGCTGCCAAATCTTCCTTAGGTGTGGAGCGCAACCCCAATAGGACCCAAGGCAGGCGGTCGACCCAATTTGCATCCGTGAGCGAGTGTGACAGAGATCATCCTGCGCAGTTCGCCCCACACGGGACACGAACCCGCGACCTCTCAGTCAACTAACACACAGTTCGAGCATGGGAGACACAGCACGATCGCGCTGAGCTAAAGGTCCGACCGGTAGCTCAGCGCTACCATCTGGGGCTCACAGCACCACTTTGTAACTGAGGTCATCAGCGCAGTTCGCCCTACACAGGACACGAACCCGCGACCTCACAGTTAACTAGTCAGAGACACACACAGCACGATCGTGCTGAGCTAAAGGTCCGACCGATAGCTCAGCGCTACCGATACTGTATGAGGCTTTGGGAGGGAGGTTTTACTAACGTTCTACGCCGTACAGTACTAGTTGGCATCCGTTACACTCTCCCCCTTAAACCTCACTCCCATGCCGGGTTCACGGCACCAGTGTGACAGAGATCATCCTGCGCAGTTCGCCCCACACGGGACACGAACCCGCGACCTCTCAGTCAACTAACACACAGTTCGAGCATGGGAGACACAGCACGATCGCGCTGAGCTAATGGTCCGACCGGTAGCTCAGCGCTACCATCTGGGGCTCACAGCACCACTTTGTAACTGAGGTCATCAGCGCAGTTCGCCCTACACAGGACACGAACCCGCGACCTCACAGTTAACTAGTCAGAGACACACACAGCACGATCGTGCTGAGCTAAAGGTCCGACCGATAGCTCAGCGCTACCGATACTGTATGAGGCTTTGGGAGGGAGGTTTTACTAACGTTCTACGCCGTACAGTACTAGTTGGCATCCGTTACACGAGGCTCTGAGCGCTGCTTTAAGCGACCTGTGAAGACGCTTGCACAGACTGTTAGCCTGTGGGTTGTACGCAGTGGTGCGGTGAATTTTGACCCCCAGGCTGTCGGCCATAGAGTTCTGAAACAAATTGCAGACCCCTGTTGGAAGTGATGTCCGACGGGGATCCAAACCGTGCAACGCAAGCTGACAAAAACGCGTGGGCTACTTCGGCAGACGTGGTGGAATTCAGGGGAGCCACCTCTGGCCAGTGCGTAGTGTGGTCCATGATTGTTAAAAGGTGTGTGAATCCCTGCAATGGCAGAAGGGGACCCACTAAATCCACGTGTACGTGGTCAAACCTCCTGGCTGGAATCTAAAAGGGCTCAAGGGGGCTTTTGTGTGCTTGTGCACCTTAGCCCGCTGGCACTCGACGCACGCTGCGGCCCATTCTTTCACATCCCTGTGTAAGCACGGCCAGACAAATTTGGACCCCACCAGTTTAACTGAGGCCCGCACACCGGGATGTGAAACGGAGTGGACGGACTCGAAAACGCGGCGGCGCCAAGAGCTCGGAACCACCGGGCAGGGGTGGCCGGTGGAGACGTCGCAAAGCGGGGGTGGGGGGGCACCCTTCTTGTACCACCCTGCTCTCCAGTTTTAATCTGGTAGCTGCGGACTGGAGTGTGCAAATGTCTGCATCCCTGATTTGGTCGGTGGCCATTGCGGAAAAATCGATACCCATGTAGACCAGAGATACCAGCGCACGTGACAGGCAGTCCGCCACCACGTTAAGTTTACGAGCTACATCTTGGATGTTGGTCGTGAATTCTGAAATTGCAGCCAAGTGCCATTGCTGCCGAGCCAGCCATGGTCTTTGGACATTGCGTAAGTCAGTGGTTTGTGATCAACAAATGTGGTAAACTCGCGACCTTCGAGCCAGAATTGAAAATGGCGTGTAGCCAAGTGGAGAGCCAGCAACTCTCTGTCAAAAGCGCTATACTTACGTTCGTTGTCACGCAAAGTACGGCTGAAAAAGGCGAGGGGCTCCCATGAAACCAGAGATGTACTGCTCCACCACGGCTTCTACTGTGACATCTGATGCGTCTGTGGTGAGTGCTATCCACGCTGACAGGGCTGGGTGGGCCAGCAAAGCCACACTGGCGAGCGCCGTTTTGACATCTGTGAAAGCCTGGACCCGATTGGGGGTCCAGTGGGTTTTTTCTTTTTTAGCGCACCGTACAGTGGTTGCAGCAGCTGGGCTGTGCGGGGGAGGAAACGGTTGTAAAAACTGACCATCCCCAAAAATTCCTGCAGTGCCCTCACGGTCTGCGGATGTGGAAAATCTGACACTGCACGTACCTTGTCCGCCAGCGGGATCACACCCTCCAGTGAGATGCGGTGGCCTAAAAAGTCGATTACCAGCAGTCCGAACTGACACTTTGCCGGGTTAACAATCAGCCCGTGCACTTCCAACCGGTGGAAAACTTGTTTGAGATGGGCGAGGTGCTCCTCCTCTGACGCGCTAGCCACCAAAATGTCGTCTAAGTAGATGAAAACGAACGGCAGGTCACGGAGCACCACGTCCATCATTCTTTAGAAAGTTTGTTCTGCGCCCTTTAACCCAAACGGCATACGTAAAAACTGAAAAAGACCGAAGGGAGTTATTACCACCATTTTGGGAACGTCCTCTGCACGCACCGGGACCTGGTGGTAACCGCGGACCAGATCCACCTTTAAGAAAATGCGCATCCCGGCCATATGTAATGTAATGTAATGTACTTTATTTATAGCCCTTTAAAACAACCCGTAGGTGACCAAAGTGCTTTACAGAAAATAAACAGCATTAAAAACACAGAGCATTAAAAACAAATAACATAAACAAAAAAAAATAAGAATAAATACCTAAAAATGAAAATAAAATAAAAACAAATGCCAAGACAAATATCACCACTACTAGGTATTAAAAGCCATCCTAAACAAATATGTCTTAAGTTCTGATTTAAAAAGGGCCAGGTCAGACATAGCACGTAGGTCGGGGGGGATTATTCCAGAGCCTGGGGGCGGCAACAGAAAAGGCTCGGTCACCCCAATGTTTATACCTTGACCTAGGCACATCCAGCAAAAGCTGATTGGATGACCTCAAAGCCCTGCCTTGGTCATGGACAGTCAAAGTCTCAGACATATAAACCGGAGCAAGGCCATTAAGAGCTTTAAAAACAAAAAGCAAAAGTTTAAAATTAATTCTAAAATGGACTGGAAGCCAATGAAGTGAAAAAAGGATCGGAGTAATGTGCTCTCGCCTAGGTGTGTTGGTCAAAAGACGGGCCGCTGCAGTTTGCACAAGTTGAAGGCAGCCGAGAGAAGACTGAGAGATGCCAACATAAAGTGCATTGCAGTAATCAAGTCGAGACATGATTAAAGCATGGATGGCTATCTCAAGATCATGACGGCTCAGGAAAGGTTTGGCTTTGGATAACAAACGTAACTGATAAAAACTCATCTTGACTACATTGTCAATCTGTTTATCAAATTTTAAATGACTGTCGAAAATCACCCCCAAATTTCTGACAGCTGAACTGAGCCTTAAAGAGAGGGTACCAAAGCCAGCCGTTACAGTATCCCCAAACACAATACATTCTGTTTTTTCTTCATTTAAGTGGAGAAAATTTTGGCTTAACCACAACTTAATATCAATGATGCAATCCAATAGAACACTTTGTGAGTTAGTTTGTTCTGGGTTCAAAGGTAAATAAAGCTGCAAATTGTCTGCATAACAGTGGAAAAACATGTTATGCCTGGCTATCATTGACCCGAGTGGCAGCATATATAATGAAAACAGAATAGGGCCAAGGATAGAGCCCTGTGGAAAAATCCTGGATGTGCGGGATGGGGTAACGATGGGGTAATGATTGTGTTCCGTGGCATTGTTCAAGCTTCGGAAATCGCCGCACGGCCGCCATGACCCATCAGACTTGGGCACCATGTGCAGCGGGGATACCCAAGGACTGTTGGAGTGCCTAATGATGCCTAAGCATTCTAAGTTAGCAAACTCCTCATGTGCAATGGCTAGTTTAGCCATATCCAGGTGGTGAGGGCACACAAACACGGGCGGACCTTTCATGGTGATAAAATGCTCGACCCCGTGCTTGGTTACCGTAGCAGAAAAAGTGGCACCATGAGTGCTGGGAACTCAGAAAGCAAACACTGGTACTTACCCCCTGGAGCTAGAACATTTGCATGTGTTAGTGACCCAACTCCCCGAGCTGTGCAGGGCGGTGAGGAAAAAGATACAGCGTCCACGAAACGCCTGTTGGCAACATCAACAAGGAGTCCATAAGCACACAGAAAATCAGCACCTAAGATGTGGACTGAACATGCAGCTACCACAAAGTCCCACTGGTAATTGCGCCCATGTAAACATACAGTCACCATCCTTTCTTCAAACATCCTGATATGGGATCCTTTGGCGGCTGTTAAAGACGCCCCACAGCCTTCTACCAGCCTGTCTATGCTGACTGGCAAAATGAGGCTCTTCTGGGAGCCAGAGTCTACCAGAAAATGTCTCCTCAAACGTGTGTCCATGATGAAAAGCAGCTTCTCCCTGTTGCCAGCGGTTGCAGCTGCTACTGACCGCTGGCTGTCCCATTTCCCGGCTTCTTGAAGTGGCACGGCGGCAGACAATGTTGCACTTCCTTGCCAAAGTGGCGGTGATAAAAACACAGCGTCCTGGTCCTGTGTCTCCGGGTGGCCGTCCCGGCCACCACCCTCGGCTCCTCAACCTCACTGGGCTCCACCGGAGAGCCCGGTCTCACAGCTTGAATGCTGAAATCCTTGTTTGCCAGGATGATGCGGTCTGCCTCCTCTGCCAGCGCGCGGCCGTCCCTGGCCGCCAGCAGCGGTGAGTTAGCAAGGATCACTCGTGCAGAAGCCAGTAGGTTTCTGAGAAAGAGGTGGGCGAAAAGGAAAGATCCGTCGTCCATGCCCATCAATGCAAGCATGCTCTCCATCAGGTCCACAGCCGATCTGTCTCCTAGCTCCAAGTGGATAAGGAGCTTTTCTGCCCTCTCTGCATCTGAAAGAGTATAAAGCAAGGGTATAGAGCATTGTATTTTCCTTGGGCTGGTGGGGGTCGGAGTAGACTCATGGTGCGCTGCGTGGCACGCACGTCCAGTGATGCCACTACATGATGGTACTTCGTGTCATCTGCCACAACTCTGCGGAGATCGAACTGGGCTTCCACGTGAATAAACCAAGCGGCCTAGCCGCCAATCAAATCTAGAAGAAGAAGAAGAAGAACCAAGCGGCCGGGTCGTGAAGCCGAAAGTCCGGGAGTCTGACTGCAACGGTGCATGCAGCAGTGGGAGACTCCAGTGGGAGTGTCTCCATGGTGGTGCTCGGTCCATTTTCCATTTCACGTCTCTTGGTCGCCAATATGGAGGATGGAATCAGACGAGACACGAGCTGACGACTCAGAACTTTATTTCACCTCCAACAAACAGAGCAAACTGACCTGGGTATCAAAGCGACCTCCTTTATCTACTTTATTCCCACCTTTGGCACCCAGGGTGAGAAACATTAACATACAAGTCACAAAACATGTACACACATCTACAGTACATACACGTCAAAGAGCATGGCTTAATACAATACTTTCACGGCCCGGTGTCCTCAGGTGTGAAAAGCGTCTTGCCCTTCGCACAATGCATCAACATCTGGCACAGCGGGGGCGAAGGCACATCTTATTCTAGTTTCATACCCCCCAGCGCTCTGGCACCCTTCGCTGGCTCCTCTCACTTCTTTCCCCATTACCATCTGTCACCTCTTTCTCCCCCACCGACCCCAAGTCCTGGGTGGAGTGCCATCTCCTATTGTGTCACCACAATGCCTTTTTTTTTTTAGTTAAGCCCTTAAAGAAACAAGCAGATTGCACTTCATTTTAACATCATATTCCATCAAGTATTCAGTTCTCCAAGTCAACAGAACAAACACACCCTGATTGCCTTGTTAAGTTGTGATTGGCCCACTCTAAAAACTTTTACCCAATCAGATTAGGGGCTTATTAATATCACTGCAGGCTAAAAACTGACTGGTTTAGACAGAGCTTTACAGATGGCTTTTTTGATGTGCTGTAAAGCAACACAAATGGTTTTAGGTCTTTCAAACATGTCCTTGAGGGTCTCAAAACTTATTAATTCCTGGAAAATGCACAATGTGGGACCTTTAAATGCACTATGGATCTTCCTCAGAGTCATTTCTGACTATAATGCAGAGTAGACTAATGTTACAGGCCCCATCAGCCGCTAGGGGTCCTCCAGGGTACAAGTTAATCCAGTTGAGTTAATCCTCAACTTTTTTTAGGGGAAAAATCAAAATTTAATTCAGTTTTTTTTTCTCCTAAACTAGTAACCGTTTTTCCTCATAAATTTGCAACTTTTTCTAGTACATTTTTAACTGATTTCTGCATTTCCTCTTGTAAATTTTCAACCTTTCTTTTCTTAAATTTTGTCCTTTTTTCTCATAAATTTGCAACTTTTCTCCAAAATTTTGATTTGTCTAAATTTGTAACTTTGTCTACATAAAATATTTTTCTCATAAATTTCCAACTTTTTCTTGTAAATTTGCAAGTTTTTTCTTGTATAATATTGACTCTTTTGCATAAATTTGCAACTTTTTCTCAAAAAATTGGCTTTTTTCTCATAAATGTATGATTTTTTACATGCAAATTTGCTACTGTTACTCATAAATTTGCAATCTTTCTTGTAAATTTTTGACTTTTTAAACTTTTTCCCTTTTCCCCATAAATTTTAGACTTTTTACTCTAAATTTGTAACTTCTCATAACTTATTTTCTCATAAATTTGTGACTTTTTTCTTGGAAATTTCCAGTTTGTTTCTCATAAACTTGCAACTTTTTTCTTGCACATTTGCAAATTTTCTTTTAAGTTTGTGACTTTTTTCTTATAAATTTTAAACTTCTTTGATGTAAAAAAAAAAAAAAGCCATATGGATACTGGTTGAATTTTTATTCTATTTAAAAGTTTCATTTTTTTCTGTTTATTTACACAGTGACCCATTTCTTCTTCTTTTAGATTTGATTGGCGGTTGGCAATCATCTTACAGGTGCATTACCGCCACGTACTTCACTCTATATCATCACTCTATCTGGTCAGGAGCTGTAGTCCGTATCCAGTGACCCATTTTTTAAAAAGAAATTTGTTGGGAAAAGAGAGATTTTCCCCCTCATTGTAAATGTTTTGAACACTCCCCTTCTTATTCCAAAAATATCCAGAAATAGGTCCTCCAAACACAATCTTGCACAGGGTCCGTAAAAAGCTAGAAACATGATCTTCCCATCCACACTCCGTGTTAGTGAAGATAGATGTGTGCTTCATGTAGACAGACAGCTTCCTCATCAAAGCCAAAAGGCCGTACACACACAGTCCATATGTTGTCCATTCTCTACAAAGTGAATCCCACAGTTTACTCCCGGCGCTGTACTGCATGTTGGGAGGGTTTACTCTAAATGTTTGCACGTGTCTCACTCCTGCACTCTCATGGTTATATCCTACATACACAGGCCAGGTCAACAGCTTCCCCGAGGCCTCCTGGAATTTGGAGTCTAGCGATGTAAATGGTACAGTATCTCAATGTTATAGTCTGCCTGACCTGACCATGACTAACAGGGCCCCGTCTGTGTACGAGGGGCCCCCTTGTCCTTTCAAGCTCAACATGAACTGTCTTTTACCTAACACATACAGTATGCGGGCAAAAAACATAAAGCAAGCGTCTGTACTCCTGTCAACCAAGGCCCCAGTTCTGCATCCAAGCTAATGAGTAACGGGGTGGTAGGCTGCATTTTGGAGATGAATGGATTTGTGCTTCCTTTGCTGGACCCATTTTCACTGTTGAAATGGTGGACATGTGGAATCCCTCTTCTTTCTCTGTTAATGCCTGTGAGATGGATACTTACAACAAACAAATCTTTCTGTATCTTTCTGTAAACCTGAATTCTTCTCTTCCTCAAAACCCCTAAAAAACAAACAAACACTTCAATCTGTCTAATGTCACTCATTCTGCTTGTGTCCAAAGATTTGTTCTCCATTTGTTCTCCTACTAACAACTGTTAAGTTTCAGTTTGGTCATTTTTTTGGCGGTCTGAGACATATCTTAGGCTCTAGATGATGTTGTATATGTGCATGTTGTAGCCGTGGTTGTAGTGAATTCAGTCCAAACACTGTCAAAGATCAGAGCTGTTAAGTGAATCTGCATCGTGGAGTTTTGTTCTACAGGACGTTTGTTTGTATTCTGTATCTGCATATTGAACTTCAGAATCTGATTTGCTAATAACCAGTGGTTCCCAGTGCCTTTATGATAAAAGCAAATTTTCAAGAAAAAGTTGGACTCTTGTAAGTATGTGGGTGGAGATTTAAAAGAAAAATTCTAAAATTCACAAGAAAAAAATCTATAGTAGCCCGAGCAGGTTCCTTTTGTCTTCTTTTTGATTATTAGCCTTTTGTTTTCTTATTAAAGACAAGGATAGAAAGGATATGTTCTAATCTTTGTGTAACCAAGTGGACGGGCAATCAAGCCCCAACTGGTGACATCCAACCGGGGGGTTTGAACTCATGACCTCTGGCTTCAGAGTCCAGCACTCTACCTGTGTCGCCAAGAGGGTGACCTCACTTGGCAAGCCAAACAGGAATGCTTTTATTGACAGTGCTACATTAGCATGTCTCAACTGTCCACTGCAGTCTTCATGGTAAAAGCATCTTTCTAAAAGGCTAATAACAAAAAGTCTATATTTTAAGATTGAAGCTGTATTTTCATGTACAGTATATGCCAAAAATTATAAGTTCACAGCGAAAAAGTTGCATGTTTTTAGAAAATTTAAAATATTTCTAAAATATCAAATTTACAGCAAAGCCTTAAAGATCCCATTCACTCAAACATGGTGTGTTTGTGAGTTTTAACCTAAAATACTTCTTTGGGTCTTATACAGTTACAGTTACAACCCATCACCGTGCTATTGATTGATGATTCAGCACCTGACTAGAATTTCTGATTCCAAGCATTAGCTTCAGAGCTAACAGTGCTAGTAGGGAGTTATCTTCCCAAGTGTGGTTTATATTGTTGTTTAGATTTCAGTTACCCTTACAGATGTCCCGGTTTCCACCTGGTTTCCTAATCTGCAGTGATAATATAGCTCACATCATTCTGGCTTATTTTGTTATATTTTCGCTGTGATGTTACATTGAATCATGAGTGGCTGAGTGGTCAGAGTCAGCTTGTCTATGGTCTAACAGACAGGTCACCTGGTGTTAGCTTAACTGTCGATCTGGGTGGTTTTGATCGCTAAAAACTATAAATTCCATTCACCCTCACTGAAATCCTTGTTTATCTACCAACACTTAACCATGTTGCCCTTAGACATTATTTTTAGCTTATTTTACTATTGGTTAGTTCAAGAGTCAAGGTGGCTAGCTGACACTAGCAGTTTAGCCATTCAATTATGTTGTGAATGTTTCTGTGTTTATTGTACTTTAGGGGCCAGTCCTTTCCTGTCGATCACTGTAACCACACACTCCAGTCCACCAGTGATGCATTATTTCATTCATTGGTTCAGACAAATTTAGTTAACTGGCTCAGACTCGCTACCCGAGCTAGGAGTTAGCCAGCTAAGATTATCAATAGTGATGAAAGAGGGAAGGCAGAGTTACCTGCAGCTGTTGGGCATTTAAATTAACATGGACTGAAATAAGCTGTTCTGAGGAAGGCTGCAAAAGATGATTCACAATGATGCTGCAATCATCATCATCATCATCATCATAGCAGTCTGTCAGGGGCGACAATGACTGTTTCATTTAGGTCTGATCAGATTCCTCCACGCAGCTCTGTCCTTGGCTATTTGGCCAAAGTACATTACAACATTTAATTAAGACCTGTGGGAACTGTCATCATGTTCAGTAAATGGGACCTTTAAATTCACAAGGAAAAAAAAATTTTTTTTAGTAAAAAGTACATTTACAAGTTAAAAAGGCACAAATTTACAAAGGAAAAATGTAACATGTTTATGAAACAATACTCTAATGTTGACAAGTCAGTTTATATTTATGACTGGCTGGTTTCCCTTCAGTTTAAGGCACACATTTTAATTTTATTTTTATTTTTTTATTTAACATTTATTTGTACAGGGTAGTTCCATTGAGAGGCAACCTCTCTTTTTCAAGGACGCCCTGTTCACACACACAGTTACACGTTCACACCAGGAAGCAGCCCAGAACAACCACAGACTGACCTGTGGCCACTGAGCAGCTCCACTGGAGCAGTTGGGGTTAAGGGCCTTGCTCAAAGGCACCACAGTGAGGTTAATAAAACATATAGTTTGCAGCTCCATTAAAAAAAAAAAAAATCTTTTTTTCCACATTAGTTTCCTGGCCTACAGGTTGAAAGTTGACTGACTTCTGAAAGAAATGGCATTTGTAAAATAGAAAAAAAAACATAAAAACTTACCATAAGTAAGTACCATAAGATGCACTGTTAACATTTAACACAAAATGTAGATGCCCGTACATGACTGTACTAAAATGTGTATCAATGACTTGTCAAACCATTGTCCAGCAGTAGGATAAAGAAAACCAGGCACAGGGGAGTGTGTTTGTAAAGGTTGTTAACAGAAGCTTGCTGAGGCTTTAGAATTGGGCATGTTATTTACTGTTTCACTTTTTAAACAGTTTCCAAGTTATTTCTCTAGAGGAATGCCTGTCTCGGTCTATAAATGTTTAACCAAGTTTGTCTTGTCAAGGACTGTTCTGTGTTTGTGCCACTGGAGGGCCCCAGAAACTGGATTCAGGATCAAACAGCCTCTCTGTTACATCCATATCTGTTTCATATTTTACTGTCTTCTCTTTTTTTTCCCTTTTTAACAGATTCACCATATCAGTATGCAGCACAATTCCATAACAATGGGTACCTTGCCCTTCCTAAGTCCATTTTCCCAAGAAGGTAAGTGTTGTTTTTGCAGTTTTACTCTCACAGCATGTTCATTTTTATCTCCTGCCGGTCAAAGACCAAAGGGATTATGTTATGGGGCGGTCCATCTGATCCCACTTTTGTGAAATCAACTCCTCCTACAGTTTTGTTCCAATTGTTTTGAAACAATTACTGCCCCCCCCCCCCCCCCCGGAGCCAGGCTTGGGGAAGGGGCTCGATGGCTAGTGCCTGGTGGCCGGGTTTCTGTCCATGGGACCCGGCCGGGCTCAGCCTCAGCCCATTGGTGAACACTAGTGGTGAGGGGGGCCATGAAGCTGAAGGAGGAGTCCTACCGAGCTTGGTTGGCTTGTGGGACTCCTGAAGCAGCTGAAGTGTACCGGCAGAGTGCAGGTTGGGTGGTTGCTGAGGCAAAAACTCGGGTGTGGGAGGAGTTTGGTGAGACCATGGAACAAGACTTTCGGTCGGCCTCAAAAGGATTCTGGCAAACTGTCCGGCGACTCAGTAGGGGGAATTAGCTCCCTGGCCACACTGTGTATGGTACAGATGGGGTACTGCTGACTTCGACTGAGGACATCATTGGGCGGTGGAAGGAATACTTCGAGGATCTCCTCAGTCTCACTGACACACTTTCCACAGAGAAAGCAGGGCTTGAGGATAAAGGGGACGACTCACCCATCACAGGGACTGAGGTCGCCGAAGTGGTTAAAAAACTCTTTAGTGGTCGGGCCCCGAGGATGGACGAGATTCACCCTGAGTACCTCAAGGCCCTGGATATTGCAGGGCTGTCATGGTTGACTCACCTATGCAATGTTGGGTGGGGGCCGGGGACAGTGCCTTTGGCATGGCAGACTGGGGTGGCGGTTCCTCTTTTTGAAAAGGGGGACCGGAGAGTGTGTTCCAACTTTAGGGGCATCACACCCCTCAGCCTCCCTGGGAAGGTCTATGCCAGGGTACTGGAGAAGAGAGTCTGACTGCTGGTCGAACCTCGGATCCAGGAGGAGCAATGTGGTTTTCATTCTGGCCGTGGCACATTGGACCAACTCTTTACCCTCTCAAGAATCCTCGAGGGTTTGTGGGAGTTTGCCTAACCAGTCCACATGTGTTTTGTGGACTTGGAGAAAGCATTCAACCTCATCCCTCGTGGTCTCTTGTGGGGGGTGCTGCAGGAGTATGGGGTATCAGGTTTGTTGTTATGAGCTATCCAGTCCCTATATGACTGTTGCAAGAGTTTGGTTCGTATTGCCAACACCCAGTCAAACTCGTTTCCAGTGAGAATTGGACTCCACCAGGGCTGCCGTTTGTCACCGATCGATTTCTAGGTGCAACCAAGGATCAGAGGGTGTCATGCTCAGTGCCTGCAGGATCTCATTTCTGCTGTTTGCAGATGATGTTGTCCTGTTGGCTTCATCGAACAATGACCCACAGGTCTTACTGGGACGGTTTGCTACTGAGTGTGAAGTGACTGGGATGAGAATCATCACCTCAAAGTCCAAGTCCATGGTCCTCAGCCGGAAAAAGGTGGATTTTCCTCTCTGGGTTGGGGACAAGCTCCTGCCCCAAGTGGAGGAGTTTAAGTATCTTGGGGTCTCATTCACAAGTGAGGGGAGAATGGAGTGAGAAATTGACAGGCGGATCAGAGCAGCATCTGCAGTGATGCGGACGTTGTACCGGTCTGTTGTGGTGAAGAGGGAGCTGAGCTCTAAAGCAAAGATGTCGATTTACCAGTCAATCTACGTTCCTACCCTCACCTATGGTCATGAGCTTTGGGTAATGACCAAAAGAATGAGATCATAGATCCAAGCGGCTGAAACTAGCTTTCTCTGTAGGATTGCTGGACTCACCCTCAGAGATAGGGTGAGGAGCCCAGTCATCCTGGAGAGTCTCAGAGTAGAACCGCTGCTCCTCCATATCGAAAGGAGCCAGTTGAGGTGGTTTGGGCATCTGATCAGGATACCTCCTGGACACCTCCCACTTGAGGTGTTTTGGGCATGTCCCACTGGGAGGAGACCCCAGGGCAGACCTAGGACATGCTGGAGAGACTGCGTCTCCCAGTTGGCCTGGGAACTTCTTGGTATCCTCTCTGAAGAGCTGGAGCAGGTGGCCAGCGAGAGGGAAGTCTGGGCTTCTCTGCTTGAGCTGCTGCTTCCGTGACCTGGACCTCCGGAAAAGCGGTAGAAGATGGATGGATGCTTTGAAACTTGGGACCAGGGTTTGATATACCCTGATGACGCACATATTGCAATTCAACTCTGATCAAATGATTTTTACAGGAGTTATAGTCCTTCACTTATGATGTCCTATTTTACCTCAGTTAATAGACAGTAACTGTCTTGTGAGATCAATTCCTCCTACATTTTTGTTCTAAATGTTTTGAAATTTGGTACCCTTGTTTGATATATACTGATGATACACATATTGCAGTTTGACTCTGATTGGATGATTTTTACAGGAATTATAGACCTTGAGATCAAGGTCAGAGCTCAATTTTTCCTTAAATCTTGTAAATGCAATAACTACTGAAAGAAATGATGTAGGCTGTTTAAATCGATACCATAGATAGATAGATAGATAGATGTACTTTATTGATCCCAAACTGGGAAATTACAGAAAAAAATTACAGAAAATAGTTGTATCTTACACAAATTATGGACAGCTTACAACCTGACCAGACTATGGGTTGGGTCCAAAGGTCAAAGGTCAAGGTTAATATTCCATTAGCACTATTACTATAGAACGAGTAAAGCTAGGGTCACCAAACCTGCTACACAGGTTCACCTTGGGACCCTGATCTACAACTATGGATTGTATACAACTCTTTTTGTTGCATTTTCATGGATGATAGGCTTATCATAATTTGGTTCTACCCCAATAATCATATGGAAAAATTGAAAACCGCTTCAGTAACATATTGCGCTCTTCAAAGAAAACGGGGGGGGGGGGGCATTGCATTCGCCTCAAAGTGCCCTTGTTTTAACATTATTGTGTTTTCTGCTAAAGTGCCCAAGATTCACCAGAGACAATTGAAATGGAGATAAACACCAGTTCCTCTGAAGGTCTGATCCTGTGGCAGGGAGTGGTAAGTCTTTTTTCCAACCTTTACACCCCAGGTTACTGACATTCTTCCAGTGTTCCATCCTCAGCCTAACTTTGCCATTGCATCCCAGCACCATTATTCACACCACTACTTCATCTACAAACAGGGCTCGACACTAGCATGGCCCACCAGCCAAATGCTGACAGAATACAGCTGTGGCCTGTAGTTGAACCAGTTTCACTAGCTACTTTGGCAGGTGTCAGATTCTGTTTAAAAGTTTTCTTAAAGAAAAAGTGAAGTAATAAACCCACTGTAAGAAAAAAGTAAATTTCTGATAAAGCCACAAGTTTATTGGAAAAAAAATGCAAATTGACGAAATTTAAGAGTGAAAAATGAGACTTGATTCAAATATTTATATGTGAAAATTTTAAAATTTATAGCTATTTGTTATAAAAAGTTGCAATTTTTCAAGAATTTTTTAAAATATATTTTTGGGATGGAAAACTTCAAATTTATAAGAAAAATGGCAAAATTACAAATATGCAAGGAAAAAGTCATATATTTACAAGAATAGAGTCACAATTTTATGAAAAATTAAGTAAAAGAAAAATAAAGTTCCACATTTATGATTTAAAAAAGTTTCACATTAACAAAAAAAATGCATATTTACAAGTAAAAACCTGTATTGTTATTGGGGAAAAAAATGCTGCAACCTTTAAAAGGACAAACATTAGCCAACTAATGGTGACAGGGAATTTTATTGTTATAAAATAAATGTATTTATTGTCTTTGTCGAGATCACAACAAAATTGAGATCTATTTTACTTTAGCTTATTCCAGCAAAGCCGAAAGGGGCTAGTGCGATGCCACGGCGTCCATCCACATTTCACAGGAATTACTCCTCCACCTAGGCATTTGGCTCGATGCTAATCAAACTCACTTATCATGATTCTCAGGTGGGTCTGCATCCAGGTTGTGCTCAAGGTCAGTGTCACTGTCAAACGTCAGAGGATCTGGGCATTTATGATTTTACAAGAATTGTTACTCCTCCTCGGCAACTGCCCCAGTGTTTGGCAAACTCATGCACAATGATCCTCAGGTGGGTCTGCATCTAGGTTGTGATCAAGGACAGTGTTAAAGGTCAGTAGATCTGAGCGCTCAATGATTCCATCAAGCTGGAATGAGTTAATCTATCACCGATGGTCTGATTAATCTCAAACATTTCATGTCTCCTTGTAGATTTATGTTTATTAACTTATTTTTGGCCATAAGTTGTTTAAGATGGCTCTTTCTAGAGGTTGCCAGTCCCTTGGCAAGTGCAAACACTGAGAGGCTTCTAACTGGGAAACTACTAACTGTAGTGGTGGCTGTGAGCATAAAGGTTAATGTCAAGCCCTGTCTATAAATAATAATAAAAACGTGAGTCTTCTTAACTTAGTCTTGTCTTGTTGAGCAGAATTGATCATCACCCTGTCAGGTTTGTGATGTGGGCATGTTGGCTGCCAGCCTGGCTTTATCTGACACCACTAAATAAATGCATGAAGCTCCTCTAACTAACCGTCCATTTTTCTCAGGAGACCAATGGTGCACTCAATTTGCGAAAGGTGCATGCTTACAAAAAGGTATCCACTCAAACACAAGACACCTACTGTACTTCTTATTCACTCTGAAGTGTAGTTTCTAAAACAAGTTTTAAGTGAAGGTCCACAGGTGCTTAAAAGAATTGTATTTCTGTTCTTCTGACTGCACAGATGCTTCTTTTGATTTTCTTTCTTTCTTTCTTTCTTTCTTTCTTTTTTTTTTTTTTTTACAAATTATGCTTGGAATGTTTCATATACACATATTGTCTGGAATAATTTCATTTCATTGTATCACATTTGGCATTAAACCATTTGTGGTCTATCCATTATCACATGGGTGCTGATCAGTTTTTATTGGTTCACGCCTTTCATATCTTGCCCTTTCCTGATTTAGAGCATGGTTGTTTTTTGTAGGAACCTGGAGAACACGGCAGAGGCCAGGACTTCATTAGCCTCGGCCTCCAGAATGGGCGCCTTGTTTTCAGGTGACTCAGCCCTTTAATCCTGCAGCTCTGTTGATATTTAAATGACCTGTTGTTTTAGAATTATTAGGATTTGTAACATGACATGAATCAAAGTTTTGCTGATGATTTCTATAATATCTAGTTACCAGCTGGGAAGTGGAGAGGCCCGTATCATGTCCCGAAAGCCCATCAATGATGGCAGATGGCACAAGATCACAGCAGTCAGGTATGGTTGCGTATAATCAGAGGTGGGCGGCCATGGCTGCCATGTTTTTCTTCCTGTCTGATGTGAAATAATTAGTTTTCTATTCTGGCTCAGGAAATATTATTTATTTCTGTGTAGTGCTTCTGTATATAGTTTGGATTATATACTGGGTTTAGAGGTAGAGGTGCTAGACTTTTTTATTATCTGTCAGTTTGACAGATGGGGTTGTAGAAATTCTGTCATAATCTGTTATTATCTGTCATTTTAATTGATTTTAATTAGATTACCAGTGTAATAAATCAAAATGATAGACAGTTTTCAGATTTTTCTGTCACTGCTGAAAAAAATCCGTCAATGAAGGACAATTTCTGGTTAACACAACCATTGAATTATATTGTAGCATGCATGTCTAGTTTTTGCTCAGAATAACACATCTAAGAGAAAAAAAATTATAAATTTATGAAAGTTACAAATGTATAAGAAAAAGTTACAAATGTACTTGAGAAAAGTTGTAGATTTATGAGTAAAACATTTTAAATGTGTGTGGAAAAGATCACATATTTATATGAAAAACGTAACCCATTTATAAGAAAAAAAAGTCTCACATGATTTAAAAAATATCAGATTCGTAAAAAAAGGTTTAAATTTGCAAGAAAAATCTCAGAAGTTTAAAAGAAAAACCTCACAATTTAGTGAGAAAATTGCATACATATGAAAAAAAATCCCAAGTTTATATAGGAAACAGAAATTTTATGATTAAAAAGTCATACATTTATGAGGGGAAAAAATACAAATTTATGAGTGGAGTCAAAATCTTCACACAATGACAAGAGTAAAGGCCTTACTCACTATTCAAGTAACTTCTGTGGCAGATACTTTCTTACTCCTATCCAAGTAGTTTCTTCGGTGATTACTCTTATACTTCAGTAAATAATGCCACAAGGTAAGACTACTTTTACTTGAGTACAGTTTCTATATACTCTATATAGCGCTTTCTGAGTTGGCTATGGGATTACTATTCTGACTATCCTTCTGACTCCCTGGTCAGATATGTTGTGAGGGGCTGCTGTGCATGCATGGCTAATTGATGGTAGACTGATGTCCCTTCCACTTGCGGGTAATGGCCCTCGTGGTGCTTACTGGAAGATTCAGAAGTTTTCATATGCGCTTGTAACCAAATCCATCAATGCATTTTGCAACAGTTGGGTTGCGAAGGTCTTGGGAGAGCTCTTGGCTTTTACCCATCATGAGATGTTTCTTGTGTGACACCTTGGTAACAAAAAACTTTTTTATAGTCACTCACGAAGTACCTAATATTAATTTCCATGGAAAGGAGGCAGAACTATTTTCTAACAAGTTTTGTATTTCAGCTGATCCCGTGCCTTACCATGTCTTTTTGGTATTGCTTTTTCTAATGTGTTCAATACTTTTTTCCTGTTTCATTCCACTTCATCACACATGTTACTATATGTAATACTGACGTTTGGTGAAAGTTTCATGGGAATAGTCGCCTCATTGGAAATATCTGTACTGGAAAATGCTGACGTGTTAAATATTTATTTCCCCCATTATACCGCTCCATATAATAGTTTTGAATTATGTTCTTAAAATAGCAGTCTAATTATATTAGTTACACAACACATTCATAGAAATTATAATAGCAGGTAGAGAACTGGGGGGAGTTTGGGGCATTAACAGACTTATTTCAATTTGCTACACATGTAAAAGTGTTCCAGTGAGCCATGTTCACTTCCTTTTAGTGGAATACTCAGCATTAATGTATGTTATTAAATAGTCTGTAATTAGTTCTAAGTGCTTACATTTTTAGTGCATACTCAGTCCCTGAGTTGTCACAATTGTTTCCTGCAGAACTGGAAAAGACGGATACATCCAGATAGATGGTGGACCCATGCTACGTGGACAGTCTAAAGGCAAAAGTGTGATGGTGAACACCAAAGGAAGTATATACCTCGGTGAGTGGACTGGCCAAGAAGAGGCTAAATGAATAAAGATTATTGCAGACAGTAGTCCAAATGCACAACAAAACCAATTCATATAAACTTAAATACGTTTTGAAATTAAGTGTGGCCATGTACTGTTGAGTTTAGTTTAATTTAATGTTTATTTGAAAGGGACATTACATACTAATGAACATTAATACAAATGTAACTATGCCAGATTTAGCATACTGTTAATTTGCATCTGTAGTCCCCCGACGTGTCACAAAAACACACAAACAAACAATCATAAACGAGAAGAACATCTGCGATGAAACTGTACAAAGTGGATATGCAAAAGTGCAAGAGTTAAAGTGCTACAAAACAAAACATTCAAATGTCACACAAGTGACGTGCTGCATATACATACACACATGACCCAAGCACCTCCCAGCAACAACAAGCAACAGCGACGAACAAGAGGCGGGGCATATGTGTGTGACGCATGGGCATATACTGTATATATATACAGTATATGTGCATGCTGCAGAGCAACCACTAGTTATGCGTACAGTTTTGGTAGTTTAAAAGGCAGTTTTTACAATGAGTCTTAAAAGTGATTAGTGTGGTACATTCTCTGATTGTGAGTGGTATGTTATTCCAGACCTTGGTGCCCGTCACTGATAGCACAGATTGAGCAAATGTGGTACGTCTGTGGGGGACCTCACAGCCTCCTCTTGTGATTGCTCTGGTGGTTGTACCGGTGACAGTCCTCAGTTTGACATATTCTTCCGGGAAGGGGGGGGGGAGTGCATAGCCATTTAATATTTTATAAATTGAACAGGCAAATTTGAGAGTTTTATAATTTTCAAAAGACAGAAAATTGTATTTCTTGTAGATGTGACAACGATAGATATGTGGGCTCTTTCTTCTCAAAGATTTTTATGGCTTTTTTGTATAAAGATTCAGTGGGTTTGATTATGATTACACCAGTGAGTGACCAGTTGGTAAAACAGTAATCAATGTGTGAGAAAATCACTGCATGCAGAAACATTCTGGCCGCACTGTCAGCGATGGTCTAATTTGTTTAAAATTTCTCAATGCTTATCCAGTCTTCTGCCCTGGAAATTCATGGGTGAATATTGGGTGAAGGAGCTCAGCTATTTGTAAATACAGGGTGGCTTGATTGAGAACCGCTGCTTTAATTGAACACAAAGCTAAATTCAAATCCAAACCTGTTGTTAAAATGAAAAAAAAAAAAGAATAAATGAGAATGTTCATCGATGATGATGATGATGATGATGATGAGCATCTGTTGACTGTTACTGTGATAATTTTTAATACAAGACTGCCAGACAAATATTATTCAATAAAATCATGAACCTATGAACAGAGGCTGGTAGTAATGAGTTATGTTTACTTAAGTACATGTACTCAAGCTACTTTGTTACAAAATTGTACTTGTAGCAGTTCTAGTTTATTGTTGGATGCGTTTTACTCTTACTGCTGTGGGGCAGTAGTGGCTCAGGAGGCAGAGCGCATTGCCCAATAACCGGAGCATTGGCAGTTCGAATCCCGCTCCCCACCCTGCCATTGTGTGATTGGGCGAAAGACTTTACCTTCCTTACCTCCAGTGTCCATGACACTGGTGTATGAATATGAATAAATTGGTAGTCCCTAGCACTAGGCTCAGAACCAAAGGCGATAGAGCCTTTGCTGCTGTTGCTCCCAGACTGTGGAACTCCTTGCCTTTTGAACTTAGATCTGCACCTTCCATTGGTGTTTTTAAGAAGCAACTAAAGACCCACCTTTTTAGCCTGGCTTTTTAATTAACTATGTGCTGGTTGTATTTTTATGTGCTTTTACTGTCTACTTTGTTTTTTGTTTTTTTTTACTGTTTTATGTGCCTGTGTTTTTATTTTGTTTTTTACCATGTTAAGCACTTTGTGACTCTGTCTGTGAAAAGTGCTCTATAAATAAACTTATTATTATTATTATTAATAATAAATGTTCGGTGGTGGTCAGAGAGGCACTTGGTGTTTAGTAACAAGTTCTAGTAACAAGTTTATTTAGTAACAAGTTCTTACTAGAAATGACTGCATTTTAAATAATTTTACCCCTCAGTCTGTAAAAAGCTTATGGGGCATTGTTGTCACCCCACTGCGTGGAGGTGTCAACACCTACCTTGTGAATGAGATAACTAGAGAAAGAAATGATGTAGGATTTTGAAATCAATACCGTAGTTGCAGTTAAGAAAAATCTTAAATGAGTTATAGTTTTGGTGACTTTGAGGTCAAGGTCAGAGTTCAGTTTTTCCCTAAATCTTGTAAATGTGATAAATTGAGAAAGAAATTATGTATTCTTTTCATACTCATACCATAGACACTGTACATCTATGGAAAATCTCAGACGAGTTTGATTGTGGATGACCTTGATTGTGACCTCAAAATGAGAGGTCACATTTTCTATACCTCTTGTAAACATGAAACTCAAGAATAAAAGGAGGGAGGCTTTGGTATTGATACCACCGTTGTATCTATGACAAATCTCGGACAAGTTCCAGCTTGGGTGACCTTGAACTCGAGGCCAAGGTTGCAGGTCGTTTTTTTTCAAAAACATTGTAAACATGATGACTCACAAAGGAAATGATGTACATGTTTCACATTGATACCACACTTCTATCTTTAAAAAAATCTGTGAGTTTGAATTTTGCTCACCTTGACCTTGAGCTCAGAGGTCAGCTCTCAAAAAACCTTGTAAATGTGATAACTTGTGAATGGAATAACATAGGCTTTCCATATTTCTTCCATAGTTGCATCTATGAAAAATCTGGGGGACTTTGCACAAAAACTTCAGCTAGCCAATGCTCTTAACGCCAGCAGACTGAGGGGTACCACTGGCAGCCACCAGTATTTTAATGAAATTATAATTTTATTATACTGAAACCAGTGCTGAAATATTGTTATTACAAAAAAAATGTGTGCTAATTTATGAAAAAAGCAGGTTTAATTAGAAATAGACACAAATTTCTGCGGGGAAAAAATTCTAAAATGTTTTGGCAAAAGGCAAAATGAGGTGAAAAGGGTAGCAAATTTGCAGGAAAAAAGTTGCAAATCAAAGAGAAGAAAAGTTGTAAATTTAGTAAAAATAACCCCCTAAATTTGTTTTTAAAAATTACCAAATTTGTTGCATATATCATGAAAAAAAAGTTGCATATTTAAGAAGGGGGAAAAAACCTCTTCTATTACGAATACTAATTTTGTTTGATGACTACACTTCTACATGGTCATGCCAAAGACCATGTAAAAGTGGAACTTCCTGCCATCCAGCTTGGTGCTCAGCAATGAACGAATGGAGGAGGGAAATGTTGGTTACCCAGCCACAGTGAGTGCACATGTCAAGTGTAGTCCCTGCGCCGGTCTCAAGCCCAGATAAAATGGGCCGGGTTGCATCAGGAAGGGCATCCGGCGTAAAAACTCAGCTTCAACTGTAAGAGGACTCACCCCAACTGAGGGACTAATTGTGTCCTGTCAAAATAAATATGGATGATGATGATGATGGCTGCTCTTGAGTAGTCATTATTATAAGGTAATTCCGCTTTGTAGGGATGGACAAATCAGTTTAATTTTGATATCAGCCGATATTCACCTTACTGACTGATAAGCTTTCGGCAAATAAGATATAAGCAGTGGCTGATATTTTTCTGGTATGTCCCAGTTGTGGGGCATCGATTTTACCCTGAAACAGACAACAGTGGACTACAACAGAAACAACCAGTATCACTATTGTATCAGCCAACTTAATATTTTCAACATCAGTATCGGTATCGGCCCCAAATTTCACAATCTGTGCATCTCTGATTATGTGGTACTAATTAGAAATTACTCCATCTTTTAGATGCTCTAGTAAACACTACACCCTCTCTCTTCAGTATAATCACTACATGTTGAATCTTTTGTGACAGGTGGAGCCCCGGACATGGCTGCCATGACGGCAGGGAAGTTTTCATCGGGAATGACGGGCTGCGTGAGGAACGTTGCGCTGATAAACGCACGGCCGGGACAACAGCCAGCGCAGGCCATCGACCTGCGAACCCACACGGCCCACGGCGTCAACGTGCAGCCATGCTCCTCGTAGACAAACGCTCATACACAGAGACACGCACACCCAGAGAGACTGTACACACAACAGACTCACACAGAGAGACACACAAACTTTGGTGCTTTGCTGCTGCCAAATAAAACAAGATCACACAACAGGATGCATTTCTCTGTGTGTATTAAAACCAAAAAAGAAAAAAAAAACAGAAAAATTAAGTCAATATTAACAAGTCTTCTCTTCCTCAGTGTTGTATTCTTAATGAAGGATGATTAACGCAGGACAAAGCAGTACAGTTTACATACTTCCCGCAGTAGTTTTAGCCATGAAAGGAGTAAGAGAAAAAAAAAACAGATTAGGCCTTCTACTTTGGGTCAGATCCTATGGAGGTGGAGATGTTTTTACAGCACTGAATTTTTATTTATATACATATGAATACATATATATTATATGTGGGGGGGAAACATGCAAATTAACCATTTACTGCTCTTCAGCTTTCCTAGAGTTAATTCTGGGTTCTAATACTGTGTGTCCTGGGCTTTTTTTTTATAGGCCTGACTGTATTAATACTTGAAGACCTTTAGGCCTTTTTTCTTCACTTCTGTAAAGGAACCTTTTGTGTGTGTGTGTGTGTGTGTGTGTGTGTGTGTGTGTGCGAGCATGCTTAAGGAGAGGAGTTCACACGGTCACAGTCACACGCAGCTTCACTACGCAACTCAGGATGTCAAATACGAAATGGACAAATGCTACATGTGCTACAACTAGAATTCACAGCCTCTTCACTGTCTGTTCTTTTATATGAAAAATAATTTTTAAAAAACTTGGTGCTAATGTCAGACGTGAAGATACAATATACAGTCATATGGTTGCCTATCAGAGTTCTTTTTTTTTGTGATTTGGTGATTTAGTTATGAAAATTGCCCCCCCCCCAAAAAAAACAAACAAAAAAACAAAACAGCATCCGCTAGTGTTACTTTTTACATGGAATTTGAAGGTGAGTTAAGAATGATATGAAATGGTTTTGTCGCCTCCACAGCCTTATATGAGTAGATCTCAAAGAAAAGGAGTTTGAAAAAAGTGTAAAGGGTGTCATTTTTCTAATGCTTAGTTGTTGAACGTAGTGTTGTATGTGGAAAACTATCTGCCAGTCAGGTAGATATCCGTATCAGCAGAGAACAGGTGTGAAAACTTTTTTAGTTTTGTATATTTTAACCCTTTCCATTTCCACACAGATCACTTTAAGTACCAGTTTGTGTCTTGCGTGCATGTCCTCATATCCTCAGGACGGTCAGCCCAGAACTGCCTCAAGGTTTTATTACATTTTAGGCTTCGATAGTTTTAGAGACACTTGGGTAAGCTGTAAACTGTGAAGGTTCTGTGGGTTGTTTTCTGTTAGATTAGTGCTTGGTTATGTGGGAATGCAGCAGAAGCCTCCTGCAGGTGCTGTGATCAGTAGTGGAGCTCTAATAAAGCATGCTCGTCCGCCTTTTAACGGCACGATCACGTTGGGATGAGCAAACCCCCTTTCTAACTTTTCTATGCTTAAAATTGCTTATATTAGCATCTTTAAATGAGCACTGTCCTTTCACTTAGGGTTGTCTTGTTTTTATTTATTTTGGGTTCCCCTCTTCTTTTCCCACCGCTTTTGTTTTGAGGCTCAATTCTGCTGTTTTAAAGCAATCACAGAAGCTTGCTGTTTTTCTTTTTTCCTTTGGTTATTGCGTATGGCCTCCCACGCCCTGCTTTTTTAATCCCCTTGTGTCTGAATTCAATTGGAGTCCACTGGGAAAGTCCTTTTGAAACCACCTGCAACAGGTTTCGAGTAATTAAAAGTTATATTTGACCAGAGCTGCCTGGTCAGATGGATGAAAACTGGTCTTATTATTCAAGTCTTAGGCTCTGAGTGCACAAATCTGCAAAAGGGTGTCATCATGAACACGTGGGCTGAGAAGAGTGCGGTAGAGAACGATGACACGTGCCCCTTCCTGGGTGCCTTTTATTGTACACTGTCTCCAAATGTGTTATTGTCAAGAAAATGCAGCTGCTTTTTTGGTTGACATTAGACCATTTCAAATTATCAAACAGGTGCACTCGTAGTTTTGTTGATTTTTTTGTTTCCACTTCTCTCTGTATGTCAGACAAAAGCAAAAAGTGTACCGACTGAAATTTGTCTATGTAGGAACAACTTGACTGTTCCATTTCCAGTGTTGAAAAGATGCTCCCCCTGCTCTTGGTGTTTCTTAAATAAAAACAAATTCATGTTCTCTTTGTAATCTTGTGTTTTCTTGTCTTCACTGCATTCTTTCTGTTCCTTGGAATTTCTATTTAAACAGAGGAACAAACCAAATTCCTGTTCACAAATAGTCCATTGTGTTCCCATGCTGAAAATGTGGTCTGTTTAGGAAGTCCTGATTGGCTCAGTCTTTTCCCCTCATATAAACCCATCCCTCTATTAGTCCTTTTATATACTAATTTACTATGATTATTGCTCAGTAACTAAATGAGGGTTTCCCAACCCAAAAGAGGCAACAGTCTACTTTGTCCCTTCAACATTAGCCATTAATTTAACAGTTAATCATGTGTACCCAGGATCATTCTATTAGATTCTCATTTCTTTGTTCCTCTGTTGTACCCTCTCTTATTCTAGGGCAGGTTTGTACTCCAACAGATGATTCAGAGAGATTTGGACAGGATGAACTTTCAGCACAGCAGGAGCTCATTTCAGGTATAAGGAATTAGGATATTGGGTCCTAAAGACCCCAAGGTCCACCAATGGAAGAAGTGTGTGGACCGAAGGGGAGACTATGTCTGAAAATAAACCACATTTGGTCAAATTTGACAACTGAACTTTTCAGCCCCCCCATCCCCTCCCCACCGTATAGTGAGACATACAGAGCCATGTTTTGTGTGCATTGGGGTGGGGGGAAAAATTGATGCATCATAATATTGTGATACTTTGAGGTGGTGATAGGGTATCGATTCAGAGACAGTAGTATCATGATACTTTATAAGAATTATTAATAAATGCTGCAAACAAAAACTTTCCTACTTAGCTACCAGAGTAATAAAAAACTGACTTTTCAGTCCACTCGATGGTGTTAAATGCTTACTGTCTGGTTAGGTCAGCACAGCAAAGGAGTGACTTGTGAGCTCTCGCTGGGACTTGAACAAGACTAAGATCGGGATGGGAAATTGCAGTGCATGATATTGCAATACTCAGTGTATCGCAAGATCGTGATAGCATCACAGAGTATATGAGAGGGACAGCTTAGATTGAGCGGTTTGAATAGAAAGTAAGAGAGGCAAGGCTGAGATGGTTTGGACATGTGCAGATAAGATAAAGGCTTATCTTATCTTATATTGGACAAAGGATGTTGAAGATGGAGCTGCCAAGCAGGAGAAGAGAAAGATCACAGAGAAGATTCATGGATGTAGTGAAGGAGGACATGGAGAGGGTTGGGAAGATGCAAGGGATAGGATGAGATGGAGGCAGGTGATCCGCTGTGGTGAACCCTAAAGCAAACAGCCGAAAGAAGAAGATTGTATCATGGCCCAAGTATCACAACAGTATTGTATTGTGCGGCCTCTGGTGATTCCCACCCCTAGTGTGCGTGTACTATGTCAGTCTGAGTTGCGCCAAATTGTCACTTCTTTATAAGACAATACAGTTTTTGATTTATAATGGAAGGCTATTAAAAAAACCCAACCCTTGACAAATAAAATTCTTAATTGTAAGAATATAAATAGTCTCAACTGGATTGGCTATGGATATACATTGTGCAAAAATAAATATATATATATATATACAAAATTGTGGCACATGCAAAAGTTTGGGCACTTTATTTAATCAGACTTAAGTGATGAAATAAACTGATTTTTGAAATCACCAAACTATATTTGTCAAGGAGTGGCCGGAGTTTTATATACCACTGTGTGATTTATTGATTCACTGTAAAAACAAAATCCATGACAGTTTAAAATCTCAAACAGAAAACAATATCAATTTAGAATAGACATACAAACAAGTTTACACAAACCCAGTTTAAACTGGAATAGAATACAATCTTTTTCACTGCACACAAAAATACAACAAAACTCTGTTTAGCAACAATCTCTTGTCAGCAGCTTAAAATACAATTGTCATAATAATAAATAGATAAAATACTAATGCAATCTAAGTATATGTGCCTGTGTGCATGCCTGCTAAAAAAGATTATGAGTGCAACAGTCTCTACTGCTCTAGGAATTCTGTTAGTCCTGGTTTTGATGACTCTGAGCCTACCTGAGGGGTGGGTGTGTTGGGTCATTCTTGATGTTTTTAGCTCTCCTGAGGAGGTGTGTGGAGTAGATGTCCTCCATGCTCAGGAGCGAAGAGCCCACAATCCACTGGGCTGTCTTTATGACCCGTTGCAGCTCCTTTTCTGCATGTGTACAGCTGGAGTACCAGACAGTGCGTCAAGGACACTCTCTACTGTGCAGTGATAGAAGTTCTTAAGCAGAGCTGGAAAACTATCGCTGCACTGATGATAGTATAGTGAAAACTGACTGAATGATTTACCCTCCATGTCATGCTTCTACTTTTACTAATCTGAGACATAAAATGTTTAACCAGGGGATGAAAGGTCAAAGGCTTGTTTATACATCAATTATCGTATTCTGAGCTTTAAAGCAACACTATGAGGGCTGTTCATTAAAGATTTTCCCTGACTCATTTCCCATGGATTGAGAAAAAATGAAACTTGGCAGTTATTAGGGTTTCTCTATAGCAGGGGTGTCCAATCATGTGCCATGGAGGGCCAAGACCCTGCAGGCTTCACCTCCAACCAGTGTCCTCAACAGCAGATTCCACTGAATTTCTTCTCTCTGATTGTTGGTAAGTGAAAACACCTGCTGAAGAGACTGGGTAGAAGAGAAAACCTGCAGGGTCATGGCCCTTCACGGCACAGGATTGGACACCCCTGATCTATAGGTACCACCAAGGCTTAGACTCCACGCTGATCTTGACGTCTTGGGCTAGTTGGCGAATGGTTATGTGTGATCCTCCAAAATGGTGGCTTCCACTTGTCGGCTGGTGTCTTCATCAATGGCGCACTGTTGTCACCCAGGAATTGGTGCCGTTTCCACTGATGTCCAGTCACTCTTGACCTGTCAATGACATGCTTGACTATGTCATACTATGGGGCATCCCCCCATATATTCTCTTTCATCTCATTAAATGTTTTCTGTGGTGTGCAGTCTCTCAGTACAGGAACCTGATGATCGCTCTGTGTTCATGGGCATGGTTAGGACCATGCCCACAGCTTTATAATTCATTTATGGGTTTGTTTTCATTTTATTAATATTATGAGTATGAGTTTGTTTAAGATTGAGTTCCTTGTTTATTGTTACCATGTCTTCCCCTGTCGTCTGTGTCTTATGTTTGTCCTTTTGTATTTTATGATATTTTTGTATGGTGCCCTGCTTGTCCTGTCTGTGTCTCCCTGTCTGTGAGTGTGTCATTGTGCAGCCCCTCCCATCCTGAGTTCACCTGTTGCCCTGATTACCTTCCCAGCTGTTCTGTGTTTCCCAACTATGACCCTATTTATGCTTGTCTCCATTCAGTGGTCTTCGTGAGGGCATCGCACCATTTTTATGTCTCGTTCACGTGTCTAGTTCCATGTCTATGCCACATGAGTTTTGCCACGCTGTGTTTATGCTTTGTTTGCCAAGTTTAGTTTTGTGTAATTTAGCTGTGTTAATAAATCACTGTTTGCACCTTGCCTGCCTTGCCTGCCAAAAGAACATGATATGACCGGCATAAAAACTGTGGTATTTTCTAAATATAATAATAAACGTGAATCCACTGTGTACTCGTTTGCAACTTTATTAGCAGCATCCTCTTAAAATCACGACAACAACAACATAACATGAGTAACATCCTCTTTGCCCACAACACTCTATGGTCGCTATGGTAACGTTTTTTGCGCATGCTTTCAAAATAAGATACACCACAAACACAAATATAAAGTGCATGAAAAATACAACTCACCACAAACACTGAATCAGTGGGAGCCCTGGCTTGTTTCTCTGCAACGAGACAGTCCCATCTAGGGGTAATGGGAGACAATGACACCCGAAGTGTGTTGCTTATGTCCAGTCTACTTCGTAGTTTTGTTTTGGTTGCTGTCACTGCAGAAAACCCCGCTTCGCACAGATATGATGTCAGAAATGGCAACAGGGTTTTCAGTGCTGTTGTGGCAATCTCAGGGTATTCAGCCATGACTTTAATCCAGAACACCGGCAGAGCTGTTGTCTCGAACATACTTTTAAGGGCCGCCGTCATTTGCGGATCTCCAGCAGTTGATCTTCTGCTTGCACAGACATGTTGGATTCACCTGGCTTGTTAAGAAATGGGTCGCGGTGTAGAAGATGCCTTACAAACGAGACCTGAGTTTATTTCTCAGCGAAAGCTTTATTGGAAGTCACATCTTCTATCATCAAAGTTCTCAGCAGAAAAGAGAGACAGAACCAACTTTCCTCACAGCTTTTATACACCAGAGATACTAAACCCCCACATCAAGTATCTCACACCTTCACCCCCCACAGAAGTTAGTAAAAACACATGAACCCACAGTCACATATAGCCTCCGAGACTTGCTGGCGCCTCTGTTCCCTTCTCCACCTCGGGGGCTCCCGTTGGGACATTGTCCTCTGACTTCCCGTCTTTCCCCCCAGCACCCACCTCCTAGCCGAAGGTCCCTGCTGGGGCATTGTTCCTTTGGACGTTTGCTCTGTAGGGTCTGCACTGTCATGCCTACTGGATGCATGTGGGGGAGGAATGCGTACCATACAAGCATGCCATATATGTGCCTTAAATATGCACCATATAACCCCCCCCCAAACGTTCAAATAAGGACAAGTTACACTTCAAATGCATAGAATCATGACACCCCCACACAGAACAAGAGAGAAAAAAAAAAAAAACTTGCACAACAGATCAATTTCCCACTGCTTGAGCTTCAACTCTCTGCCATATCTGCTGTGAGCAGGTCTCGCTCTGCCTGTGGCTGTCTGCTGCATCTGTGAAGTAGAATCATTAACACATCGTTGTGAAAGCTTAGCAGAGCGTCTCCCTGGTGGCCTGCCGCGGCGGGGGGCTCTCTGGCCAACTGTACTGGGTCGTCAGCTAACACAAAAGCGGGTTTGAGTCTGTTAATGCAGACTAAGTCCCTCCTGTCTCCCAAATCGAGCAAAAAATGCTTTTCCCCGGTTTCTAACACTCTGAACGGTCCATCGTAAGGTGGCCTTAAACCTAACCTCTGTGCGTCGTGTCTAACAAAGACAAATTCTGCATTCCTTTACAGGCTTGGGGCACAAAAACACGTGGAAAACTGGGATGAACGGGACCGGGGAGGGTGTGTGACCCCGCGTCGCTCTGCAGCAGACTGAGCGGGGAGGTGCTCCGGAGCAGGGTTCTCAGGGAGGAAATCTCCCGGTAACCGGAGGGGTTGGGCGAAAACGAGTTCGGCCGGAGAGGCTTGCAAATCCTCTTTGGGTGCTGAACGCAACCCTAAATAAAACCCATGGGAGCTTATCAAACCCAATTTGTGTCCGTGAGAGCCGCTCTGAGGGCTGCTTTCAATGACCGATGGAGCGCGCTCGCACAAACCGTTGGCCTGGGGGTTATACCGCGGTCGTGCGATGAATTTTCACCCCCAGGCTGAGTGCCATGGACGACCAGAGCTCGGAAAACAAACTGGGGTCCTCTGTCAGACGTTATGTCTGACGGGGATACCAAAACGTGCGACCCAAGTTGTTAAAAAGGCACGTGCAACATCTGCCGCTGTGGTTGCCGCCAGAGGGACCGCCTCTGGCCAGCGCGTGGTGCGGGTTTCTACCATGGTTAAAAGGTGTGTGAACCCCTGGGACAGCGGAAGAGGTCCTACTAAGTCCGATATGCACATGATCAAAGCGTTTGGCTGGGATTGTGAAAAGGTTCTAGAGGGGCTCGTGTTGTGTTGTGTACCTTTGCTCTTTGACACGCAGCGCAGGCTGCAGCCCACTCTTTGACTTGTTTACGCAAGCCCCGGCCAAACAAACTTCTCCTCCTACCATTTTGATAGACGCGCGGACGCCCCGGGTTGTGCCAGTGAATGTATTAAGTCAAAACACGGCGACGCCACGCAAGCCGGGACCACGGGACGGGGACGCCCCGTGGAGGTATCGCAGATTTAGGGAGGGCATGCCTCTTTGAAGCACCCTGTGCTCCAGCCTTAGCCCTGTTTGGCCCAGACTGGAGCGCGCGCACGTCCGCGTCGCAACACTGTTCAGCGGCCATGGCTGCATAATCTAACCCGACGCAGACCGGAGCTGTGAGCGCTTCCGCGCCGCAAGCCTGACCCAGGTCTGCAGCCGCCGAATCTGCCCCCTGGGGCCTGTCGCTGCAACTGCACGCGAGAGGCAATCAGCCACTACATTGTGTTTACCCGCCACGTGTTGAATGTCAGTGGTAAACTCCGAAATTGCAGCCAGCTGCCTCTGTTGTCGGCCCGACCAAGGTTCTGAAACCTTAGCCATTGCAAAAGTTAAGGGTTTATGGTCCATGAACGCGGTAAAACGGCGCCCTTCCAACCAGAACTGGAAGTGGCGGATGGCCAAATGCAGGGCCAAAAGCTCCCTGTCAAACGCGCTGTATTTACGCTCGCTATCGCGCAACGTTTTGCTGAAAAACGCGAGTGGTTGCCAGCATCCTGCCACCAGTTGCTCGACAAACCGCTCCCAACTGCCCACATCGGAGGCGTCTGTGGTTTAGCGCCATGCGAGCTGCCGGCACCGGGTGTGCCAATAACGCAGCGTTCGCGAGGGCTGATTTGACCTGTGAAAAAGCGCGCTCCCGATCCGGGGACCACTCGACCTTAGATGCAGGTTTTTGCTTCTTTAATGCTGCGTACAATGGGTGCATGAGCTGTGCCGCGTTTGGGAGGAAACGGTTATAAAAATTGACCATCCCCAAAAATTCCTGCAGCGCCTTAACCGTCTGCGGTTGGGGGAAATCCGTTATCGCGCGCACTTTATCTGGCAGCGGGACCGCGCCTTCTGGCGACACGCGGTGTCCCAAAAAATCAATTTTCGCTACCCCGAATTGGCACTTCGCTGGGTTAATGATCAGCCCGTGTTCTGTGAGCCTCTGAAAAACGGCTGTGAGGTGGCTTTCGTGCTTGGCTTCGGACGCGCTGGCTACCAAAATATCATCTAATTAAGTGAACACGAAAGGGAGGTCGCGCAGCACTACATCCATCATGCGTTGGAATGTCTGCGCGGCGCCCTTGAGGCCGAAAGGCATGCGCAAAAACTCGAAAAGCCCGAAAGGGGTTATAACTGCCGTTTTGGGTATGTCCTGCGCACGGACTGGAACTTGGTGATAACCACGCACCAAATCTATTTTGGAAAAGATGCGCGCCCCCGCTAAATGCGCCGAAAAATCCTGGATGTGCGGAATCGGATAGCGGTCGTGGGCTGAAGCATTATTTAATCTGCGGAAATCGCCGCAAGGGTGCCACGAGCCGTCAGCCTTGGGTACCATGTGCAGGGGTGACGACCGGGCGCTGTTCGAATGCCAGACTATGCCCAGTTTTTCCAAGTTGGCGAATTCCTCGTGCGCGATGGCCAGTTTAGCTGGGTCCAACCGCCGAGCTTTTGCAAAAACAGGGGGGCCCAAGGTACTTATGAAATGCTCGACCCCGTGTTTGGCAGCTGACGCTGAAAATGTAGGGACCGTGAGTGCTGGAAACTGGTTGAGTAATGCATGAAACTTACCACCCGCAGCTGTGACATTGGGATGTGCAGAAGGCAGGGCCACCCGAGCTGTGCAGGAGATAGAGTAGAAAGACAGTGCATTTACAATACTGTGGCGGTTCGTTTTAACCCCACAACAGACTAAGGACACTCAGCCCTCTTTTCTCTGTTTTCCTGCTGCACTACTGAGATGCAATGTGCCATCTATGTATTTGTGATGCAAACATGCATGTATTGTGATGTAATGCGCCATTCTGTATAGTGTGCATATGGCTTGTCCTTACTGTCCTTTTTCTGAGCATCTTACATATGTAGATGTGCTTTGGTGTATTAATGTCTACAGGTAGACGAGTTTCTTCTGTCTCACCTCTGTGATGTAAATTATTGCCCTTTCATCCATTGTACTCATGCGTCCTGTCCTTACTGTGACCTAGAGACTCAGATCAATATGTAGATGTGCCTGTTAGCCTCTTTGTCTTGCACCTAGAGCGAGGTCTAGCTAATCTGCCCATTGTGATGTATGTCTTACAAATGCAAATACCTCCTGCCTGTTCTGTTATACCTTTGATCATTCTAACTGTGGGGTATGTCTTTTTCATGTATTGTTATGGTCAAGTATTTAAGGCGCAACTCTGTAACGCAATCTCTCTCACTCTCTCTCTCACCTCTGATCCTGCAACAGGTAGACACACACGTGTCCGCCTCTCTGAGAGCCGTGAGCTCGCTCCCGGCGCTCATGCACGGCGCCGGGAGTGGAGCTTTGTGACGGCGGTATGATTTAATAAAACCTGCTTAAAACCACAGCATCGCTGCTTATTTTTGTATGCCGCCACACTGGTGACCCCTCGAACACGCACACGTTTTGTGCGAATGCAACCTTCCGAGTTGGACAGCCGCACAGCTGCGTTGGTGACCCCGCCTGAAAGCACACGCTTTGTGCAAAGCAACTTCTGGTCTGGACCGCAGCACTGGTGACCCGACGCTGAAACGAACACGCTACCAGCGAACGCATCACCCGGCGGTGATTCTCCGATGACAAGCGAACGCAACAGCTCCCTTCTGCTTCAGGGAGATTTCGACGCAGAGTTTCCAGGTTGAAACCCTCCGGAGACCACCCACGACCGGGAAAGCTGCAGCAACGTTTCATGGTGAGATCTGCACGCCTGAGATCTGCACATCCACGCTGGACCGGCCGCTCTCACAGAGAGCGCACGCACCTCGTCCTCTCTCCACGACGGCAACCTCCAGGGCCGACGGAGAGCGCAGCGCGTGGAACTGAACGCACCATGGCTGCACGAGCCCGGGGCACAAAGATCGCCTATTGCCTCGCACCGCTCCAACGCGTCTCCTCCCTCTCACCGCTCCAACGCAGCTGCATGAACCCTGAGGAAACAAAAGATCGTCTATTCCCTCCCGCCGCTCAACGCATCTGCACGGGCCTGAGGGACTAAAGATCGTCTATTTCCTCTCACCGCTCCAACGTACCATGGCCAATCTACAGCAACAGCTCAACCTGGATTTTATCGGCGCCGTCTGCGCCGATTTCCACCAAGTTTCTGCACCCTGCTCGCCACTCCAGCGGCCACCCACGCCACGGAACCCCGCGCACCGCTCGGGGAGTTACAAGGACGGCGCACCACGCACGGGACCAAGTAACTGCTCCACAGACTGCCTTCCTCCTTCGCCGCTGCCTTTCAGGGCTGCTCGCTCTCCTGAGGCACGCATGCAGCATACTGGAAGATTTGTTAACAGTCTCAGCCACGCCAGAGACCGCCATCGTCCTCCGCCGCTGCTCACCCGAACCTTCAGGGCTGCTCGTTCACCTGAAGCAAGCACGCAGCTCGCCACTGGATTTTTTAATGGTCTTAACCACGGCACAAAGGGATTTCAGCCGTCAGCTGCTCCCGGGGGTTTTGGGGTTGCTTCGGCACCTGAAGCCAACAGTCCCTCTGCTTTGTTTACTTTTTTTTTTTGTCTTGCAGCCGCTCCTGCTTTTCTTCCTGGCCACGAGAGGAGTCAGAGGACTAGTTTTTTTCTTCGTGAGCTCTCGCACGTGCAAACGGACAAACCCCCTCAACGTCACGGAGCAGCAAGCAATTTTTGCGCGGCTCAGGACGATTTCACAGCTCCTGCCGGCACTTACTACCCCTCCCCCTCCCTCCCCCTCCACCTGCAGCGAGCTTCTCCCACAGCTCGCTCACACAGATGGATTATCGAGGTCGCGGCCCCCTGCCGCGTCCTCTGGGGGGGGAGCGTGTGGCGGTTCGTTTTAACCCCACAACAGACTAAGGACACTCAGCCCTCTTTTCTCTGTTTTCCTGCTGCACTACTGAGATGCAATGTGCCATCTATGTATTTGTGATGCAAACATGCATGTATTGTGATGTAATGTGCCATTCTGTATAGTGTGCATATGGCTTGTCCTTACTGTCCTTTTTCTGAGCATCTTACATATGTAGATGTGCTTTGGTGTATTAATGTCTACAGGTAGACGAGTTTCTTCTGTCTCACCTCTGTGATGTTAATTATTGCCTTTCATCCATTGTACTCATGCATCCTGTCCTTACTGTGACCTAGAGACTCAGATCAATATGTAGATGTGCCTGTTAGCCTCTTTGTCTTGCACCTAGAGCGAGGTCTAGCTAATCTGCCCATTGTGATGTATGTCTTACAAATGCAAATACCTCCTGCCTGTTCTGTTATACCTTTGATCATTCTAACTGTGGGGTATGTCTTTTTCATGTATTGTTATGGTCAAGTATTTAAGGCGCAACTCTGTAACGCAATCTCTCTCACTCTCTCTCTCACTCTGATCCTGCAACAGGTAGACACACACGTGTCCGCCTCTCTGAGAGCCGTGAGCTCGCTCCCGGCGCTCATGCACGGCGCCGGGAGTGGAGCTTTGTGACGGCGGTATGATTTAATAAAACCTGCTTAAAACCACAGCATCGCTGCTTATTTTTTCATGCCGCCGCAATACGTCTATTAGTAAGGTCAACTAACAAACTGTTTGAGCACAAAAAGTCAGCACCTAACATGTTGTTGTTAACTGTGGCAACAACGAAGGTCCACTTGAAGGTGCGCCCGTGGAGGGACAGGCGGAACGTCTTCTCCCCATAGGTTTTGATCGTGGAGCCGTTCGCCGCTAACACCAGGGGGCCGCTGGCCGGCGCCAGGGTGTCCGCGTAGGTAGGCTTGACAAAACTCAGCTGGGAGCCCGTGTCCACCAGGAATTCTTTCCCAGAATTCACGTCCGTCACGAAAAGCAGCCTGTTCTTCGTGCCGAGAGTCGCAGCTGCTACCGGCTCCCGGACTTGGCGTTTCCCTGGCGCTGATACCGGCACAGTGGGACGCATCTGTGGGCTTTCTCGGCGAAACGTCGATGGTAGAAGCAGAGGGCGTTGTCAGCTTCCGCTTCTCCTGGTCTCTGCCGCTGCTGCCGTCAGTGGATCCGGTGTCGCAGCCCTCTGGTCTCCCTCCTTCTCGCGACGGGGCGGTCATCTCTGCTGCTGCCGTCGTGGCCGTGCGCCGTCTATGGGAGTCGACGAGACGTTTGCGCCACCTGTCCCAGCTCCGTGGTAGTCCGCGGTATGACGAGCGGCTGCGAGCTGGCCAGGGTGACTCTCACTGCTGGTGGGAGCGTTCTGAGGAAGAGGTGGGGCGAAGATAAAACTGTCGTCCATCCTCGCCTCTCAGGCTCATCATCCTTTGCCATCAGATCGCTGGCCTTGTCTGCTCTCCCTCTGTCCGCGCCAGGAGCTTCTCTGCTCGCTCTTCCCGCGAGGGATTGAAGGCTCGGATGAGGGCAGCTTTCAGAGTGCCATACTTGTTGTCTTGGGGCGGGTGGTTGGTCAGGCTCTCCCACCTGTTGCACTGTGAGGCTGTCCAGCTTCGCGACGACATGGTAGAACCTCGTTGCAATCTGCTGAGATTCCCCGAAGGTGGAATTGCGCCTCCACAGTGGTAAAACCAGGAGCGCGGGTTATGTGCCAGAAGTCGGGCAGCTAGTAGCATGGTAGCTGCGTTAACCCTGGTTGGCTCCTGAAGAGTCCGGTGCGGAAAAAGCTCGCCGTCACCGGCCATAGGTAGTCATAGGTCACCAGTGTAGAAGATGCCTTACAAACGAGACTGAGTTTATTTCTCAGGAAGCTTTATTGGAAGTCACATCTTCTATCATCAAAGTTCTCAGCAGAAAAGAGACAGAACCAACTTTCCTCACAGCTTTATACACCAGAGATACTAAACCCCCACCATCAAGTATCTCACACCTTCACCCACAGAAGTTTAGTAAACACATGAACCCACAGTCACATATAGCCTCCGAGACTTGCTGGCGCTTGTTCCCTTCTCCACCTCGGGGGCTCCCGTTGGGACATTGTCTCTGACTTCCGTCTTCCCCAGCACCCACCTCCTAGCCGAGTTCCCTGCTGGGGCATTGTTCCTTTGGACGTTTGCTCTGTAGGGTCTGCACCGTCATGCCTACTGGATGCATGTGGGGGAGAATGCGTACCATACAAGCATGCAATATATGTGCCTTAAATATGCACCATAGCGGATCCATTCTTTGGTAGTTCGTGGATCTTTTGTGGTAGGGAAGTAGCGCTCAAACTCTTTTAAAAGCAAAGACAGGTGATTGTGCACCAGCTGGGAGAATGAAGGCTCGGGCTCAGTCTCTTCCAAAATCCCCGCTAATGTTTGAACCATGTCAAATATACCGCCATTCACGCGCCGTCCCCACAAATCCAATTTGGCTTTAAATGCAGCTACTTTATCTGCCAACTTGAAGACAGTTGTCATTTTCCCCTGAAGTGACAGATTGAGTTCATTGAGCAGGCTGAATATGTCGCACAAGTAAGCGAGTTTTGTGACCATTCTTTCGTCACTGAAATGTGCTGCCAGCGGTGACCTTTTTTTCTGAGAGAAATCTCTGCAGCGGCTCTCGTAATTCAAACACTCTGACCAGCGATCTCCCTCGGGATAATAACCACAATCCACACTTCATTCATTCCCATTAACACGTTTTGGGGTTTTCTTCAATAAAACCCATGAAACCACTCCTGCACAGGGGTTTTTCATTCACTAAGTGGCTTCCGGCCATTTAGCAACAGCCTTTAATGTTAGCGGTAACGTATCACGTCACTGAGACAAGCATTTTGACGTGCGTCAAGAGTGAGCCATAGATGGATGTAATGGAGAGAATCCGGTAATTTTTCAAAATAAAACTTCATTCAGACTCAGATAATAAATAAAACATAAGAATGCAAGGTTATTTATTCTTTCTGTGCGGCCCCGGTACCAAATGACCCACGGACCGGTACCTGGTCCGCGGCCCGAGGGTTGGGGACCTCTGCTGTAGAGGGAGAACCGTGTGGAGGGTCAGAGTCGTATTCTTCAGCATCCATAGAACGGATCCGTTCCGTTGCAGAAGGGAGGGTGGGTGAAGACGGTTGAGGACGACCCTCGGTATCCGGGGAACGTGTTTGTGAAGGCGGGTGGTCATCCTCGCTCGATATTTTCAAAGACGATAATTCTTCCCAAGGGCCTTCGTTCAAATACCCTTGGAGAGTCACATGTGGTTTGCCTCCATTTTGGTTTGGGATTAGATGGGTCGTCAGCAGTCTTCTTTTTAAATCGTTAGGAGGGGCGGGGTTAGGTGTGGGAGGTCATGGGAGTGGCGTCATCTGGAAAAGCTAGGGGTTTTTTCACCATGACCATATCTCTCACAGTACGGCTGGAAATGAAAAGGGCCTTGAGCTTTTCACCTTTCTCGTCAACCATTTTGACTCACGCCATTGTAGGTAATCGTAACACTGTCTGGAACACACTGCATTCGGAACTGAAATACCGCAAGATGAATTCGTCCCTGGATGGGCTGTCACCCGTTGATACCTGATGCGTGGCTCAGAAGTACCACCTGCCAGACGGGGACGCCTTTGTCTCCCAAACACTACTAGCCAACATTCTTCTAGGAACGAATACCGTTGGTTGCTCTCGTTTCATACGCATAGGTGTCTGTGTCTGTTGGTCTTTTATAGCAGGTTTGTCTTCCACTCCCGTCTGTTGGCGATGTACGTCGCTTGTTTTCAGATCGGGGTAAATCACGTTTTGCAGTACGCTCCAATCCACAGCCGAAAGTGTGGCTTTTCTGGAGAGCGGGTCAAAAGTTTCTCCTTCATCCAGCTGGTAAAAACACAGCTTGCTACTTGCATAGCTGAACACATAACCCCATCTACCTCCGGCTTCTAACTGCCATTCCTCCTGAAGACTCCCGGTCGCGGGGGTCTGGATGCACCAAAGATACAACATTCTCTTTTTCGGCGCTAATATCAGAGCGCTTTGTAGCAAGGTGGAGACGGGTGTCTCGCTGATCAGATGAAGATCACTCGGCCTCTTAGTCATGGTGGAGTTTTTTTCTGTCTTCTTCCCAATGTTTGTTTCATTTTTCCAATTTCGGACTACTTATTTATACGATTTTCACACGCTCCACCTTTGTAGTTTCATTGGTCGACGATAGGGGTCCGCCTGTAGACCGTTACAGGGGGAGGACTCTCCCTCTCTGTTCATTGGATAGAATGATCCCACATTTGTTGAGTAGATGGGTGGGTTCTTAGACTGCATTTTTCTAATGTAGAAGGTAAAATGGCACGATCTTAACGTGTCAAATGCTTTTTTAAAAGTTTTTTAAAAGTCTGACTTAGAAACTCGGAAAAGAAGGTAAAAGCCATCGCCTAATTTTTTTAAAGATAATGTTTTTTTTTTAATTAGAATTTGCCACAGTAAATGCATTTGTATATGATAAAGTTTTTGAAATAAATTGAATAGAATAATTTACCTATTGATAAATATCCTGTACAATGTTTTAGCGTCTGTTTGAATGACCGAGCGATGCTGAAAAATGCAAGTGGCCTTCTGACTCCAGAAGACATGGTTATGATGCTGCTGAGGGAAGGGAGGGAGGGGAAGCTTTGTTAGTGGTGTGAGATTTGAAAATTATTCAACAGCGCACATAGAATCGGTGTATTTTAAGTCATTAAAATACATAGACAGAAGTATTTTTTGGAAGAGCCAAGATGTTGATCCGTTAAAGCGTTCATTTTTAGTTGTTTAAAACTTATACTTTTCACCCCCTTTTCACCCCTTTTCACTTCCGGCGCCACACGAGTCGGCTGCCTTTTTGCAACAGCGGCTCAGTTCTGAGTTTTTTTTCTTCCTCTAGACCCAGGTGAGGACGGAGCTGAGGAAGATCAAGGCGAGGAAGGCGTCGGGACCGGACGGCATCAGCGCAAAGCTCCTCAAGTCCTGTGCAGACCAGCTGTGTGGGATTGTGGAGCACATCTTTAACCTGAGCCTGAAGCTGGGAAGGATACCACAGTTGTGGAAAACATCTTGTGTGGTACCTGTACCAAAGACTTCCCACCCCAAAGATCTGAATAGCTACAGACCAGTGGCCCTGACGTCACACATGATGAAGACCCTGGAGAGACTGCTCCTTGCTCACCTCCTCCCACTGGTGGGACCACCGATGGATCCACTCCAGTTCGCCTACCAGCATGGCATTGGGGTGGAGGATGCGGTGATCTTCCTCCTTCACCATTCTTTGTCCCACCTGGAGAAGCCTGGGAATGCGGTGAGGATCATGTTCTTTGACTTCTCCAGTGCTTTCAACACCATCCAACTGATGATCCTGAAGGACAAGCTGCTGTGCGCAGGGGTGGACCTGCACCTGTCATCATGGATCCTGGACTACCTCACAAACCGGCCACAGTTTGTGAGAACTCGGGACTGTGTGTCCGACACGATCATCGGTAGCACAGGGGCCCCCAAGGGAATGGTTTTGGCTCCCTTCCTATTCACCCTCTATACTGCGGACTTCTCACACAACACAACACACTGCCATCTACAGAAATTCTCTGACGACTCTGCGATCATTGGCCTCATCTCCAACGGAGATGAAGCTGAGTACAGAGGACTTATCCAGGACTTCGTGGACTGGTGCCATCGGAACTGCCTCCAGATCAACGCGAGGAAAACAAAGGAGCTGGTGGTGGACTGCCGCAGGCAAGGACAACCCCTCACAGCAACAGTAAATATACAGAGAACTGACATCGAGATGGTGACATCCTACAAGTACCTGGGTGTTTTTCTGAACAATAAACTAGACTGTTCACACAATACTGACGCACGCTACAAGAAGGGACAGCACAGGCTGTTCCTACTGAGGAGACTCAGGTCTTTTGGTGTACAAGGGGCGCTGCTGAAGTCATTCTACAACACGGTGGTGGCATCAGCCATCACTTTTGGAGTGGTCTGCTGGGGCAGTGGCGTTACAGCAGCTGACAGGAAGAGACTGAACAAACTGATCAAGAAAGCTAGCTCTGTCCTGGGGCAGCGCCTTGACCCAGTGGAGGAGATGGGAGAGAGAAGGATGGTGGCTAAACTGTCATCTCTGCTGGAGTCCGAGTTCCATCCTATGCAGGACATACTGAATGCACTGAGGAGCTCATTTAGCAGCAGACTACATCATCCTAGGTGCACAACTGAGAGGTTTCGCAGGTCCTTCCTACCTACGGCTGTCAGACTGTATAACCTAAGCAGTGCTGCTCGCAGAGATAGCAAAAAGACGTGACAACTTTATAGTATCGAACGCAAAAGACGCAATAGACTTACACAATGGACCCCTCCGGTATACAACTAGGTAAATACCGGTCGCTACGGAGGGCGACAATATGTATGGGTACATAATCATTCCATGTAGGATAACTAAGTAGACGGTTATGCTGTTTCATTCCATCTAGCTATAATGCTCCGCACTGTGTGTGTTTATATATTTATATATTTATTCCATCTAGCGACAATGCTCCACACTGTGTGTGTTTATATATTTATATATTTATTCCATCTAGCTCATCCCCCCTCATGGATCGTCACCTTATCGTGGTGTGGGGGGGGTTTGCGTGCCCCAGTGATCCCAGGAGCTATGTTGTCTGGGGCAATTTGCCTCTGATAGGGTCACCCAAGACAACCTGGTCCTGGTGAAGGGTCAAGACTAAGAACGATCCAACAGACTCTCATGATAAATTCTATATCAAGGCATTCAGTGATACCCCCCGCCCGGTGTGTGGGTTACTGGGGCCCCACCCTGGAGCCAGGCCTGGGCGAGGGGCTCGAAGGCTAGCATCTGGTGGTCGGGTTTCCACCCATGGGACCCGACCGAGCTCAGCCCGAAGGAGTTACATGGGTCCGCCCTCCAGTGGGCTCACCACCTGCAGGAGGGATCATGGGGGTCCGGTGCTATGTGGATTAGGTGGCGGTCAAAGGCGGAGACCTTGGCGGACTGATCCCAAGCTTTCTAAACTGGCTTTTGGTACGTGGAATGTCACCTCTCTGGTGGGGAAGGAGCCTGAGCTGGTGTACGAGGTTGAGAGATACCGGCTAGATATAGTCGGCCTCACCTCAACACACAGCTCCAGTTCCGGAACCAGTCTCCTGGAGAGGGGCTGGAGCTTGGCCTTTTCTGGAGTTTCCCCGGGCGAGAGGCGAGGAGCAGGGGTGGGTATTCTTGTATCCCCCCACCTTGTTGCCTCTATATTGGAGTTTTCTCCGGTGGACGAAAGGGTTGCTTCCCTGCGCCTTCGGGTTGGGAAATGGGTCCTGACCATCATTTGTGCCTATGCACCAAATGATGTTTCAGAGTACCTGCCCTTTTTGGAGTCTCTGACTGGGGTGCTGGAGGGTGCTCCTCTTGGAGTCTCCATTGTCCTACTGGGGGACTTCAATGCGCACGTGGATAACGACAGTGAAACCTGGAGGGGGGTGATTGGGAGGAATGGCCTGCCCGATCTGAACCCGAGTGGTGTTCAGTTATTGGACTTCTGTGCTAACCACAGTTTGTCCATAACGAACACCATGTTCAAGCATAAGGGTGTCCATATGTGCACCTGGCACCAGGACACCCTAGGTCACAGGTCGATGATCGATTTTGTTATCGTGTCATCAGACCTCCGACCGTATGTCTTGGACACCAGGGTAAAGAGAGGTGCAGAGCTGTCAACTGATCACCACCTGGTGGTGAGTTGGATCCGATGGCAGAGGAGGAAGCCATTCAGACCCGGTAGACCCAAACGTATAGTGAGGGTGTGCTGGGAACGTCTGGCTGAGGCCCCTGTCCGGGAGGTCTTCAACTCCCACCTCCGGAAGAACTTCAACCACATTCCGAGGGAGTCTGGAGAAATGGAGTCTGAATGGGCCATGTTCTCCACCTCTGTTGTTGAAGCGGCGGCCCAGAGCTGCGGCCGCAAGGTGGTCGGTGCATCTCATGGTGGCAACCCCCGAACCAAGTGGTGGACACCAGTGGTGAGGGGGCTCATTAAGCTGAAGAAGGAGTCCTATCAAGCTTGGTTGGCTTGTGGGACTCCCGAAGCAGCTGAGGTGTACCGGCAGGCCAAGCGGAGTGCAGCTCGGGTGGTTGCTGAAGCAAAAACCTGGATATGGGGGGAGTTCGGTGAGGCCATGGAACAAGACTTTCGGTCAGCCTTGAAGAGATTCTGGCAAACTGTCCGGCGGCTCAGGAGGGGAAAGCAGCTCCCTGTCCACACTGTGTATGGTGCTGATGGGACACTGTTGACTTCGACTGGGGATATCGTTGGGTGGTGGAAGGAATACTTCGAGGATCTCCTCAATCCCACTGATACGCCTTCCACAGAGGAAGCAGGGTTTGGGGACGAGGGGGGTGACTCACCCATCACAGGGGCTGAGGTTGCCAAGGTGGTTAAAAATCTCCTTGGTGGCCGGGCCCCGGGGGTGGACGAGATTCGCCCTGAGTACCTCAAGGCCCTGGATGTTGTTGGGTTGTCATGGTTGACACGCCTCTGCAACATTGCGTGGAGGTCGGGGGCAGTGCCTTTGGCATGGCAAACCGGGGTGGTGGTTCCTCTCATCAAAAAAGGGGATTGGAGGGTGTGCTCCAACTTTAGAGGGATCACACTCCTCAGCCTCCCTGGGAAGGTCTATGCCAAGGTACTGGAGAGGAGAGTCCGGCCGTTGATCGAACCTCGGATTCAGGAGGAGCAATGTGGTTTTCGTCCTGGCCGTGGCACATCGGACCAGATTTTTACCCTCTCGAGAATTCTTGAGGGTTCGTGGGAGTTTGCCCAACCAGTTTACATGTGTTTTGTGGACTTGGAGAAGACATTTGACCGCATCCCTCGTGTTTTTTTGTGGGGGGTGCTTCTGGAGTATGGGGTATCGGGCTTGTTGTTACTAGCTATTCAGTCTCTGTAAGACCGTTGTGAGAGTTTGGTTCGTATTGCCAACACTCGGTCGGTTTCATTCCCAGTGAGAGTTGGACTCCGCCAGGGCTGCCCTTTGTCACCGATCCTGTTCATAACTTTTATGGACAGGATTTCTAGGCGCAGCCAGGGAATGGAGGGTGTCATGCTTGGTGACCACAGGATCTCATCTCTGTTGTTTGCAGATGATGTTGTCCTGTTGGCTTCATCCAGCAATGACCTACAGCTCTTGCTGGGACGGTTTGCCGCTGAGTGTGAAGCGGCTGGGATGAGAATCAGCACCTCCAAGTCCGAGTCCATGGTCCTCAGCCGGAAAAAGGTAGATTGTCCTCTCTGGGTTGGGGACAGGCTCCTGCCCCAAGTGGAGAAGTTTAAGTATCTTGGGGTCTTGTTCACGAGTGAGGGGAAAATGGAGCGAGAGATTGACAGACGGATTGGACTCACCCTCAGAGATAGGGTGAGGAGCTCAGTCATCCGGGAGAGGCTCAGAGTAGAACCACTGCTCCTCCACATTGAAAGGAGTCAGTTGAGGTGGTATGGGCATCTGATTAGGATGCCTCCTGGACGCCTCCCCCTTGAGGTGTTTCAGGCACGTCCCACTGGGAGGAGACCCCGGGGCAGACCCAGGACTCGGTGGAGAGACTATGTCTCCCAGCTGGTCTGGGAAAGCCTTGGTATCCCCTCTGAAGAGCTGGAACAGGTGGCTGGGGAGAGGGAAGTCTGGGCTTCTCTGCTTGAACTGCTGCCTCCGCGACCCGGACCTCCGGAAAAGTGGTAGAAGATGGATGGATGGATGGATTCCATCTAGCAACAATGCTCCACGCTGTGTGTATTTATATATTTATATATTTATTCCATCTAGCTACAATGCTCCGCACTGTGTGTCTATATATTTATATATTTATATGTACATACAGATGTGGACAAAATTGTTGGTACCCCTCTGTTAATGAAAGAAAAACCTACAATGGTCACAGAAATAACTTGAATCTGACAAAACTGGTAATAAATAAAAATTCTATGAAAATTAACCAGTGAAAATCAGACAGTGCTTTTGAATTGTGGTTCAACAGAATTATTTTTAAAAACAAACTCATGAAACAGGCCTGGACAAAAATGATGGTACCCCTAGAAAAGATTGAAAATAATGTGACCATAGGGACATGTTCAACCAAGATGTGTCCTATAATTGACATCACAGGTGTCTACAAACTTGGAATCAGTCAGTCAGCCTATTTAAAGGGTGACAAGTAGTCACTGTGCTGTTTGGTGACATGGTGTGTACCACACTAAACATGGACCAGAGGAAGCAACTGAGAGAGTTGTCTCAGGAGATTAGAAAGAAAATTATAGACAAGCATGTTAAAGGTAAAGGCTATAAGACCATCTCCAAGCAGCCTGATGTTCCTGCGACTACAGTTGCACATATTATTCAGAAATTTAAGATCCTCGGGACTGTAGCCAGCCTCCCTGGACGTGGCCGCAGGAGGAGACGGATAATACGAATGGTAACAAAAGAGCCCAGAACAACCTCTAAATACATTCATGGTGTACTCCAAGGTCAAGGTACATCAGTGTCAGATCGCACCATCCGTCGTTGTTTGAGCCAAAGTGGACTTCATGGGAGACGACCAAGGAGGACACCACTGTTGAAAACAAATGATAAAAAAGCCAGACTGGAATTTGCCAAACTGCATGTTGACAAGCCACAAAGCTTCTGGGAGAATGTCCTATGGACAGACGAGACAAAACTGGAACTTTTTGGCAAGGCACATCAGCTCTATGTTCACAGACGCAAAAATGAAGCATACCAAGAAAAGAACACTGTCCCTACTGTGAAACATGGAGGAGGTTCTGTTATGTTCTGGGGCTGCTTTGCTGCATCTGGCACAGGGTGTCTTGAATCTGTGTAGGGTACAATGAAATCTCAAGACTATCAAGGTATTCTAGAGAGAAATGTGCTGCCCATTGTCAGACAGCTTGGTCTCAGTCGCAGGTCATGGGTTTTGCAACAGGATAATGACCCAAAACACAGCTAAAAACACCCAAGAATGGCTAAGAGCGAAACATTGGACTATTCTAAAGTGGCCTTCTATGAGCCCTGATCTAAATCCTATTGAACATCTGTGGAAGGAGCTGAAACATGCAGTCTGGAGAAGGCACCCTTCAAACCTGAGACAACTGAAGCAGTTTGTTCATGAGGAGTGGGCCAAAATACCTGCTGAGAGGTGCAGAAGTCTCATTGACAGTTACAGAAATCGTTTGATTGCAGTGATTGCCTCAAAAGGTTGTGCAACAAAATAGGGTACTGTGAAAATATGATGGCAAGAATGCGAGGCACTATTTCAATTTGTCAATTAGTCCTTTTTTTATTTCAACTTACAAGTAATAAGAAGTTCCAATAAACATCCGACACGATTCTCACCAATCCACAATCGAACTCAGTCGAACTCTATACTATCAATCAACACACCTGTTTTATACAACCGGAGATAATTAGGGATAATTAGCCCCTACCATAATCCCAGGTAAAACAATCAACATTCCATTATTTTCCACATACCCACTGATCTCTAAAATACATAAATACTTCCCAACTATACAATATAAATAACATATAATAAATAACAATCAATAACAACAATCACAATATAAATAATTCAATAAATATCTCAATCCTCTATTTACAAATATTAAACCACCCCTCTAACTTACCATACATGTTTGCTTCCTGCTGGTGTCCTATATAAGGCCCTCAACCCCTAACGGAGTCTTTTGCCCAGACACCCACAGGAAGCATGTTGGCAAAGGTATGTGAAATAAATTATTATCAATTATTTTACCAAATACTTAATCATAACCATTATCTCCCAAGGCACTCAAATTAAACAAAAGACAGATCCCAAAATACTGTGTGCACTTTCACAAATAATTACAATAACATTTACCACATTACAAATAATATAAACACACATATAATAAATCATGACAGTGGTGACACTCCGGTTCCAAGGTTGTCATAGCCAGGAGCGGCACTGGGGTTAAGCTCCCAGTGCTCATAAAATGCTCCTTACGGCGTGCATCCCGAAAAGCCTCTGACAACTAAGTCCAACTCCTAGCCTGCCCGTGTGGTTTAGTCTCTAAGCCCGGTGGAACTGCTTTTACTAATAGGAGAAGGGGCGAGGGCGGATCTCTGGCGCCTTAAAACCAGATGCTTCGGGTAGATGGTGGCTCGTCAACCTGGGAAGGTAGCCCATCTGGGGGAAGGTCAACCCTGATTTCAATCCTCCGCTGCCTTGCGGCATACCCGGTCACGGGAAAGGCTTCGGGAGTCAACCCTGAGGAAAAATCCGGAGTCGGAGCCCCTAAGGCAGTTCTATGTTGTGCTCAACATCGTTCTGGCAGCTCCTGCAACGGCGCTGGTGCCAAACTGTAGCAGCCCTGCTGTTCCTTTGGATTCATCAGTGACGTGGAGAGGGGGGACATGCTGCATGGGCAACATCTTGTCCTCCATATCTTCCTGCCCAGGCTTGAATCCTACCAACGCCCAACGCTGGAAGGTAGAACACTGGATCACTGGAGAGGACACTCCAGCTTCGCCTTTGGCGCAGACAAAACACGGGGAATGACAGTTACCGGTTATAAGCCACCGCTCAATTGGCATAGAGCGCGGCGCCAGGGGTTGTTCCCAACGGTGGGAGGGATCATCGGATCTCACTGGACAGCTACCGTCCGCCTCAAGCTGGGCAGCCCCCAGCCAATAAGGTGTTGTCCCGCCACAGCTTGCTTTCCTCATTGGGTGCATGGGGATGAGGAGAAATCCGAACAGCAGGCTGAGAACCTTCGCACCAGGCAAGACAATAAAACAAAAGAAACCAACTCTAAAACTGGGAACTTGGAACGTCCGCACTATGATGACAGGACTCGCTGCTAACCTCAAGGACATCAACGACACCAGGAAGACTGCCATCATCAATAATGAGCTGAAGAGACTGGGAGTGGATATCGCCACTCTCCAGGAAACACGGTTGGCTGATGCAGGCACACTGAGAGAGAAGGACTACACGTTCTACTGGCAGGGAAAGGACAGTGACGAACACAGGGAACACGGAGTGGGCTTCGCAGTGAAGAACACCTTGCTGAAGATGGTGGAACCGGGCAGCACTGGCTCTGCACGACTCCTCACCCTCCGCCTGAACACCACTCAAGGCCCAGTCACCCTCGTCAGTGTGTATGCCCCAACACTGACAGCCACACCAGAGGCAAAAGACGAGTTCTACGAGAATCTCGCAACAACTGTCAGGATCATCCCCATCTCTGAACAACTCATTCTCCTTGGAGACTTCAATGCCAGAGTGGGTGCTGACCACGACTCCTGGCCCTCCTGTCTTGGACCTTTTGGTATGGGCAGAATGAACGACAACGGACAGCGGCTGCTCGAGTTCTGCACATATCATGATCTGTGCATCACAAACTCATTCTTCAAGACCAAGCCCCAACACAAGGTTTCCTGGCAACATCCGCGCTCAAAGCACTGGCACCAGCTGGACTTGATCCTGACCAGGCGCACCTCACTGAAGAACGTGCTAATCACTCATTCCTTCCAGAGTGCAGATTGCGACACAGACCATTCATTGGTGTGTTGCAAGATCAAGCTGCAGCTGAAGAAATTCCATCATGCTAGACAGCCTGGAAAGGCACGGATTGACACCAGCAAGGTGGCTCAACCAGAACTTGTTGAGCAGTTTGCCTCCACCTTTGAGAAGGAACTTGGTGTACCACAAGAAGGAGAATCTGCAAAGCAGAAGTGGGAAGAGCTGCGAAACACCATCCACCGCACAGCCTTGGCTACCTTTGGGAGGAAGACCTCGAAGTCACAGGACTGGTTTGATGCCAAGTTGACTGAGATGACCCCCGTCATTGAAGCCAAGCGCTCAGCACTTGCTGAGTACAAGAAGTACCCAAACGAGAAGAATCTCCAGATTCTCAGGGCTGCGAGAAGCAAAGTTCAGCAGACTGCTCGGCGCTGTGCCAACGAGTACTGGACTCAGCTCAGCCAAGACATTCAAACCGCTGCCATAACAGGGAACATCCGTGGTATGTACGATGGCATAAAGAAAGCACTTGGTCCGGCTCAGAGCAAGACGGCCCCCCTCAAATTCTCCACTGGGGAGATGATCACAGAAAAGAACAAGCAGATGGAGAGATGGGTGGAACACTACTCCGACCTCTACTCCAGACAGAACACCGTGACACCGTCAGCCCTTGATGCCATCGACTGCCTGCCATCCATGGATGAACTTGACGCCGAGCCAACCATCGACGAACTCAGCAAGGCCATTGATAGCTTGGCCGCTGGCAAGGCACCCGGCAACGACGGCATACCCCCTGACCTGATCAAGCACTGCAAGACCGCCCTACTGCTGCCATTGCATGACGTCCTCTGCCAGTGTTGGAAGGAAGGTGCCATACCACAGGACATGAGGGACGCCAAGATCATCACCCTCTACAAAAACAAAGGGGAGAGAAGCGACTGCAACAACTACAGGGGCATCTCCCTCCTCAGCATTGTTGGCAAAGTCTACGCACGAGTTGTTCTCGTTCATCTACAGAAGCTTGCTGAACGTGTCTACCCCGAGTCTCAGTGTGGCTTCCGCGCTGAGCGATCGACGGTAGACATGATATTCTCCATCCGCCAACTCCAGGAGAAATGCAGAGAACAGAACATGCCCCTGTACGTCGCCTTCATCGACCTCACCAAAGCGTTCAATCTGGTCAGCAGAGAGGGCCTTTTCAAGATCCTGCCAAAGATAGGATGCCCACCAAAGTTGCAAAGCCTCATCGAATCGTTTCACACCAACATGCAGGGGATAGTGCATGCCACGGATGTGCAACATCTCAGAGCCATTCAACATACGCAGCAGGAGTGAAACAGGGCTGTGTAATTGCGCCAACCCTCTTTGGGATGTTTCTTCTGCTATGCTCCTGAGGCATGCCTTCAGCACAGCAACGAGAGGAAATCTACCTGCACACAAGATCTGACCGGCAGGCTTTCAACCTTGCCCGCCTGAAAGCCAGAACCAAAGTACGCGTAGGCTCTAATCAGAGACATGCTGTTCGCAGATGACGCTGCAGTCGCACCCCACACACAGCAGGAGCTTCAGACCCTGATGAGACCGCTTCTCCCAGGCATGCAAGGACTTCAGGCTTACCATCAGCCTGAAGAAGACTAACGTCTTGGCGCAAGGCACGGAAGCACCACCAACCATCACCATCGACGACTATGAGCTGGAGGTCGTGAATCAGTTCACGTACCTGGGGTCCACGATCAGCAACAACCTCTCCCTTGATACAGAGATCAACAAGAGGATTGGAAAATCAGCCTTCACACTCGCTCGCCTCACCACACGAGTGTGGGAGAATCCCAAACTCTCTGTCAAGACGAAGATGGCAGTGTACAACGCCTGCGTCATCAGCACACTGCTCTATGGGAGTGAGACGTGGACAACATACGTCCAGCAGGAAAAGAGACTGAACTCCTTCCACTTGCGCTGCATTCGCCACATCCTGGGCATATCCTGGCAGGACAAAGTGCCCAACACAGAAGTTCTGTCCCGCGCCGGCCTTCCCTCCAGGTTCACTCTACTCAGGCAGCGCAGGCTCCGCTGGCTAGGCCACGTTCACCGTATGGAGGATGGCAGAATCCCCAAAGACGTCCTCTACGGAGAACTGGCAACTGGCAGGAGAGACGTTGGCCGCCCACAGCTGCGCTTTAGAGACGTCTGCAAGAGAGACATGAAGGCCCTGGAGATCAACACAGAGCACTGGGAGGACCTTGCAACAGACCGCTCCAAATGGAGAGGCACCCTGACCAGACAGCTCAAGGTGGGTGAAGAGAGACTGACTGCTGCAGCAGATGAAAAAAGGACCCGCAGGAAGAACCGCCACAGACCCAACAGCACGGAGACCACCCACAAGTGCGACCTGTGTGACAGGGACTGCCATTCGCGCATCGGCCTGTTCAGCCACAGGCGGTGCTGTTCCAGCAGAGTAGACGTTTAGGATTCTCTTCCATGGTCATCATAGACCGACGGAGGCCAACGGTGACACTCCATCGTCACATTTCCTCCCCCCTTTCCCGAGAGTACAGTACTCTACGAGTCATGTACTCTAGAAAGGCTATCTGCTACAAGGTTGGTTTTCCCTGCCACATACCGAACAGTAAAATTATAAGGTTGGAGGGACACATACCACCCTGTAAGATGACTGTTTACATCTTTCATTCTGTCCAACCACTGTGGGGCCCGATGATCTGTCTCCAACAAAAAAATGACCCCTAATAAATAATATTTGAGATACCCCATTCTTTTTCAACCGTAGAGTATCTTGTCTCCCGGTCCAACAATTTACGGCTCAAGAACAGTACTGGGTGTCTCTCTCCCCTCTACTCCTGGAGAAGTACTGCTCCAATGCCAACTTCTGAAGCATCTGTCTGTAAAATGAACGGGCGAGTAAAGTCTGGACTGTAGAGAACCTTCTCCCCAGAAATAGCCCTCTTCAGATCCTCAAACGCTCTGTCACACTCCTCTGTCCATTTTACCTTATTTGGTGCCGAAGCCTTGGTGAGGTCAGTCAAAACTGCGGCTCTTTCAGCAAAGTGGGGGATGAACTTACTATACCATCCTACCATTCCCATGAATGATCGTACTTTCTTTTTAGTGGTGGGTACAGGGTAGGTCCGGATGGCATCCACTTTACCTACTCGTGGTCTAATGACCCCCTGACCAACCACATGTCCCAAGTACTCCACCTGCTGCTGTCCAAACGCACATTTGCGTGGGTTGATTGTCAGTCCTGCCCTCTTAATCAGCTGAAGGACCTGCCTAAGGTGTACCAAATGTTCTTCCCAGGTCTGACTATAGATGACCACGTCATCCAAATAGGCAGCCGCAAAATTTGATACCCTTCTTAAAACTTGGTCCATAAGCCGTTGAAAAGTTGCAGGTGCCCCCTGAAGGCCAAATGGCATGACCCTAAATTGGAAACTGCCATAAGGTGTTTTAAAGGCTGTAAATTCCTTTGTTTCCGGTGCCAATGCCACCTGCCAATACCCCTTGCATAGGTCCAAAGTAGAAATAAATCTAGCCTTGCCCACTTTCTCTAATAATTCGTCAATCCAGGGCATGGGGTATGACTCAAATTTAGATACTGAGTTAAGGTATCTAAAGTCAATGCAGAATCTTAATGAGCTGTCCTTTTTGGGGACCAGCACAATCGGGCTACACCACTCATTGACTGACTCCTCAATCACTCCCAGCTGCAACATCAAATCAATTTCATGCTTCATTTTTGGTACCAATTGTTCCGGGATCCTATATGATTTTCTACGTGGAACAGTTTCCTCTTTCAAATAAACCTTATGACGTACCAATGTGGTGAAACCAGGTCTCTCCTGAAACAATTCTGGATCCAATAGTGTCTCTAACTCTCTCCGCTGATCCACCTGCAAATGAGACACTTCAAATAAGTAAGGCTCTGACACATTTGTGGGAAAAGACTGTTCTTTCTCCTCATCCACTTCCGTCGCACAAATCAAGAGCTGATGTGTCTCCTGAAGAACAGGTTGCTGCTGCTGATGACCAGGCTGTTGAAACTCTTTCAATAAGTTAATATGGAAGGTCTGATATTTTACCTTCCTGTCAGGCATATACAGTATAGTTCATATGTCACTGAACTTAGTTTTTTAGAAATTTCATATGGCCCCTGCCATCGAGCCAACAGCTTACTGTCACACGAGGGCAGCAATAACAAAACCTGTTGTCCTGGGTGAAAAACCCTTTTTCTGGCCTTCTTGTCATACCAAGTTTTTTGTTTGGCCTGCGCCGTCCTCATGTGCTCCTGAGCCAAAGCAGTCATTCGATCCAGTTTCTCTCTCATCTTAATAACAACCACATTGTCCTGATCACTTGGTGGACTCTCCCAGTGCTCCTTTAATAAGTCCAATGGGCCCCTCACCTGACGACCATACAGCAGTTCAAAAGGTGAGAACCCTGTTGAAGCCTGGGGCACCTCCCAATAAGCAAACAGTAAATAAGGTTCCCATTGATCCCAGTCTGAGCCCGTTTCAGAAACAAATTTCCGCAGCATATTTTTAAGAGTCTGATTAAATCGCTCCACTAGTCCATCAGTCTGAAGGTGATATGGGGTGGTCTTAATCCCCTTAATCCCCAACAGCTTATATACCTGCTGCAACAATTTGGACAAGAAATTTGTTCCACAGTCTGTCAGAACTTCTCTGGGTATGCCTACCCTTGAAAACAACTGGATAAGGCAGTTGGCAACCTGCCTAGCCTTGATAGATTTCAGGGGAAAGGCTTCTGGGTACCGAGTCGCATAGTCACAAATTACTAGAATGTATTTATTACCCGAGGAGCTTCTCTCTAGGGGGCCAACTATATCCATCCCTATTCTGTCGAATGGTGTTCCAATAATGGGTAATGGGTGTAGTTGGGCACGTGCTACTCCCCTAGATGCTGTAATCTGACATATTGAGCACATTGTGCAAAACTCCTTTATCTGGGTATACATTCCCGGCCACACAAACCTTCTAGCAATTCTCCGCAAAGTTTTTTGAAATGCCAGATGACCTGCCCAAGGGATAACATGTCCCAGTTCCATAATCTTTGGTGTGAGGTCCTGTGGCAAAGCTATGGCCATAACTTCACCGTGCTGTTGATATAAAATGCCCTTTTTAATGACATACAAGGCCTCAGCCAAACAATCAGTTTTACCCTGTTTCACGCCCTCAATCTCCGAGACTTTATCAAACCATGGTTTTAGTGTTGGGTCAGCCTTCTGCAATGCAGCTATGTCAGGAGGGATGTCAAACTCTACTGACTGATTTAGCTGTGGTGTTTCTTCGCCCAAGTTCTGTGCTGACGCTAACACCTTATCTCTTCTCTTCTGAGCCTTGGATTTGGGTTGCTTAATAGGGCCTGCCTCTATCTCAGAATCATAAAATGGTAATTCCTGAAGAACATTGGCAGCCCTCTGTGCCCTGGTTGTCACCATATTACAATTTTTCACCACAGGTGTATTTACTCTCTGCTCAACAGCGCCACCTGCCTGTCTCTCCTCCGTTTGTTCCTCTCTAACCTGTTGTATGATGTCCAGCAGAGTTGGAACATCATTGCCAAGAATAACAGGATAAGGCAAATCAGGCACAAGAGCTACAGGAAGGAGATAAGTTTGACCCCATACTGTTAAATAAACCTCAGCGGTCGGGTACAGTTTCTTATCCCCAAGGACACAACTGATATTTATTTCTGATTCATTCCACAAATCTCTAGGGACCAAACTAGGTAGCACAACTGTTTGAAAACAGCTTGAGTCTAACAGGGCCTCTTCACACTGACCATTAAGCAACACCTTTGTTTTATATACTCCACTCTGCACTGAGGCTGAACAAGTGGGTCTAGGAACTGAACATAATAGTGACAGTTTCTGATGTTTTGTGGCAGGACATGAATACTGGGTGTGACCAATTTTATTACACTGATAACAGCGTATATCCTTATTTGCAACAACTCGTGACTTTTTGCTATTATCATGTCTGCTGTTTGTGATCTGACTGGGCCTGGAATACAACCTATTTCGAGCTGGACCACCCCCTTCACCCTCATTAAACTCACTCCGTGTGGTGAAGATCTGTCACGGCCAAGAGTAGCTCTCCTGCTCCCAGACTGGCTGACAGAAAAACCTCCGCCAGACAAGTAGCGTCGCCTGCAGTCTTCGGGGTCCCGCTCTTGTATCCAGACTCCCAGTTCCGGATTCACCATCCGCAAAACTGTTCCAAAATCAACAATTCAGAAATGTCTTTTATAGTTAGGGTCTCTGGTTTAATCCATTTGCAAACCAGGTCCTTTAATCGAACATAAAGTTCCCGAGGGGTTTCGTCCTGATGTATGTCCAGGGACCGAAACCTCCTCCTATACGTATCGGATGTTATTTCATATTTACTCAAAATAGCTTCTTTTAATTTTCCATAATCGGCCGTGTCTGCGATGTCCATCAAAACATATGCGCTCGCGCTTTACCTGTAAGAGAGGAGCAAGATGGATAGCCCACTCTTCTTCCCTCCAGCGGCAGACTGTAGCGATCCTCTCAAACGTCGTCAGGTAGTGCTCTATGTCGTCCTCGGGTGAGAGAGGATTCAGCCTGGGCTCGTGGTGCACTGGTGTCCTCCTCGGCTGCACCTGCAGCGGCAAATCTTCCTCCTGCGAGCCGACCCGACTGGCCGTCGCCCTGGGGTCCTCCCCCGAAGTGTCGTCGTCACCATCCTGCTCCGCCCGGCTCCCGTACTCCTCTCTCAGCTCCGCAGCCTGCGACTGTACCTGACGAATTTGCTCATTCACAGCCTGCCACCTTTGGTCATGGAGAGCGGCTTCCTCCTCCATCTGTCGGTCTCTGACCGCCAGCGAACGCATCAGAGATTTCACCAGGCCCGTCAGCTCCTTGAGCTCGCCCAGTCCGCTGACTCCCGGCTCCTCATCCGTCATACCTGCACCCAGGTCAGACCGCTCCTCCTGCCTCACTTTCCTTCTGGCCATGAGTTCTTCTGTCCACCGAACACTACGATGTCCTGAGCACGGACCACCGCTGCCACCAAATGTGAAAATCTGGTGCAGCAAAGCGAGGCCAGAGCTTCAATTCCAATTTTCAATTTAACAATTTTTATTTTATTAACTTACAAGTAATAAGAAGTTCCAATAAACATCCGACACGATTCTCACCAATCCACAATCGAACTCAGTCGAACTCTATACTATCAATCAACACACCTGTTTTATACAACCGGAGATAATTAGGGATAATTAGCCCCTACCATAATCCCAGGTAAAACAATCAACATTCCATTATTTTCCACATACCCACTGATCTCTAAAATACATAAATACTTCCCAACTATACAATATAAATAACATATAATAAATAACAATCAATAACAACAATCACAATATAAATAATTCACTAAATATCTCAATCCCCTATTTACAAATATTAAACCACCCCTCTAACTTACCATACATGTTTGCTTCCTGCTGGTGTCCTATATAAGGCCCTCAACCCCTAACGGAGTCTTTTGCCCGGACACCCACAGGAAGCATGTTGGCAAAGGTATGTGAAATAAATTATTATCAATTATTTTACCAAATACTTAATCATAACCATTATCTCCCAAGGCACTCAAATTAAACAAAAGACAGATCCCAAAATACTGTGTGCACTTTCACAAATAATTACAATAACATTTACCACATTACAAATAATATAAACACACACATAATAAATCATGACAGTGGTGACACGCCATCGTCACAGGTACCATCATTTTTGTCCAGGCCTGTTTCATGAGTTTGCCTTTTAAAATAATTCTGTTGAACCGCAATTCAAAAGCATTGTCTGATTTTCATTGGTTAATTTTCATAGAATTTTTATTTATTACCACTTTTGTCAGATTCAAGTTATTTCTGTGACCATTGTGGGTTTTTCTTTCATTAACAGAGGGGTACCAACAATTTTGTCCACGTCTGTATGTATACTCGCTGCTCTTGTTTTTTCTTGTCTTCTGATTGTTGCTCTGAGTGTTGCTATCCCTGTGCTGTTGCAATCCTGGAATTTCCCCATTGTGGGACTAATAAAGGCTTATCTTATCTTATCTTATACTAGTTAAACCGATATTTTCAGAATTCAGTTTATGTTTTTCTCTGAGCCAGAATGTCTCGGTAACACTGTTCTTCAAGCAGAAGGATCCTTCACCGCTTTAAAGACAACCTCAGGCCTTAAGTCCCCAGTCTGAGAAATTGTTGAGCCCGAGGTAGAGACAAAGTTGGTCGTGCAATATTTATTTCTGTAGGGAACCCCCCCCCCCCGACAAACTATAAATACAATGCCCAATCTAAAAGCTAAATTTACCGCATCTTGTTGTTTTCTTTAAAAAAAAAAAAAAAAAAAACTGCATGCAGATGCATTTTTTCTGTACACTTGAGGTTTTGACTGCATATGCCTGTCAGTAAAATACTGTGAGGTTGTTGTTTTGTGTCAAAAATTGTTTGGGTGATATTTTTTTTGGTGAGAATGAAGGTTGTTTCAAAATATTAACTAGAAACTACTCTGGAGCTTGGTGGTTGACCAAAAAATTCACGTTGTCTGTATGGACAACATAACTGAACCGCGTGCTGTGATAGACATAAGTTGCAAGTTTTGCTTTTGTACAAAATCAAAAAAGAAATCTACATTGCAAGGCTTAGTCCTTTGTGAAATGTGGTGTTATCAGAGAAAAAATATTGTTTGGATCATTGAGAAAAACTGAATGGAGTGTTAAATTATCAGAAAAAAAAAACTTTTCAATAACACAAAGCTGTTTGAATGACTGACCGATGCTGAAAAATGCAAGCGGCCTTCTGACCCAGGAGACATGGTTATGGTGCTGCTGAGGGAGTTGAAACTTTGAGTTGCCAAGCAACAGCCTCAAAACCTTCAGGATCTGGAGAGTATCCATAAAGAGGAGTGGACCAAAATCCCTCCTGAGATGTGAGCAAACCTGGTGACCAGCTACGAGAAACGTCTGACCTCTGTGTTTGCCAGCAAGGGTTTCTGGGTTTGATTTATAACCCTTATTTGATACTTTTTCTTGATTTTTTTTTTTTTTTTGATCTTCTGTCTCTCTCTTTTAAAATAAACCTACGATAACAAATTATGGACTGTTCATTTCTTTGTAAGGGGGTAAACTTACACATTCAGCAGGGGATCAAATAATTATTTCCCCCACTGTATACTCCGTAAAAAGTCCTGAAATGGTCAACTTTGTAAAATTATCCACTTGTGTCATTTCATTACAAGAAAATCTCTGGGATAGCCATCAGAACTATATTTAATGATTCAAAGGCTTATTTTTTCCTCCCATGGTTTAGCCTTGGACCTCTGTTCAGATTTTAAACACATATTCATACAGTGAAACGGTTATAAGCACAAAAAAAAGGTTGACAAGATATTTGTTGATTCACAGGTAAATATAATCTAGATCTTTTGTGTGATTACGTGTAGATACTGTGATCTTTATCTATGTTTAATACATTGAAATCCTCTCTGGGCTCACCCACTCGGGTGTCTGATGGCATGCTTGTCTTTAACCTCAATACATTTCCCCCCTGGCACAGCTGTTTCAAGGGACGGCGCATTGTGTGTGTGTGTGTGGGGGGGGCTTTGTAATGTGAATGGCTACTGTGACTGACATGTGTTTGTTTGTGCATGTGTGAGTGTGTGTGTGTGTGTGTGTGTGTGTGTGTGGGGGGGGGGTTATCCCAGGTTTCTTTTCAGCACTGTAGCCAGACTGACAAAGAGTCAGGACTCTGTCAATCCTAGCATTTTATTGATAGCTGCATTTGCTACAGATACTCAAATAAAAAGCACATGAAAAACAAGTAGCCGACTGAAGCTGAGAACACACAGACTATAAAGTCTAAAGACTGTTTTAATATTCTCTGGAAAAATAAAGTATAACTATTTTAATGTGGTTGTTGAATTTGAAGTCTTTGAAAGCAAATCTCGTGACATTTGAATTGCTGGCAGAGAAAAAAAGTTTGCAGAAAAACTGACTTTCCATCCTCACTCTATCCCCTGAAAGATGTCTAATCTTCCAGTGGGATGGTAAAAAGAACACGCAGATGCACAGGTTGCCAAAAACCCTCTCCAAAGTCTGGTTTAAAGTTGTCACGAGAGGTTGGAAAAAACTTTGCCTTAAAGTTATAAAAACTAATTGAACCATTGGTAAATTTCACGTACAAGTTGTGGGGTGTTTTACAGAATTGTTTCATGCAGACAATCCTTAGAAGGCTGTTATATGGTCATTTTAAAAATGTAAACCTATAGGACTTTCGGATGTTCGGTGAGAGAACACTGGCCTTAACTCTACATGGCCGCTCGTACGAGTGGACTTTTATCATAGCAGCACTGTGTTGCCTGATCCTGGGCGCTGATTTTCTGTGTGCGCATGGTTTACTTGTGGATGTTGCTAACAGGCGCCTGGTTAATGCACTGTCCTTTGAATCTCTCCCCTGTATAGCTCGAGGGACCTGGCCAACAGCACAAGCCACCGTTACAGCTACAGGCGGTAAGTTCCACACACTGCTCACTCAGTTCCCAGCACTCACGGTCCTGACGTTTTCGGCGGCCATCGCTAAACACGGGGTGGAGCACTTAATCACCACCACAGGCCGCCCATTTTTGCAAGACCTCGGCGCTTGGACGCAGCTAAACTGGCCATAGCACGCGAGGAGTTCGCCAACCTGGAAAGGTTGGGCATCATCAGGCAATCAAACAGCCCATGGGCATCCCCGCTACACATTGTCCCCTTTCTGCAGGTTGAACAACGCCACAGCACACGACTGCTACCCGATTCCTCACATACAGGATTTTTCCATTCACCTCGCCGGAGCACGCATTTTTTCCAAAATAGACCTGGTCCGCGGTTACCACCAGGTCCCAGTGCGCACGGAGGACGTACCCAAAACAGCGGTAATAACTCCGTTCGGTTTATTTGAGTTCCTGCGCATGCCATTCGGGTTAAAAGGCGCGGCACAGACGTTCCAGCGCATGATGGATGCAGTGCTGCGCGATCTCCCGTTCGTGTTCGTCTACCTGGACGATATCCTGGTAGCCAGTGTATCCGAAGACGAACACGAAACCCACCTCAGCACAGTTTTCCGGAGGTTGGAGGAGCACGGGTTAACAATCAACCCGGCGAAATGCCAGTTCGGCGTGACGGAGATTAATTTTTTGGGGCACCGCGTCTCTCCGGAAGGAGCGATCCTGTTGCCCGACAAAGTGCGAGCTGTGGCGGATTTTCCCCGGCCTCAGACGGTCAGGGCGCTGCAGGAATTTTTGGGGATGGTGAACTTTTATAACCGTTTCCTTCCCCGTGCGGCGCGACTCATGCAACCATTGTATGCCGCGCTCAAGAGACAGAAACCCGTTGGATGGGGTCGAATGGACCCCGGAGCGAGAGCGGGCATCTCGGAGGTTAATAGCAGCCCTGGCAAATGCCGCTCACTGCTGGCACATCCGGACCCAGCAGCCTGGATAGTGCTCACCACCGATGCTTTCAGACGTGGCCATAGGGGCTGTCGTGGAGCAGCGCGTTCCGACTGGGGCTTGGCAGCTGCTCGCCTTTTTCAGCAGATCTTTGTGCGACATGGTGAACGTAAATACAGCACGTTCGACGGGGAGTTGGCTGGCCCTCCACCTGGCCATTGAAGCGTCCACTTCCAGTTCTGGCTGGAAGGGCGCAGCTTCACCGCTTGTGTGGACCACAAGCCACTAACGTTCGCGATGGCCAAGGTTTCAGAACCATGGTCGGCCTGCAGCAGAGACAGGCTGGCCGCGATCTCAGAGTTTACTACCGATATTCAGCATGTGTCGGGTAAACTGAAGTGGGTGGTGGACTGCCTCTCGCGCGCCGTGGTGGCCCCGGTCTACGTGGGGATAGATTACGCAGCCATGGCTGCGGAGCAGATTAGCAATGCAGACGTGCGCGCGCTCCAGTCTGGACCAACAGGGTTAAGGCTGGAGAGCAGGGTGCTGCAAGACGGCATGCCCCCCCCCTAATCTGCGATGTCTCCATGGGACGCCCTCGTCCAGTAGTCCCGGTCGTGTGGCGCCGCCGCGTGTTTGAGTCGTTCACACTCTGGCGCACCCAGGAGTGCGCGCGTCACTCAAAATGGTGGGAGAGAAGTTCGTGTGGCCGAGTCTACACAAACAAGTAAAAGAGTGGGCTGCAGCCTGCGTGACGTGCCAACGAGCCAAGGTACACAGACACACGAAGGCTCCCTTGGAGCCATTTCGGGTACTGGCTAAGAGGTTCGACCATGTTCACGTGTACCTCGTGGGCCCCCTCCCGCCATCACAGGGGTGCACGCACCTCCTGACAGTGGTGGACCGCACCACGCGCTGGCCAGAAGCAGTCCCGCTGGCGGCAACCACGTCCGCGGACTTAGCACGTGCTTTTTTAACAGCACGGGTGGCGCGTTTTGGAGTCCTGTCGGACTTTGTTTCCGACCTCTGGTCCGCGATGGCCCGCAGCCTGGGTGTTGCAATTCATCGCACAACCACGTACAACCCACAGGCCAATGGGTTATGCGAGCGTTTTCATAGATCACTGAAAGCAGCACTCAGGGCTTCACTGACGGATGCAAATTGGGTGGACAGGTTGCCGTGGGCTTTATTGGGGTTGCGCTCCGCGCCAAAAGAGGATTTGGAAGCTTCTCCGGCAGAGCTTGTTTTTGCGCAGCCCCTACGGCTGCCCGGGGAATTCCTGCCAGATAATCCTGCGCCGGACAGCTGCCCATCTCAGCTTTTGCAGCGTAGCGCAAACACAGGCACGCTGCCGGGTCCAGCCCACCACTGTTTTCAGCGTGCTTTCGTGCCTAAAACTTTGAAGAACGCTCAGTTTGTGTTCGTCAGACACAACGCCCGACGCCCTCCATTGTACCCACCCTATGATGGACCGTTCAGAGTGTTGGAAACAGGGGATAAGCATTTTTTGCTAGACTTGGGGGGTAGGCGGGAGAAAATTGGCATAGACAGACTCAAACTCGCTTTTGTAGTGGCGGACGAGCAAGTGCTGTTGGCTAGGGCCCCTCGGTGTGGAAGACCCCCACGGAGAGCTTCCCAGGGAAACGATTCACCAGGGCAGTCACACGGACAAACCGAAGTTCCCCCCCCCTCGCCATGGCCCACCCACAGTCAGACACACCCCCAGCAGCCCCCCACCGGCACAGCAACACCACAGAGGCGGTAAACCCCAGTTACAGCAGATATGGGAGGAGACTGAAGCCAAAAGAGAGTGTGGACTGATGTTCTGTCTAAGATGCTGGGGTGGGGGGGGCGGTATAGGACCTTGGGGAAGTCAGATTATTTAGCACCTCAGACAGAGACAGTGAATAAGCATGGGAGAACAATGCCCAGGGGGTTCCTGGCAATATAGCAGGAAGGAGTCAAGGACATAGGGGGTTGAATGCAGTGTAATGTAAATGTCATGCTGTGTGATGGGAAATGCCTTGAAACGTGTGAAAAGTGAGTTGGGTTAAAGAGGAGAGCTTGTTGTAATGATTCAGTCTTTTCTGTGCTCGTGAAATGTGAGTGTGTAATAAATCGTCTGTCCATGAATCCGCCTCTTTATTCACACACTCCACAAACCCTTTCTTCTTCCTTCATGTGGAGCAGAAAGTCCTGTGTGAAAGCCTCTAGTCTCTCTTTCAGCTGCTGGGCATAGTTAAGTGTCATGAGCTCCTGTGCGCCATTACACGGCGCACGAGGTAGAGAATGAAAAACCCAATCGCAGGAGTAGAGAGTGCCATGTTTATTGAAGTTCACCAAAATAACAAGTTCAATAATCACCAAATGCAGTTCAGTTTACCACACAATATATGGAGTAGTGTAATGACAGAGTTGGCCACCAAACATACAGCATGTCTGCCGAATGCTCAACAGCCTGGTGAATATGGAGCCTAGTGCTGCAGGGCTGCCTTACGCATGAAACAGGAAAGGCGAGCAGCCTAATGCTGCAAGGCTGCTAGCACAGGAGAAAAGGCTAAAACACACTTACAGGTCTGGAGCTAATCCGGGGTGATCCATGCAGTCTGGAGGCAGAGGCAGAGAAGCGGACCAGCTGAAACACCAAGGAATAGATTGTCTTTAAATGTCAGGCTGAGTTGAACGCAGGGAGTGAATAACCATACGCAGAAGAACAACGCTGCCACGTACAGTAATGAAGGGGAATGCCCCGACAAGCTCCTTCCTCAGCAGTGGCAAACAAATACTCCAAAAGCTAACGAGGAAAGAGATTGCCAGTGTGAGAATGCGTGGGCAGAACTGATTGGGAACAGGTGAGTGAGAGGGCATGTGAATGAGAGTGAATGGAGCGTGAGCATGTGTGTGTGTGCATGTGGGTGTGTGTATTTGTGTGAGCGCCGGTGAAAGAGCAGCTGATGGTGCTTGACAGGAGGAGGGGGTGTGCCAGAGCTGTCAGGAGGAAACAAGGACAAATCATAATAATAAGTCAGAACCATGACAGTTATGCTGCTCATATTCACTCTTAATGTTGTGCAGACCCTTTTCAAACAGGGACAACACCTCTGAAAGCTTGTTGTCAGTGTGTACATTGTACACTGTTACAGCAGTGCTGTTGCAACAGTCCAATAATATATTCATTCTCAATTTGTTCACACATCTTGAACTCTTTGTGTGTGTTTGTAGACAGAGCTCAAATGTTTGTTTTCTCGGGGCCACCTGCTTAGAAAAGCTTCACACCACCCCTCTGGCACAATTTTACCGAGACAATTGCTCCTTTTCAGCAACATCCTACAGTCACTCAGAAATGTAAAATATGTGTTTTAAGAAGTGGAATTTGTATCCTATCTAAAAGCCAGACAGCCTAAACAAGTAAACATTGCAACACTAAGAGTCGTGGGAATTAACCGCCGTGTGCAATCTCCCTCTACCTATACAGCAGCAGCAGCAAATGTGTCTGTTTTATTGGCAGCAGTGCAGACCAAGGTCTCACTACAGTTGTTCTGAGTCACAGAATGACCCTTAAAGACTGCCTCATTCCTCAGATTTTCAATGAGGCTAGTGTGAGTTCTGTTTAAGCTGTGCAAGGGACATTTACCTGGTTTTTGTTTTGTTTTTTTTTAGTTGTGCTTTGGGTCTATTAAGACCAAATAGGCTGTTTGCTCAGGTCAGTGTGCCCATAAATACCCTGATCTAAATGTGGCAGACAGATGATGTTGCAGTTTTTGTGAGAGTCAAATTTGTTGTATTGTCACACAAACCTCTGCCTTAAATCCTGCAGCGTGTGTACAGCCTTTGCTCCACAAGGACATTCAGTGTGCGTATGTACAGCTTTTGAAATGTGTCTTACTAATAAACGCTGGGCCTCTTGAATCGCTTCCAGATACACAGACAGGCTCCAGCGGGCTCCACTAAGCTCCTCCTGGCTCGTTTCTGTGTTAGGCTCATCTGAGGAAAAGACGAAATGCACGAAAGACTGAGGTCCTTTGCCAACCTTCATCAGGCGCACCTCAGACCGAGCATAACTTCCTGGTTGGAGAAGAGCCCATCCTGAAGGTGGATCACTTCACTTACCTGGGCAGCATCCTGTCCTCCTCACGCTCGCTCAGTGATGAGATTCAGAGCCGCATCCAGCAGGCTACTTCGGCGTTTGGCAGGCTCAGTACTAAGGTATTCCTGAATAGGAATCTCTCCCTGAGAACTAAAATTGCGGTTTACTCAGCTGTCTGCATCTCCGTCCTGCTTTATGGCAGTGAGGCCTGGACCCAGTATAGGGCAGACATCTGGAGCCTTGGGGCATTCCACATCAGATGTCTCCAGCGGATCCTTGGCGTCACGTGGAAGGACCGTGTACCACATGTCCAGATCCTGCAGAGAGTTAGCCTCCATAGTATCGAGGCACTTGTGGTGCGACGCCAGCTTTGCTATGTCGGCCATGTCATTCGGATGCCGGAAAACCGCCTCCCACCCCAGATCCATTACGGCGAGCTCGCCGCCGGATGGCGGTCTCAAAGAGGGCAGAAGAAGCGGTTCAAGGACCACCTCCATGCTGTCCTGAAGAAGTGTAATGTCCGACCTTCTAATCTGGATTCCGTTGCCACCTCCAAGACACTTTGGTGCACAACCTGCCACCAGGCTGTTAACATTTTTGAAAGTGACCGTACCTGCACCCATGAGGAGCGCTGCCAGCGTAGGCGCGAGCATCAGGAGTGTCAACCTACCCCTTGCCCCACTTGTGGACGGAGGTGTGCCTCCGAATTCGGCCTTCGCTTCCATCTGCAAAGTCATAGGCAGTGCAATACCGTCTTCATAGTTTTTATCTTACCCTAGAGAGATGGATGTCATCATCGACCATTGATGGACTTCCATATGCAAGTAAGCAACAGCCTTTGGAATGTGGATGATCCAACGGAGTAAACACGCTAGCTTCCTGTCTGCCCCATTCAACATTTGTTTTGACTTGAGAGAATTGTTTGGCTTCAAAGCCTGACATGGTGAGACGCCTGCTTGACTGATATTTGTTTTTGCAAATTGAGAGCACGCTACAAACATGTCACCTTTGAGCCCATCTGTTTTGGCTGAGACAGTGGTGGCTGTTTAAATCCTTTATACAGACACTCTAGATATGTTTTTGTACAATTGAAAGACTACAACGTTGTCACTTCAGACGAGAAGTTCTGCCATCATTAACCCCAATCTATCATGCTAAAAGCACATATGGTCAACAGATTAAAATCACAATCTGTCAGTTTAATGAGAAGTTTTCAGACCAAAGGTAATGTTTTCAAAACACTTTTGATTGACAGCCTAATTACACGGGGTCACGGGGGTGGGGTCAGGGTCAGGTCACAGGTCAGGTCAAGGGGGCGGGGCACCTGTCAAAATGAGATTAGGGGTGTGTACAAGTATAACCCTGCCTCTCTATTCTCCAGCAAATGCCTTTTACTTGCATTCCTTGTCGTGCAAAGTGCGGATGAAAAATGTGAGCAGCTGCCACGAACCTGAGACACACTGCTCCACTACTGCCATATGGCTACGTCAGACATGTCCATAGTGAGCACGTTCCATGCAGACGGGTCCAGGTGGGCTAACAATGCGGCATCCGCAAGCGCTGTTTTGGCCTTAGTGAAAGCCTGGACTTGCTCGGGAGTCCAGTCGATGGCTTCCGTGGGCCTCTTTTTTTTAAGTGTGGCACACAACGGCTGCATCAGCTGAGCTGCCTGGGGAAGGAAATGGTCATAAAAATTAACCATTCCCAAAAACTCCTGTAGTGTCCTCACGGTCTGCGGACACGGAAAGTCCGACACACCGCACACTTTGTCCGGTAACAGGATCGCAGCCTCTGGCGAAATGCAGTGGCCCAAAAAGTCAATCACTGGCACACCGAACTGGCACTTTGCCGGGTTAACTATCAGCCGGTGCACTTCCAACCTTTGGAAAACTGTCTTGAGATGGGCGATGTGCTCCTCCTCGGACGGGCTGGCTACCAGAATGTCGTCTAAGCAAACAAAAAGGAAGGACAAGTTGCGAAGCACTGAGTCCATCATCCTGTGGAAGGTCTGTGCTGCGCCTTTTAATCTGAACAACATGTGTAAAAACTCAAAAAGGTCAAAAGGAGTTATTACCGCTGTTTTAGGAACGTCTTCCGCGCACACTGGGACCTGGTGGTGACCGCAGACCAGCTCCACTTTGGAAAAAACCCATGCCCTGGCCAGGTGCACAGAAAAATCCTGGATGTGTGGAATAGGATAGCGATCGTGTTCCGTAGTGTTGTTCAAGTGCCAGAAATTGCCGCATGGTAGCCACGACCCGTCGGCTTTAGGCATCATGTGTAGTGGGGATGCCAATGGGCTGTTGGAACTCCTGACGATGCCCAACTGCTCTAAGTTGACAAACTTCTCTTGCGCGCTGGCCGGTTTAGCTGCGTCCAAGTGCAGAGGTTGCACGAACACTGGCGGGCCTTTTGTCGTTATAAAGTGCTCGACCCAGTGTTTTGTTACTGTAGCTGAAAAAGTCGGGACCGTGAGTGCTGTGAACTGTGCGAGCAAATGTTGGTACTTACCCCCTGGAGCTATAACGTTAGCCAGTGTTGTTAACCCAGCTCCCCGAGCTGTGCAGGGCAGTGAGGAAAAAGAGACAGTATCCACTAATCTCCTATTAGCAACATCAACTAACAATCCATAAGCACATAGAAAATCTGCTCCTAAAATGGGGCCGGAACATGCAGCTATCACAAAGTCCCACTGAAAGTTGCCTCTGTGTAAGCATATTGTCAGTGCCCGCTCGCCAAATGTTCTGATGGTGGATCCGTTGGCGGCTGTGAGCTCGGGACCGCTGTGTCCTGCCACCCTGTCTGCACTGACTGGCAGGATGAGGCTCTTCTCGGAGCTGGAGTCCACCAAAAACCACCTCCCCAAACGTGTGTCCATGACATAAAGCAGTCTGTTCCTGTTGCCATCGGTTGCTGCTGCCACTGAATTCCGAAAGTGCCATCTTCCCGGCTTCTTGAATTGGCATGGCGACAGGCAGTGTTGGGCATTCGAGCAGAAACAACGATAAAATCAAATCACCCTGTTCCTTTGTCTTCTGGTGTCCATCCCGGCTACCATGAATGGCTTCTTGACCTCTCTGGAGTCCCTCATGGATGACGTGCCACTGTCTGCACGCTGAGAGCTCTGGTTGCCAAAACGATGCAGTCCGCTTCTTGCGCCAGGGTGCGGTAGCCCATAGCAACCAGCCACGGCGAGTTGGCCAGGATCGCCCTCGCTGTAGCCAGTAGGTTCCTGAGGAACAAGTGGGTGAACAGGAAAGATTTGTCGTCCTTCCCCCTCAGTGCCAACATGCTTTCCATCAGCTCCACTGCTGATTTGTCCCCTAACTCCAAACGCGTTAGGAGCCTCTCTGCCCTCTCACTGTCAGAAAGGGTGTAGCGCTGGAGAAGCATCCTCTTGAGTGCCTCATATTTTCCTTGGGCCGGTGGCTTCTGGAGCAAGCTCATCACCTGTTGCGTGGCGTGCGCATCCAGCGCAGCGACCACGTAGTAATACTTGGTATCGTCCGTTGTTATCCCGCAGAGTGCAAACTGTGCTTCTATGTGCAAAAACCATGCTGTCGGGTTGTGAAGCCAGAAGCCTGGGAGCTCGACTGGGACCACGCACGCGGCGCTGGTGCCCTCCCTCCAGGCAGTCTCCGGGGCGGTGCTCGGCTCGCTTTCCATGGCAGGTCAGGGTCACCAATGTGGAGAAAAGGAGGCAGGCGAGACAGCGAGCTGAATGACACAGTTACTTTATTCTTTCTCCAACATATTTTACAGCAAAAGAGCTAACCCGGGTCTCTGTGCATTCCTCTTTCATAACTTTATTTCCATGCATCGAGACCCGGACTTCCGACCATAACACATTGTTGTTTGAACAAAGAACTGTGTAGTACATTAGCATAGTATAACACCGGCGCCGCTCCGACTCTCTTCTTCTCGCAGCGGCACCGACATTTTACTCCTCTCCCCGGGGTGTGCATAGTCCTTACTGTCCCGTCTGGTACCCCCCGGTGACACCTCCTCTTTTGGTCCATTGTTCCCTGGGGGGAGAAGTTGAACACCATGCCCCACAAAACCACTTTTTAAACAAAATAAGCCTTTTGAGTCAAATTTCTATTTTTCTAAAAAGGCATTAATGTTTTCTGCAGCATGGTTTAACCCGATGGGGAGACAACCTGTCCCTTGCTATGTACATCCATCACCCTATAAACATTCCAGTTTTGTTTTGTTTTTTTCCTCCTGTCCCGTATCACAGTGTCCTTCTTCCACTGACAATATTATGGGGGGTGGGGGGGGGGTGGAAAATTGAACCGATAGGAGCGTCATTTCCGGCGGAATATTCCAGAGGATTTATCCCTGCTATTTAAAAGGACGCGCTGAAATAACGGAGCTGAAGTAGACAGGTGTATAAAGTTGCCTACATAGCACTTATAGTTCGTTATTCGACACCCACACGCAAAAATAGAAAGTATTTTTAAAAGAAGTAGAAACGGGGCTTTTAAAGAGCGGCGTATACGTGCGCTTTTTCCTCGTCTCGCATCATTTCTTTGGTAGTCATCTGCGAAGGCGCTTTCAGGTAAGATCTAACGCAGCGTTTATGACATATGCACATCAACAATATATACGTCTTTAAGCCACATTATGGGTGTTTTTTTTTGGAGGGGGGCATTTAAGGATAATGTTGGTTATGACGCAGCTTTGTTGCTATTGCCTCCATCCAGTATTTTTGAATTAAAAAAAAAAACAAAAAACTGCTGAAATACGATCGCATATAGCCGCGCAGGGGGGAAACAGCAGGTGGTTCTGGGAGAAGTTTGGAAAATCAGCCATAGCTCATTGTCGCCTCAAAACGTGTTCTGTTCGGTATTTGCCTAAGTAGAGGTGACTACTAACTGGTTACATTGACTCAAGGCTACATACAGCTACTCAAGTAACTTTTTTTCTCCAAATCGAACTTTCGTGAGTAGTTTTATTGCAGGATACTTTTTACTCTGACTTGAGTAAATTTATAAAGAAAAAAATCTGCATTTTTATTCAAATACATTAAGTCATACCCTTTTTAATGCACTGATTTGTAAATTTTTTTCTGTCATCAGATTTTAATTATTTACTCTGTTTTGGCTCTGGAAAAAAAAATTATGGTTTACACTTTATATGAATTGGTTTACACTAAAAGTAGGGCTGGGAATATTAACACATTAAGTCCTCAATTAATGTTGGCCTATTAAGGCATTAAAAATTATACTGAGGTGGTTTGTGTCTGCAGCTGGCTCAGCTGAAAGCAAAAGTAGCTCTTGTTTTACTACTTTTTCATTGATTCTTCACTGTCATTTTAGCAATTAATCACAATTAATTATAGAAAATGTGCAATTAATTAGTTAAGTTTTAACTAATTCCCAGTCCTAATTGGAAAGTACATGGGGATTGCGTCTGATTTTATTTCCTTCAGACTAACATACTGTATCTAAGAGGGGAAAAAAAGAAACCTTCTAAATAGGTGAGGGTAAAGTCATAAAGTCAAAGGAAAATGTGCAAATTTACCTTTTTTTTTAAATAGAAAGTTGCAAATATACAAGAAAAAATTGCAAATTCATGAATAAAAGTTGTAAATTTATCAGTCAAAAAGCTGCAAATACATTAAATAAAAAGTTGTAAATTTATGTGAAGTTAAATTTATCACAAAAAGTTACAAATTTAAATAGAAAAAGTAGTAAAAATTTGAGAAAAAAATTGCAAAATTATGAGAAGAATTTTTTCCCCCCATTAATTTACAAGAAGAACTTGGCAAAATAACTTGGTAACTTTAAGAGAAAAAAAAGGGGGTCACATTTAACAGAAAAAGAAAGTTCACAAGCTGGTGAGAGTAAAGTCATTACTTATGACTCAAGTTGCTTTTTTGTAGACATTTTCTCACTCAGCTAATTATTTGGAAACTACTTGTAATTATTCTTGACTAATTAATATCATAATGTAGTGGTACTTTTACTTGAGTACAGTTTCTGGCTGGCTGCCCACATGTGCTGTTATGGTAAGAAGTGTGGGTAATTTGACCGTAACACATTTGAGTATCTTTTCATGCTCATCCAAGGTTATGCTTAGAAAGTGTTGAAAGATGATGCAGATAATAATAAAGAAAAAAGTCTTCTTTAGAAAAATGTATGCTGTATAATGCTGTGGTGGCCTTAAAGTATACAATGAATTAAATATGACAGCTTATAATTTTTATTTGTCTTTCAGTTCCACCTTCCTAGAGACAGACATGATCCTGCTGGCTCCCTCCTCTGGTAGGTTCTCTTTCTCAATCTCCCTAATCTGGATTACTTACATGGGCATGGGGCCAGGGATTAAAGATGAGACCTGCTTGCTACTCGGATCAAATTGGGCAGAAAAAAAAAACAGCTGATATACTGTACATATATTAAAATTTTATGACATTAAGTGCATATAATACAGCCATGAATGCAGCTATGGAAGTTGCAAGTTATGGCTGTGGTGCGGTGCACGACGAATCTGTAATTTAGCACATTTACTGTAATGTGCTCATCAGAGTTTATATGGTTTGATAATTTATACACCAAAATAAATGCATGGGATTACACAGCATTATTTAGAGTCTTTTACAATTAAACATGCATTTAATTCCTATGACATTATATGCATATTTAAGTCTTAAATGTAAATAGTTTAAATGTTGAGAAAAAAAATTATCTCAAACTGCTTCTTGACTTGTGAGCTGTGATTTTTTTTTTTTTTCTTGTTTTTCCATTTAGGCTCTTTAGTTGTTACCAGGTAACGTAGCAGAGTATTGCATAACAGGGGCCTTCCCATCCTGCTTTGCACTCATTAGGCGGCAATCCAGAAATAGAGACCAGCTTCAAATTGACAGTGTGCTTCTGGCTCTCACTCTATCCTTTTTTCCTGTTAGTGAGATAGATAATGCATTGAGAGGATTAAAAGTTGCATAGGCAACTCTCTCATGGTATTTTGTCTGACAGAGTTTAATTAGTCATTTAACCACGCACACTAGGCAACACAACTTTTAGATGCAGACTGCCATCTGCATTAACTGATGTGTGTATGTGTGTGTGTTTCCTTTTCAAAAGTTGTCTAGTAGATAAATTCTGATGCCAGGTTGTTAAATGTGTTCAAATTCACAGTGGGAAGTTAAAAAGCATGCTGTTAAAAGTTTAAGTGCAAGTTATTGTTGGCTTTCTGCTGTGTCTCATACGCTGTTTTCTTTCAGATGAAGAGTCTCTTGAACTCGCCTGGCTTTGGATTCACAGGAAGTTCAGGGTGAAAAAACACTTGAAGGGTTGCTACTGCAACATTTAAAAAAAAAAATAAAAAAAATTGTAGGTTATTATCTGTACATACTGTCTTGGACAGCACTATGACTTGAGAGAAAATGATTAGCTAGCAAAATAGGACACTGATAGAAAAGAAAGATTTGTCTTTTTCTTGTTTTTGTTTAATCATAGAGAAAACATTGGTATTTGGCATTTGTATTTTGTGTTACCACTGGCTTTTATTAAAAAAAAAACAACTTTGGGGATCTAAAAGAGTTTTGCACGAGTTATGAAAATCAAGAGGAGCTGAAATCATATCATACTATACCTGCAATTAAGTAATTCAAAATAAACTGTAAGCACGAGGATGTAAGTATACCTCAGTGCAACAGTCTCCATTAAAGTCTGGGCGGCAGTTTCCATGAATAGATTTAAACAGCTGTCTGAGTGCTCCTGCCGTGCCCTCGTTTCGAGTCAGTCTGTCTCATCAGTGTTAACGGGCTAATTGATCTCTTGTCTGGTACGTGTCAATGCAGTAGGTCCAGGTCAATCTCACTGTAGTCCATGGTGTATGTGGTAGTCTTTTAAATGTCCATAGCTTGTTCCTCGCACCAGTATTTTTGTTTGACCCACGATACAGATCATGATTAAGTTCTAACATTTCACAATCACCTTTAGAAATGTAGTTTCATTTTCCCCTCCCTCAAATGTTATCAGTTAAAGCTGAAGTTTATACTGTTTGTCATTGTGGCCATTATTTGTAACAGTTCTACTATTTACTACATAACATATGGATTATGTAATAAGTAGAAAAAAGGCACTTTTTAATGTTGCATGTGATGGGTTGCGTAGGCTCATTGATTGAATGAATGTAAAATAAATGAATTGTTTGTCTGAAAATGGATGAGTGGACCGTAAGGTTGGTCTCCTTCCAATAAACATTCATCTTGGTCAGTGACATTTCTTTTACGTAAGACAAGGGAATCTGCTTAGAAGTAAGGCTATGGTTTGAATGCCGTAAGAACATTTACACTAAAATCCTACAAGATGGATTCCCATAATTTGATGTGCTAAAGCATTCCTGTTGCAGGGACAGGCTTTCTTTTCACTGACTTAAACAGTTATAACTGTCAGACTACCTGTATTCGAGGTTGATCCGATCATAGTAGAAATTTAGGTGTTTTTTATTTATTTGGTCTTCTTAAACTGAGGTAAAACAACAGCCAATTTTTGTTGATTTTATTGTTGGTCTCAGATTTCTTCCAGTGCACCAACAAACTCCTTCTGAGTGACCAGGCTACAGGTCTTGAGATCAAGGAGTTTGCCCGTAAAAATGCAGCTAATGCTTTGTCAGTTGCCAACATGGTCATGGGCATGGCCTCCATTCTCAGCAGTCTAAATGGGTAAGTAACTTCATGGGTAGTGCATTTTATTTCACAACCAATAAGCTGCTTGAGCACCACTATGAATATTTATGTGGAAATGCATAATAGGAGAACTGTATTATTATGCCTTGGTGAAACTGAGAGGCATACAGTAATCAGTTAGTGCGTCTGTTTGTGGCTGTGTGTGTCCATCTTTCTGTTTCAGCTCGCCCGGTCAAAATTAAGTGGAACTAAAGGCTTGTATCATTGTATCACCATATTTTCTCAACTTTTAATAATAATAATAATAATAATAATAATAATAATAATAATAATAATAATAATAATAATAATTAATCTTTATTTCAGACACACAAGTGGGTCTATAAAAAATAAGAAGGGATGGGGCATCAGGGAAACAATAAAAACAACATAACAGTCTTTAAGAAGAGTTCATGTAGAGGCTGTTGTGCCAGTGTCTTCTGAGAGCAGAGATGTATCTGAGACTGCTCTTCCTCGGGCTTATAAGGGTCTGTATGATGCTGTTTTCCGAGTCATCAAAACGACACATAAAATTGTACATAAATTTCCTCAGTAGTGCCTTACATGTAGGAATACCACATGTCACAAACAGCTGACTGGCACTATGCCATCTGGGCATCTGAAGCTGCAACTTCAGTGCATCGTTATAGACCACAATCAGCCTTCTCATACTATCAGTCCTGTAGCTGCTCCACAGATGTGCAGTGTACAGAGGTGTACAGTAAGCTCTGAACAGAGAAGATTTAACATTTACAGAGCACATACTAAACTTTCTCAATAACATATTGGCTTGGGCATACAATTTACAGCACTGCCTGTAGATATCTCTGTCATCTCTCAAATCATCAGTGATGATGTGACCCAGATATTTTATTTCCTTGCATGTCACAAGAGAAGTATCACACAGTTTAAAGGTAGGGAAAATGAGTTCCCTGTCCTCTCTGCCTCTCACAATCATGACATTACTCTTTTTAGCGTTAAATTTGATGTTATGATCACTGCCATATTGTGAGCATACTCTTAATAGTTGTTGCAGCCCAGCACTATAAGGGCTCATTATTACTAGGTTGTCTGCATACATGAGATGATTGATGACAGAGCAACCCACAACATAGCCTGTGTTACATTCATTCAATTGTCTCAAAAGATCATCCATATACTGTATACATTAAACATAATAGGGGCCAAAATTCCACCTTGGCGTACACCGTTGCTCACATGAAAGGGAGTTGATAGAATGTTCACCCATTTTACACACAGTCTGATTGGCATACCAGAAAACCAGAATTCTAATTAAATACTTGGGAACTCCTCAAAGAAATAATTTCATAAATAGTTTTTCATGATTAATTCTATCGAATGCTTTTGATGCATCAATAAAACTCAAGAAGACAGAGGAATTAAGGCTTCTGTACTTTGCCACTAATTCCTTTAGAGCACATATACAGTACACATATCAGTGCCATGCTTTCTTTTAAAACCAAAATGATGATCAGAAGAAAAAACAAATATCTCCAACCGTGTGAGCAAAATTCTTTCCAACACTTTAGACAGAATACTTGCTAGAGCAATAGGACTATAATTCTCAACACTGTTTAGCTTAGCAGCTTTGTCCTTAATGACAGAAACTAGCACCACAGGCAAAATAGAGTCTAGGAGGACACTGTGAACTAAAAAGCCAGTGAAACACATGGAGAGCAGTGGACAGAGCTTATTGCATGCATTTTTGAGGTGTTCTGCTACAACAAGATCCAGTCCACGAGCCTTCCTCTCCTCAAGCATCAAAGTCACATCACACACCTCCATGGGCTGAACCACCGTGCCCTCAGAGCAGTCTACACTGTCCACAGATGGTACATTACCCCTGACACAGTCGAAGAGTTCAGAATAATGATCACGCCACATCTCAGCTATTTTCTCAGGGCCACTTATACCCTCTATGTTAGATGGAAAAGAGGATTTAACATTATTCATGACTTTAACCTCTCTTCAAAAATCATAAGAATTCTTATTCTGCAGGCTCCTGGCAAGTGACTCAGCCCACATTTTGTTCTCATTTCTTTTAATAAAACGAAGAGCATGTTTAAATCTTGCATTAGTTTGTTTTTTAATTTCCAACAATGGTCCCTGTCTAGGCTGACCTGCTTCAGACCAGAGAATAAAGGCCTCTCTAGCTGTGGTGTGTTGTTGTGACACAAGCTCGTTCCATCCAGGTTTGACGTTAAGCCCCCTGTTTTGATTTCTACAAAATGGTCTGCTACAGCTGATAAGAACTTTAACAATAGCATCATACATATCACAGAGTTCACTAGCATGCTGTGGATTTTTACAATTCATATTGGAGCACGCTAGAGCATTCCTGGGAAGATGGATCCTGCTAAACAAGTTATCAGTTACAGTGGCGTATTCATTTAACTCTTCCAGAGTTAGACTAGACCAGTCCAGCTTCCCTGAACAAGCAGCACCACCAACAGCAGGTATATCCTCAACATTTAGAGACATGCTAAATGGTATGTGATCAGAAGTAGCCATCCCATAATAGATGCACATGTTGCTTAGTGATGCATGGGCATCCGCTGTACATATACAGTGATCAAGCCAGGAGGTGGTGTGCCAGGCTTCACTAACGTAGGTGAAGCTTGTATTAGGCAGGAGCATTTTGCTGGGCACAATAAGATTGCGATCATCACAGAATTGCAGGAGATGTTTGGCAAATATAGAATTGGTATCAGAGGTCTGCATTAAAATCTCCAATAAAAAGGACACAGGTTAAATCATTATCTTCAGTGAAAGAATTCACAAATGCTAATCTGTTCATAAATTCATCTTCAGACTGATAAGACTCATATGGTGCATATACAGGTACATCTCAAAAAATTAGAATACCATGAAAAAGCTCAATATTTTTTGTCACTCTTTTCAAAAAGTGAATCCCATATATTATATAGATTCATTGTCTCTTTGCCTTTTTTCCTTATTTGTATGGTATTGTATTTTTGAGTTCTAATTCCTGTTATTTTGTCTTTGGTTGATTTTCGCATATTCTGTATTGTTTCTTGGTGTGACTTGTTTTCCTGTTTGCGTTTGTTGTGTTTTTGTTATTTGCATGTTTGGGTTTACTTGTCTTTATTTATCATTACATTATATTCCTTTCTTGCCGGTTCCTTTTTTCTTTCTCTCCGGGGTTGCAGCTGTCGGGGGCACTTCTGGGTTTTTCCCCGGTTGTGGGTGGTGGCCCTGTCAAGCTCGGTGCGTGGGTCTCTCCTCTCTGCCCTGAGGGGCAATTCATGACACTAATAAAAGATTGTCGTTATCTTATCTTATCTTATCTTATGGCCCTGTCACACCTAGATGATTTAGGCAGCGTTTGCTAAACGCATGAAAAATTTGGAGAACACACTAGTGTACGTCAAATCAGTTATGGGTACGTTTTGTATAAGTTAAGAGCACGCTGAAGAACGCTGAAGCATGCTGAAGCACGCTGGTGTACGGAGTTGTACGGCGAGCTCCTCTGAAAATTTTCAGCATGCTGAAAATTTTCCAACGTATCCAGCGTATGGCTAAAACATCCCACATAAACAGGGCATAAGTTGTAGGGAAATTATGCATTTGTTCACACACGTTACTTGTAAGCGACTCACAAGTTACTCATAAGTCAAAATACATTGAGATAAATGTCTAGCATACCCAGAACTTATTTCTAACATATGAGTAACGCTCTTTGAACCTATGTGTAATTTACTGAATGGGTTTCTAACTTATAGCTACCCTATAATAGCGTATTTGCAGGTTCACAGGAAAAACCCATACAGAGCTCAGCTCAGCTGCTACCTGCAGCACATACACACAGAGAGAACTAAATACACATACTTTTTTGTATACTGTGCTGCCACAGTGCTAACCACTGTTCCTCCGAGCTGCCAGTTCCAACTTATATTTGTTTTGCTGTAAGGGTGGAAACTACTTGCCGCTTTTCTCATTTTTAGCAGGATTTATTTTACCGTAGTGCACCCTATTTACTCTGTTCCCATCCAGTTTATTAGCATTTTTAACATACAGCTGTGATAATTTTACTAAAGGAGATAGGAAACAGTTTCCATCAACTGTATTAAAGGGGTCATTGAATGAAAAATTGTGTTTTTGTAGGTTTTAACCTTATGAAATACATCTAGTGGTCATGCGATTATTGAAAAAATATCAACACTCATTTCTTTGAAAAACAAAACAGTCTTTATCTCATTTTTCTCTCCAAGAAGGCTTTTCACCTCTTTCAAGAGTTTTCCTGTATGTCAAAAAATGGTAGAAGGTAAACTGAACTAGCCTTGATACCCACCCACTGCGCAATTATTATTGGCCAGCCTTCAATCTGGTCCCGTGCCCTGCCAGAGCTGTCTGTCAGCAAGCATGCCAAGGATACGCTGTGCCCTTGAGTGAGGCAACAGTGGGATTCTTACACAATCTCCCAAAGGATGAACCTGTAAAATAAAAATGGCAAATATTTATTTTAGCTGACATTTTGTTTTAGTCCAACCTTATTACTCTGATCTGGTCATTTCACTACGGAGTCATTCCAGTGTTTCCCCAAGTTTTACAACCTTGGGAGGGGAAGGGGGGCAGCATGAACATCGACAACATCAAACTCTTAAAGGAATCATGGTGTTCATAAGTTGTTTTTTTTTTAAATAACAACAGTTTCTTTTATTAACAACAGTTTCTATTAATAACAGCAGTCAGTATAAGTAAAAACTGTAAAAAATCAATTATTGAACAAAACATCAGAATATCTGAACGACACTGAACGAAATATTTGAACATTTGTGTATATGGCAATTATCCACAAAGTGTGCAGCTTTTGTCGCTACAGTGTATTTTTCTGGGCTTCTGTAAGAACATTTCAAGAGTTTCTTGATATGGGAAGTCTGACACATCTTGCCCATTTATTGAGATTCTCATGCAGGCTGCAAGATGTTCTGGGTCAAAACCTGTCATCCTGTGATGACTGGACTTTTGCTGCTTATCGGGGACAGGGGATGCAGCCCTTGGGCATTTTTCTACACTTGGACCTGGAGCAGGAGGGCTACTTTGGCTGCTACTAGCAGGAGAGCTAGTGTTGGAAAATTCATCATCCTGGGTGTGTTTAAAGGATAACACATATTTTTTTCTGCTTCTCAGTTGGCTGACGTGACATGCTTTCCTACTAGGGCTGTTGCGGTAGAGGAATTTCCCCTGCAGTGGCGGTAGACAGCTCAACACCGTGATATGAAGTATTATTGCAAATGTTTTTAGGACCCTGTGGTCTTGTAATTTAAACAGGGTTTATAACTTATGTGTCAAACGATGGAAGCTGTGAGAAACTCGCTGCAACTCCGCTCTCAACTTTATGTGCGTGTGTGACAATTGTGCAGAGCTCCGCTCTTTCTACAGGCATGAACTGCTGATTCTGTTAAAAAAAAAAAAATCATTTTCATAAAGCAGTGGTGGTAACTACAGGGTGTGTAGACTGGAGACTGCAACGACAGTCAGCTTATTTAAGCAGGGCAGCCTCTGTACAGGACCCTGTATGGCTCTTGTCTCCATGATTTTTGCCACTGGCCAAAAAATCACATTCAAACAAGCAATGCACTACGCAGTAGTTGTTTGGCTCTCGGAGCTCATACACAGGAGCATACACAGTCAGGATCATACACACTTGGCTCAAAAGGAAATAACACACTTTGCACCCTTTCAGTGCTCACTGTCACAGCTGTATTTAGCAAGGAGTCCAAACGCTGTCACCACTACCTGCCTGCTGGAGTCCGTCTGGAGAGAGAGTGCCCCAAACAGTGCTGTGGAAGCTTCCAGAGTACTGGGTGCAAACATGCTGTTGGCAGTAAAAATATACTTCATTTAACAATTTATTTATTGCCACACGCACAAAAAAAGTGAACACCGCGGTTGTTGCGTTGCTCGTTTTCCTCCACGGTAGGCATGTCCATAGCGCGGTATTACATAATTGCAGTTATTGCGACAGCCAATTTCCTCCACACTCTCTCTCTGTTGGTGTGAGTGTGTTCACCTGTATGTGCGCACTAGGGCTTGACATTAGATATCTGTCTCCTATAGGCCCTTAGAATAGAGGGTTTGTACTAGTGAAGCGCTTTGAGTGGTCTTTGAGACTAGAAAAAGTGCTATATAAGTACAGGTCCTTATCCTCATTACACAGAGAGTGATATATTCCAAGTGTTTATTTATTTTAATTTTGATTATGGCATACAGCCCATGAAAACCCCAAATACAGTTTCTCAAAAAATTAGAATATTACAAAAAAATAATTTTAAAAATAGTTTTTTAATAGAAATGTTGGCTGACTGAAAAGTACGTCCATGTAAACATTCAGTACTTGGTCAGGGCAAATTTTGGATTAATTACTGTATCAATGTGGCGTGGCATGGAGGTGATCAGCCTGTGGCACTGCTGAGGTGTTCTGAAGGCCCAGGTTGCTTTGATAGTGACCTTCAGCTCGTCTGCATTGTTGGGTCTGGTGTCTCTCATCTTCCTCTTGACAATACTCTATAGATTCTCTATGGGGTTTAGGTCAGGGGAGCCAGGGGAACAATACTGCGCATGCACCCGGAAACCCCCGCCAGAGGAAAGTACTCAGCAATCCGCCAATACTGGGTGAACAAATGTCCGTCTTTTTGCCCGTCTGTTTTTTTCTTCTGCCACTAAACAGCATATGCTCCTGTTTGTCTTGATTGTCATTGTATTCACGTACCTCCATTGGTTCCACCATTTAAAACGTCGTCCACCGTGCTCTTCTTTGGTGTTTGGATTGCAGCTGTTCAAATCAGCTTGGTGGCTCTTGGCTGCTGCTGACAGTATGGGCATATGAACTACAGATTATTTTTACTGCGCATGCATGTACTCCAAAACTACTTGATGGATTTGGATGAAATTTTTACCAGAGGTGGTCCTTGGGCTAGAGAGGACCCCATATCATTTTGGTAATGATCCCAGTATGCATACCACTATCTGGACGAGCTCCCCCCGGTTTCTTTCAATGACATCGATGTCTCAACGTTACTTGGTAAAATTGATCGAATAAATACTCATATCAGCTGTATGAAAAAAAAAAAAAAAACCCTCGTAGTGCAAACAAATGTTTGTGAGACTCTGCAGGATGTGACTACCTCGCTGGACAGACGAGTAACTGCTGTGGAGAAGCCGGATGGCCCCAACGCTCCTGATCCAATGGCCAGCGTTCATGCCCAGCCACATACAACTGAGGACACTGCTGACAAAGACCTGATACAGCTGATGTCTCCTGCTCTGCTGACCTGGGCCACAGAAGAAACTGCTTAATCCTTTTTTGGTCATGGGGGGCTGGAGCCTATCCCAGCATCTTTGGGTGAGAGGCAGGGTACACCTTGGACAGATCACCAGTCCATTGCAGGGCCAACACAGAGAGGCAGACAACCATTCACTCTCACAGTCATACCTAAAGACAATTTAGAATCCCCAGTTTGATGCCAGTTGACCTAACTTGCATGTTTTTGGCACGTGGGAGGAAACCGGAGAAATCCTGGAGTAAACCCACGCAGACACGGGGAGAACATGCAAACTCCACACAGATCACTGTTGGTCAGGGGCTGGGATTGAACCCAGGATCCCCTGGCCAAGGGTGAGTTGCTGTGCTGCTGCAAAGTTCAATTTTGATCTCATCTGACCAGACTATATTCTCCCAGTATTTTACGGGCTTTCCCAGATGTTGTGCAACAAACTTTAAATGAGCTTCAACATGCTTTTTCTTCAGCAGTGGAGTCTGGAGAGGTGAGCAGGCATAGAGCCCATGCCAGTTGAATGCGTTACTTATTGTTTTCTTTGAAACAGCAGTACCTGCTAACTCTAGGTCTTTCTGGAACTCTCCACGAGTGGTCTTTGACTCTTGGATAACTCTACTGATAATTCATTTGACTCCTCTGTCAGAAATCTTGCGAGGAGCTCCTGGTCATGGCCGGTTTATGGTAAAATGATGTTCTTTCTACTTCCGAATGATGGCTCCAACAGTGCTCACTGGAACATTCAGCAGTTCAAAAATGTGGCTGTAACCAATGTCATCATTATGTTTTGCACCAATAAGGTTGTAAAGGTCTAGAGCAGGGGTCACCAACTGGTGGACTCCAGTCCGGATCTGGACCAAAAGAGTCCTCTGTCCGGACCTTGAAGCCTTTTGATACAATTTGGGGGAAAAAGGAGACTGTTTTGATGAGGAAAAAAAGTGGAAAAAAGCAGAACTGAACTGCTTTATTGGCAGCTTCCCAGACAGATTATGGCACGAGCCCTTGGGCACTCTCCTGCTAAAGACCCCCCCCTGAGCTGTCCCACGAATGCCACTATCTGCGGCTCCAACCACTCCAGAGAATACTATGCACAATCATGGTTCGCTGCAGGCGCCCCCCCCCCCCCACTCACACACACACACACACACATACACACACAAGGCCGACAGCCAGGACATCCGCCCCAGGCAGTACACCTTGTTTTGGGTCTGTATCCATGAAATGAAGTGCTGTTGCTTTCCTCTATTCTGCCGAGAGTAGTTTGTGCTGGGATGCAGAGTTGAGGCTGCTGGTTATGGAGGCCCTTTTTGTAGCCTCCGAAATCACCTAAAAACTCAGTAAAAGCTCCATGTATTACTGAACGTGAAAAGTTCCACCTCCCCTCTCTCTGCAATCATGGAGTTACAGCTCCATCCAGGCGGTAATAGTTTACTGTTGAGATTAAAAAAAGATGTTGGAGGAATTCTGTAGTACCCATCCATCCATTTTCTACCGCTTTTCCAAAGGTCTGGGTCAAGAAGGCAGCAGCTCAAGCAGAGAAGCCCAAGCTTCCCTCTCCCCGGCTACCTGCTCCAGCTCTTCAGAGAGGATACTAAGACATTCCCATGCCAGCTGGGAGATGTAGCCTCTCCAGCATGTCCTGGGTCTGTCCCGGGGTCTCCTCCCCATTGGACATACCCAAAACACCTCAAGTGGAAGGCATCCAGGACGCATCCTGATCAGATGCCCAAACCACCTCAACTGGCTCCTTTCGATGTGGAGGAGCAGCTGTTCTACTCTGAGCCTCTCCCGGATGACTGAGCTCCTCACCCTATCTCTTAGGGTGAGTCCTGCAATCCTATGGAGAAAGCTCATTTCAGCCGCTTGTATCCGCAATCTCATTCTTTTGCTCATTACCCAAAGCTCATGACCATAGGTGAGGGTAGGAACGTAGATTGACTGGTAAATCGACAGCTTTGCTTTAGAGCTCAGCTCCACCTTCACCTCAACAGACCAGTACAATGTCCATATCACTGTAGAGGCTGCTCCGATCCGTCTGTCAATCTTGTGCTCCATTCTCCTCTCACTAGTTAATGACACCGCAAGATACTTAAACTCCTCCACTTTGGGCAGGAGCTTGCCTCCAACCTGAAGAGAACAATCTACCTTTTTCCAGCTGAGGACCATGGACTTGTACTTGGAGGTGCTGATTCTCATCCCAGCCGCTTCACACTCAGTAGCAAACCATCCCAGTAAGACCTGTAGGTCATTGCTTGATGAAGCCAACAGGACAACATCATCTGCAAACAGCAGAGATGAAATCCTGTGGTCACTGAACATGACACCTTCCAATCCTTGGCTGCGCCTAGATATCTTGCCCATAAAAATCATGAACAGGATCAGTGATAAAAGGCAGCCCTGGCAGAGTCCAGCTCCCTCTGGAAATGTGTTTGACTAGGAGTTGGCAATACGAACCAAACCTTTGTAACGGTCGTATAGGGACTGGATAGCTCATAACAAGCCCAATACCCCATACTCCTGCAGCACCCCCACAAGAGACCACGAGGGACGTGGTCAAATGCTTTCTCTAAGTCCACCTATGGCTGTCCTTTGTTCCTGAAGATGACTGTCTTGTCTTGTGTTTGAGTTTAGGTCTATCTCAAACAGACTCTTGTGTGGGCAATCAGACCCACTCGGGATCTGCAGAAACGCTGACAGTTGTTGCACCGGAAAATGCTTGAAGTAGTTGCTGAATGTCGTTGGTCATGTGCACGCTGATATTCTTGCTGGCATTGCTGTTCTACGGCTGACGTTGCTTTCCTCAACAGTCCTTTCCAACTGACTTTCCGGAGTGCCTTTTCCTCCCAGATATCATAGGGGATGCCATTTCTCTTCATATGCCACTTTAGGACATCTTTGAAATGCAATTTTTGTCCTCTATGGCTCCTTTTTCCTTGGCTCAGTTCTGAGTAGAACACAGCTTTTGGCAGTCTACTGTTGGCCATCCGATGTACACGCCCTGCCCAGCGAAGCTGTGACACTGTTATTAGGCCTTCAGCACTGACTGTGTGTGCACGACGCAGTACCTCAACGTCTGGGATATGGTCTTGCCACTTGATGTTGAGGATGGAGCGTAGGTGGCAAAGCTGGAGTTTTGTCAGAGGCCTGATGTGTCTGTGGTAAAGAGTGGCACACTTGATGGAATAGAGTAGGCAAGAAAGAACTGCAGCTGCATAAACCTTCACTTTGTTTTTCGTACTGATATCATGACAACTCCTAAGTCTCTTGTATAGCGCACCATAAGCCTTTGTGGCGGACTGGATCCTTCTTTCCACCTCCAAATCTACAGAGTTGGTGTTTGTGACGGTACTGTCCAAGTAAGTGAAAGACTCGGTTGTCTTCAGTGGTTCATCGTGGCCCGTAATCATTTCTGGCAGTTCAGTGGACATTGGAGGAGGCTGGTAGAGCAGCTCGGTCTTAGATATGTTGATCTTTAGGCCAAACATATCAGCTGCAAAGGAGAAACGATCCACAATCTGCTGCAAATCAGCTGCGTTACTGGCCACAAGGGTGGAGTCATCAGCATAAAGCAGTTCTCTGATGCACATCTCCTGTGTTTTTGTATGGGCACGAAGCCGGGCAAGGTTGAACAATTTGCCATCTGTCCTTGTGCAGAGAAACACGCCCTTGTTGAGCCCTTCGTCCATAGTGTCCAGCACAGCTGTGAGGTAGAGGGAGAAAAGAGTTAGTGCCAGCACACACCCCTGCTTCACACCATGGTTGACCACAAAAGCATCACTGGGTTCACCGCCGACTGAATCAGAATCAGAATCAGATTTATTGCCATTGTTCATGTAGTACACAAACTAGGAATTTGTCTCGGTGCAATGCTGCAACATTAAACATGATAAAAATAAAAGAAATAAAAAACTATACATGCAATAAAATGTAGAATAAGAATGAGTAATACTAGTCAAAGCAATTTTTAAATATATTAGCGAGCAGCAGATATTGTGGAGTACCACATAGTGCAGTCGGTAATGCAAAAAGAAAACAGTGATGATTGACATGAGTCTGGTTGAGCTGCTGTACATAGTGCAAGAGAGTCAATAAGTCACTTAGTGTTCAGCAGTCTGATGGCAGAGGGGAAGAAGCTGTTCATGTGACGGGAGGTTTTAGTCTGAATGGACCGAAGTCTTCTACCTGAGGGGAGGGAGGCAAACAGTACGTGACCAGGGTGTGAAGGATCGGCTATGATCCGGCCTGCACGCCTCCGGGTCCTGGAGATGTACAGGTCCTGGAGGGATGGGAGCTTGCAGCTGATCACCTTCTCAGCAGCGCGCACGACGCGCAGACTGACAGTCTGTCCCTGGCAGTGGCTCCTGCGTACCACACGGTTATGGAGGTGGTGAGGATGGACTCGATGATGGCTGTGTAGAACTGTACCAACATCTTGGTGGGTAGCTTGAGCTTCCTCAGCTGCCGCAGGAAGAACATCCTCTGCTGGGCCTTTTTGATGATGGTCGGCTCCCACTTGAGGTCCCGGGTGATGGTGGTGCCCAGGAAGCGGAAGGAATCTGCAGTGGTGATAGGAGAGCCTATGAGGGTGAGGGGGGACAGAGGGGTTGTGACTTTCCTGAAGTCCACAATCATCTCCACTGTCTTCAGAGCGTTCAGCTGCAGGTTGTTGTGGCTGCACCAGGACGCCAGCTGGGCCACCTCTCTCCTGTAGACAGACTCGTCGCCGTTGGAGATGAGCCCGATGAGGGTGGTGTCGTCCGCAAACTTGATCAGCTTGACAGACTGGTGGCTGGAGGTGCAGGAGTTGGTATAAAGGGAGAAGAGTAGGGGGGAAAGTACACAGCCCTGGTGTGATCCGGTGCTGATGCTAACAGAGTCTGAGACAGTCTTTCCCAGCCGCACATGCTGCCTCCGGTCCGTCAGGAAGTCGGTGATCCACCTGCAGAGGGAGTCAGACTGAGACCTGTGCCTTCATTCCATAGTGGAACTTCTTAATGATGTTAACAAGTTTGTCAGGGCATCTATAAATTTCGAGGACCTTCCAGAGGGTTGTGCGGTCCACGGTGTCAAATGCCTTTGTGAAGCCAACAAAGACAACATACAATGGCTGGTGCTGCTCTGCTGCTCTGCTGCCTTCTCTTGGAGCTGCCGTAGAGTGAATATCATGTCAACAGTGGAACGGCCGCCCCGAAATCCACACTGATATTCTGGGAGAACTTCTTCTGAAATGATTTTCAGTCTATTCAAGACAATTTTGCCAAGGACTTTGCCAGCTACGGCGAGTAGTGATATTCCCCGATGGTTTCCACACTCTGCATGGTCGCCCTTTCCCTTGTAGATGGTGACAATTAAAGCATCTCGAAAGTCTTGGGGCACAGTACCAGAGAGTAGACATCTGTTGAAAAGGTCTAGCAGAGCTTTGCACAACTTTTCGCCACCATTTTTCAGGATATCTGAGGAAATACCATCCAGTCCCGGTGCTTTGCCATTTGCCGTTGACTTCAGAGCTTTCTTGAGTTCTTCCATGCTGATTTCCCCACACAACTCATTCCTTGTGGGTCTCCTCTTCAGCTGCTGACATGCATCCGGGTGTGCAGATCCTTCTTGGTTTAGCAGACCAGTAAAATGTTCCTTCCACCTGGCCTTGAGGTCTTGAAGGTCTTTGAGCAGCTTACTACCATCCGCTGATTTCACTGGGGCGACAGCGTAGCTCTTGGGTCCATAGATGGCTTTCAACCCAGCAAACAGTCCACAATAATTATGGTTGTCCGCCATACGCTGCAATTCTTCTGCTCTCCTCTGCCACCAGTCATTCTTAAGAGCTCTCACTTCCCTCTGCACCTTGGTCTTGATTTCAGCAAGCGCCCTCTTGCTCCTCTCAGAGTTCTCCTGAAGATTCTAAAAATGCTTGCTCCTCTTCTCTTCTAGGAGCCTCTCAATTTCATTGCCATGCTACCAAAACCAATCAGGAATCTTTCTATGGGGGTGGCCTAGTGTTTCCTTGCTTGCAGAGTACATGCTTCCTTCAGAGCTTTCCAAAGCCGATCTACCTTCTCTCCAGGTGGCTGAACCCTCTCCAATGCGGCTTCTATCGCTCTCGTCAGTTCTCATCAGCTCTCGACAGTCCTTGGTGTTTGTCAGCTTGCTAATGTCCAGTTTCTTAGGCTTGGCACTAGCAGGAGTTTTCCTGCGAGGCGTAGTGATCTATAGTGATCTGTCTCTCCAAGTCCACAAAACACATGTGGTCTGTTTGGGCAAACTCCCATGAACCCTCGAGTATTCTCAAGAGGGTAAAGAACTGGTCCAATGTGCCACAGCAAGGACGAAAACCACATTGCTCCTCCTGAATCCGAGGTTCAACCAGTGGTCGGACTCTCCTCTCCAGTATCTTGGCATAGACCTTCTCAGGGAGGCTGAGAAGTGTGATCCCCCTAAAGTTGGAACACACCCTCCAGTCCCCCTTTTTTTTAAAAAAAGAAACCACCACCCCGGTTTGCCATGCCAAAGGCACTGTCCCCGGCTTCCACACAACATTGCAGAGGCATGTCAGTCATGATCACCCTACAACATCCAGGGCCTTCAGGTACTCAGGATGAATCTCGTCCACCCCCAGGGCCCGACCACCAAAGAGTTTTTTAACCACTTCAGCGACCTCAGTCCCTGTGATGGGCAAGTTATCCTCCTTGTCCTCAGCCCTGCTTCCTCTGCGGAAGGCGGGTCATTGGGATTGAGGAGCTCCTTGAAGTATTCTTCCACTGCTCAGTGATATCCCCAGTCAGCTGGGGAATTCTGTAGTACGGAATTATATTTTGTGTCCGTTTTTTTTTTTTTGTCTTACAGTTTGAAACAGTTTTTCTGCACTGAAAATATTATATAGAGGTGGACTTTTTGTGAAATTTTGAGTTTTAGATATTAATCTTTTAAATGCAATACAGTTTGGTTTGTGTTGCCCTGTAAAACATTTTTAGGATTTTAGTTGTAGATTTTACAATTTTAGGCCTATTTATTTGGAGTCAAACAGATTTAGTGTTCTCCTGTATTATAAAATTTTATATTACTTTTTGTATGAAATTGAAGAATTCATTTTATTTTTTTTGTTTAAAAATTAATATAGAGCTAAAGCAACTAAAACATGAGCTTAATAAAATAATATGTGAAAGCAAGTTAAATGATACTGGCCTTTCTGTAGATAGCTGTGGTCTTCTGAAAGAATGTCAATGAAATGATGGCAGTTTTTTAAAGCACATTTTGAGATAAATTTGTCCATGTGTCAGATTTCTCTTCCATTTGATTTAATAAAAGATGTTGGAAGTAAATTCATGGTCACTGCAAATACTTTGCTTTGAAATGACCAAGTTGTCACACAGTGCGAGGGAAAAATCCCAAATAGAAAAAAAAATGCATCAAGATGCATTGAGAATGGTTTTAGAATCAAATTGGAGTTCTGAATCATAATCGAATCATGAGATGCCTAAAGATTCCCACACCTAGTTCAGACTTCGGCTGAGGAGGAGGACCGACTTGTCGGACCTCTTGCAGTTTTAGTTGGTGACCCCTGGTCTAGAGAGAGCTTTTTGCTTTGACTCATCATGAGTTCTTTATGGTGTGACAATCTGATATTCACAGACCTTTCTAAAGGCTATTAGTCAGGACTTAACCAGCTGAAATTAATTTGCACTGATGGGGGATGGGATGGCTTCCTAAATTCTGATGGAGTTCAGCTGGTTTCTTTGCTTTCTATGCCTTTTTGCACCACTTTCTTCATGTGTTCAATACTTATTTCCTGTGTCATTTCACTTTTAAATATAACTTGTTTTGTGAACACAGCTGCCTTGATTTCTTTGTACTAGTGCATTGCCCATAGAACGCAAGTATTCCTGTCTGAAACGGGTATCCCAATTTGGCTTTACAGGCCCAAATGTAGGCTGTGTTTGAAAATGGAATACAAAGGGGTGTGACCTATATGTAGGCAATCACATGTTAGACTTTGACAAATATAAAAAGGAGTAAATGACACTAAGATTTATTTGATTGTGTGAATATTAATTACAGAATACCTAAATATTGAAAATGAGTGGGACATCCAATATTAGCAGCTGTTTCAGATTCCGTGTTTATTTGTTTGTGTGATATCCTACCGTGTAGCAATGATCACACTTGAGTTATTTCTTTGGCTAACTCTGCCGTTTATTCTGCAACACACATAATATGACTGAACATGGATTCTGCGCGGGGTTTTCACACTCTTGTTCTAATGTGTCCCCTTAATAGTAGTGCTGAACAATACAGGTAGTTCCCCCTAGAGGCATGTGCCAGTAATGTTTTAAATTAGACTTGCAGTCTACCACATCCCTCTCCTCTAGATTAAACTACTTTTAATTACACTAGCCAATTATGCTAGACATCCTGGAACTCCCATTTAACCCTAAACAATCACAGTTACTTTTAACTTCTTAAACACATGTGCCATACACATAATTTCTTTCTCTTTTTTTTTTTTTTTTTTTTTACATGTATAACACACATAACAGTCTAACTGGGGATTTGGTTTGACTACCGCATCCCAGTGAGGTTCCAGGACGCATTCTTGTCCTGTGGCTGGGGAACTCACTACTGACTAAGTATAGTCCTTCAAGTAGTCTGGAGCTTTCCTAGCTCGCTGAGATCTTCTCACGGCGGGTGAGCCAACTGCAGGTGAAGACTCAGACTGCTCCACTGTTTCGGCTGCTGCAGTGCTGCCCGTAGAATCTGCAGAGACGGTTACCTCAGGTTTCACCTGAAGTGGTGGTTCGTTGATGCTCTCCTCAGGATGGGTGTCAGACAACACCTCTGGTGCCATCGGCAGGGGAATGGAGCTCCTACCACGAACTTGGTCGATGTGTCGCCTCACCACTTGTCCATGACCTAATGTCACCTTGAATGACACAGGGCCTGTCTTTTCTGTTATTTCTCCTGGTACCCAGGCTGGTCCTGAGCCAAAGTTGCGGGTCTAGACCACGTCTCCTTCTCTCAGTATTCTCTCTCTAGCATGCATGTCATGATAACCTTTTTGTTTCTCTTGTTTATCATGCACTTTGTTTCTGAAGTCTGGATGTATTAAGTCAAATGTTGACCTCAACTTCCTTCCACACAACAGCTCAGCTGGTGACTTGCCAGTTGTAGATTGGGGTGTTATTCGATAGCTGAACAGAGCTCTCGACATTCGGGTTTCAATAGAGTCTCCTGTCATCTTTTTCATGAGTGACTTGAATGTCTGCACGGCCCTCTCGGCTAAGCCGTTAGAAGAAGGATGGTATGGCGCAGTCGTGATGTGACGTATGCCATTCTTTTCAGAAAACTCTTGGAACTGTTCACTCGTAAAACATGTACCGTTATCTGATACTATGATTTCAGGTAGCCCATGTTGGCTGAAACTCTTTCTAAGACATTCAATGGTAACAGTAGAAGTAGAGCTACTCACAGAATATGCATCGATCCACTTTGAGTATGCGTCAACTATGATCAGGAACATTCTTCCCATCCATGGACCTGCGTAGTCAATGTGAATTCTTCTCCATGGTTTATCTGGAACTTCCCAGGGATGTAGTGGGGCTGCTGGAGGACTGTTCCTGTTCTCCTGGCATGCCGCACATGACTTCACAAGCGCCTCCACCTCTGCATCCATGTTGGGCCACCACATGTAACTCCTCGCCAACGCTTTCATGCGAGTGATGCCAGGGTGTGCTTGGTGTAGTTGTTGCAGTAAGGCATTCCTACCAGGTGGTGGAACAACCACGCGTCCTCCCCACAGGATACAACCTTCCTGGGTGCTGAGCTCATCCTGTCGTCGGGCATAGGGAATGAACTCAGGACTGTTCATCTTCGGCCATCCTCGCAAGATGTATTCTCGCACTCTTGCTAGAACAGGGTCTTTGTCTGTCCACTTCTTTATTTGTTGTGCGTTCACCAGGGGCACGCCGATATCTTCAAACAATAGCACTCTCTCCTCCTCCTCAGGCGTGCTGTCTCTTCCTCCATCCAAGGGTAGCCTACTCATCGCGTCAGCATTCGTATGGTCCCGTCCGGCTTTGTAAACGATGGTGTACTCATACGCTGCTAATGTAACGGCCCATCTCTGAATTCTCTGAGATGTCATCTGGGGTATGGCTCTCATTTCACTGAACAGTGAAATTAGTGGCTTGTGGTCAGTCACTATAGCGAACTGTCTCCCGTACAGGTATTTGTGGAATTTTTTTACACCAAATACTACTGCAAGGCCCTCCTTGTCTAGCTGGGAGTAGTTTTTCTCAGCTGCACTAAGAGTTCTTGAGACGAACCCTATGGGTCTCTCTGAGCCATCCTCCATACGATGAGAGAGTACAGCACCCACACCGTAGGGTGATGCGTCACACGCCAGGATGAGTGGTTTGTTTGAATCATAGTGCACTAACACACTACAGGACTGAAGTAGCGCTTTGGACTCTTCAAACGCCTTCTGCTGCTTGACCCCCCATGACCATTTTTCTTCCTTCTTAAGTAAGGTATGTAGTGGTGCCAGCAGCGTGGAGAGCTTTGGGAGGAACCTATGGTAATAGTTCAACAAGCCCAGGTAGGCTTTTAACTCAGTAACATTTTGTGGCTCAGGCGCCTCCGCAATGGCTTCCACTTTGTCTGTTAGAGGGTGTAGACCACTGGCGTTGATCTTGTGGCCTAGGAACACCACCTCTTTTCCCATGAACTCACACTTGCTTCTTTTCAACCTCAGACCGCTTTTCTCCAACCGTTGAAGCACTTCCTCCAGCGTTTTCAGATGTTCTTGTTCATTTGGTCCTGTACAAAGGATGTCATCCAAATAAATGGCAACATTCGGAATTCCACCTAGGATGCCCTCCATAGTTCTCTGGAATATAGCAGGACTGGAAGCTACTCCAAATGGTAAGCGTGTGTAGGTATATAAGCCTTTGTGTGTATTGATGGTTACATACTTTCTTGATTCTTCTTCCAAGACTACTTGTTGGTAGGCGTGACTCATGTCTAATTTCGTGAAGTGTCGGCCGCCGTTCAGCTGTGCGAAGAGGTCCTCCACTTTAGGAATTGGATACTGATCCACCCGTGATGCTCGATTGACAGTGAGTTTGTAATCTCCACATATTCTAATGGAGCCATCCGGCTTTCTCACTGGGACTATGGGCGCCGCCCATTCTGCAACCTGCACTGGCTCAATGATCTTGTCATCCAGCAGCCTCTGTAGCTCGCTTTCGACCAGTGGCTTGACTGCATAGGGTACCGGTCGGGGTTTGCAGAATCGTGGTTGGGCCTCCTTGTCCACATTAATCTTTGCAGTGACACCTTTTAGCTGTCCCACGCCTTCTTTGAACACCTCAGCGTGTCTTTCGAGGATCTCCTCCAGCTGCAATTTGGGCTGAGATTCCACTTTATTCACCAACTGATCAATCATGGCCAGTTCTTGTAGCCAACTTCGCCCTAGTAGATTTGGTCCTTCGCTCCCAACTACTACTACAGGTAAGTCCTTTTCTTTGTTTTCGTGCTGCATCTTCACTTGTGCCATGCCTAGCACGTCTAGCTTCTCTCCTGTGTATGTTTTTAATTTTAATGAACAGGGATTTAATTCTGCTGTGTCTGTTTTCTTCCACAGTTGTGTATATTGCTGTTTACTTAATATGGTTACTCCACAGCCTGTATCAACTTCAAATGTTACTTTCATTCCATTAACATTCATGGTACGCGTGATGGGCGCTACCTTGGTCAGCTCCTCTGACGTGTTGTAAATTGTGTGAAAACCCATGTCTTCTGTATCACTTTCTCCCTCCCCTCTCAGTTGATTCGCTCGCTGTTCCTTTCCTGGGCCCTTGTTTTCATACTTTTGCCCATTAACTGTCGCTTTCAGCACCTGTGCGCTGTCCACCTTTATTCTACATGCTTTCTTAATGTGCCCTCGCTTGCCACAATTATGACACAGCTCAGTGGCAAATTTGCACTCGGCGGCATTGTGCTGGCCTTTGCAGCGATAACAACTGGGGAATTTGTGCTGAGTTTTGTCAGTCAACACTTTGTGGACACCTACTTGGGTCTTAGGCACACGAACATGCGTTGCTGTGTCCTCTGTTAGCTTCCCTTGCATCTCTCTCACATCTTTAGATGCTGTTTCCATCGCTTGGCATAATTCCAAAGCCTTCGCAAAAGTGAGTTTTGTTTCAGATAAAAGTCGCCGTTGCATTCGGTCATCATTCACTCCACACACAAGTCTGTCTCTTAACATTTCCTCCAATGAGTCTTTGTAATCACAGTGCAGTGCTAATTTCCTCAATTCTGCCACATACTCTGCTATGGACTCAGTGTTCCTCCTTATGCGTGAATTAAATTTGAATCGTTGCACGATTTCACTCGGTTTGGGGCTGAAGTGCTTCTGAAGCTCAGCAGTAAGCTGGTCGTACGTTTTATCTTTCGGTAATGCAGGGCTTATTAAATTTCTCAACAAGCTGTAAGTAGTTGCACCAACTCCACTCAACAGTACAGCCTTCCTTTTGTCTGGCTCCTCAATGTCATTAGCTTCGAAGAAAAAGTCCAACATTTCACTATATTCTTCCCATGACTGAGTCGAGTTATCAAAAGGGGTTACCGTTCCGATTACAGCCGCCATTGCTCGTCGTGGTGGGGAAACCTCGTTTTTCCTCCTCTGAACTTGCACTCGAACTACTGGAGTCACTTGAGTTCGCCACACTTGCAATGTTCTCTGTTTCTCGCCGCTGATTTTTTTCTTTTAATCCTCGTCGCCAATTGTGTGATATCCTACCGTGTAGCAATGATCACACTTGAGTTATTTCTTTGGCTAACTCTGCCGTTTATTCTGCAACACACATAATATGACTGAACATGGATTCTGCGCGGGGTTTTCACACTCTTGTTCTAATGTGTCCCCTTAATAGTAGTGCTGAACAATACAGGTAGTTCCCCCTAGAGGCATGTGCCAGTAATGTTTTAAATTAGACTTGCAGTCTACCACAGTTTGTCAGATCACTTATTTGTGTGATTTTTTTTTTTTATCACTTATATTCAAGATAATAGTGTATCTTGCACTTTGGGGAATGGGAGTTGTTCAGTCACCATGATAATTATTTTAGTTTATATCACTGTTCAGTGATGGAGTTCAGTGTAATATTGAATTTCTTCTGTGTAATGTCAGTAGACTCATGCAGTACTATAACATGACATGTTTACAAATATTTGAGACCCATTGTAGTGCATCATTTTATATTTTAGCAATATTTTGTTATTAAAATGTTTTTAAAACTTTAATGCTAAGATTGAGGCGGTGCTTATACCGTCACGCTGGGGTGATACTGAGGCCAAATAATGATCTGAACCTTGAGGGCATGACTGGCAACAATGTGAGCATCATGGCTCTGTTGTAAGCGTTTGGGTTTTTTTTGATGCGAGAAGATTATTTATTATTATTATTATTATTATTCCACCTAAATGATCGCATTTTTGACCCTCTAAACGTTAACCAAAATGCTTTTTTTTTCACACACACCTCAGGCCCAGTGAAAAATTTTATAAACTGGAAAAAATATGTGCTCCATGCTGAAAATTTATCCAGCATATGGTTGATATGTCCTGCGTTCATGGGGCAAAGGTTGCTGGGCCTTCTGCCCATGTTTTACCCTTGCAGTCTGTATCAGTCAAAATACCGGAGGAGGTGGATCCAATCAGCTGATCGCTCAAACCACAGAGCTCAGCTGTTTTCCATGATAAATCAGCCTCAGGGCAAAAGCACACTCTATGCATTATCTTTCTTTTTCACTTTATTGAAAATAACTTTTTTTATCACCATCAGTTAGCGTGCCTTTGAGCCAGGTCGTGTCTGACGCGTTCTGTGTTGATTTGTCCCCGTAAGTGTTGCCCATTTGTCAGTAAATATTTAAATAAAAATTATTTATTTCATTATTTGAGCAATTTTGTGTCCAGTTTGGGTCGTCGTTTAGTCAGACCGTGCATGTGGTCGCATATGATATGCAGATGATCTGGGTATTCTGCTCCACAATATTAACTTTTAATTCTTTAGACAGCCATGCGAGCACACCGCCATCGATGACGGCGAGTCATGGTCCTGCAAAGGGACTTTCGTCTACCGCTGACTGGGTGAGCTGGGCTTGCTTCAATGCGAAGGACCACGTGCGGCCCGCTGTGTTGGAGAATGCAGACCCCAGGTCCCCGCTGGCATTCCCCAAATTATCCTTCAGACGTACGCAATCACGGCAACATTACAATATAATTTTTTTTAAAGCGTTACAGCTTCACTATTCTCTCTTGCTTGTCAAATTTGTCACTTTTCACTCTCGGTGATGCTCCGCCCAGTCTTCTCACGTACCTCATGTTCTCCACATATGCCGAATTATCCTTTAGACCTATGCAATCATGGCAACTTTATGGTATAATTTTTTTAGCATTAAATCTTCAGTGTTATGGTTTTCTAGTCAAATTTGTTTTTCACTTCCTTGTTTTGTCCAGGGAACACTGTGGTGACTGACAGGTCGTGGTGCCGCGTATTATCCAATCAGCATGGCTGTGACGCCGCGTATTATCCAATCAGCACGGAGTCAATCCAAAACCCTGCCCACACTTCTTGAAGCCAGGGCATGAAGAGACACCGAGTGGTGACTAAACTTTTATTGATAAAAATTACGTATTTTGACTGAGTGACTCCATGTTAGGGGATGCACACTCTCGTAACCTCAGCAAAGCACATATAAAATCTTAGGCCAGTCTGACAAGCGGTTCAAGAGATATGCGGGGAACAGACACACACACACACACACACACACACACAGATTTCCTGCATTTATAGACAGATGTATGGATTACTTGGGTTGTTACTAATACCTGGTGAAAATCTCAGGTCAATGGCTCCGTCAGAAATGTGTTTAATGAGAAAAATGTTGATGTGTTCAATACTTATTTTCCCCGCTGTGTATATACAGATCTCAGAAATTGCCTGGTCTGTGAACTGCAATGTGGAAAAAGTGTCAGACTGATACTGGGAAAACCCACCACGCTTAATAGATGGCTGAGAGGTAGCATTTCAAACTTGAAAGTTCACGGGTGTTTGTTTAACAGCCTCAAACCTAGGATAGGACACAGCACTCCTATTTTCAGGAAGACAAATTATGTTATCAATTCTCAAGCACTTTCTCCATGAAGGCTACTCACTTCTTTAGGGCTGTGGTAGATAAGAAGCTGGTGAAAAGAGTGTACAGCTGCTGTCTGGCTCATCAAGTGTGGACAATCCTGAGACCTATGAGGAGGGATCCATGCTGGTCCCTTACACAGAGTGAGAAAACATTAAAATACTTACTTTAGGAAGAACTACCTTTTTTAGTTAAGCTCGAAAAGAAACAATGAAATTGCACTTCTCTGGTTTTATGACATCACAAACTGACAGGCCCCACCTTTAGTTAATAATTCCTGGAAAATGCCATATAGGACCTTTATTAAAAATAGAAAATAAGTTTTCTCAAAGGCTTAGCCAGTAATTTGACCTCATTTCCAACCGTACTCTATAACCAGCATCAGTTTCAACCCTTTTTCTCCTGGGAAGAGCTTCCAGACACTTTGCTACCCTGTGAATTTGTCTGTTGTCATCAAATAACTCAACCAGCCTCTCCCTCATTTTGTTCAGGCACCATCATGCTGCATGCTGGCTCGTACTGATTGGCTACCTGCTGGATTTGGCAGATGGAGCAGTTGCCAGGCGACTCAATGCCTGCTCAGCGCTGGGTGAGTGGATTGTTGTGGTCAGTAGCTCTTACCAAAGATAAACTTTAACTGGGGTGTTGACAGGACTTGCTTCACTGTAGTTAGTCTGGGTTTTTAATTTTTAAATTTGGCCAGCACTATGAGGACCTGTTAGAGGAAACTCTGCTTGTGGAAAAAAAAACCAAAAAAACTAGTTGGTTTTACCAAGTTCCCAAAAGAAGCCTACGTATTTTATATTGCGTAATTAGAGATCTGGTGCCACTTTGGCTCAGGAAATGAGTTGGGTGAAAAAAAAAGTCTTAATAGTGCTTCCAGTATGCAAGCTCACATTTTCTCAGAAGCCCAAAATAGCTCCCAAGTGCATGGCAATACTTCATTCACTGCACATTTTTGGGGGCTTTGTGTCTCAGCTGACTTTTTCTGCATGACTTTGCATGTGGATGTTGTTGTGCCCCCCCCCCATCTATTTTGTTAAGTTAACAATAACTTTCTGATTAAGCAGCCTAATTCCACAGGATCACACTCCAATTGTCTGTGTTATCCCTTTGCTTTGGGTTCTCTGCATATCTGAAATTGCTTAAATTGTTGACCCTGGGCTGTGGAATTCTACCTTGTTCATTTGAGCAATGGCCTGAATCACCTCATTTGGCAAAACATGTGACATGCTCCTGAGGGATAAAGAGATAAGAATGTTGTCTACAGAATGACCGCCTGTTTAGCTGACACTGAAATTTCCTCTTGGAGATTTTTGCACCTTCATGCCCCACAACACCATCACATGTCAGTAAATCTGGCTGGAGAGGTTGATGATGTATCTTTAGATTTATTTTTAGATTTAGTATACTTTATTGATCCCCAGAGGGGAAATTGAGGGTCATCCACCACCTGGATGGATGAAGCAGCCACGATACGGCGCTATCCCTTAACCATTCACACACACATTCACACCTAGGGCCACTTTAGAATCAGAATCAGAATCAGAATCAGAATCAGGTTTATTGCCATTGTTCATGTAGTACACAAACTAGGAATTTGTCTCGGTACAATGCTGCAACATTAAACATGATAAGATAAGAGAAATAAACTATACATGTAATAAAGTGTAGGATAAGATTAAGTGATACTGGTCAACAGTTAAAATATATATTAGCCAGCAGCAGATACTGTGGAGAACTATATAGTGCAGTCGGTAATGCAGGAAGAAAACAGTGATGATTGACATGAGTCTGGTTGAGCTGCTGTACATGGTGCACGAGAGTCACTTAGTGTTCAGCAGTCTAATGGCAGAGGGGAAGAAGCTGTTCATGTGACGGGAGGTTTTAGTCTGGATGGACCGAAGTCTTCTACCAGAGGGGAGGGGGGCAAACAGTACGTGACCAGGGTGTGAGGGATCGGCTATGATCCGGCCAGCACGCCTCCGGGTCCTGGAGATGTACAGATCCTGGAGAGATGGGAGCTTGCAGCCGATCACCTTCTCAGCAGTGCGCACGACGCGCTGCAGCCTTAGTCTGTCCCTGGCAGTGGCTCCTGCGTACCACACGGTTATGGAGGTGGTGAGGATGGACTCGATGATGGCTGTGTAGAACTGCACTAACATCTTGGTGGGTAGCTTGAGCTTCCTCAGCTGCCGCAGGAAGAACATCCTCTGCTGGGCTTTTTTGATGAGTGAGCTGATGGTCAGCTCCCATTTGAGGTCCCTGGTGATGGTAGTGCCTAGGAAGCGGAAGGAATCAGCAGTGGTGATGGGAGAGCCTGAGAGGGTGAGGGGGGGCAGAGGAGTAGTGACTTTCCTGAAGTCTACAATCATCTCCACTGTCTTCAGAGCGTTCAGCTGCAGGTTGTTATTGCTGCACCAGGACGCCAGCTGGGCCACCTCTCTCCTGTAGGCGGACTCGTCGCCGTTGGAGATGAGCCCGATGAGGGTGGTGTCGTCCGCAAACTTGATCAACTTGACAGACTGGTGGCTGGAGGTGCAGGAGTTGGTGTAAAGGGAGAAGAGTAGGGGGGAAAGTACACAGCCCTGGGGTGATCCGGTGCTGATGCTAGTATAGTCTGAGACAGTCTTTCCCAGCCGCACATGCTGCCTCCGGTCCGTCAGGAAGTCGATGATCCACCTGCAGAGGGAGTCAGGCACGTTGAGCAGGGACAGCTTGTCCCGGAGCAGAGCGGGGCGGATGGTGTTGAATGCGGAGCTGAAGTCCACAAACAGGATCCTGGCGTAGGTTCCCGGGGAGTCCAGGTGCTGCAGGATGGAGTGGAGGGCCAGGTTGACTGCATCGTCTACAGACCTGTTGGCTCGGTAGGCAAACTGCAGCGGGTCCAGGAGAGGGGTGGTGATGGACTTGAGGTGGGACAGGACCAGGCGCTCAAAGGACTTCATGACTACAGAGGTGAGCGCTACAGGTCTGTAGTCATTAAGTCCAGTGATCCGTGGCTTCTTGGGGACAGGGATGATGGTGGAGGATTTGAGGCAGGATGGCACGTGGCATAACTTAAGGGAGGTGTTAAAAATGTCTGTGAATACAGGAGCCAGCTGTTTCGCACAGAGTCTCAGGGTGGAGGGAGACACGCCGTCTGGGCCGGGGGCCTTGCGCGGGTTCAGTCTGGAGAACTGTTTGAGCACATCCTGCTCACTGATGATAAGGGGAGGGGGGGAGGAGGGGGGGTGCCTTAAATGAAGTAGGGAATGTGGAGGCTGTGGAGCTGGAGGGAGGGGGGGAGTTGGACACAGATGACGAGGTGTCAAAACGGGCATAGTGTTGGGACAGTCTCTGACAAAGGGCTTTGTCATCCTGACCTTTAGGAGCCTGAGGCCGATAGTTGGTGATCTGCCTCAGTCCTCTCCACACGGAAGCCGAATCTCTCCAATTAGAGTCTCCAATTAACCTAACCTGCATGTTTTTGGCATGTGGGAGGAAACCGGAGAAATCCCGGGGTAAATCCACGCATACACGGGGAGAACATGCAAACTCCACACAGACTCACTGTTGGTTCGGGGGCTGGGATCGAACCCAACATCCCACGATCCCCCGGCCAAGGGTAAACTGTGGCTGGCCAGCAGTGCTACCCACTGCGCCACAGTGCAGCCCCCCCAATCTGCTGTGGCTGTGGTGGATTATAAAGTCATGGATGTGGTACTTTTTAATTATAAGCAATATAATAGTAGCTGTTAAAAAGCATCAAATCCAAGTTTCAAACTGTTAACTTCTGGCAACTTCAAACTCTAATTTATTTTCAAACAGGTGCACACGCTGGATGACTTTGCCGACTTTACAACTTTTGGATTGCCACATCATTGCTTCTGAGTGACACCCCGACCTGCTGATAACATCCTCTGCATGTGCTATGTGCTCTCTGTTTTCGTTCGCCTCTGTTTCTTTTCAGTGTGAGTAGTAGTTACGTGAAACAAGTGGCCTCCTTGTAATTCTTTCTTCTGAAGTTCCAGCTGTGGCTACTGCACTTGTGATCTTATCTAGAGAGCAGACATCAGCGTTCTGTGTCAGACTGATCTGACTTTAGAATAGAATAGACTTTATTGTCATTGTACAGTTGTACAGTACATGTTGGGGGTCAACATCATCATCATCAAATGTTTGGCTAGTCTCTAGCAAGCCTAAAAGACTGGAAAAATTCTGGTCTGCATTTTTTGCCCAACTCCTTTTAGCCATGAATTTTTCTACAAGTTTCAAACTGTTTTGGAATGATATAAGCAAAGATATTTCCCTCAAAAAATCTGAACTGTGACCTAAAGTTTGCAGTAGACTTTTTTGTGATGTCATTTGACAAACAACACTGAAAACAGATGTGCTAAAAATGTTTTACACATTTATGTGTTAAAATTACACAATTGTGTGTTAATTTAACACACAACTGTGCAAAATGCACTCTAATCAAGCCCCAGCTCCAGCACAATATGTGCCGAGGCAACAAGAAGCCCCTGACTGCAGTCTACTTGGCGGCAACTGGATTGCTGATCCCTGCAGGTGAACCCCGGTAGCTGCAGCTGTGACATTTGCAGCTGTGTTAGAGTGAAGAGATTTTTCCATAGTCTAAAATATCTCTGTTTGGAGATTACAATCTGGAAATAAAAGGCTTCTTCCTGGCTGTCGTGCATAATTTGGATTCTGACACAGATTTGGTTTGTAACTATAAATTCAGCTGTAAGATTGGAGTGGTGTTTATTTACTTTATTTTACTTACTTATTTTACTCAGTAACATCACGTCTGTCTATGTGGATTACCGAGGGCTTTCTTTCACACCATTTTTTCCCCGTGTGTCAGCCCCCCCCCCCCCGCCACACTATCATATAGTGATCCGTCTATAGGCTTTAACTTACTGCCATTTTATTTTATTTCAGTCTGAGCCAGCTGTATTAACTGAAGTGTAGGCACAAGCTGTTTGCTTCAGCCTACAACCCTTTGTCTGAAATATGTTGTCTTTTTTGCTTTCTTTTTCTTTTTTGTCTTGTTATGAGCCGACAGAAATTAAAAAAAAAAAAAAAGAACTGTCATTGTAACACGGTCCACTCGGTAAACTTAGGTTTATTGTTGACTCTGGAGGGTCAAAGCAAAACAAAACATTTTTTTCTGACCTCCACCTCCGTTATCAACACCTCAGCGTCACACTCCAAGTTATTAGTTTTTTTATGTTGTGCTTTCCCACAGGATTAATGATCACTGTTTGACAGAAGAGTGACAGAAGGGCGTTTTTCTTCATTTACATCATTAGGGTATTAGTGGGAGGAACCAAGATGGAGTAAAGAGATCGTGCACATGCGCTGACTTTTACATGAGGTGGGATGTATAAAGAAAAGGAGCAGAAAATTGGGCAGTGCACACAGTTTTATAAATCTGAAAATTTTTGTGCGCACCTATTTTCAAATTTGTGAGTAGGCCATCTTTCAGTATGAAAGCTGTGCAGTCCTTTAGTACATGAGGCTTTTTAGGTGAGAGGCATCCATCCCACTTTGGATGGTGCCTCTCATTTATCTAACAATCTGGCATTATTTTTATCCAACGTTCCAAAGCCTTGACTACTAGTCAGAGTTGGGACCAAGAAGCAGAGTCATAGTCTTACACGCTTCTCTGCAGCATCTCTCCATCCGCCACCCCTCAACTTAGCCCCTGTCTTCCCCATCAGAGAACCACTGTCTGCTCCCTCTAAAGAAAATAAAAATATAATGTATAAGTACCCCAAGTGTAATGTATAAGTGATTAAACAAAAAGCTGATAAAACCCAAATGAAACATGTATCCTCTAAATCTAATGACATGGCCTCTGTTCCTCCTCATAATTTAAAAATTAAATGCAGTTTGTTAAATATTAGGTCTCTAACTCCCAAGTCTCTGCTAGTCCATGATCTGTTAATGGATCATCAGATTGATTTAATATCCCTTAGCACAGGTGTCAAACTCATTCCATGGAGGGCCAAGACCCTGCAGGTTTTACCTCCACCCAGTGTCTCCAACAGGTGATTTCTCTGAATTTCTTCCTACTGATTGCTGATCAGTGAAAACACCTGCTGAAGAGACTGGGTGGAAGTAAAACCTGCAGGGTCTTGGCCCTCCATGGAATGAGTTTGACACCCCTGCCTTACAGAGACTTGGTCAGGGCAAGAGGGTTATGTTGGTTTAAATGAATCAACTCTCTCTGGTTATTTAAACTATCAAAATTCCAGAAGTTCTGGTCATAGAGGAGGAGTAGCAACAATTTACCATTCCAAATTACTAGTTAATGTAAAGCAAAAAACAGGTTATAGTTCCTTTGAGGGCCTGGTCCTGAGTATTGGGCATGTTAGCAATTTTAGCTTAAAAAACAATTTTATCTCCCATAGTTTATTGTCTTTCCACAGCTTACTCAGAATTTTTAATTGAATTTGCAGAGCTCTTAGCTGATTTAGTGCCCAAATTGGATAGAATAATTATAGTAGGGGACTTTAATATACATGTAGATGTAGATAGTGATTGCCTTAATATGGCATTTAATTCATTGTTAGACTCGATGGGGTTTTCTCAAAATGTAGGAAATTCTACCCATTATCTCCACCACAAGTTGGACCTTGTTCTGACATATGGCATAGAAAGAGAAACTCTGGTAGTGTCTCCTCATAATCCTGTACTGTCAGACCACTATCTGTTAACTTTTGATTTTACTATTTCTGACTATTTGGCTCCTAAAGAAAAATATGACTACTGTAGATGTCTCTCAGATGATGCCATTACCAAATTTAAGCAGATTGTTTCCTCAATGCCATGTGTCAATACAATGGAGATAAGTTAGCTTGGAGAAATCTACTTCTAATTTATAAAAAATCTCCTAGGAAAGCTAGAACAACTTTATTATTCCGCATTAATAGAAGAGAACAAGAATAATCCCAGGTTTCTTTTCAGCACTGCAGCCAGGCTGACAAAGAGTCAGGACTCAGTCAAATCTAGCATTCCCTTAGAGCGTACTAGTCAGGACTTAATGAACTTCTTCAATAATAAAATTTCATCTATCAGAGATAAAATCAGTCATATCCTTCCCACCATTAATTTAAATACTGTATTAATTACAGCTCCTTCAACCGATATCTGTTTGGATGAGTTTACTCCAATTGACCTTACAAAGTTAGATAAAATATTTTCCTCATCCAAGACCTTCAACTTGTCTACTAGACCCTATTCCTACTAGGTTATTTAAAGAAATTTTTGTCATGAGCTGTCCTTTTTAAGGGATATGGAAGGAAGCCAAGCGCTCACTGTGGTTTTGCACATTTAATAACATAAAGACTGACATAGCACAAACATTACATTCAATACAGTGAAGAGAAGGCGCCTGAGGAGAGCGGAGCTCACGACCAGGGGAGCCAGAACAGCGGGGGAGGGGGGTGCTGAGGCGCTTGGAGTTGCCGGGGAACAGAGACAATTTAGACCAGAGCACACCCGGAAAGCAGCGGGGCTCACGGCCGACAGGAAAAGGGGAAACGGATAAATACCTGGTCGAAGCTCTACGTTCACCTCAATGGTCACCCCAAAATACACTGTATTTAAGCAAGGAACAACTGAGGTATGCAGCAGAAGGACACAACAACGGGGAAAGGTTGTCTTGCCCTTAAATAGCGTTACTTAATGAATGACAGGTGTGGATACATGAGTAGGAACGTAGCATTATCAGTGATAGCTGTGCAGCCCGCAAGACAAAGTTTGACAGCCGGAAGCTGCGCAGCACTGTCAAAACAAAAGCACAAAAAAACGGAAATAAATAATAATAATACAAAAGTAAGACAACGCAACCCCCAGATGTAAATAATACCACCAGTACCGCATGATACAGTAACTAGACATAGGTGGTGGGCCGAGTGGCTCTATCTGCTTTAGTTTCTGAGATGATCGATCCCCATGTACAGAGCAGCTGAGTTTCACAGATAGACTAACTCCATCCATCCATCCATCCATCCATCTTCTACCACTTTTCCGGCGGTCCGGGTCATGGAGGCAGCAGTTCAAGCAGAGAAGCCCAGACTTCCCTCTCCCCAGCCACCTGCTAAAGCTCTTCAGAGAGGATACCAAGGCATTCCCAGACCATCTGGGAGACATAGTCTCTCCAGCGAGTCCTGGGTCTGCCCCGGGGTCTCCTCCCAGAGGGATGTGCCCAAAACAACTCAAGTGGGAGGTGTCTAGGAGACATCCTGATCAGATACCCATATCACCTCAATTGGCTGCTTTCAATGTGGAGGAGCAGCGGTTCTACATCTGAGCCTCTCCCGGATGACTGAGGACCATGGACTCGGACTTGGAGGTACTGATTCTCATCCCAGCCGCTTCACACTCAGCAACAGAATGTCCCAGTAAGACCTGTAGGTCATTGCTGGATGAACCCAACAGGACAACATCATCTGCAAACAACAGAGATGAGATCCTGTGGTCACCAAGCATGGCACCCTCCATTCCCTGGCTGCACCTAGAAATCCTGTCCATAAATTATGAACAGGATCAGTGACAAAGGGCAGCCCTGGCGGAGTCCAACTCTCACTGGGAATGAGTCCGACTGAGTGTTGGCAATACAAACCAAACACTCACAACGGTCGTACAGAGACCGAATAGTCGTAACAACAAGCCCAATACCCCATACTCCTGAAGCACCCCCCACAAAAAACCTTCTCCAAGTCCACAAAACACATGTAAACTGGTTGGGCAAACTCCCATAAACTCTCGAGGATTCTCGAGAGGGTAAAGAGCTGGTCCGATGTGCCACGACCAGGATGAAAACCACATTGCTCCTCCTGAATCTGAGGTTCGACCAACTGCCGGACTCTCCTCTCCAGTACCATGGCATAGACTTTCCCAGGGAGGCTGAGGAGTGTGATCCCTCTAAAGTTGGAGCACACATTCTCCAGTCCCCTTTTTTGAAGAGAGGAACCACCACCCCAGTTTGCCATGCCAAAGGCACTGCCCCGGACCTCCATGCAATGTTGCAGAGCCATGCCAACCATGACAGCCCTACAACATCCAGGGCCTTGAGGTACTCAGGGCGAATCTCGTCCACCCCCGGGGCCTGGCCACCAAAGAGATTTTTAACCACCTTGGCAACCTCAGCCCCTGTGATAGGCGAGTCATCCCCCTCGTCCACAAGCCCTGCTTCCTCTGTGGAATGTGTGTCAGTGGGATTGAGGAGATCCTCGAAATATTCCTTCCACCGCCCGACGATATCCCCAGTTGAAGTCAGCAGTGCCCTGTCCGCACCTTACACAGTGTGGAGAGGGAGCTGCTTCCCCCTTCTGAGCCGCCGGACAGTTTGCCAGAATCTCTTCGAGGCAGATCGAAAGTCTTGTTCCATGGCCTCACCGAACTCCTCCCATACCTGAAGTTTTTACTTCAGCAACCACCCGAGCTGCACTCCACTTGGCCTGTCAGTACACCTCAGCTGCTTTGGGAGTCCCACAAGCCAACCAAGCTTGATAGGACTCCTTCTTCAGCTTAATGGTCCCCCTCACCACTGGTGTCCACCACTTGGTTCAAGGGTTGCCACCACAAGATGCCCCGACAACCTTGTGGCAGCAGCTCTGAGCAGCCGCTTCATCAATGGAGGTGGAGAACATGGCCCATTCAGACTGCATGTCTCCAGACTCCCTTGGAATGTGGTTGAAGTTCTTCTGGAGGTGGGAGTTGAAGACCTCCCGGACAGGGGCCTCAGCCAGACATTCCCAGCACACCCTCACTATACGTTTGGGTCTACCAGGTCTGAATGGCATCCTCCCCTGCTTTTGGATCCAACTTACCACCACGTGGTGATCAGTTGACAGCTCTGCACCTCTCTTTACCCGAGTGCCCAAGACATACGGTCGCAGGTCTGATGACACGATAACAAAATCAATCATCGACCTGTGACCTAGGATGTCCTGGTGCCAGGTGCACATATGGACACCCTTATGCTTGAACATGGTGTTCATTATGGACAAACTGTGGTGAGCACAGAAGTCCAATAACTGAACACCACTAGGCTAACTCATATTATTCAAGATATGAATCTGTTTGTTGGCATTTTAAATATGTGCATATTTTTTATGAAAATTAAACTTTAGTTACGAGACCTGATAAGGCGGCTCTGAGGTGATCACTAAGGACCTCTGTATGCTTAACCAATCAAAACAGCACTCCATGATCACTTGACTTGAGTTCGACCAGTGAGCTGCGTCATTGTCAGAAGTAACCGTGAAGAAAGATGAGCTGACGAGGTTGCAATTTCATCAGCCAGGTAAGCACAATAACGTTGTATTTATGTCCCTGTATTTTCTTTTCATGTTACAGATCTCCATAGTTAATATTGCAACCAAATGCTGATCCCCATTGTCCCTTGTCTTGTGTAGCATATCGCTAAATAAAGTTACACATCCTTCATGTTATCCTGCTGATGTTAAAGAAACCCTGCTGAAAAAATGGCATACAACAGCATCAGACCAGCATCAATAAATAGTAGTTTAGTGTTGTTTGTGAGAGTTTTTGAGTGTTTATTGTTTTTGTTACGTGTTTTGTTGTGTTTTCGGAGCAGTGTGTTTTTTTTCATATTGTTCATCTTTTTCATTTTAGTTCTTGTTTTTATAGATTTTTTTAAGTAATAATTTGTAAATAGCTTAGCAAAAAATGTTGAGGAGATCAACTAGAAAGAAGAAAGCCCCATGGAAGAGGAGGAAATCTCAGGAGAAGTGTCCCAATCTCAACTTTTCAACTACAGTGATACAGTTTGTATCACTGGATATTTATTCCTAGCTTTGTTACAATATTTTTTTCAATATCTATTTATTTATATTATTTCTATTTTTTCAATATCTAGTGTATTTTTTTATTAGCTTTGTTTCAAATTGCTTTGTCATCGTTTTATTTATTGCTCATTTGTATACTGTTAAACATTTGTTCTTGAAACACAGGTTTCTTTTGGATAAATCTTATCTAATCTTATGCTATATATTTATATTTTTAGAGATTCTTCAGATGAAGAGCCATCCACCAGGGCCACCAGTGGAACAAGAACAGCTGGAGAGGAACTGATTCCTGAACTACCACAGAGCTAAGAAAACGTGTTTATATAGTGAGTCTCTGTTTGGTGGAAGACTTCTGTCTGTGCACTTGCCACTCTTAAACAGTTGGCATTTTGTGTAATTCACATCCTTGGAGCCTTTGAGGTCATACAGAACACAAGTTAATTTTTCAATGGCCTTATACTGTTCTGGGAGTAGTTGAAAAGCTTTTCCCAGTGTCTTTAATGACACACAGTGTTCTTTGTTGGACAGTAGTATTTTCATTGCTTAAGTTTCTCTCTGAGCCTCTTTAGATTATATTTTTGAATTGTATACTTTTCCCTTCTGCATATGATGCATTGCCTTGGGAGCAGATGTGGTGCTCTTCTTAGGTGGACTGGAACCTCTGTTCTTGTTGACCGGAGAACCCGGTTTGGTTGGGATTTGTAGTGGAAGTATGTGGTTCTTCATCTAAAATATTGTAAAGGAGACAAAATTGGGTGGGATGCTTAATTTGGGACAACTATATCTTCACTGCATAAGTGTTCATTCTCAAGATATCTACATTGTGTTAACATTGTCTATTCTGTTCTACAGGTAACTCCAGCTGCTCAGACATTCCTGACACACTCCTGGACCTGTCTGAATTTTTCTGTCTTGTCTTAAATTGACTATTGGGGCAGTGGCTAGACCTTGCTTGGAGCCAGTCTAGAATGGAGAAGTAAGGCGCCTCCTTCCCTCCACTAGCCTGGGTGTACACCTTGGGCAAGTGTTGGCACACCCTCGGCCTCCCTTGGCCAGGGATACGGCCTAGGTCACTATACTCGGCGGTTCTGCTTGTCAACTCTGCATCAGTCCTGGCAATCATTTTTGTGAGCATGCCACTTCTGGGCTTGTCTAGCCAGCATCTGAAGTCAGCCTTCGGCTGAAAGCTTCAAACCATCAGATGCTTCAGCAAGCTGGATGGCGATCGCTGCAATGTGTTGTGGACTGCGAAGAACGTGATGAGGCACAAGAAGTCACGGTCATCCACTGCATCTGTCTCTTCCTCCAGCTGTCTTGACGATGTCTTGCTGCTGGGTCCGGGAGGAGTTTGGACAAGAGAGTGAGGTCGACGTGTCGCACAAACTCCTCCTCACTTTAAACAGTTTTTTTGTGCAAGTCATCTTTCAAATTAACCATTAATGTTTACACTCATTAATGTACATGGTCAGTTCAGATGGATTTCATCAGATTAAAAATGAATATTCAACATCACTTGTGTGTACTGATTTTTGTGTCCTTTCATGGGCTCTTTCAATATTTCTTGTGTTAGCATACTGCATGAAGCATTGTCTGATAGCCTATGTTAAATGACACATCTGAAGGGTGGGTATTATGCAAATTATATTTTTTCGTTGCTTTTCAACTACAGTGGTACCTCTACTTACGAACGTCTCTACATACGGAATTTTCAGGTTACGAGACGCCTCAACGGGAAAATATTGCCTCTAGTAACGAACGAAATTTCAGGATACGAAAGGCAAAAAAGTACGCGCTCCTCGCAGCTTCCATAGTTTACCGAACGTAAACATACTTGTAGCTGCTCTGCCATTGGCTATCGCCTAGCATCTTCCTGGTATCCCATTGGCCACAAAGTTTTTTTTTTTCCAAAGCTTTATTAAGAACAAGGTGAAAGTTTTACGTGTGTGTACAGTACAGAATTAACATTTATTCGCTATGGGCCCCAAGAAAGTGACGGAGATAAGTGGAAAAGGAGAAAAGAAGAGTTTTTTTGTCCATACAAACAAAGAAAGGAGATAATCGAAAGGTATGAAAAGGGGATGCGTTTGGTTGATCTCGCCAAAGAATATGGCCGTAATACATCAACGATCAGCACGGTATTAAAACAAAACGAAGCCGAACGCGCTTGCAAGCCGACAAAAGCAAACGTCCTTGGATCAGAACATGAACCAAAGAAGGCAAAAGGTGACGACGTCGACGACGATAGCAGTTAAAGGGTAAATGAACATAATTTTTATTATTCTCTTTTATTATTCTCTTTTATTATTCTTTCTCTCATTTTAAACTCTCATTTTATGTTTACTGTGCAGTAATCTAATTGTAACATGTATTTGTTACATGTTTTGATGCGTTTTTACGATTTATAAAAAATTTATGCCCGAATTTTGGGGGCTTGGAACGGATTACGGCATTTACATGTAAAACGCGCCTCTACTTACGAATTTTTCACGTTACGAGAATTCTTCCGGAACGAATTAAATTCGTAAGTAGAGGTACCACTGTACTTTGCTTTCCTTTGTGTCAAGATTTACCTACTCTACTGAACACTGCACACATTTTTTTTCCAACTCCTGTCTGAAAATTGAGTGATATTTTCTAAAGAGCTTGTAACCTACCATGGTTAAATAATGAAATAAGAAAACTTATAAAGAGGCGAGACTCTGCATTGAAAACATCATTAACCTCTAAACTACAAAATGATCACCTTGTGTACAAAAGTTTAAGAAATAAAGTGGTACAAGAGCTGCGAAAATCAAAAGTATCTTATTACAATAAACTGATAGATCATGCAAAGGGTAACAACAGTTCCCTATGGAGGCATTTAAATAACTTAACTAATAAAAAAATGTTCAGAAGGGGGTAAAGGAACTCAGAATCATTGGCAAGACCATCAGTGACAAGGCTACATTGGCAAATGAATTTAATTCATATTTTGTGGACTCTGTGGAAGACTTAACAAAAAATTTTGTGCTGCCAAATGTGCTCAACAACACAAAATCAATACTTTCAACAGATTATTTTCACATCGATGAGGTAAATGAGGAGTTAATTGCTGGTGTTGTTAAAACACTGTCAAACTCAAAAACTAATGATATCTACAATATGAGCACTTCCTTTCTCAAAACGCACAGCAAAATATTAATCAAACCACTGACTCATCTCATTAATCTCTCCATTAGGTCTAGTACATTTCCATCTGGTTGGAAAAAAGCTGTCGTCATACCAGTTCATAAATCAGGCAGTAAAGACGACATATGCAATTACCGCCCAATCTCTATTTTACCAGTCCTGTCTAAGGTTCTTGAAAAAGTTGTAGCTACACAGCTGATAGACTATTTACAAGACAGTCAACTTCTTCATCCACATCAATTTGGTTTTAGACCAGGATACTCAACAGAAACAGCAAATTGTTGCCTTATTGAAAATGTCAAACAGTCCTTGGACAGGGGTAATGTGGTAGGGACTGTTTTTCTAGATCTCAAAAAGGCTTTCGATACTGTAAACCACAGTTTGCTTTTATCCAAAATGGTATCTTTTAACTTCTCTCCAGATACATTAGAATGGTTTGCATCTTATCTCCAGAATAGAGAACAGTGTGTAAAAGTTCACCAGGATAAATCCTCATTTTTAAACAACTGTATGGGTATCCCACAAGGGTCCATTCTTGGTCCTTTACTTTTCAGCATTTTTATTAATGACTTGCCGCTACACTGCTCAGCTGCAACATGTCAACTTTATGCAGATGATGCAGTTATTTACACAGCTGCCAAGACTCCAGCACAGGCTGCAGATGTACTGTCCACAAGTATGGTTGATGTCCAAGAGTGGCTCTTCCAGAACCATCTATTGCTGAACCTTTAGAAAACAGTTTCAATGTGCTTTTCAATCAAAAAATGTAACCTGCAACGTTTTAAAGTTAATATACATGATCAAGATATCAGTTTAGTTACAGAATTCAAATACCTTGGCATTGTACTAGATCCTCAATTCAAATTTAATCTTCATATAAAGAAAATTTCTAAAACAGTAAAAAAAAAATCTGAACTGCTTTAAATTAATTAGATATTACATACCATACGAAGCAGCTGTACTGTATATGCATTCTATGTTTTTTTCTCATATATCATACTATTTGACAGTCTGGGCTCAAGCAGTCCCTTCCACAATAAAACATATAGGTTCATTATATAATCAAACTCTAAAAATCTTGGACAAAAAGCCCATTAGGTGGCATCACTGTTATATTTTAAAAAAAATACAATCTATTGAGTTTTGAGAGTTTCATTGACCTCTGTTTTCTGAAATTAATTTTCAAATGTTTCCATAAATCAGCGCCTGAACCACTTGCTGGTTGCATCTAAAGACAGGACAGCAGCAGAGCCACCAGGAGTTCTGTTAACAATAACTGTAAAATATTCCACCGCAGAACCACATTTGGACAAACAGCTTTCTCTATAAAGGGCAGTCACATCTGGAACACAATGCCAAATGAAATTAAAATAATAACGGACTTTAAAACATTCACTACAAAGGTTAAAAACTGGCTGAAAAATAAACAAGAATGTACCCATGTATGAAATGATTGTCTGCAGGGTGAGAGTGAATGAAGGGAAGGAATGAATGTGTTTGTTTGTAGTGAGTGACGAAGGGAGGGAGGCCTGAAATAGGCAAATGTGAATCAGGTTTTTATATTGTGTATTTATAATCTTTTTTGCATTGATGTATGTGGTTATTGTTTATTCTGTTTTCATTTTTTCTTTTCCTTATCCTTTTTTCTTTTTACTTGTTTCTCCTTTCTAAAGCCCCTCCAGGGACAAGAGTTGCAAATTAGCTAATAGCTATACACTCTTTGTGCAACACATCAGATTGATTGTCATTTGATTAATTGTCTATGTTTATTGCACTGTCCCTGTCAAATAAACAAATAATCTAATCTAACATGCATACAGCATTCCATACTTGTCCCTCATATTCATGCTAGTTAATGAAAGCATGTGTCTGACTTGACATAATTGGCATGTTATAAATAAAGGTAGGCCCATAACAAAGCAAGAAATTGAGCAGCAGACATAAGGGTGGGACAAACTAGTTTATTTTAACATTCTGATGAGATCTAAATATAAGAAGTGATGCTGGTGTAATTGCTTGCTTGCTTGCGGTTGTCCATCGAGTCTGATGATGACGTCCAACTTCTATTGATGAGTCCTTTGATGGCTATGTAGTCCTATCCTGGACCCACATGTCCTGTTGCAAGTAGGGCATGTAAAAGTTGTGGTAGTGGCAGCAGGGGCTGCAGGTGCATTCCTCCTCAGTCTTCTCTCCTGTCTCCTGGCTGTTCTGTCCTCCTCCATCATTCGGGTCCCCACAAGGCACTGCTGTTGCCAGGTGTTCCGGTCAGCAGCAGCCTCCTCCAGAGCCTCAGGTCTGATCCTGCACTTCTTTAAGGCCATCTTTAGCTGGTCCTTGTAGCGCTTCTTCTGCCCTCCAGCAGAGCGTCAACCATGGTGTAGCTGGCCATATAACACCCTGCGAGGCAGCTAGTTTGGGGGCATCCTCACCACATGTCCCAGCCAGCGTAGCTGGTGCTGGGTGATCGTTGCCTCAATACTCCTACAGCTGGTTTTAAAGAGTATCTCAGAATGAGGCACATGGTCACGCCAGGTGATTCCCAGGATGCACTGAAGGCAGCGTATGTGGAACCGTTCTAGATTCCTAATGTGACGGCTGTAAGTCACCCAGGATTCACAGCTGTAGAGGAGAGTAGTGACACAGACTTCCTGGTAAACAGAGATTTTCGTTTGGAGATGGAGGTTCTTGTTCTAGAAGACCCGACGCCGGAGTCTTCCAAAAGAAGTTGATGCCTGCCTGATCCTGTTCTGGACCTCACTGTCAATGGTGTTGTCTACAGAGAGGATGCTCCCCAGGTACTTGAAAGATGGAACAACAGACAGCTGTTCACCAGCAACAGTGAAGGTAGGTGGAGTAGATGGGATATTGGTACTCCATTGGCAGACGACCTCTGTTTTGATGGTGTTCACCGTCAGTCCCATCCTGCTGTATGCTCTCACTGCAGCAGTAAGAACAGACTGGAGATCTTGTGGGCTATGAGATACCAGAGCACAGTCATCTGCATACTGTAGCTCAATGACTCTCACCCTTTGCAGTTTGGTGGTTGCCTGGAGCCTCCTTATATTAAAAAGGTTGGCATCTAGACGGAAGTCCACTGTTACACTGCTGCTGTCCTCAGTCTCCTTGTGGAGAAGCTGGGTGACGCAGAGCAGGAAGATGTTAAAAAGTACTGGTGTTTATACACACCCCTGCCTAACCCCTGTACAAACGGGGAAGGAAGGAGATTCCTGTCCTCCTATAGTCACCCAAGCAGTCATGCCATCATGAAATTGGCGGAGGATATTGACAAACTTGCTGGGGCAGCCAAACTTAAGAAGAACTTCCCATAGGAGTTCTCTATGGACAGTGTCGAAAGCTTTGGAGAAATTGACAAAGGCCATGAACAGGTCCTGGTGTTGCTCCCGACATTTCTGCTGCAGCTGCCGAGCTGTGAAAATCATGTCCACCGAGCTCCTGCCCTTCCTGAAACCGCATTGCGATTCAGGCAGCACTGATTCTGTGATGTAGTTGATCAGCCTATGAAGCATCACCTTCGCTAGGACCTTACCAGCAACAGCAAGGAGCGAAATACCCCTGCTGTTGCCGCAGACAGCCTTGTCACCCTTGTTTTTATAAATGGTGACAATTGTGGCATCTCTCCATTGTTGTGGGATGTTGTCATCGGCCCAGACCTTGGTGATGTACTTGTGCAGGGTTTTTGTACACAAGTAGCCTCCTTGTTTCAACAGCTTGGCAGGGATGTTATCATTACCAGGGGACTTGTTGTTTTTGAGAGAGCGGATAGCTGATAGAACCTCCAGGAAGGTTGGGGGCCGATCCAGGTCTTGTATTGGGGGAAGTGTAGGCAAGTCATAGAGAACAGTGGGGTCTGCATCTGAGTCCTGGTTAAGCAGGGTACTAAAGTGTTCGGCCCATCTCAGCAAGATGTTAGGCTGATCCTTTAGGATTCTCAGCCCATCTGCCTGTTTTCAGGGGAGTGATGCAGCGATTTGTTCGACCGTAAATCTTCTTGACAGCATTCTAAAAATTATGCATGTCATTTTTATCAGCAAAGGCCTGGATTTCATGTGCCTTTTTTGTCCACCACTCATTCTGCATTGTCCAAGTAGCCCTTTGTACATCCCACCGAGCTCTCTGCCACTGATGCCTGATGATAATGGATGAGGGGTTCCTTAAGGTTGCCTGATGTGCTCTGTGCTTGTCCTCCAGCAAGTCGTGGATGGTATCCGAGTTGTCATCAAACCAGTCTTGGTGGTTCTTTCTCTTAAAGCCAATCATTTGGGCTGCTGCCTCACAAAGAGCCGAGCTGATGAAGTCCCACTTCTGGTCCATGGTCTTCTCAGGCAGACCCAAGAAATGCTCCACCCCCCCTTAGTTTCTCAACCAGGGAGCGACGAAAGTCATTTCTTGCATCCAGATTCGCCAGACAGGAGCAATCAAGTTTCCTCCTTTTGGGCCCTTGTAGTCGCAAGGGGGGGGCGCACTTGCATGTGGACCTTGGCCAAGATCAGCCGGTGATCTGTCCAGCATTCTGCACCTCTCATGGCACGGGTGATGTGGACATCTCTGATGTCACTGCGCCTCACAATGATGTAGCCAATCAGCTGCCAGTGTTTAGAGCGAGGGTGCATCCATGATGTTTTGTATTTGGCCTTTTGCTGGAAGATGGTGTTAGTTATGGTCAGGTTATGCTTAGAGCAGAGTGGAAGGTTCCTCTTTGTTTGGGGTCATGTATCAGAACGAGATCATTTCTAGATGCCCAGTCTGAAAGTACCTCCCCGTCACTATCCACTGCTGGGTACCCTCAGTCAGGGTGATGGCTGTTAAAGTCCCCCACATAGATGGCAGGGTGGGGTGGGGTGGGTAAGACCTGCAGATCCCAGTTGGCACTAGGGGGCTTGTACACATTGACAATATGGAAGCCGCCAATGGTTATGGTGTCTGAGAAATGTGTTGTTGTCAGGTGGTTTACTTCAACTATGTCAGAACGCACTAGGTGGCACGTCCATGTTTGGCATGTGGAACATAGCACAGGAGGTCAAAGCCATTGATGGTGTAGCGGCCAGCTTCCTCTGTGCTAATATGAGTCTCTTGGAGGCAGATTACATCAATCTAGTGTTGGAAGGCGAGGACTTCAATAAGGCTTCGCTTGGCTGCAGATAGGCCTTCAACATTTAGTTGTAGTATGCGAAGGGCAGGTCCTACTGCAAGGTGCTCTCGGGGCTGTTTGCTTTCGGCTTTGGGACTGTGACTAGGATTCTTCTTTGACTTGGCACTGAGGCGTCGTCTCTTCGAATTTAGTCTGCTGGTAGGATCATTAGCTTCCCTGGGCAAGCCCGGGTACTGGCGGAGGGCGCAACGAGAATGCTGATCCATTGCCTTCCATCCATCCATCGCCCTCCTCCTCTTCTGCTAGGTGGAAGAAGGACTATTCTCCTGACCTGTGCTGGGTCAGCTCTTTGAATGGAACGCCATATCCTACACAGATCCTCATTCTTGACGATTTTCCACACAGCCAACACCGGCCCCTGCTTGTACACATTGGCCTACAACTTCCAGTCATAAACAGCCCAAGGAAGATGCGCTGGAACTTCCGCAAAGCCAACTGGAAGAAATTCAGTGAAACCCTGGATCGGAGTGCAGTCCTGTCATCATGGATCCTGGACTACCTCACAAACCGGCCACAGTTTGTGAGAACCCGGGACTGTGTGTCCGACACGATCATCAGTAGCACGGGGGCCCCACAAGGAACGGTTTTGGCTCCCTTCCTGTTCACCCTTTATACTGCGGACTTCTCACACAACACAACACACTGCCATCTACAGAAGTTCTCTGATGACTCTGCGATTGTTGGCCTCATCTCCAATGGAGATGAAGCTGAGTACAGAGGGCTTATCCAGGACTTTGTGGACTGGTGCCATCGGAACTGCCTCCAAATCAACGTGAGGAAAATAAAGGAGCTGGTGGTGGACTACCGCAGGCAAGGACAACCCCTCACAGCACCAGTAAACATCCAGGGAACAGACATTGAGATGGTGACATCCTACAAGTACCTGGGTGTTCATCTGAACAATAAACTAGACTGGTCACACAATACTGACGCACTCTACAAGAAGGGACAGCACAGGCTGTTCCTACTGAGGAGACTCAGGTCTTTTGGTGTACAAGGGGCGCTGCTGAAGACATTCTACGACACGGTGGTGGCATCAGCCATCACTTTTGGAGTGGTCTGCTGGGGCAGTACATTACAACAGCCAATAGGAAGAGACTGAACAAACTGATCAAGAAAGCTAGCTCTGTCCTGGGGCAGCGCCTTGACCCAGTGGAGGAGATGGGAGAGAGAAGGATGGTGGCTAAACTGTCATCTCTGCTGGAGTCCGAGTTCCACCCTATGCAGGACACACTGAATGCTCTGAGGAGCTCATTTAGCAGCAGACTACATCATCCTAGATGCACAACTGAGATGTTTCGCAGGTCCTTCCTACCAACGGCTGTCAGACTGTATAACCTAAGCAGGGCTGCTCGCTGAGATAGCAAAAAGACGTGACAACCTAATAGTATTGAATGCAAAAGACGCAATAGACTTACACAATGGTATACAACTAGGAAAACACCGGTAGCTACGGAGGGTGACAATATGTATGGGTACATAATCATACCGTGTAGGATAATTAAGTAGACTATGCTGTTTCATTCCATCTAGCTGCAATGCTCCGCAATTTGTGTGTTTGTATATTTATATATTTATTCCATCTAGCGACAATGCTCCACACTGTGTTTATATATTTACATATTTATTCCATCTAGCTACAGTGCTCCGCACTGTGTGTGTTTATATATTTACATATTTATTCCATCTAGCTACGGTGGTCCGCACTGTGTGTGTTTGTGTTTGCATATTTGTTCCATCTAGCTACAATGCTCCGCACTGTGTGTTTATATATTTGCATGTTTGTTCCATCTAGCTGCAATGCTCCACACTGTGTGTGTTTATATATTCATATATTTATTCCATCTAGCTACAACGCTCCACACTGTGTGTGTGTTTATACTGTATATTCACATATTTATTCCATCTAGCTACAATGCTCCGCACTGTGTGTGTTTATATGTTCATATATTTATTCCATCTAGCTACAATGCTCCGCACTGTGTTTATATATCTAGATATTTATTCCATCTAGCTGCAATGCTCCACATCGTGTGTCTATATATTTATGTTTATATGTACATATGTATACTCGCTGCTCTTGTTTTTTTTTCTTGCCTTCTGATTGTTGCTCTGAGTGTTGCTATCCCAGTGCTGTTGCAATCCTGGAATTCCCCCGTTGTGGGACTAATAAAGGCTTATCTTATCTTATCTTACCATCCCACTCCACACCATCACTGTAGATGAAGCATACAACCGCTTCTGCAGCGCAATCTTCAAGGCTGCTCACACTGCAATCCCACGAGGCTACCGACCCCTCTATGTCCCATGCCTGGACGGAGAAAGCGCTGCCCTCCTACAATCCTATCAAACATCAGGGGACCCAGAGATAGCAGACCATCTCATTGAATCGCTAAGTACAGCCCGGCGAAAGAAATGGGAGGAGACAGTTGCTGACCGGAGCTTTATCCACTCTAGCAGGAAATGTTGGAGCCTCATCCGTCGCCTAGGAGCTGCACAGAAGCCCCCTAGCCAAAGCCGAGCATCTGTCACACCCAACCAAGTTGCATCCCACCTACTGACCATTGCCAAAGCACCCCAAGACAAAGACACCAGAAGAGCAGTTACAACTGAGCTAAAAAAAACACCAAAAAAATGCCCGTAGAGGAAACGAACCCTGAACCCTTCAAGGCTGCTGAACTGGAAAAAGTCCTACAGGGCCTGAAATGTGGAAAGGCAGCAGGATACAACAACATCTTCCCAGAATTCATGAAAAATCTTGGCCCCCGAGCCCTAACCTGGTTGACACAACTCTACACAAGGATCATACAAACAAACTCGATCCCAAAGAAATGGCGGACAGCAAAGGTCATTGCCATACCAAAACCTGGCAAAGACCACAAACTACCAGCAAGCTACCGCCCAATCTCCCTATTCAGCGTTCCTTATAAAATCATGGAGCACCTAGTACTGCAACGTATTTCCCCAGGACTAGAGAAAATTCTAAGTGTGGATCAAGCAGGTTTCCGCAAGGACCGCAGCACAGGAGAACAAGTACTGGCCCTAACCACCTTCATCGAAAATGGCTTCGAGAGCAGACTGAAGACAGGGGCTGTGTTTGTCGATCTTACAGCCGCCTATGATACGGTCTGGCACAAAGGCCTCCTCCTGAAACTTACAAAGGTGATCCCTGCCTGGGCAACAGCAATTATAAAAACCCTGCTGACCAACTGAAGGTTCAGAGTCCACCTCGGTCAGAACACAAGCGCATGGAGAACACAGAAAAACAGACTCCCACAAGGCTCAGTTCTAGCTCCAACCCTGTTCAACCTCTACAATGTAGAGGCCCTTGGCCCTCCATTCCATGGAGGGCCAAGACCCTGCAGGTTTTACCTCCACCCAGTGTCTTCAACAGGTGATTACATTGAATTTCTTCCCACTGATTGCTGATCAGTGAAAACACCTGCTGAAGACACTGGGTGGAAGTAAAACATGCAGGGTCTTGGCCCTCCATGGAATGAGTTTGACACCCCTGCTCTACATAAACGACCTGCCCTCTACAAAATCCCGCAAATTCATCTATGCAGACGACATCTGTTTGGCATTCCAAGCACCAGACTTTGAGTCACTGGAACGGGTGCTCACGGAAGATCTTGCCAAACTGGACCAGTTCTGCAAAACCTGGCACCTAAAACCAAGCCCAGCAAAAACCGTCTCCAGTGTATTCCATCTCCATAATGTAAAAGCTGCCAGAGAACTAAACATCCACCTGAGCGGACTCAAGCATAAGCATGCCTCGAATCCAACCTACCTTAGAGTGACCCTTGACAGGACCCTATCGTTCCTTGAAGGAACGATTAAGGGGACGGCTGCTAAGGTGAAGGCACGAAACAACCTGCTCTGCAAGCTCGCTGGTACAAAATGGGGGGCGGCAGCCTCCACCCTGCGCACCTCAGCACTGGCCCTTTCATACTCTGTAGCAGAATATTGTACCCCTGTCTGGTCCAGGTCATCCTATACACACCACGTAGACACTCAGCTCAACCCAACCATGAGAACCATAACTGGGACAATCTGCTCAACACCACTCCCCTGGCTCCCTGTACTGTCAAACATAGCCCCCCCACACACATCCGGCGAGCAGCACTAACTCAAAGGATACTTCAAAAAGCCAAAGACTCTCCTCACTTACCAATCCATGCAGATATCTACATCCCACCCACTTCCCGACTTCCATCCAGATGGCCGATTTGGAAAAACCCTCCCCCAGCTGATTTCACCATCCAGACAGCTTGGCAAGAGGAATGGGAGACCAAGGAGGTCTCAAACAAACACCTGGTGACAAACCCCAACCAACAGGTCCCGGGCACCAACCTCCCAAGGAGACAGTGGTCTACACTCAATCGCTTCAGGACTGGACATGGCCCCTGCTTGGCCAGCCTTCACAGATGGGGCAGTAGCCCTAGCCCGCTGTGCGCATGTGGAGAGGAGCAAACGATGGAACACATCATAGAGGCTTGCCCGCTCCAAAGACTGGAAGGAGGATTACACACCCTCCATACAGCAAACCAGGAGGCAACTGCTTGGCTTGAGTACTTTGCATTCACTAAATAAATAAATAAATGCTCAGAGCAAAGAGTGAGCAGTCTCACTCCATTTGCATTAGCCTGGCCAACTCCATGTCTGCCAAGCACTCCACTCCATATCTGGTTGTTCTGACCCACTCTGGCGTTAAAATCTCCAAGTAAGAAGATCTTGTCATTCTTGGGGAGCCGGCGAAGAGTTTCGTCCAGTGACTGGTAGAAGGAATCCTTGGCCTCACTCTCCGATGGCAGGGTCGGTGCATAGGCACTGAGAAGTGTAGCAAAGCGATTCTTAACCAAGGGGATACGGAGTGTCATCAGTCTCTCATTAATGCCAACAGGTGTTTCACTGAGTCTTGGTAGAAGGGTGTTTTTGATGGCCAGACCTACACCATGCAGATGTTGTTCTGCTGAGGGGTAACCCCTCCAGAAGAATATGTAGCCCATCCCTTCCTCTGTTAAAGAGCCCTCATCTAGGAGCCTGGTCTCGCTCAGTGCAGCATTATCAATGTTGTAGCGACTCAGTTCAGCAGCAACCAGAGCTGTTCTCCTATGGGGTCTATCAGAACCTCGATCCAGGAGTGTCCTTACATTCCATGTTGCCAGTTTTAGGCTGCATGTTCTCTTTTTATTGTTTCGACCGCAGAGGTGGAATGACCCAACAGGCGCAGTAACCTGTTCAGGCGAAAGATGGGTGGGCAGTTTTTAGGCCACTTTTTCTAGGCCCCTCCCCAGTTGGGGTGAGCAGTGCTGTCCTAAATAGGGCTGCTCAATCACACAGGGGTCTGCCGAAAACAGCTGCCACCCCAGCTGTTAGCGACCATAATAGCCCTGTGCTGCTGACGTGCAGGGTTATAGCTAGGAGCTCCCAGTAACATTAATACCTGCTCCCGTCACCACACACCCTGTCGCCACCAGACTTCAACCAGATGTCCAGGAAGGTAAGGCCCACCATGGTCAGAGGTGGATACCTGCGCATTGAATTATTTAGAGTGCCATAGGGCGCACGCTCTTCCCAATAGCACTATCTTCGCGATGATGAGGTAAATCCGGTGGCGTGGGTAAGCCCATGATGACCAGTCCCTCAACATGGCTGCAGGAGGCTGCCGGGTCCTTGGTCTTTTAAGTCTCGCCTTTTGCGCACCACCAGCACATTGCTTTTCTGTCAGGGGTAGCTCCCTTAGCCTTCACCTTAATAGATTACCCACAAGGCAGTGGGGCTATTTACCCATAGTTGGGGCAGGGGTTGACGGGCGTCAGGGCGTGTCCACACAGGGTGGGCCTATACGCTGCGTCTCTGGGGCCCCCTGCTGCTCCGAGATCCCCTTCAGTTTAGCCTGGGACCGCAAGGTACCCAGTTACCATGTGTGGCCACGAGGAGGCACTGCAGGGGTCTTGGTGGTGGAGAGGCTATGTACCAGCAGGAGAAGACTTACGCACTCGGCTCCTCTTTTCACCCCCAATGGGGGCTAGCTGGTGGCGGTAGCTGTAAACACAGCAGCAAGCAGAAAGCAACATGCAACATATGCCATGCAACATGCACTATCTACAAACATCTCTATGTTACTATACTACTGCACTAGACGCTTCACACGCACCCTGTGTAACCCTTTGTCACACGCACACACACACACACACACACACACACACCACTAGTGTAATAGTATATTATGAATAAATATCAAATTTCCTAAAGATGTTGTGATACATTGTTCTTAATGGTATTATATATTTGGTTCACAGAATAAACCTGAAAATATATGTGATAATCTGTGAGGTAATGAATCAAGGCTTATAAATGTATTATGCTCTATAATTTTTCACTTGTCTGGTTGTTTTTCAACAATCAATACATTTTTTTTGTAAGCTAGTCAAATTCTTGAAAATTAATATTCATGTTAGACCTGCTGCATTTTTTTTTTTTTTTTACCCTGGGGGGGGGGGGGGGGTCCTGATTAAGTTGAACCTGATTGGTGTATGCGGTCACCTGCCGCAACCTGATTGGTTCATCAGCTAAAGCTGTTCTGAGAGATGCCAGAGAGGACTGATGATAAAAATGTAAGTTTATTAAAAAAAATGTCGGCAGACTGAGGCTGCCAACAAATTTTCTCAGATTTACCAAAAATAGAGAAGACTGTATTTAAAAAATGGCATACTCTTCCGATGCGGATCGATCAATGACACGAAAAACGCACTTGGCCCACCACCTAACAGGAACAAAATACGGTAGATGAGATAAACAAGGAAACAAACAGAAAAAGACTAAACTCAAACTGAAGACTGGGCATGACCCCCACCCGTGCCCAGGATGATGACAGTGCCCCCCCTCTAGGGGTGGACCCCAGCCACCCCAGGGCAACATCAAAAAAGAAAAGAACCCCCCCCCCCACACACAAGAAAAACAACCCATTTGGGGGAGGGGGGACCCAGGCACAGAGGGACTGAGACAAAACACACAAAAAAATCAAAAGAAAATACTCATGACTCACAACCTGATCAATATGGTGACCCAGACTCAAGGACCCCAGAACAGAAACTAAGGCAGTTTGGGCAGCCTGCCAGAGTCCCAGGACCACCGGAGCATCCGGTGGCCACCCACTGTTCCTGAACCACCTGCATGGAAGGCGTAGCCCATCAGGTGGTCTCCCAGAGTACATGAGCCACTGGACTGCTGAGCACAACGTGCCTCCCCTCCCAGGAGGCGACAGCTAGAACACATGCTCCCAGCGGACTGCAAGATCTCCCGCATGGGGAAGGCGGAACCGGTGCTGTGGAAGGTTGACCTCCAACAATGACTGCTCGCCCACGGTGTAGCCCAATGATGATGATGGTTGACCAGCGAGGAGACCAGATGAGGGGAGAGGCTGCCCAGTGGGAAATTCCAGTGAGGACGGGGAGTCCACAATGACCCCAGATGAAGGTGTGGCACCCGCAGCAGCCTCGGGCTGAAGTGCGGCACCCGCGGTGGCCCTGGACTGGGGCGCGGCAACCGCAGTGGCCCTGGACTGGGGTGGAGCAACCGCGGCGGCCCCGGACTGGAGCACAGAACCAGCAGGGACCTCGGATGGAGGTGTAGCACCTGCGGGGATCTCGGACAGAGGCGTAGCACCCACAGTGACCCCAGACGGGGGCGTAGCACCCACGATGGCCTCCAGCAATGATGGTGAACCCGTGAGGAACCTAGATGAGACAAAGTGGCCGACCCGTGAGAACACCTGGCAAAGAAAATGGTCGATCAACGGGAAGCCCGGCGAAGACTGAGTAGCAGGACCCACAGGGACCACTGATGGAGAGGATGGACCCGCAGCAACCTCAGACGAGGATGGGGGACCCTCGATGACCCTGGGGAAAGGCTCAGATGAAGAAAACACAGGCACTGGGTCAGGGTCACCGGCAGCAGTGGAACCTAGCGAGGAGGACCCAGATGCAACTGGGGGTTGCACTCGGGCATCCCTGCCAAGAGCCAGGCAAGATCTCTCCAAAACTGATAAGGTGAAAGCAAAAAAGAGAACTTGCCCGAGCTCAAGCTCCACTGCCATCCAGGGCTCTGGCGATCTAGGCTGGTATGTCTCGACTCTTTCCGTCAGCAGCTCCAACCCTGATTCAGCCACCTCAGACAGGGAAGAGGAGAAAAACACCAGAGAATCACCGGCAGCAGTGGAGCCCAGTGAGGAGAACTCAGGAGCAGAGGACATCTGCAACTGATTCTCCCCACCCTGATCCAGACAAGAATTTTCTAGATCTGTTGATGTTAAGACAGAACCGAGTACTTTCCTGGACTCGAGCTCCACTGCTGTCCAGGACTCCGACAACTCTGCTGTGGTGACCCCTGCAGCAGGCATGATGGTGGATGCAGCCCACAGGCCTCCAGGTGTGGCGATCGATGCAGGTGGGCCTCCCGGCGTGGTGGCTGGAACTGGAGGTGGCCCTGTCACTGGCGCCGAGTCCCAGGCAGCTGGAACCAGGGGATACTCCCTTGTCAGTTCAAACTCCAGGAATCCGGGACCGCTCCTCTCCTGTCCAGGACATGGCTGCGGGGCTAGCATAGCGTTCACCAGGACCACAGGCTCCTCCATCGCCCGGCGGCTCCATCCTAGGACCAGCAGACACTCAAGGGAGATGGGAGGAAACACAGGAGGGGCGGGTAAAGGACTGGTGACAGCAGCAGGCGGTGAGGACTCAGCCAAAGGGGGCTTCAGATGCTGAGCCTCACCACTGGGAATAAGAAAAGGAATTTCATTATAATGTGCAAGAGAATGAAAGAACACATGCCTTATTTCCTGGGGCGTGATGGTGACTGCTGCTGCTGTTTCCGGCATGACGGAGAACATCAGGTGAGGAGGCGGGGACTGATGATGCTCCGGAGTCCAGAAACGCTGACTTGGTGGCGCCGTCTCCGCTCTCCCTGATGAATCTCCCTCCTGCTGCAGGATGAACTCTGGATGGAGCCACAGTTTATATTCCAGGAAGAGCTTAATCTCCGCTGCCAAAACTCGCTGGCGCTCCTGCTCTCCTGCTCTCATTCCAGCAGGCAGCGGAACACTGGTCGGCGAGGAGAGGCAAAACTGCAGCTGGACGATGGCTTGAGGCTTCCGTCCCCGGGATCACTTCCTTTGCGGCACAGGTTCCGATGGCAAAGGGGCTTCCCCCAGCACATGGAGCCAGTATTGAGCTTGGTGAATAGAGGTGAGGAGATCTACCAGTTCTGGATAGCTCCACAGGCTGGAGAATGCCTCAATCACCTGTGCCGTGCTATTCGACACCTGCAGCTCCTCCTTGGGAGTGTGGGTTAGGTGAACATTGGCACAATGTCCTCCAACAGTCCAACCACCCAGCACTCGTCCTCATCCAGTCCAACATTCCTGTGGTCTGTGCGGCCAAGCATGCCAAAAAAAACAGACTAAAAACGGGAGAACAGGGAAGAGAGAGAAAAAAAAAACAGCAAAACACACGGGTTGGTGTCCACACCCTGGTCGTGTCCTTCTGTCATAAGCTGTCCTTTTTAAGGGCTACGGAAGGACACCAAGCACTCACTGTGGTTTTGCACTTTTGTCAACACTGGCAATAACGCGAACGCTAAATTCACATACAGTGAAGAGAAGGCGCCGGAAGAAAGAAGAGTTCACGACCAGGGGAGCCAGAATAGCCGGGGGGGACACCGGCTGAGGCACTCGGAGACGCCAGGGGACAGAGACAATTTAGGCCAGAGCACACCCAGAAAGCAGCGGGGGCTCATGGCCAACGGGAAAGGGGGAAAAGGATAAGTACCTGGTCGGAGCTCTATGTTCACGTCAACGGTCACCCCAAAATACATTCAGTGTAAGCAAGGAACAACTGAGGAACACTGCAGAAGGACACAACAATGGGGAAAGGTTGTCATGCCCTTAAATAGCATTACTTAATGAGTGACAGGTGTGGGTACATGAGTAGGAACGTAACATAATCAGTGACAGCTGTGTAGCCCGCGAGACACAGTTTGACAGCCGGATGCTGCACATCACTGTCAAAATAAAAGCACAAAAACCGGAAATAAATAATACAAAAGTAAGACAACACAACGCCCAGACGTAAATAATACTACCAGTACTGAATGACACAATAACTAGACAGGAACAAAATACGGTAGACAAGATAAACAAGGAAACGAACAAACAGAAAAAGACTAAACTTAAACTGAAGACTGGGCATGGCGGTCACCCATGCCCAGGATCATGACAGTCTTCCCATTTATTGGTAGCTCTATTCTTCAGATAATCAATTCTTCATTAACATTAGGCCATATACTGCAGGCTTTTAAAACTGCTGTAATTAAACCATTACTTTAAAAAACAAAGCTGGATCCAGGAGTTTTAGCTAACTATAGACAAGTCTCTAATCTGCTTTTCATTTCAAAAATCTTAGAAAGAGTTGTTGCTACGCAATTATTTGACCACTTGCAGGGAAATTGATTATTTGAAGAGTTTCAGTCAGGGTTTAGAATTCACTATAGTACTGAAACAGTTTTAGTGAAGGTCACTAACAACCTCCTTATGGCATCTGATAATAGACTTGTTTCTGTACTTGTCCTTTTAGACCTTAGGGCAGCTTTTGATACTACCGATCATAATATTTTACTTGATAGATTAGAACACCATATTGGATAGGACTGGGAATCATCACTAATTTCCAGAATGAATTTGATTCTGATTCTTGAGGTTCTGAATCGAAAAAGATCTTAGAGACTTAATGCTGCATATTGTGTCAGGAATACTCGAACTTTGTTAATACATAAATTATCACATAAAGAACTGATCCAAAATCAGTTACAATAATGCACTTTTTATTATTTATCTTATGATTTCACAAAGTGCTAACAAGTGATTTCTTTAGTGCTAAGGGTGTGTAGTGTCAAGTTAACAACCCAGAGTAAGTAAACAAATTCGATGCATGATGTATACATAATCTCACTATATTTCAGTCCCTCCAGGATTTCACTGGCTGTTTTTGTGATTGTTGTGGCCCAAAAAGCCTGAATTTGTGGGAGGTTTTCCAAAAAGTTGTTCTAAAATGGGTTTATTCCAGGATTTCTCCGGTTTTCTCCCACATGCCAAAAACATGCAAGTTAACTGGAGACTAAAGTGACCCCAGGTGTGAATGTGTGTGTGAATGGTGAAAGGGTTCGGCGCCGCACCAGTGGCTGCCTCATCCACTCATGTGTGGATTCCCTGTAATTTCCCCATTGTGGGACTAATAAAGGAATCTAAATCTAAAAGTTGCAACATTTTTAGAGGTTTTTTGCACTGAAAGTTGTGTGAGGAAGTACAGATTTTAAAGTAGCTGCTTTTTCCATAGTTTACAGTGATGCTATTCTACTGTATGTAACACCACAAGAAAAGCATAGGATTGCCAAAAATTTCCTGTTAAACAGTGATTTATTTAGAATTAAATGCTCAGGAAAATTGTCAAAAATGACCAACATTATATTCTTGCTGAGAACTTAAATAAAAAAGATAAATAAAAGAATTAGCCATTACAACAACTAAATTGGATTGAATGCATGTCAGAGTATGGAGAAAATTATGGCAGCACCTTCTTGAATCTTGAATTTGAAAACTAAGACCCCTGAAAAATTTGAGGTCTTCTTCTGTGCTGAAATCCACCAGGAAGCAGGGATGGCTCCTCCACTGACACCCTCTTCCCTTCAGAAGGTCTCAGTGCAGGATGGACCTTGGAGTGGAAACCCAGTCTTCACAGATCTGAAGGGGATATGAAAAGGAGAATATATTTCAAAGTAAAATTAATAATCGATTTATAATCATATTTTTAGATCCCCACACTACAGTAGGGTTTAATAATTTAGGTTCTTTTATTTTTTGTTGTTTATATTTTAACTTTCAATTTTTGAAAAGTTTCAGTTCATTTCCTGGAAGATTTGGTCATTTCAGTTTAGCTCTATTGAGTAAAAATGGCTCGTTGTACTGCAGCCTTTATTAATTCTGCCATTTTCATGGATGAATTGTTAAAAAAAACAATATTTTACTTACCCCCAGTAGCTGCAACAGTCTAGTCTCCCTCTCTGGTCTGTTATTGTTCTCCATGTGTTTGCCGTTTGAAAATTGTTAGCCAATCGTCGACTTTTACGTTCCAACACAGCACTGCACGTAGTACAAAACCATTTATCCCCGCTTTATGAAAAATATTTGGTAACTGTTGAGCTTTAGCTGTGACTTTTGTTAATAAATTAATGTTGGCAAGTCCGCTCTGTGGCTGCCTGCCAAATGTAAACATGGAAGTATTGTGAGCACGTAGCGCTTGGAACTCTCACGTGATTGTTCATCACGCTAGACTTCAGCCGGCTGCTTGTGTTTTGTGTTTCACAAACTGTAAAATTATAATATTTAAAGATCGAGCCGTGGATTTTGTGGATTGATATTGGCTCAGTCAAACATGGATCAATTTAAATTGCTGTGTGGTGAGCCACCACAATCTAAGATAAGATAAGCCTTTATTAGTCCCACAATGGGGAAATTCCAGGATTGCAACAGCACAGGGATAGCAACACTCAGAGCAACAATCAGAAGGCAAGAAAAAACAAGAGCAGCTAGTATACATATGTACATATTAAAATATACTGTGTATATATATATATATATATATATATATATATATATATATATATATATATATATATATATATATAGACACACAGTGCGGAGCATTGTGGTTGGTGGATGTGGAGGGACGTGCCAATCTACAGGGACATTCATCCTCACACTCAGAAGGTCTGGAAGAAGCAGAGGACCATTCACATATGGACAGAGAGCCCCTGGGGGGACAACCAGAACAATGGACTATTGTTTATACATCCCCGGATTAAGGAGAAGATGTCCGGGCGCCAGTTGGTCAGGCTAATCATATGTATTGACTGATATGTATATCAATATGCTAATGTGCCATGCATTCTCTCTGTTTGTATAACATGTAAAAGAGCTGATGATACATGCCTCAGCAGCGCAGACAACACACATCAGTAGACCACTGTAGCGCACAGCGCTACAAGTACGTCTCATTTTGATGGAGGAAATAAAACTCTGCAACCTTCCAGCTCGTCATACCTCACCTGAATTTATTCCTCCACACTGGTGACCCTTGACGAAGAATGGAACACAAGGCGAACATCCTGGAGATGACTCGGACGGGAAGCCCCAGCACGCATCATGGTGCGCCCCTCACCTGATCGTTCCCTCCACACTGATGACCTGATGAGAGAGAATGACCGTCTGCTCCCTCTCACCATGCTGTGGACTCCAGAGGATCAGCGAACGCCTGCAACCTTTTCATCCACACCCACGAGGATCAGCGGGCAGCGCTCGGACTGACACGCACCACGAACGGCGACATGAGCGAAATGAAGGAAGCAGTCTGAACAGGGACGGAGATCGGCGCCGACTGCGTTGATTTCCACCAAGCTCCCCGAACCTGACTAACCTCACAACAGCGGACCTCGCACACACAGAAGCCCCGCACGCACACCGCAGGATTACAAGGACAGCGCAACTGCCAGCATGTGGTCACTGCGCCAAGCGCGCACCACGCACAGAGATGGACCGGCTCCACAGACTGATACATCGTCCTCCGCCGCTGCACATGCCCGAGAAACACGGCCGATCGCCACCCTCAGAACCTTCAGGGCTGCTCACGCACCTGAAGCAGACGTGCAGCCCGCACACAGGACTTTGTATACTGTAGGTCTCTCAGCCACGGCGCACACCGGGAGTTTAGCCGATTGCTGTCCCTGGTGGCTTTAGGGCTGCTTCCACACCTAAAAGCCAAACCGCCAAGTCCCTCACACAGCTGCAGTTGTTCCACAGCCGCTACACATCCTTGGGGATTTTGGCCATTTGCTTTCCCCACATCCTCGCTGGACCGAGCCACGAGAGGAGTCAGAGACTTCATTTTTTTTTCTCACACCCGCTGCAGATCACTGCCCCGGTTTACTGAGAAATTCTCTCACCACCACGGATCCACACGCAATTTTTGCGCGGCCCTGACACCTTTGACGTCCTGGGCCGGCACTCACTTACTCCCATCCCCCTCCCCCTCCTCCTCCACCACGCTCTTCCCGCACCTCACTCCCTAGAGCCGGCCGATCGCCGTCTTGTTCCATTACGCACGAAGTGCACCGGCCCATGCACCCACAATCCACGGCCGTTCAACGTGCTGGAACCCGGAGCGGAGCACACTGTTTTTTTCCCCCCCTCCTCTGTCCCCCTCCACGGACTGACATGCCCTCCGACAGTTCTACCGGAACTGAAGCCCAAACGACGGGGTGGGAGGGGAAGTCACAGCCCCTTCTGAGTGTTCTGGGGGAGCCCTGTGGTGACTCACCACAATCTACAGGGACATTCATCCTCACACTCAGAAGGTCCAGAAGAAGCAGAGGACCATTCACATACGGACAGCAAGCCCCTGGGGGGACAACCAGAACAATGGACTATTGTTTATACATCCCTGGATAAAGGAGAAGACGTCTGGGCATCAGCTGGTCAGGCTAATCATATGTATTGACTGATATGTATATCAATATACTAATGTGCCATGCATTCTCTCTGTTTGTATAACATATAAAAGAGCTGACGATACATGCCTCAGCAGCGCAGACAGCACACAACAGTAGATCACTGTAGCGCACAGCGCTACAAGTGCATCTCATTTTGATGGAAGAAATAAAACTCTGCAACCTTCCAGCTCGTCGTACCTCGCCTGATTTTATTCCTCCACAGTTGGATCAATCTTCTGAACCCACCCCTAATATTGGACTTAATGGAACTTCGTTGCAGTGGTTTAAATCTTACTTATCTGATCTGATACTTATCAGTTTGTTCATGTCAGTAATAAGTTTTCTTCTAACTCAAACCTCAACCACAGAGTTCCACAGGGATCTGTGCTAGGCCCTATTCTTTTTAGTCCATATATGCTTTCGCTAGGCAATATTATTAGAAAGCACTGCATACATTTTTATTGTTATGCAGATGACACACAGTTATATTTGTCAGTGAAGCCAGATGACAGTAATCAGTTAGACAAATTAGAGGCTTGTCTTAAGGAAATCAGAGCTTGGGTGACTTGTAATTTCTTGCTATTAAATTCAGATAAGACTGAAGTCATTCTAGTTGGTCGAAAAAACCTTAGAAATACCTTCCCAAATTAAAGTCTTTGTTTGGATGGGGTTACTGTTTCTCTTAATAGTACTGTGAGGAACCTTGGAGTTTTTGATCAAGATCTGTTCTTTAACCCCTTGCACTCTGGTCAATTTCCCTAAAAACGCCAAAAAATAACGTACCCAAAGTAAATCAAAAGCTGTTCTTCAACCCTTTGCAGCATCTTCATGGGGTTGGTCTCATTTAAAAGAAAACACTTTGAATTTTTTGGCAAAACAGTCATAATCTCTCTAAGTGCTCCTGCCACTGAGTAACAGTCATCTAAACATACTGAACTTGAAGAACATAAATTTCGCCTGGGTGTTTTTTTGGATACAAATGCTTGCAAATAACACACAGCTGTCAGATCCGGGCTGGAAAATGCAACAGAAATGTAGAACCAAGTGTTATCCAGCTGAGGTCAAAATTTTGTAACAATACCACAAAAAATGAATATATTACACAGCTTTTTTCTTAGGTTGTTCCCAGGCGTTTTTGAACTGTGCCAAATTGTGCCAAATGGCACAGTTTGGAAAAACGTCTGTAACTTTTGAATGATTCAATATAGAAGCTTCATCTTGGGCTCCAATGAAAGGTGAAGGGTTGTGTGTGTGTGGGGGGGGTTGTTTATTCATTCATGAATGAATGAGTGAACAAACAAGCCCCCACACACAAAGAAGCATGCCACGTAAAAAATGTGTGGCTTTTTTTACAAGAAAAAATAACCTACAGTGCACTAAAAATTATAGTAAAATATCTGTAATGTAGAAGATAACACCCCCCCCCCCGCTACAGAGGACGGACATCACCCATCGCTCCATGACGGACCGCGGCGCATGCCGTGGTCTACTACGCACAGTTGTACTAAAATATCTGCAATAATATCTGCAATCCGCTACAAAAGAGTAGCGGGGGGGGGGGGGGCGTTCACGGTCCGGACGCGGCGCATGGGTCCAGTCTTCATGTTGCGATGATGCACAGTTGTAATTTACCGATCGGTCAAAAGTCATTTTGATTACAATTTTCAGGGATAAAGAATAATTTAGCTTATAACACTTACCTGTCCACAACAGCAGTGTCGCTGGCGAACTTCTCTTCCTCACTGTCAGACGAACATGACGCTGGTCCGCTTGTTACGGACTCGTGGTTCTGGTCACACGACCCGGTCAAACCATAATTCCATTATTGCGGTTTTGCGCTTCCATGATTGCGGTTTTGGCGAACGATTTTTCAAAACAAATAAGAACAGTAGTAAGAAAAAAAGGCTGGCGAACGCGTGTGTGTCACCCAGCCTTACACAAAACAGATTTTATGCAAGGGACGCACGCTTTCGAACTTCTGTGCTTCAATTGGCTCGCTGTATTCGCAGCCGTTGGTAGGCGGGTCCTTCTTGCTAGGTTTTCAGTCATTAGTTCTTCAAGGTTTCAGAAACTCAATTCAAGGCTCTTATTAGTTGAATGAGAGGTCAATCACATCTAAACCAATCAAAGCACTCCTCTGGCTTTCTGTTCGCGGCTGTGTCTGTAGTGGAAGAACGGAAATGCATCTTTTTTTTTTCCAGTGCGCACTAGGACGCACAGTGTGCGTCCTAGGGCGCCCTCGTGCGCTCTAGGACGCAGAGACGTGACCGCCCACAGTACACCGGAGTGCAAGAGGTTAATTCACATATTAAACTTGTTTCTAAGACTGCCTTCTATCATTTGCGTAATATTGCCAAGATTAGGACCATCTTGTCTCAGAGTGATGCTGATAAACTAATCCACGCTTTTGTTTGCTCTAGACTACATTATTGTAACTCTTTATTATCAGTCTGTCCTAAAACATCTTTTAAAAAGTCTTCAGCTGATCCAAAATGCTGCAGCTAGAGCTTTAACAGGTACTAGAAAGAGAGATCACATCTCTCCGGTTCTGGCTTCCCTTCATTGGCTTCTCATAGAATTTAGAATTAATTTTAAAATCTTGCTCCTCACTTACAAAGCTCTAAATAATCAGACCCCTTGTTATTTAAAAGCTCTGATGGTACCTTTTCGTCCTAACAGAGCACTATGCTCCCAAAATGCAGGGTTACTTGTAATCCATGTTGGAAGTAATGCGTTACTGTAACACCACTACTTTTGCAGCAATGTGCTGTGTAACGAAATTACTGTTTAAAAATTCAGTAATCCGTTACAGTTACTGAAATTTGATCAGATGCGTTACTCGTTTTATTAATATGGATAGATATTTTTAAACCAAATAAATGAATATACAAACTGGCCCTACTGTAGCTGAGACGTAGCTGTCAGTCGACATGACCTCTTGCAGAGAGCTGAGTCTTCACTACTGAGCGGAGGAAAAGATGAAGCTGTGGGGATTCCACTCAGTGTGTTTCCACTCAGACTGAAGGACGAGGGGAATTGTCATGGGGGTTTGTGTGTTGATGCGGGGTTGGTGTGTTGATGCGAACAGTGACAAAGAGAATGGGAATTGCAAAGGCTTTTATGTTAAGGCAGCACCACAAGCCACAGGGTGAGTTGTATGCTATAAAAGGAGAGGTGCCTGCGATCTGTGAGTTTTTTGATGCTTGTGATTCTGGTGAATGTGAGAGAGAGAGATTAATAAAGCCTGCTCTGCTCTGGACCGCTCCACCTGGTTATGTCTCTCTCCACAAAGCTACTTTATTTTTGTGGAAATAGACAGATTATTTTTCCTTTGTCACTGTTAAGGGCAAAAGCATATTGGTGGCTCCTGTCATCATTCGCATGGCTTGGTTTTGGAGTCTGTACAGCTTCTCAGTATTGCTTTTGGCAGCTGTTGAAGTTGCTACCATGCCATACTCCAGAACAGGCCAAATCCTCCCCACATAGAGCTTCTTCAGGACACCCTGGTCTGCACCCCAGTCTGTTCCTGACAGTTTCTTCATTAGGGCCATCCTGATCTTTGCTCTTGCCTGGTTCTTGTGCAGCTGGTTCTTCCAAGTCAGTCTGCGATCCATGGTGATCCCGAGGTATGTGGGTGCATATTCAGTCTGGAGCTCATGGGAGTTGATCTGCAGTTTCACCTTCTGGGGTTGGGTGGACAGGGTGAAGACTGTGTATGTAGTCTTCCTCTCATTTAAGCTCACAAGCCATGACTTGGTCCATGCTTCTATCAGCCGGAGAACTTGCTGCAGTCTGTAGTTTGCAGTCGCGATGCTTTCCTCACTGCACCAGAGGGCTAGGTCATCGGCGTAGATGGCACCTTATATGTTCCTTGGCAAACTCTGGATGATGTCCTTGATGAATACAAGGAAGAGTGTTGGGGAGACAACTCTTCCTTGTGGGACTCCTTCCCTCAACACCTTCTTCTTGCTGGAGTACTGTCTGACCTGGACTCTGGCTCTTCTGTTGTGCAGGTATTGGGCGATCCACTTATACATGCCCAGCGACACCGCACTGGATTACAATTTCTCCCCTTTATTGCTGGAGTCTCATTTAATCGTCTGCATCTGAACCCTGTCCCTGTTCAGGCGTCTATCTTCCTTGTGTGATCTGTGTTCTTCTTGCCATCCATGTTTGTAAGTTTTGTTCGTGCACAGTTTGGACTTTTTTGTGTTTTCATTAAAATATCACAAACTAGCAGTTCAGCGTCTGGGTCTTCCTCTTTGCCCTGAGGGGCAATTCATGACAAAATATGCTTGCTGTCTTCACCTGCAAGTTTATTAAAGTTCTCATCATATCCAAAATGACAAAAACTGTCCAGAATATTCTCCAGAAAACTTTTGAGAACTTTCTCATAAATCCACTTTTTTACTGTAATCTTGCAACTTTTTCCTCATAAATTTGCAACTTTTGTCCTTGTAAAGTTACTATTTTCTTGCAAATTTGTCTTTTCCCCTTAAATTTGCAACATTTTTCTTGCAAATTTGGAACATTCTCAAAAATGTTCAACTTTTTTACTCTAAACTTAGTTTTTTCCTCAAAATTGGGGCTTTTTTCTCATACATTTGCTACTTTTTTGTTAATTTGCAATTTTTTCAGATTTTTTCCTCAAATTTGTGACTTTTTTCTTGTCAGTTTGCTAAATTTTTCTTGCAAGTTTGTAATGCTTTTCAAATAATTTTACAATTGTTTTTCTTCTAAATTTACAACTTTTTCTCCTAACTTTTCACTTTTTTCTCATAAATTTGACGTTTTTCTAGTGAATTTGTGACTTTTTTCTCATAAATTCGCTACTTTTTTGTAAATTTGTCAGTTGTTTTCTTATATATTTTCACATTTTTTTTCTCATAAATTTGTTGCTTTTGAGTAATTTTGCCTATGGCACAAGTGGTACTTGAAACCTGCTCACCCATGTTAAATCCATGTGGGGCCCGGCTGGGTTTAAAGTGGGTAAACAGATTACCTGCTTACCTGTACCACAGGTAAAGTCCATGTGGGAAAACACAGATGGGGCCAACATGGAACCTGCGGACAAACACACATGGGACCCATACAGCAGCCCAGTTTTAATCTATTGTGGGGCCCACATGGGCATGCTGGCTGGGTAGTTTCTCACCAGACTTCCAACGACTTTATCCTCTTTCCTAAAATAAAGCTTAACGTTTTTAGTGACCATTCTGGAATGTGGAGGAGCAACAGTGTGGAGGAGCTCACAGTGCAAGTGGTCAGACTGAGGCCTCTGATAAAATTTCTAAATATAATATCCCACCCATAATCCATGCAGTGGCGTTAATGATTCTGTTTTTTTCCCTGATTCATAGGTATCCCTTTCATGTACCGTGGCCTACCCTGCATCTATTCATCTGCCATCTTGGCCAGTGCCTCTTTGCTGTCAGGGGGAAACATGGCGATGCTGCGGGTCATCGCAGTGGCCATGATCCTCTTCATGATCAGTCAGACCTTCTACCCCCATGACAGAGTGCTGGAATCCCAGACCTGGAAGAAAGCCATCTATGTTGGAGGTAGTCTTTTCTTAATGTTATTTATTCAAAGTTGCAGGTATTTAACAGTTAAACAAAGAATGTTTTTACAGGTGCCTTTTCAATTTTTCACATTTCAAATTAATGATAAAACTATAAGGGACATATTCATCCAAATCAAAAGGAAACCTTATGTATATTGATCAATCCTTAAACTAGAAAACATAAAAACAGTTTTGATTTTTCTTTTTCTCTCATTCCAGCAAAGCCAAAATTAGCTAATGCGATGGTGTGGCATCTGTCATCCATCCGTAAATCCATCCATCCGTCTGTCCATCCACATTTCAGGGGAACCACTATTCTTCCAAGGAAATTGCACCATGCTCACCAACCTCACTCATAATGATCCTCAGGTGGGTCTGCATCCAAGTTGTGCTCAAGGTCAAAGGTCAGGAAATCTGGGCACTTATCTGATTTCAGAAAAATCAATATTCCTGCTAGGCAATTACCCTAATTCTCAACAAATTCATACACAATGATCCTCAGATCAGTATGCATCAAGGTTTTGCACAAGGTCGGGGTCAAAGTTCAGGAGCTCTGAGCACTTATGTGATTTTATGAAACCGTTACTCCTTCTAAGCAATTACCCTAATTCTCCACAAACTCACACAAAATGACCCTCAGGGTGGTATGCATCCAGGTTGAGCACATGGTCAAGGTCATTGTCAAAGATCAGGAGATTTAGGCATTTGTGATTTCACAAAAATCATTACTGTTCCTAGTTAATTGCCCCAATGTTTGACAGATTCATGCACAATGATCCTAGAGTGGGTGTACTTCAAGGCTGTGCTCAAGGTCAAGGTCAATGGTCTGGAGATCTGAGCACTCTCTGGGTGATTTCATCAGGCCAGAATGAGCTACTCTGTCACTCATAGTCTAGTTCTTACTCTACTTCTTTTGGGAAGCTTGTACAGTGGTCCTTGAAAATTTGTGACCCCTTCAGAATTTTCTGCATTTCTGTATAAATGACCTAAAACATCAGATTTTCCCACAACTTCTAAAAGTAGATAAAGAGAACACACATTCATAGCTGTGAGTGGCAAAAGTTTGTGAACCTTTGATTTCAGCATCTGGTGTGACCTCTTTTTGCAGCAATAACTGTAACTTAAACATTTCCAGTAACTGTTGAAAAATCCTGCACATTGGTTTGGAGGAACTTTTGCCCATTTCTCCATACAGAACAGCTTCAACTGGGATTGTTGGTGGGTTTCCTCATATTCAGGTCCTTCGACAACATCTCAGTTGGATTAAGGTCAGGACTTTGACTTGGCCATTCAATCAATCAATCAATCAATGCATCAGATTTATATAGCGCTTTATCATAGACACTCAAAGACGCTTTACAAAAATTAAGGGTCATCCACCACCTAGATGGATGAAGCAGCCACAATACGGCGCAATCCCATTCCAAAACATTAACTTTGTTCTTCTTTGGTAGAACGACTTGTGTGCTTAGGATTGTTCTCTAGCTACATGACCGACTTTCTCTTGAGATTCAGTTCATGGATAGATGTCCTGACATTTTCCTTTAGTATTTGCTGGTATAATTCGGAATTCATTGTTCCATCAATGATGGCAAGCCGTCCTGGCCCAGATGCAGCAAAACAGTCTCAAACCATGATATTACCAACACCATGTTTTACAGATGGGATAAGGTTTTTATGCTGGAATGCAGCGTCTTCCTTTCTTCTAACATAACACTTCTCATTCAAACCAAAAAGTTCTATTTTGGTCTTATCTGCCCACATTTTTCCAATACCCCTCTGGCTTGTCCATGTGATCATTAGCAACGTGCAGATAAGCAGCAATGTTCTTTTTGGAGAGCAGTGGCTTTCTCCTTGCAGTCCTGCCATACACACTATTGTTGTTCAGTGTTCTCCTGATGGTGGACCCATGAACATTAGCCAGTGATAGAGAAGTCTTCAGTTGCTTAGAAGCTACCCTGGGGTCTTTTGTGTCCTCGCCAACTATTACACACCTTGCTCTTGGAGTGATCTTAGTTGGTCGACCACTTCTGGGGATGGTAATAGTGGTCTTAAATTTCCTCCATTCGTACACAGTCTGTCTTACTGTGGATTGGTGGAGTCCAAACTCTCTAGAGATGCTTTTGTAACTTTTTCCAGCATGATGAGCATCAACAACCCTTTTTTTTCGAGGTCCTCAGAAATCTCCTTTGCCATGATAAACTTCCATAAATGTGTTGATTCTTTGAAAGATTGTTAAGATTTAAATAAAACAGGGTGCCCACTCACACCTGATTTCACCTTCAAATTACTCGTTAATCCTAGAGGTTCACAAACTTTTGCCACTCAGATATGTAAGCCTGGATCATTTTCCTCAATAAATAAATGAAAAAGTAAAATATTTTTGTCTCATTTATTTAACTGGGTTCTTTTTATCTACCTTTAGGACTTGTGTGAAAGTCTGATGATATTTTAGGTCATATCTATACAGAAATGTAGACAATTCTGAAGGGTTCAGAAACTTTCAAGCAGCACTGTAGTTATTATTTTAAACCAATTTGAGAACTTCTGCGGTTCAGTCACATAGACCTGTATGCTTGAATGCCTTTCTCCACCTGCTATAGAGGCAGAATACTGTTGGGATGTAGGTGGGTAGAGGTGGTGAAGTGTAAATGCAAGTACAAGGTAGTGTAGCACATACAGACCCAAGTGGTATACAGATGTGGACAAGTGATACAATTTCAAAAGCTGGAAAGTTTTCCACGTGTATATACCTGCATGCTGTTATGATAATTTTACTCAATTGGATGAGAAATTAAAAAACAAAGTGGGGTTCTATAACTTTATATATAAAAGTAATATTATAAATCTACAGATAGATTTAACTCTGTAAAGTGGCGTCACTCAGTTGTGGTACCCTTAAGCAGAGTTTCTTCGTGGAATGAAGAGTCTAAGGTTACACAGGTGTTTTATGAGAAACATACTCTGGGATAAAAAGGGGGAAGATCACAAAGAATGAAAGGTCCATCAGTGTGCTAATAACAGAGAGAAGGGTGAGAAAGATGGGCATGCTTGGAAGAGGTTACCAGTCAAAGGGTTACTTTTGTACAAAGTGTTTCCAACAGGAACTGCAAGTCATAGCCACACCTCACACTTTCACAACCTCTGCTCACCTGGATCCCACATGAATCGCAGGTGGAGAAGGATATTCACAAGTATTCAAGTGTACAGGTCGACGTGATCTCCACTGCCATAGTGTTTTGTGCAGAAGCATAATATTCCTTTGCTTTTCTGTTTGTTTGTTTTTTTTTCTTTTTGGCTTATTTTCAGGAGTCTTCATGGTGTTCTGCTCTTCATTTCCCCCCGCATGCGTGTACTACCTGCTGTGGTCCATGTCCTACATTTTGTTCCCAACATCTCTTTGGAGCAGTAAAGTGTAAAAAGGGGTGCTGGCATGCCCAGAACTCCTAAAATAGGTTTTATCTCTAGCCTGTGTGGGTTAATCGAGGCTTCTGGACTACTGCTGCTGCTGCTGCTCCCTGCTGCCGTGGAGCATCCAGGCTAGAAATTCTCACGCATCACAGTTGAGCTTTTAACCTTTACTTTTGAAGTGACACCTCTGAGAGTGACGTCAAGACTGAAGAGAACTAAAATGGGGAGTGAGGAGGATATTTTAATGTTACTGGTGAGATTTAAATTTAATTATGTCTTCTATTTAATCTCCCTTCTTCAGTATTAATCCAAGCAGTGTTTTGTTGGAACTCAAGGCACACCATCACTTTATAGGATAATGTAGAAATAATTATTTCAAAGGAAAGTGTTTCATGAATTTCTAATATAGGTTTACCTCTAATTTGTCATGAATTGAATTCTTTAGTTACATTTTGACTTCATAACATTAACTCCACAGTGTTGAGCGTAATTTAAATAACTGTTTAAGGCATTTTGTGCATTTAAAAATAATCTTCCCTCTCCTTATATATAGCACAATAACAGGGTATTGATTCAGAACTGAGATCTGTCTTTAGTGGACTGACACAGGTTTGTATCATGGATGGGATCATTTGTCTTTCATGGAGACAAGGTCAAGATTTAGTCAAAACTACCTGTGGTCCTGCATGACAGTTCTATCTTTAGTATTATTTGCAGTTTGAATGTACTGTATGTAAGAAGGATGATATTAACCTACCACACCTCTGAGCTTTGTAAATAAGTGTCTTGTTTAGTTTTCAGGCTGTTAGCTGTGACTCTGTCCAAAAAAATAATGCATTGGATTTCCATATATATATTTTTTTATTGGATTTTATTGAGTCATTGTATGTGTATTGTGTACCTCTGTTTTAAGAGGCTTTAGGGTTTGCATAGTAAATAAATCCACACTGGATCACCATCACAGCTCATATTATTCCTCAGACCACACGCCTCGGTTACTAGAGCACCTTTTGGTAAATTCAGGTACATATGCAAGTGTCTCACCTGATTCTGTGTAAATTTACCCATCAGAGGCTTAACACAGAGGTTTCAAAATGGTTGTCCTGCCATCTAGTGTGCAGAAATGTCACCTCGCTGCACATTCTGCCTTTACCTTAAAGGTCAGTACTACAGTCAGTATTAGCAGTGCAGGAGAAAATGTTAAAACCACAGATGTATATAAAGGAAAGGGTACATGCATTGGTATTTTTATATTTGGAAAGTATTATATCTGGGGGTTTTTTTGCTACCCATGATGGTAAGCACCAAACACGTCACTCTTGCCATTTCAAGATGGGTCATGTGCTTCTCTGCATTGTACATGACAAATGGGAGATTATACAGTCTTGTCCAAAGTTTGAGGAGCTTGATGAGGATAGCAGATCTGAGGAGCAGGTGTCTGCTCCCAGCCCTGAAAAGCCACTGATACTGATTGATCCCTTACCCAAACAATCATCCTCAAGTGTCAGAGGTGTCAAAAATTGGTGTACAAAATCCGTCCTAATTTAGGTTTTTGATTCTAATGATTTGATCTTTGAGCTAAGCTGTTAGGGCTTTTTTCCCCACTTAGCAAAATGTGAGTTACTGTATCTACAGAATGGAACACAACAGAGCCGCTTAGGGGACATAGCTGTCACAAAAGAGAGAGGAAAAGTGATGTTTTGAGGCAACAGCTCTGTTGATGATGGGTACTTTAGTATGGATTTAAAGGGGTCATTGACTGAAAAATTGTGTTTTTGCAGTTTTTAACATTCTGAAATGCACTGGTTATGTGATTATCAAAAAAAAATATCAAAACACTCACTTTTCTTAAACACACACACATACATACACAGAGTCTTTATCTTATTTTTTCTCCAAGAAGCCGCTTTGACTCTTATTTCTGTAAGTCAAGAAATGGGAAACATCACCAAAAGGTAAAAGTCACTAGCCTTGATACCTGCTTGCTGCTCTATTATTGGCCAGCATAGCTGTCTGTCATGAAGATGGACAGGGAGCCAAAGGCATTAGCTTAAGAGCTAACAGTGGTACTAGGAAGCCTGTATTTATATTGTTATTTTCTTTACATTTCAGTCACCCTAATAGACATCACTGTTTCCACCTGGCTCATTAACCCACAGTCGATAATATATCTCACGTCTTTCTGGCTTGTTTTGTAATATTTTTGCCGTGATGCTATATTGAACTGTTAGCACCACCAAGGCAGCCAGCTGAAGCTTGCAGTTTAGCCGCAAGTCTTGGCTCATTCACAAATTCTTCTGTGCTTATTGTACTTCAGGGACCAGTCATATCTTATTGACCACTGAAACCACACACCCCTGTCCAACGGTGATGCATTATTTCATTCATTCTTAAAGACAAATTTATGTTAGTTGGCTCTGAGGTAGACAGGCAGAATTAGGGTTGCCAACTTTCTCACAGCCAAATAAGGGACAGAGGGTTTTAACTATTGCTCTGTGCATGATGTTGTGGACATTAGTATTGTCATAATACTGGGATTTTTTTTACCTTGATAATACCTTAAAAAATATTGATATTCAATGTCATATTTAATACTACACGGAAAAAATACCACACTGTATATCTAGACATTTCAGATTTTACAGAATATAGACTCTCAGTTTAGAAATGTGTAATAGCTATGTTTTTAATAATGGATTGCATTTATATAGCACTTTTCATGACACCCAAACACATTTTACAATGAGTCCATTATTCATTCACTCCACAGACAACGATAATGGTAAGTTACCTGTAGCCACAGCTACCCTGGTGCAGACTGATAGAAACATGGCTGCCAATCCATGCCAACAGCCTCTCCAACACCACCGAACATAACACATTGGAGGCAAGGTGGGTAAAGTGTCTTGCCCAAGGACACAACAGCAAGGTGGGGGGAATGGGATTCGAACCACCAACCCTCCTGTTATTGAGCTACCTGCTCTACCTCCTGAGCCACTACGGCCTCATTTTTGTTTCTCTTTGAGAAATAATGCAACTTTGAGCTAGAAAACACAATTACACTGCAAAAAGTCAAATATAAGTAAAATTAAATAAATTAAGGCTGTTTATGCTTGTCTTTTTGTCTGACAAGATATTTATTCTTGCTGTGCAGTTTGTGTAAGAAAATTTTATATGCTTTCCAATAGTTTTAACTTGTTCTCCGTAATTTGATAAGTCAGTTTTTCTTGCTCTGTTGGAAGAGAATTTTACTTAAACAAAAAAAAATCCAGCAATAGATAATTCTAGTTAAAATTTGAAAAAAATATCTGCCAACAAAGTAAGATTAAATTGCTTAAAACAAGTAAAATCTTAAGTAAAGCAAGTACAATCTTACAGAAAACTGCACAACAAAAAGAAATTCTTGTCAAAACTATATTGTGAGAGAAAACCAAGCATAAAGCCTTGATTTAGGAAATTTTTTCTGACTGAGATTTCCCTTTTTACAGTGTGACAGATACAGCCTTCGGCATAAAATTACATCAGTGAAGTATTCCTGATTCAAACAAGTACAACAGCAGCAATGGAAAACCTGCACAAGTGGCTGGAATCTACACTGCAAATAACATGTCTTACCATTTTAGAAGTGTTTTCTTCTGGCCTTCTTTAAAGAAAAATCCTTCATTATGTCCTTTAAGTCCAGCTCACGAATATCATCATACTCTATGGATGCATGCTTGATCCAGTCTACTTTTTACTAAGTTCGGAGTCCACTGTCCCATGCACAGCTGCCAGATGTACGCAATCATAGCCTTTCTTCTTCCCTTTTCCTCCAGGTGAGTGGTTTAACGGCCCACCATTCTCCTCTGTGCATAATTAGCAGCCTCGTCCAGTCAATGCTCCAGCTTAGAAAAATCCCTTACGCGTCAGGATTTTTTGAGCAATTCATTTTCCCTAAGCTCTTTTCCTCTCAATAATTTTGTGAGCGCCACTTTCAAACTTTTTTTTGGACACTTTGACCAAACTAATTACTTCTTACCAGTGTTGCCAGATGGGAAATGTTGAAGTATTGTACCAGCAGCTTAAAATTATCATATTTTGAGGAAAATTATTGTACACACCCAGATTTCATTCTGATGTGGCTCAGGACCATCTGCTTCAATAACATATCATAGATTGTGTATATTATGGCCTATAATGAAGTTTTACCTTTAAATAATTTAAATAAATAAATAATCTGTAATTTCCCAGTTTGGGATCAATAAAGTACACCTATCTATCTGTCTATCTAAATAATAAACAGATTGGTTGAAAATAGTGCCTCTTGGAAACCAGCGCCTCTACCATCTGTGGAGTACAGGATGAGCCCCTGGCCTGCACTGAACAGCTCAAAATATCAGTCATAATTAACTATCTTCTATATGTCTTCTGTTGAATCCTCACATATCAAGGTTTTGCCTCATAAATACAGGTACATCTCAAAAAATTAGAATATCATGAAAAAGTTCAATATTTTTTGTCACTCATTTCAGAAAGTAAAATCCATATATTATATAGATTCATTACACAGAGAGTGATATATTTCAAGTGTTTATTTGTTTTAATTTTGACAATTATGGCTTACAGCCCATGAAAACCCCAAATTCAGTTTCTCAAAAAATTAGAATATTACATAAAATTAATTTAAAAAAAATAGTTTTTTAATACAAATGTGGATGGACTGAAAAGTATGTCCATGTACACACTCAATACTTGGTCGGGGCTCCTTTCAGATTAATTACTGTATCAATGTGGCATGGCATGGAGGTGATCAGCCTGTGGCACTGCTGAGGTATTATGAAGGCCCAGGTTGCTTTGATAGTGACCTTCAGCTCGTCTGCATTGTTGGGTCTGGTGTCTCTCATCTTCCTCTTGACAATACTCCATAGATTCTCTATGGGATTTAGGTCCAGAGAGTTTGCTGGTCAATCAAACACAGTGATGCCATGGTCATTAAACCAAGTTTTGATACTTTTGGCAGTGTGGGGGCATGCCAAGTCCTGCTGGAAAATGAAGTCAGCTTCTCCGTAAAGCTTGTCAGCAGATGGAAGCATGAAGTGTTCTTAAATTTCCTGGTAGACGACTGCGCTGGCTTTGGTCTTGATGTTAAGTCAGTGCAACGTTATGTTGTGGATCTGCGTCAACTAGCTGGAGACTGACAGTTTGGGGTTTTGGAGGAAGAGATGGTCCGCGATCAGTTGGTGGAGCACACACTGTGTTCGACAGCATGGTCTAGACTCCTCACACACTCCAGTGAATTGACATTAGTCATGGCTGTTGAGATAGCTCAGCAGTACAAAGCAGCGGAAAAACTATCACGGGACCTCGGTGAGAGAGCAACGCTCCGACAAACTGAATCACAGTCAGCGGCACAGGCTGTGGACCCAGGCAGCGATGATAGCATGGAAAACAAGGAAGAATACACTACAGCTGTGAGAGTAAGGTCGCCCCAGGATCACCCAAGTGTTTGGGTTGTGGGTCCACCAAGCATCGGTATAAGGCTAGAGAGTGTCCGGCAAGAGGTAAATGCTTTGGGAAGTGTGGACTCCTACATCATTTTGCCAGGGCCTGTAAGAAATTTGAGCGAGGGGAACAGCGACGCGAAGTGGATTCCCCCGCCATGACTCCTACGGTTATTCACATCGTCTCCCCGAGCACAGATGGCCGTACGTACTGTATGGTGGAATTGGACGGCGTGGAAGGGCCGTTGCTGACTGACACGGGCACAGTGAGGTCCATGTTGAGTTGGCCTACTGTGAGGAGTTTCTTCCCGTATTACCGAGTGAGGGGTTTGTCGACGCCATTTTGTGGATATGGAGGAAATAGACTGTCCATCGTGGGTTCGCTGGAATTGACGGCGAGGTACGAGTCAGCGGTGGTATTCGGTCTGCAGTTCGTGGTGACCACCAGTGGTGCAAATGTGATGGGCTGTGACCTCTTTAATGGACTGGGCTTCACTATCACCAGTGGTGTTGGAGACGAGTGGTCAGGCTGTGGTTTTTGGGACCGGCCGGTTCCGTAAGTGGTGGACGATGCGGTATGGGACGAACCTTGGCCTTGTATTCTGGAGGATGAACAGGACCAACCCCACCCAGGGCCATCGCGGGAGGGTTCCAGCGCCAGGGCCCAAGTTACCCTAGCTGAGGGAACTGGGCAGCGCAGTGGGACGCTCATGATGGTGGTTGGAGCCGAGTGGATGGCACACTCTGCTTCTGGAGTTCGGTCGGGAGGTATCGAGAAGTAGGGGGCTACAACGGCTTCACTGGTGTTGAAAATGAAAGCTAGCGGGGCAGGACCAGCTGGCACTGTGAACCGACGTGCTACTCAGGAACACTGGAGGCCGAGTCGGGCTCCTCGGGAGGTCGCTGATGTGGTTCTACCCAAGGAGGAGGCCCGGTCGAGAAGTCATGGACATTGGAAGCTGAGTCGGGCTCCTCTGGGAGTCGCTGACGTGGTTCGACTGATGGACACCCCAACGAGCTGCGGCACACTAATGAGGAGAATGAGGTGTTGGCACTCCGATGTGGGTCATCTCCAGGTTCGAAGAGAAGAAGAAGCTCTGGACGGGACCCGCTGGACGGGTCTCTGGGGGGGTAGGTTTCTTCACTGAGACTGTACGGCAGTGGGGGGGGGGGGCAATATGTTTAAGCTAAAATGTTAATATGTGAATTTGCTCTGACTACGTAGTGTTCATACCAATGTGTTTATTATACGAAGTTGCTATGTGAATTGCCCAAGTTACAGTGTGTTTATGTCAGTGTGTTTAATAACTGAAGTTGCTGCATGGGCTGCCCAGGTTATGGGGTGATTGTATTAGGGTGTTCTTAGCATGGGGTTGATATGAATACTGACTGAGTTGTTTATTGAATTGAGGATATGACTTGTTTGTATATATGTTTATGGAATTGTTTTATACGTTATATTAGGAACACAGCAGTTTTTTATTTCATGGACGATACAATAACAGAGACGGCAGAATAATCCATCTGGCCGTGTTGGGGTGGGACAGTAGTCCACCTGTCCTAGCTTTAGTTGTTTGTGTGCATGATTAGGTTCCAATTATTTCTGTTTATTGTTAGTGTGTGATTTGGGCTTTAAATTTGAGAGGGTCTGGATGGTGTGTATGTGTGTTTTTGGACCTTTTGAAGGGGGGGGAAATGTAATGTTGTTCAATAGTGTTAATAAGACATATTATTGTGTAACACGGGTGGTGGCTCCACCTTTCCGGTTCCGCCGCCACCCAGAGTATAAAAGGGCTATGCAGAAGAGGGACGGTCTCTTTGACCTCACCTCTGCCTGACAGGAGCACTTTTGGTATACTGTGAGTCTAATAATAAAGTCATGTTCTGCTGCACCTCCAGCCTCATTATTGGTTTGTTGTTATGGACATAACATAGTACAGTACTAATTGATTTGGTGTACCACAGATCTTTTTAGCTCGACTCAGTACGTTCAGTGAACTGTGGATCCCATCACTAGCCTTCATCTGAAGCTGCCTCTCTGCTCTGCTACTGCGACACGTCTTCTTTTCCACATAGCCCGCACATGTGAGATGATGCATAAAAACAAGCATAGTATGTATGCCCAGGGTCCATATTCTGATTGTGTTTGCTAATATATTAACTTAGCCACCTAATGAGGGGGTCAAAGTATCATACATTATGGGATTTTTGGAATTATTGATTATACATTATACAGAGGGCAAAACAATTGTACAAATACGATAATTATCATACGTCTGGCAACACTGCGTCTTACTCTCACTGGCACTTGCATAGTCACATGTCAGAACAATTCCTCTGATAGGCTGTTGTTACTAGTGCCCATGTGTGGCACTTGTAAATTAGACCAATCAACAGCCACACATGAATATCAAATGATGGACAGAATTTGACCAATTAACAACAATGTGATCTTTTTCATTGGCTCGTGGTAGGCCCTGATCTTTGTAGGCCCCTGGGCTTCAGCCCAGCCTAGCCTGTTCATTAAGGGAGCCTTAGACGGGACAACACATGTCCCACTCAGGACAAACATATTTAACCTAATAAATGGGACGTCCCGGATAAACCATGACAGTTGGCAACCCTAGGGAGGATCTAACCAGCTAAGGGTAGCAATACAGAGACAACGTCATGCCCCCTCTACTTCTGCGTATGGGTCCTTAAATCGGAAAAAAATCTCCATTGAAATGAATGGCAAGAGCTATTTTCTTTTGATTCCGATCAAATTTTGCCATGGTTTACACATATGATGTTTGGAAGATAATTTTCAACATAAGTAACAGTGTAGGTTTTTGTCTAACTGTTAAGGTATAAGGTTTTGAAAATATGTAAATTAAAAGACTATAAACACAGAGTCACATAACGTGTCATCGTTTTCAAAGTGCGGCCAGGGGGAAGTAATTAACAGTCCTCTGGATCAGCTGCAGCTCTCAAAATACAGAACAATACATTTTGTCTTTCTCTTTGGATGCTTCTTTCATCGGGCAGGAAACAGGAGGTGAGCTTTTAGAAATCTCCTGCCATGATCATGTTTGGTGATGTAGGATGATTGGAGATAGAGTCCGCTGAAGGTATTCACAAAGACTAAATATTACTCTGTTATTATACGACAACCAACAATTTTTAGTTATGTGGAAAATTATCTTTTAAACTGACAAACATACACTACTCACAAAAAGTTAGGGATATTTGGCTTTCGGGTGAAATTTATGGAAAATGTAAAAAGTTCACGCTACAGTGATATTATATCATGAACATAGGGCATTTAAGTAGAAGCATGCAATGGTGATTTCCTCATCTCAAACAATTTATTGAAACAAAAGTCAACAACAGTGGTGGGTATACCACAGCAAAAAAATGTCAATGTCTCAATAAGTTGTCATGTTCCTTTGAGCATCAATTACAGCTTGACAACGACATCTCATGCTGTTCGCAAGTTGACTTATTGTCTGCTGAAGCATGGCATTCCATTCTTCTTGAAGGGCGGCCCTCAGGTCATTGAGGTTGTGGGGTGCAGGGTTACAAGCCTCTACACAGCGACTCAGCTGATCCCACGGGATTTCTGTGGGATTCAGGTCTGGAGAAAGTGCAGGCCACTCCATTTGAGGTACCCCAACCTCCAGCAGCCGTTTTCTAATGATGCGACCTCGATGAGCTGGAGCATTGTCGTCCATGAAGATGAAATTAGGCCTGTGTTGTTCATGCAGGGGCACAATGACTAGATTAATGATGTTATTCAGATAGTATCGGCTTGTCACTGTACCATTCACAAGGTGTAGGGTAGTACTGTATTGACTAGACACCCCTGACCAGACTCTAACACCACCACCACCAAAGGCTCATCTGGTGACAACAGTGGCTGATGCATAGTGCCCTCCTTGTCATCTCCAATATTGTTGGCGGCCATCATTTCTGCTCATCATGAATCAACTTTCATCAGAGAACAGCACTGAAGCCCACTGGTCCCTTGTCCAGCGTAAATGCTCCCTGGCCCATGCAAAATGATGGCACCTGTGCCTGGTGGTGTGGTCAGGTACCCTTGCAGGTTGTCTAGCACGCAGACCACACTGATGTAAACGGTTTTGAATGGTCTGACTTGACACTTTGGTGCCTCTCACCTCCCTTAAATGTGCCTGGAGTTGAGTGGTATTCATCATCCGGTTCCGCAGGGCACTGTTCACAATGAAGCGGTCATCATTGTCGGATGTGGCCAAAGGACGTCTACTTCTATGCCTTTCTGTGATTCTTCCCGTCTCTCTGTATCTCTGTTGCAACCTGCTGATGACACTCTGGGACACTCTAAGGTCAGTAGCCACTTCACTCTGAGAACATCCTGTTTAAAGCCTCGCAATGGCGAGGTACGGTTGATCAGTTGTGAGTTGTCGTCTTGGTCTCATGATGTCAAAATGTGAATAGATGAAGAGGACTGTTTGAAAGTCTGATGATACGATTTTGACATTTTTTAGCATGTTGTGTAAACCCAAAAGTCATTGTCGATGATCAATATAATATTTACAACCACGCCTGCATAACATAGTTATCATCAAAAAACCGCAGTCCTGACTTGACTGTGGTGCTGCCCACCGAATGAAGGGCGGCACCACCATGACGTAAGTGACAGAATGGACGCCGGTGTTGATGACTGGAATGCCAGCAGCTTTGTAGCTCACAGTTTCTCTGGTTTCTTGTTTTAATTTTACGGCTATGCCTTCGCATTGTGTTGCAGGCTTAGATAAACAGCAAGCCGTGAAAGACCACATCACACGCTTAAGCTCCAACTGTCATAAGCCTCCTCGTGCGCTTTTATGCAGGAGGAGTGTCAGGAGCCAAGCCGGCTTGGTTTCCCCCGGCTCAGTCCAGACCTTTCTGTGGGTTTAGGTGCCGCTGTTTATGTATGTATAGTATGTATTTCAGTGTGCTTTCCTCTCCTTAGCCACTGTCTAGCCGGCAGCTGTTAGATGGCCACTTTTACCTACTTTCTGTGAGCGCATGCTGACAGCTCGCCGGTCCGGCCATGTCCCCTCTCTCATTATCACCAGCTGATTTCCACTCCCGCTGATCATCTTTCCCGGTCCTTGCCCAGGTGCTTCTCATCACACCATCACCAGCAGTGCGTGTACTTAGCGGCGCACTCTCACGACATCTTAGTCACTCCCATGTTCGCCGTGGTTCTCATGCATCTTTGAAGCGATGTCGGCTCTGGGGCGCACCTGTGGCTAACACATCTCCTCTCATTCATTTGCTGGGTGATGCCGGCCCCCAAACGCCATCAGTAAGTGTGTTTGTGTTTTTTGTACGCCTTCACCTTTTTGGGAATTGTCTGTCTTTCTGTATTAAATGTGCTGTGGTGAACGTTGCACGTAAATCCTCGTTATTTCATCCTCCCTCTCCGTGCCCTGCATAAGACCGCACGGAGGGTCATGACAAAGAGTGCACAAGGAGGGGAAGGATGAATGGATTTACACGCAGGATTCACCACAGCATATGTATTGAACATAGGACTGATGACAACAGTTCCCAAAAAGGTGAAGACTTACAAAAATAAACAAAAACACTTATAGTTGGTGATCGGGGCTGACATCACCCAGCGAACGCATGGAGAGGAGACGTGTTAACCACGGTTGCGCCCCAAGGTCGACATCTCTTCAAGGGGCACAACAGAACCACGGCTGTGTAGAGTGGCTAATGGGTCATGATAGTGTTGGCAATATTGGCTGGCTGACAAGACAGCAGATGATGCACACAAAACATGAACAGCTGACTGTCAAAGAGAGAGGGCGCGTGGTTGGACCGGCGAATCTTGGACAGTGCCCACCTGAAAGTGGGTCAAAATTGTATATAAACCACATGTACAAAACATAAAAACAACAACAACTCAAAAGATAATACATAATAAACCCGATGCCTGAGCCACAGAGAATACACTGCTATGATTTTATTGAAAAATCAGGTTTAAATAAATTATATTTATGAACAAATAATTTGTTGCAATATCTGTAACAAAAGCATACCACTCGGTGTTCCCCTGCTGGGTTTGCCGCTGCTGCTGAATGTGTGCCTCTCCACCGTCACTCTCTGAGTCTGATTCGCTAGGCACGATGCCCGCTTGGCACGGCTCAAACCTATAAGGTCTGGTGGCTCCAGATTCTTCATTATCATCCCATTCTTCTGAACTATAATCGTCTGAAGATTGGACAACACAAACCAATTCCAGACTACATGTGCTGGAACCATCGTTGATGTTTTCTACCGCTTCCATCCTGAGTGTACAAAGGGCAGCCATCGGGGGCCTCATTGCTCCCACGGTGGCCTCCCCAGCGAGGGAGGTGATGCTCTTCATGACCCCTGGCGCTGGGCCCCTATCCTTGGCGGCTTCCGGCGAGATCAGCTGCTCTCTGGCGACCCTGGCAGGGGGCTCCAAACCCAGAGGGAAAGAAAGAAAAACTGGGTCAGGGTCACCGGCAGCAGCAGAGCCTAGTGAGGCGGCCCCGAGAGCTACTACGAGCTGCCCCGGGCCCTCCTCGCCATGAGTCAGGCAGTGTGACATTGACATAGACATTATTGACACAGTGGAGCACACTCGCCTGAACTCGGGCTCCACCGCCGTCCAGGACTCCAGCGACTTGGGGTACGTGGATTCCGTCGGTTCGCCCAGTGCTGTACTCTTGTCGGCCTCCTCTGGGACCGCTAGGCCCACGCTGTCATCCATCGGCAACCCTGATGGTGGCAGCTCCTCTCCAGCAACCCTCGGAAGGAGCTTGACGGGGATAGGAGAGAAGGAACAGTTAGGGTCACGGCAGCGCCAGAGCCTGGTGAGGGCAGTCCAGGAGCCGCACCCGACTCTCCTCCCCAAGAGCCAGACAAGATCTCTCAATCTTAGGCAAATGAACTACAGTGTAGAGGAGCTGAAATAACGAGGCGATTTTTGTATTAAAAACAGGGTTTTTAATGAATAGCTCTTCTATCGAGTCTCATCAGGTGTAGAGCTTAGCAGAAGGCAAGAGGGAGATCTCTGCTCAGCTCGCTGGTTAAATACAAGCACACATAGAGCCACACATTGAAAAAGCTGACATCAGCCACACATTGAAAAAGCTGACATCCCCCCGTTATCTTAACCCCCCTATTGTTCTGTTATCTCCTCTCCTTGTCTTGGGAGGTGATGGGAACTCCTCCTCTCGCCTTAGGGGGTAAAGGTGTCAAGTCCGTCTCCGCCGCCGTGTCTTGGGAGGTCCAATGTCTTTAACCCGGCGGGGGAGATCCTTTGTCCTTTCCAGGTGTGAAGTTCCTTACATATGCTGTCACAAAACATTTCCACTTGCTCTAATATATGTAGGTATGGGATATAAGAGTCATATATACCACAGGCCCCCCCAAACACTAGGAAAGGACACAGAAAGAATCACAGTCTAAGATAATAACTATGAAATACTACGTGTTACAGCTGTTGCCACAGGAGAAGTTTTCTAGCAGCCATGCTCCTAAGAAAGTTCAGTGGTAAACATAACTGCATAGTGAAATCATAAGTAGCCTTAAACTGTTGTAGCGCAATTAGTGAATAATTGCGGGGTGGTTGGTATCAGTCCCTGTGCTGTCTGGGCTTTAATCTTCTCCCAAAACTGCTGTAGGTTGGTTTAGGTGTCCTGCTGGGACCTTCTCGTGGTGAATCTGCATTGTGGGAAGGAAAGAGATTATTTGTTCCCTGCCTGGGGGCTGAGACTTTTCCTCTGGGGGGTCTACCACGCCGAGGTGCCCGTGCCAACTGTGCAGGTTCGTCTCTCAGCAAGAAAGCAGGTTTGAGTCTGTCAACACTGACCACTTCCTTTCTGTCCCCATAATCAAGCACAAAGTGTTTGTCACCATTTTCCAGCACTCTGAACGGGCCATCGTAAACTGGGCGTAACGTTGGTTTAAGGGCTTCATGCTTAACAAAAACGAACTCAGCGTTTTTTAAAGTTTGAGGAACAAAAACTCGTGGAAAAGAGTGATGAGCTGGACCGTGGAGGGAGTCCGGTCCACTGCTGCCTAAAAACCTTGGGACTGGAAGGTGTCCTGGTTCTGGGTTCTCTGGTAAAAATTCTCCTGGGAGTCTGATAGGCTGGGCAAAAACTAATTCTGCAGGAGAAGCATCTAAATCCTCTTTAGGTGCTGTACGCAACCCCAATAAAACCCAGGGAAGTTTATTTACCCAATTTGTGTCCGTTAGTGAGGCTCTGAGGGCGGCCTTTAAGGACCTGTGAAAACGCTCGCATAACCCATTAGCCTGAGGGTGATAAGCGGTGGTGCGATGAATTGTTGCCCCTAAACTGTTGGACATGGCTGACCAGAGCTCTGAGATAAATTGAGGCCCTCTGTCTGACGTGATGTCTGATGGAACGCCGAAACGTGCCACTCAGTTTGCTAGAAAAACGCGAGCGACTTCCTCCGCTGTGGTTGACGCTAGAGGGACTGCCTCTGGCCAGCGCGTGGTGCGGTCTATCATTGTTAACAGGTGTGTGAAACCTTGGGAGGAAGGTAGCGGCCCCACGAGGTCGACATGAATGTGGTCGAATCTTCTAGCAGGGATTGGAAAAGGCTCCAGAGGGGCTTTTGTGTGTCTGTGTATTTTGGCGCGTTGACAAGGAATGCAAGTTTTTGCCCATTCTTTTACGCTTTTGCGCAGGCCTGGCCACACAAACTTTTCGGCAACCATTTTGACCGAGGCGCGCACACTTGGGTGCGCGAGGGAGTGAATTGCGTCAAAAATGCGGCGGCGCCAAGCAGCTGGTACTAACGGGCGAGGTCGGCCGGTTGAAACGTCGCATATTAGGGGGGGGGGCACGCCGTCGCGCAACCCTTTTTTCTCCAGCCTTAACCCTGTTGGTCCAGACAGGAGCGCGCGCACGTCTGCATCACTGCTTTGTTCTTCCGCCATGGCTGCATAATCTATCCCATCCTGGATAGGTGCTGCGTATGTGTGTGCGTTAGTGAAGAGTTCCGCTTCTGAGGCGGTGTAATCTGTCTCCTCGTGCTCTGGCGGTGTCACAGCGTGAGAGAGACAGTCAGCTACTACGTTAAGTTTGCCTGCTACGTGTCGAATGTCTGTGGTGAACTCTGAAATCGCAGCTAGCTGTCTTTGTTGTCTGCCTGACCATGGTTCTGAAATTTTAGCCATAGCAAAAGTGAGCGGCTTATGGTCCACAAAAGCCATGAAACTCCGCCCTTCTAACCAAAACTGGAAGTGGCGGATGGACAAATGAAGCGCCAGCAGCTCTCTGTCAAAAGTGCTGTATTTGCGTTCAGTAGGGTTTAGCGATTTGCTAAAGAATGCTAAAGGTTGCCAGACCCCACTGACAAGTTGTTCTACAACTGCCCCTATAGCCAGGTCTGAAGCATCTGTGGTTAGAGCAATGCGGGCTGAGGGATCTGGGTGGACTAACATTGTGGCGTTAGCTAGGGCGCTTTTTACTTCCGCGAAAGCGTGTTCGCGCTCCGGGGTCCATTCGACCGCGTGGGAAGCTTTCTTTTTTCTGAGCGCGTTATATAGGGGTTGCATGAGCTGAGCTGCATGGGGGAGGAAACGGTTGTAAAAATTAACCATCCCCAAAAATTCCTGTAGCGGTTTAACCGTTTGGGGCCGTGGAAAACCTTCTATCGCATGAACTTTATCTGGAAGCGGAAATGCACCTTTTGGGGAGACTCTATGTCCCAAAAAATCAATTTGTGATACGCCGAATTTGCATTTGGCTGGATTGATTATTAGTCCACGCTCTTCCAGCTTCTGAAAAACAGTAGTGAGGTGCTGCTCATGTTTTTCCTCGGATAAGCTGGCTACCAGCATGTCATCGAGGTAGACGAAGACAAAAGGAAGGTCGCGTAGGACAGCGTCCATCATCCGTTGAAAAGTTTGAGCAGCGCCTTTGAGGCCGAATGGCATTCGTAGGAATTCAAAAAGGCCGAAAAGGGTTATTACCGCTGTTTTAGGAATATCTTCAGCTCGGACTGGGACTTGGTGATAACCGCGGACTAAGTCTATTTTTGAAAAAATGCGCGCACCCGCTAAATGCAGTGAAAAGTCCTGAATGTGAGGAATGGGGTAGCGGTCATGCGCTGTAGCGTTGTTTAGCCTGCGGTAATCTCCGCACGGTCTCCAAGAACCGTCAGATTTCGGAACCATGTGAAGTGGTGAAGCCCAGGGGCTCTTCGAGCGTCTAGCAATGCCCAATTTTTCGAGAGCTGCAAATTCATCCTTTGCTATGTTGAGCTTGGCCGCGTCTAAGCGGTGAGCTTTGGCAAAAACAGGAGGTCCTGTTGTCGGAATGAAGTGTTTAACCCCGTGTTTGGCTACAGTGGCTGAGAATTTGGGGGTTGTGAGTGCTGGAAATTGGGTGAGGAGTTGTTCAAACTTACCTCCCGCTGTGGTGACGTTGGGCTGCACAGGTGGTGGGGAAACTCGAGCTGAACATGGAATAGAAGCAAAAGATAGTGCATTAACCAGGCGCCTATTTGCAAGATCCACTAATAACCCGTGTGCACACAGAAAATCTGCGCCTAACAAGTTAAAGCTCACCGCTGCTACAACAAATGTCCATCTGTAGCTGCGGCCGTGGATGAGGAGGTGCAGGCTCTTTTCCCCGAACGTGTCGATGTCAGAGCCGTTGGCTGCCACTGCTCCGTTGCCCCGGGTGCCCATGGTTCGATCTGCGTGGGAGGGCATGACGAAACTCAGCTGAGCTCCCGTGTCGATGAGGAACTGCTTGCCTGTGTATCCATCCGTCACGTATAACAGCTTATTCTTCTCGCCGAGAACCGCTGCTGTTAATGGCCCTCGGCTTTGGCGTTTCCACGACATCGTAAACTTGCAGGGGGGAACGCATTTGCGGGCTTTCTCTGCGAAGCGGTGGTGATAATAGCAGACGTCGTTCTGCTCGTTGCGCTTGGGCCGCGTCGCTGTCACTGTGGGTTGAGTCTCTCCAAGGCTCGGGGTGTCAGTTTTCAGAGCTGCGGATGCCACTGTGGGTGTCCGTTCTCTGCAGGCGTTGACGAGCCGGTAAGCCTCGTTGGCCAGTGTGCGGAAATCCTGATGATTATTGCACTTCATACTGGCGAGTGTCCCTCTCAAATGCGGTGGTAGCGTGCTGAGGAAAATGAATTGAAAAAGGAAATTATCATTATCCTCCTCCTTGAGTTGTAGCAAATCCTCCATGAGGGTCCTCGGATTGCTCCCTCTGTGGCCGTAGACCGCCAGGATCCTCTCGGCTCTTTCCTCCGCTGACGGGACATAATTCGCCACGATGGTCGCCTTGAGTGTCTCATATTTGTCCCGGGCTGGTGGTCGCCGGACCAAGCTCCGCACACACTTCGAAGTGGTGGAGTCGAGTTTGGAGACGATATGGTAAAACTTAATATCGTCTGCTGTGATGCCCGCCAGTATAAACTGGGCTTCAGCTTGCTGAAACCAAGAGGCGGGGTCTTCTCGCCAGAAGTCTGGCAGGTTGACAGCAACGGCGTTCGTGCACACCATCACTGTTGTGCCCGCCGGGTGAGAGTGCCTTGCCTCGGCACTCACGGCGGTGCTGGAGCTCGGTTGAGCTCTCTCAGTGCCCTCTGCCGTGGGGAACAGCTGTCTGCTTGTTCCCTCGTCTGCGTCGTCGCTGGCGTATGCCCGAGTCACCATGGATGAGCAGCTTGAAGAACACCTCCGGTCCATATTCTCGCGTCAAGGTCACCAGTGTAGAGGAGCTGAAATAACGAGGCGATTTTTGTATTAAAAACAGGGTTTTTAATGAATAGCTCTTCTATCGAGTCTCATCAGGTGTAGAGCTTAGCAGAAGGCAAGAGGGAGATCTCTGCTCAGCTCGCTGGTTAAATACAAGCACACATAGAGCCACACATTGAAAAAGCTGACATCAGCCACACATTGAAAAAGCTGACATCCCCCCGTTATCTTAACCCCCCTATTGTTCTGTTATCTCCTCTCCTTGTCTTGGGAGGTGATGGGAACTCCTCCTCTCGCCTTAGGGGGTAAAGGTGTCAAGTCCGTCTCCGCCGCCGTGTCTTGGGAGGTCCAATGTCTTTAACCCGGCGGGGGAGATCCTTTGTCCTTTCCAGGTGTGAAGTTCCTTACATATGCTGTCACAAAACATTTCCACTTGCTCTAACATATGTAGGTATGGGATATAAGAGTTATATATACCACATACAGGAGAGATTCCTTGCCTGTGCTCAAGCTCTACTGCCGTCCAGGACTCCAACGCTGCCGACGATGACATTCCAGGTCCCATCGGCTGGAGGTCTGGTCCGGGGAATGACTCTGCTGCGGCGGCCCCCACAACAGGCGTGATGGTGGTTACAGTCCTGGTGCTCCCATGTGTCGTCCTCCACGCCCCCGGCTCCTCTGACGTGGCGGCCGAGGGCGACCTCTCTGCTGACCCATGGGCAGGATCCTCCAGGACCTCTTTTTCCTCCTCCCGCGAGTGACCTGGTTCCAGCGCAGACAAGCTCATAGGGGCACACAAAAGAGGCTGGATGAGGTTGGGTGAGGGAACACTACCCGCCACTGGGGCGGGGCACTCAGGGGACTGCACACCCGGAGTCTCCTCACCAGGAGGCAGGCAAAATTGTTCATCAAGGGGAAAAGTCAAATGAGAAAAAACTTGCCTGTTCTCCTGGCATTGGACCTCTCCAGCAGCCACCGGGACATCTCCTCTCCTCTCCTCTCCTCTCCTCTTCTCTCCTGATGTTCCTCCAATTCCTCCGGGAACAGAGCGGAGCATGGCTCAGGGCAGAGAGCCAGGGCTTTTGTCGACGAGGCAGGCCGCTTCTTGCAGCGAGAGTTCCTCCTCCTCTTCACGGGCGGCTCGAGAACCAGATAATCCGGGATGCAGAGCACCGCGCTGGGCAGCGAGTCACACGAGCCGAGAAGCTCCGTCTTTTCTGGAGAAGGAAGTGGGATGGTTGCGGGGAGCTCGAGCGCTGGGAGATCCTGATCCAAGTCCCCCTCACAGCATTTTAAGTACATCCTGAAATTTCACCCTTAAATCAAATATCCTTAACTTTTTGTGAGTAGTGTATGTGTAACTCGTGGCAAAATTCGATCAGGATCAAAAGATAATTTCGCTCGTCATTCATTTCAATGCAGATTTTTTTTCAATTTAATCTCCCATATGTGGAAGTCGAGGGGGCGTCACTTAGGCTCTCTATAGTGATTAAGGAGGGCAGGATTAAATGTGGCCTAAGAGATTTAAAGAGATTTAAATGGCTGATTACATGTACTGTAACCAGCCATTCTCAGAAATGGTACAGAAGATAAGAAACAATTATGACGCACTAATTTTAAAAAAATTACCACAATATGTCAGTAAAATTTCATTAAGACATGTGTGAGGTGTTAAAATGTGGAAGCTGTGCACTCAATGACCGCTTTAAGATATAGGAAATATTATAAATACAAAGCCTTTAGCACTATTGTAAGATTTTAGGTACATCTCCACCAACAAGATACATTTGAGGGTGCCATCAACATCACAGTTGGTCTAGTGGAAAGTCTTATGTCGGTAAAAGGGAGCCAAGGACGAGAACGAGCATTGAACTGGACACGACTTTATTAGTGACTCACTCTCACAATACAGGCGCTGCTGTCAGGCTGAAAGGAGGCCAAAGAGACCGCCCCTCTTCCTCACATCCCTCTTATACCCCGGGGGGCAGCGGAACCGGAAAGGTGGAACCACCACCCGTGTCACACAATAACATGTCCCCATAACAACACAATACCCCCCCTTCAAAAAAATGGTCCAGAACACATGCATACAATCGAGACCCTCCCCAATTTGGGACCCGAATCACGCACTAAAACTAAACAGAAATAATTAAAGGCCTATCACATTCACTCAAAACAACTAAAACTAGGGGGAACAAGTGGACTTCTGTCCCACCCCCACATGGCAAGACAGATTATTCTGCTGTCTGTACTAAAAGAACAGTCCTACTGAACAGAAAACTGCCGTGTTCCTAAAATAAATAATATAAAGCACGAAACAATCCCATTAACAGAACTAATATACATCTCGGTTGTCCCCCATTTCCATTACCTTACATCATATATACTGTCCAACCATCAGTCTGCCCCAAGAGGGGAACCACCCCCCGGAAAACCTTCGGACAGCTCCACTCCAGTGCACCTTCTTTTCTTTTCTCCTGGGGATGACCCACATTGACGTCCAAACACTTCCTTCTTCTCACAAGCATGCTGCAGCTCAATGGGATGCCTCCACAAGCCATCAGATAGCTGGAGGTAGGCATCCTCCCCAACAGCCACCACCTGCAACCGCCTCCGTCATCTTCTCGTCGGCGTTTGCCCCGAACACCTCTCGACCAGGCCTCCACTCTGGGTCTGACCACATCCACGACCCCCAGAGGGACCCTACTCGGCTTCCAGTGTCTCTGTTTGGCACATCGTTTCACCGTGCCAGATGGTCCTGCCCCGCTCTTTCATTTTCACTGCAGGCAAAGCCATTGTGACCCTCTATTCGCCGGTACCTTCCAGCTGAACTCCAGGAGTAGAATGGGTCATCCACTCGGTGCCACCCACCATCACAGGCGTCCCACCACGCCACCCAGTTCCCTCAACTAGGGTTACTTGGGCACTGGCACCGGGACCCTCCCATTATGGCTCTGGGCGGGGTTGTTTTGTTCATTGTCCAGAATACTAGGCAGAGGTTCATCCCACACAGCTCCGTCCATCATCCGTGGAACCGGCCGGTCCCACAAACCACAGCCCGACCACTCTTCTCCAACACTGCTGGTGATGGTGAAGCCCAATCCATAAAACAAATCGCACCCCATAATGTTCTCTCCACAGGCAGTCACGATGAACCTCAAGCTGGACACCTCCGCTGACTTGTACCTAGCTGTCAGTTCCACCGATCCCACCGTGGCCAATCTTCCTCCACCGTATCCACATAGTGGTGCCGAATCACCTCTCACTTGATACTGTGGAAAGAAACTCCTCACGGTTGGCCAATTCAACACGGACCTCACCGCTCCCGTGTCAATCAGCAACGGCACCGTTACCCCATCCAGTTCCACCATACAATAGTAACGGCTGTTGGTATTTGGGGATACGGTGTGAATGACCAGGGAGTTGGAGCAGGAGGGTCCTCGTTGCGTCTCAGATCCCCTCGCTCGAACCTGTAACATGCCCTGGCAAAATGATGCAGGAGTCCACACTTGGCGCAGCATCTTCCTCTTGCCGGACATGCTCTAGCTTTATAACGGTGCTTGGTGGACCCACAGTCCAAACACCTGGGTGATCCTGGGGCGGACCTCATCTTGACAGCATTAGCGCATTCTTCATCATCCTCCACACCATCGTCGCTGTCTGGGTCCACTGCCTGCGTCGTCGACTGTGGTTCAAAATGGCAGTGTGACGCTCTCTCGCCGAGCTCCCATGATAGCTTGTCTGCCACCTCAAACTGTTGAGCTAACTTGATTGACATGGCTAACATTAGCTCACCCGAGTGTGTGAGGAGCTTCAACCTCGTCGCCAGGCAAACAGTATGTTCTGCCAACTGGTCGCGGACCATCTCTTCCTCTAACGCACCAAACTGACAGTCCTTGGCCAGCTGACGTAGGTCTGCTACATACGGGTGCACTGACTCATCAGTCCGCTAGCGGCACTGCCGAAACTGAATCCTCCGGACGATGTTTTTCGGGGTGCAAAAATGTCATGCCATTAGCTCAACCACTTCCTCAAAGCTATCACCCTCGCCTAAAGTACTAAGGATACATTGTCCTTCCATTCCTAGGTTGTGAACCAACAGTGCCCGTGCCCCAACTTCTCCAGTCTTCCAAGGTCCAGTGCCACTAGAAAATTTTGAAAGCCGGCGAACCACTTCGCCCAAGGGACAGGCAGCTCACCAGGAAGCTCCAAAAACGGCCAAATTGAAGTAACCCCCGCATCCAAACTTTTTACCCTCGTCGCCAAATGTTATGTCGGTAAAAGGGAGCCAAGAACGAGACCGAGTGTTGAACTGGACATGACTTTTTTCGTGATTCACTCTCACAATTCAGGCACTGCCGTCAGGCTGAGAGGAGGTCAAAGAGACCGCCCCTCTTCCTCACAGCCCTCTTATACCCCGGGTGGCAGCAGAACCAGAAAGGTGGAGCCACCACCCGTGTCACACAATAATATGTCCCCATAACAACACAACAGAAAGGCCCAGAAAACTCATAATTTACAGGTGGATGTACACAAATTGAACCATAGTGGTGGCCTAGTTGTAAAGCATCTACAACAGGGAGGTTGTGGGTTTAAGCCCTGGCTGGGTCATACCAAAGACCACATAAAAATGGTATTCCCTGCCTTCTAGCTTGGTGTTCAGCATAATAGAATGGGGAAGGAAAGTTGGTTACCCAGCCACAGGGGGAGCACAAGCCAGTGCACTCCCTGTGCCGGTCCCCAGCCCAGATAAATGGGGAGGGTTGTGTCAAGAAGGGCATCCAGTGTAAAAGTCTTTGCCAAATCAACATGTGGATCATTGCAATATCAGGTGATGATACACTGTGGCGACCCCGAAAGGGAGTAGCCATAAGAAAAAAATGTATACAAAGTGAATACACAGGCACCAGCATCAGAAAAGAAGAGTGAGCGATTTTTAGAAACATTTTAAGATGGTAAGAAACAATAGCAGAATTTTTGATCCAATCAACCGATAAAGAATTTGTTCAGCTTTATGAAATCTTTTATGTTAAGGTTATCCAGCCAAATTAACCAAAATGTAGGAATGAAATAATTAAAACATCAGAACAAATAGCATCCAAAATAGCATTTTGTTGCCTCAGTTTAGTAAAAACTGGCCTTGAAATATTATTTTTCCCATGGCAATGTCTCCCAAAGGGCTCTGTAAATCCTTATTAGGCTGATAAAAGTAATTCAAAACCCTGATGGAAAACATTTAAATCTTCTGATTCAGACCCACTTTGATCATTTATATGATTTATGATAAACTGTACTTAAAAAAATATACAGTGCAAAGGGCATGCACAAACTAAACACATGTCTACTCTAGTATGAGGGCAGACTGGAAAGTTCATAGGCTGATCATGATGCAGTGGTCAAATGTGACCAAATGTGGTTTATTGTACCCTTACTCTTGACAGTTCTCTCACTCTCAGCTTTACTCTACCTTCTTGTTCCCCGGCCACTGAAGCAGAAATACTACTGGTTCAGCACCTACGAGCATGACTCCTTCTTAGTCAGCCTATGAACTTTTCAGCCCCCCCCCCCCCCCCCCGTATAGTCTGTTCAGCCTTCCTGTGTGGGTGTTAGGTTTTCAGACCGTAAAGTCACAGTGATGTATGCATGCCAAGAGCATTAGATATGCAAAAACTGAACTATGCCCTGTGATTTAAAGAAAAAAAAGTGGAAATGCTCTCAATGAATAATATCTTCTGTGCTTTTAAAGTAATTTTGACAATAAAGAGAAAACAAAAATGAATTTGTTTGAGCCTAATTCATTTCAACTGTAATTCTGTCATGTTTTTAAAGTCATTTTTCACATGTCTGATGGCAAACAATACATATACTTGAGTTCATTTGCTAAAATGCTGTTTTTAAAAAAAGTAAATAACTTGAAACCAAACATCAGTCAGTCCTTTTTTCATTAAACTGCATTTAAAATGTTTGTATAACTGTCATTGATTTATTTAGGTATGACACGTGACTGACAGCAGTCCTGCTATCCTTTTGTACTTGGATACATCAATAACCTCGGAAACACAAATGGGTGTAGTGTCAGCTTAGTGCAGAGATGGTTATTACATTTCCTTTTTTTGCAGCTGCATTGACAGAAATGGTGAGTTAAATTTGTGTTTATTTTGAAAACAAAGTCTTATCTCGCAATTCTGGCAAATTAAGAGTCGAGAAAATATGGTGATGCAATGATATAAGCCTTTAGTTCCACTTAATTTTGACCGGGCGAGCTGAAACAGGAAGTTGGACAGAGAGACAGATACACACAACCACAAACAGACGCATTAACTGATTACTATATGCCTCTGTTTCAAGAAGGCATAAACATAGCATTCTCTGAGATGTGTGTGTTTTGTTTTCTCTGCCATCACACTGCCCTTACACGTCGCTCCCGTCTTTACTGAGCTGCATCATAATCCGCTCAGGAGCCTGCCATTTGAGAGTCACTGTTGCTGCCCTCTGCCTAATTGCTGAATCCATTCTGCGTCCTCCAAATGCCTCACCCAGGCCAGACACCCGGGATGAGAGGTCTGGGCCAATTAAGATGTTCCTGGCAACAACATCACCATGCACCAGCCTATGCTCTGACATCAGGTAGTCCTGGGAGAGGAGCAAGTTACACACACATGTAAGTACTGCAGAGAAAATGTCAAATAGGTTGTATTAGTAGTACAGAATGGTGTGGCAGTGGCGCATTAAAAAGTCAAGATGTTTTCTGGGAATAACCATGACTCACCAGAACAGCTGCAACCTGTTTTGCTACCACAGTCACTGATCTCTTTGAAAATGGGTCTGCAGTGTTTGAATTGTTTTAGAGTTCAAGATAATCAAGGAAAAGAATGTTGTGTGTGCACTTTTAAAAAAGACTAAGGTTTGGGTTAAAATGATTGCCACTTACATTTCTGAGTGTCCAGAGAAAGTGAAGCAAGTTCCCTGGTGTGTAGGCCTCTAAAACCAGGCACATGGGCAGCCGCTTGATCTAGCAGCACAACATTTGTACCCCATTCTCATGTTTACATGCAGTGGCAAGGAAGACAAGCCACTCCAGAACTCCTCAGCTTCAGGCCAGTGTGGAACATCTATAGAGACAGATGTCAGAGTCTCAAATAATGAGAGTGGTAACCTTATTATCAATGATGAACTTGAATCTGTAATAGATTCAAGCTGTACCTCTGAGACACTTAATCACCACAGCAGAGAAGGCTCCATCTCTCTGCCTTAGCAGACCTTTACAAAGGGGCCATAACGACCCCTCTGCCAAAACTCCAGCTCCCCAGTAACACACTCTTCAGAGATTTCCCAGGAACACAAAGCTGCTTGGACTTTTGTGGCGCTAAAGGAAACTATGGCCAGAGATGTGCTTTGCTGGCCTTTAAAAAAAGACATGCAAGAAGGAACACTAGTCTGTAATGATGAATAAACACAAAAAAGATGTGCAGTTAATGCAGCTCATACCATTTGTAAAATGAGCACAGGAAGTGTCCTGTCTTCTCCATTTGTTCTTATAGAGACTGCAGAAAATCAGAGTGACTACTAAAACTGTGCTCAGGGCCAACAGAGGGGGGATTATAATGACTGCAAAGAGACCCGATGACTCATCTAAAAAGCACATTAGGAACATTTTTAAAGCAAATAATCAGCATGAACTGATTAGGACAAAAGGAACATCCGAAAACTCTTCAAAAACATGCAAAGAGTTCAAAACTTGCAGCACAGAGCGAGAGAGGTATCATTGGCACATTGTGTTTCCACGTCCATGAGGAGCAGCAGGCATTGCTCAAATTTGTGAGAAATATCAGCTCATACTAACAGAGTAAATTCAAAAAGCTCACAGAAAGTAAAACTAATTAACAATGAGGAAACTTAAAATTGAAAAACCAAGCATGGGATTAAACCTTAATTGCTGCAAATTGGTTTTCCTACCCGACCACAGGAACCCCAATGTGTGCGTAGACACACATTTACAACCTTATTAAAAGAATAACAGCAACCCGACTGTTATCAGAAGCTTTCAGAAAATTCTGTCTGTGGAAAGAGGGTTCTGACCAAAGAGCTGAGCTGGGAGGTTGACTGACAGTTAATTATTAGCAAAGCAGTGGAAACTAAAACATTCACAGAAGCCACATTCATATATATATATCACTGCCAAGACAGATACCTATGGGATTAAATTAGATGAAGGAAAATGAATTAAATGGCTTTCCCGCATCTCTGGCTCATTGGACTAAATAACAAAATGTCTATAGGAAAGAAACAGATGGTCACATATAAGACTGGCAAAACAAAACAAGGAAAAAAATGTGTTTACTAGTGCTGGTTTGGATGCTCTTTTCTTATTTTTCTTTTCTTATTTAGGCACAAATGTGTGTCTTTATAATATACACCTGTATTTCATGAATGTGCTTTTTCTACACTTCACACAAATCTCACACAGGGATGAATATTTAAAGTGCCTCTATTATGCTTTTGTGGGTTTCCTCTTTATTTTAGTGTGTTATTTAGGACTTTTGTGACATTATATGGTCTGCAAATTCAAACAGTCCATCAGCACTGGAGCTCACAGCATCCAGGATGGCTAAGCTACCTGAAACACCTCATCCTGATGGCGGCGATACTATATCAATACAGAGACACCAGTGTGGTGATACTTTATTAACCAGACCGTCAATGACAGAGTAGCTTATTCCGGCCTGACAAAATCCCCCTAGGAGTGATCAGATCTTCTGATCTTGACCTTCAGCACAGCTTAGATGCAGACCCATCTAGGATGTGTTTAAAGTCAAGGTCAATGGCCTAGAAGGAGTAAGGTTTTTCATTAAATCATAAATGCCCAAATTTTCTGACCATTGACATTGACCTTGAGCTCAACATGTATGTAGACCCACCTGAGGATCCTTGTGAGTGAGTTTGGTGACCACTGGGGAAATGGCCTGGAAGAAATAGTAATTTTCATCAAATCACCTAAGTGCCCAGATTTCCTGACCGTTAAGCTGGATGCAGACCCACCTGAGGATCAATGTGAGGGAGTTTGGCGATCACTGAAGCAATTTCCGAGGAGGAGGAGTGAATTCTCTGTAATCAGATAAGTGCCCAGATCTCCTGACCTTTGACCTTGAGCACAAATTGGATGCAGACCCACCTGAGGATCATTGTGAGGGAGTTTGGGAAGGCAAATGCCTAGGAGGAGTTGCGATTTCCATGAAATGTGGATGGACAGACTTAAGATGAACAGATGGACAGATGCCAGACACCATGTCATCGCATTAGCTGCTTTTGGCTTTGACAGCAAGAACTAGCAATTAATTGTCTTTTCACTCCACTAGATGGTGCTAAATGCTCATTGTCTGGTTAGGTCAGTATAGCATAGTAGTGACTCGTGAGATCTAGTCAGGAATTAGACAAGACAAAGACTGGGATGGGAAATTGTAATAAATATGCAGTACATTGTAAGATTGCAATAATACAGTATCACGGGCCAAGTGTCATGATAATCATATTGTTGGGCCTCTGGTGATTTCCAACCCTACTAGATATCAGTATTCCCATCTAGGTCATTAATATATTTCCCTTCATTCTGACTTAATTTGTTATATTTTGGCTGTGACAGCCCAAATATAACAAAGTAGCGCAGGTCGCCTAGTGTTAGCTTAGCTTTGGGATTGCAGTCAGCTTTTATGTCTATTTTCTATATATATTTTATAGCCCCCCCCCACACACACACTAGAAATCAGTGCTCCCAATTGGCTAATTAGTCCACAGTTGATAATTTTGTGTCATTCTGTCTTATTTTGCTCTATTTTGGCCATGATAGCCAGAGACCAGGTCACCTAGTGTTAGCTTGGCTTGGCCCTTGTAGCTTAGTTTCTTACTTGAGTGATAAACATCCTTGTTCCATGCAGACCATCTACCAACACTTGACCAGCAGCCTCTGGCAGAGGAGCTTAACAGCTTCTTTGCCCAACTTGAGCACACCTTCCCCCCAAACTCGCCCCCCCCCCAACAGGTGCACAAGGTGAGGCGGCAACTGAGAGCAGTGAACCCCCGTAGAGCTGCTGGTCCAAACGGCATCCCAGGAGCAGTGGTCAAAGCATGTACAGACCAGCTGGCAGGGATTCTCACCAAGCTGTTCAACCTCTCCCTGACACACGCCACCATCCCCTTCTGCCTCAAGGCCTCCACCATCATCCCCATCCCCAAAAAGTCCACAGTCGACAGCCTGAATGACTATAGACCCATAGCACTCACATTTGTAGTCAATGAAGTGTTTTAAGCGATTGGTGTCCCAGCACATCAGGGACTGTCTTCCCCCCTCCTTCGACCCCCACCAGTTTGCCTATAGGGAGAACTGGTCTACAGAAGACACCATCACCACCACTGTTCACAGAGCGCTGAGCCACCTGAAGAACCCAAGGAGCTATGTGAGGATGCTCTTTGTGGACTACAGCTCTGCTTTCAACACCATCATCCCAGACATCCTGATCAACAAACTACACCTCCTCCAGATCCCCCCCTCTTCCCCCTTCCTGCTCCTGGATAAAAAATTTTCTCACCAACTGCACACAAACAGTCAGACTTGGTCCCCACCACTCCTCCACACTGTCTCTTAGCACTGGCTCCCCCCAGGGCTGCGTGCTAAGCCCTCTACTATACTCCCTGTACACCTTTGACTGTATTCCAACCCACCCAACCACCATCATCATGAAGTACGCAGATGACACCACCTTGGTTGGGCTCATCACTGATGATGATGAGAAGGCATACAGACCAGAGGTACAGAACCTGCTGCTGTGGTGCCAAGTAAACAACCTGAAACTGAACATCCAAAAAACCAAAGAACTCATACTGGACTTCAGGAAGAACAGACAGGACCCCCCCACCCCACCCCCATAAATGGCGACTGTGTGGAAAACGTTCCCAACTTTAGGTTCCTGGGCACTCACATCTCCTCTGACCTCTCCTGGACTGTCAACATCAAGACCCTGGTGAAAAAAGCCCAGCAGCGGCTGCAGTTCCTCCATGTCTTGAGGAAGAACAACCTGGACCAGAAGCTGCTGCTCGCCTTCTACTACTGCTCAGTGGAGAGCATGTGGGTCTGTGGTACGCTGGAACTGGTACCCTTCACTTCCGCCTCCCAAAGAGAGCAGACGCTTTTTCCTTCTCTCCAGCTCCGGCTCTTTATCTCTCTCCTCCCTTAACTGACTGGATCCCAGCTTGCTATCGTCTGTCTGCATGTCTCTACTGCTGATTATCGAACGAAATTATGGATTTAATAAGCTGGGCTTTGAACGCAATTGACACTATTTTTTCAACGAGGAAAAGTGCCCCGGGGGAGGCAGTTTGCCCCGCAGGAACAGCGGCCGCGGGCTATTTGAAGGACACAAGTAATTGGAAACTCTTGTGCCTGTGTGATCTCTCTATCGAAGATGTTGAAGATTTATACATCTTCGTAGCAATGGTCATCGGAATCTTACTGATTGGATCTGGGATTGTTCTGGTGTACCGTAAATTGATGAAGATGGACGGAGCCTATCAAAATGCTGACCAGGCGAGGCTTAACCATCAAATTGAACAATTGGGCAGGACTCTGACAGCGGCTAATGGAGAACTATCTAGGAAAATGGATTACATCATGATTACGCTGAGAGCCGTCCATGAAGAATTCAACGTCCAGCAATGAAGGATTTAAGTACTGAATCTGTAAGAGAATATAAAGTTTTTCTTTCTCTGAAAGTCAGTACTATTCGACTTATTTGACCTGCCCCTATAATCAAAGTCCTCCAGATTATCTGCAGTTTTTGTTTTCAAAACATGTGAGCAGCATTGACTTTATGGACAGCCAGCTGTCTGGCAAAAAAATTCCATCTGTTGTGCAAGGACACAAGCGCCAGACACTAGACACAACATCTCCTGCTGAAGAGACCTTGTTGTTCTTAACTGATATAAACACCTTCACTCAACACCACACTCACACTGACTCAATAAACTGATGAGAAGATTATTCACTCACTGCTCTCTTTGTGTCCTCGTAGATTCTATTGTCTGCTACTTGTGCATTGAGAGCTTTTTTTCTTGTAATCATAATATTGATCATTTATGACTGGTATTCTGACAAACAATGGTTTTTTTCTCTCTCCTATTGTGTTTACCCCCTTCCTCCCTTATGCTTCCTGTTCCCAATCTGCTGACAGGCGCGTCACTGACGCTGCCGTGTCACTGAAAATGTCAACTATGTCGTTTTCAGTGTCAAGTCAAATCCCTCATATGTTTATCAGTTGTTTACTGTGAATGTACTTGGCAATAAATCTTTTCTGAGTTCTGAGTTCTGAGTTCTGATCCACGGCCAAGAACAGAAAGGCTGTGCAGAGGGTCATCAACACCGCCCAAAAAATTATCGGTGGCCCTCTGCCCTCCCTGAAAGACATCTCCAGATCCTCTTGTCTCAGAAAGATCAAGGCCATCACAGGAGATCTCTCACATTCCGCCCACCACCTGTTTGACTTGCTTCCCTCTGGACGATGGTTCAGATCAGTCAGGTCCCACACCTCTAGAGTGACAAACAGTTTCTTCCCCTGGACCATCCGAACTGCAGTCAGAGCCCCCCTCCCCCTCCCCCGAATGCTCACATGCACAGAACTGAGGACCTTTTTAATTGTCATAATAACACACTTGTCTTTGCACTCCGCACTTTCATGTACATTGACCCATCCATGAAGCCATTACTATGTATATCTTCCATAATCCATAAGCCATTTTACTCAATTGTGTATTCAATTGTGTTTTCTGCACTCCACACTCTTATGTACATAGTTCCATCCGTGAAGCCACTACCATACCTGTGTATATTTTCTATTTTTATAAAAATCCATCCATCCATCCATCCATCCATCTTCTACCGCTTTTCCGGAGGTCCGGGTCGCGGAGGCAGCAGTTCAAGCAGAGAAGCCCAGACTTCCCTCTCCCCAGCCACCTGCTCCAGCTCTTCAGAGAGGATACCAAGGCGTTCCCAGACCAGCTGGGAGACACAGTCTCTCCACCGAGTCCTGGGTCTGCCCCGGGGTCTCCTCCCAGTGGGACGTGCCCGAAACACCTCAAGTGGGAGGCGTCCAGGAGGCATCCTAATCAGATGCCCACACCACCTCAACTGACTCCTTTCAATGTGGAGGAGCAGCGGTTCTACTCTGAGCCTCTCCCAGATGACTGAGCTCCTCACCCTATCTCTGAGGGTGAGTCCAGCAATCCTATGGAGAAAGCTCATTTCAGCCGCTTGTATCCGCGATCTCGTTCTTTCGGTCATTACCCAAAGCTCGTGACCATAGGTGAGAGTAGGAATGTAGATTGACTGGTAAATTGACAGCTTTGCCTTAGAACTAAGCTCCCTCTTCACCACAACAGACTGGTACAACGTCCGCATCACTGCAGATGCTGCTCCAATCTGTCTGTCAATCTCTCGCTCCATTTTCCCCTCACTCGTGAATAAGACCCCAAGATACTTAAACTCCTCCACTTGGGGCAGGAGCCTGACCCCAACCCAGAGAGGACAATCCACCTTTTTCCGGCTGAGGACCATGGACTCGGACTTGGAGGTGCTGATTCTCATCCCAGCCGCTTCACACTCAGCGGCAAACCGTCCCAGCAAGAGCTGTAGGTCATTGCTGGATGAAGCCAACAGGACAACATCATCTGCAAACAACAGAGACGAGATCCTGTGGTCACCAAGCATGACACCCTCCATTCCCTGGCTGCGCCTAGAAATACTGTCCATAAAAATTATGAACAGGATTGGTGACAAAGGGCAGCCCTGGCGGAGTCCAACTCTCACTGGGAATGAGTCCGACCGAGTGTTGGCAATACGAACCAAACTCTCACAACAGTCGTACAGTGACCGAATAGCTCAAAACAACAAGCCCGATACTCCATACTCCCGAAGCACCCCCCACAAAAAACCATGAGGGACGCGGTCAAATGCCTTCTCCAAGTCCACAAAACACATGTAAACTGGTTGGGCAAACTCCCACGAACCCTCAAGAATTCTCGAGAGGGTAAAGAGCTGGTCCGATGTGCCACGGCCAGGACGAATACCACATTGCTCCTCCTGAATCCAAGGTTCGAACAACGGCCGGACTCTCCTCTCCAGTACCTTGGCATAGACCTTCCCAGGGAGGCCGAGGAGTGTGATCCCTCTAAAGTTGGAGCACACCCTCCGGTCCCCTTTTTTGAAGAGAGGAACCACCACCCCGGTTTGCCATGCCAAAGGCACTGCCCCCGACCTCCACGCAATGTTGCAGAGGCGTGTCAACCATGACAGCCCAACAACATCCAGGGCCTTGAGATACTCAGGGCGAATCTCGTCCACCCCCCGGGCCCAGCCATCAAGGAGATTTTTAACCACCTTGGTGACCTCAGCCTCTGTGATAGGCAAGTCATCCCCCTTGTCCACAAACCCTGCTTCCTCTGTGGAAGGCATATCAGTGGGATTGAGGAGATCCTCGAAGTATTCCTTCCACCGCCCGACGATATCCCCAGTCGAAGCCAACTGTGGTGTAATTGAGTTATTTGGAAAAGAACTACAAAGTCGCGCAGTAATGACGTCAGGGAGGCGATTGGCGGGAAAGTGACAGACTAGCAGAGAGGTTGACATGGTTCAATAAAAAGTGACATTAAAAACTACAGTTGGACTCACGCAGTGTTTTAATAACACAACATGGTGTCAGAAGTCCTGTAGTTAACGTAGAGAGGTAAGCCCGGAAAGAGAAAGGATCGTTTATACACCGCGGAAGAAGAGAGGGGAGTTTGCAGACACGATGAGTGAAGACGGAGATGCAAATGGAGGTATAGCAACCGCTCCGGGAGCCGCTGTGGCAGCGGGTCCGTGCGCTACGTTTAACATCCAGCTTCCGGAGCTCTTCGACTTTTCTAAGCCGCAGGAGTGGGCCAAATGGATCCGGAGATTTGACAGATTTCGCCTGGCAAGTAATCTGAATGCAAGCTCTGAAGAGAATCAAGTTAATACTCTGATATATTGCATGGGAGACGAGGCGGATGATGTTTTACGTGGGCTGGCTCTGACTGATGCTCAACGCAGCTCGTATGAAGCGGTGCGTGACGGCTTTCAAAGCTTCTTTGTGGTTAAAAAGAATGTAATTTATGAACGTGCCAAATTCAACCTGCGAAAACAGAGAGAAAGTGAGACAGTAGGTTCTTTTGTCACTGCACTATATGCGCTGGCTGAACACTGCAATTACGGTGTGCTGCATGATGAGCTACTTCGGGACAGACTCGTCGTCGGTCTGTTAGACAAGAGGCTGTCTGAACGCATGCAGCTAGATGCAGAGCTGACTTTGGAGAAAGCAATCAGGATGGCACGGCAGAGTGAGGAGGTGAAAAAGCAGCAAGTTTCTCTGAGAGGAGACACCAGGACTCAGGCAAGTGAGGCAATGTCTGTCGATAGAGTGTTCAAGGGAAGTAGCAAGCCTGCTAAAAACAAACCTCAGCATGCTCTCAAACCGCACAGTACTCAGAATAGCAAGGAAAAGGGGACACAGTCAAAATGTCATAAATGTGGCAGCTTTCCATCACATTCAAAACGGGAGTGTCCTGCAAATGAAGTGAACTGTCATGCTTGTGGGAGAAAGGGTCACTATAAACGTGTGTGCAAGACCTTAAAATCTGTACTTGAGGTGGAAGAAGATGAGGATGCCATCTTCCTCGGCAGTGTTACAACAGACGGTGATCCTTGGATGGTCAACATTGACATTCATGACAGCAGCGTGACGTTCAAAATTGACACGGGTGCTGATGTCACAGTTTTGCCACATGCTGTGTTCCAGAAAATATTCAGAGAAAACCCACCTGTGCTCCACAAAGCACCTAAGCCGCTCCTGGGACCGGGGAGGAGGCCACTTGATGTTGTGGGCGTTGCCAAGCTGTTGTTGAGAATTGGTGGGAAAGAGGAGATGGAGGAGGTGTATGTTGTCCGTTATGTGCACACTGCCCTGCTAGGGAGGTCTGTGAGCTGCAGACTAGGGCTTGTTGCACGCCTTGACAGTGTCACTATAGAGACATTAAAGGAGAACTATCCAAAACTATTCAGCGGACTAGGTGAGGTGCGCCAGGCATATGCCATCAAGCTCAAACCAGATCAACGCAAGGAAAACTAAGGAGCTGGTGGTGGACTGCCGCAGGCATGGGCAGCCCCTCACAGCACCAGTAAATATACAGGGAACAGACATCGAGATGGTGACATCCTACAAGTACCTGGGTATTCATCTGAACAATAAACTAGACTGGTCACACAATACTGACGCACTCTACAAGAAGGGACAGCGCAGGCTGTTCCTGCTGAGGAGACTCAGGTCTTTTGGTGTACAAGGGGCGCTGCTGAAGTCATTCTATGACACGGTGGTGGCATCAGCCATCACTTTTGGAGTGGTCTGCTGGGGCAGTGGCATTACTGCAGCCGATAGGAAGAGACTGAACAAACTGATTAAGAAAGCTAGCTCTGTCCTGGGGCAACGCCTTGATCCGATGGAGGAGATAGGAGAGAGAAGGACGGTGGCTAAACTGTCATCTCTGCTGGAGTCCGAGTTCCACCCTATGCAGGACATACTGGATGCACTGAGGAGCTCATTTAGCAGCAGACTACATCATCCCAGGTGCACAACCGAGAGGTTTCGTAGGTCCTTCCTACCAACGGCTGTCAGACTGTACAACCTAAGCAGGGCTGCTCGCAGAGATAGCAAAAAAGACGTAACAAACTAATAGTTTTTTTTTTGAATGCAAAAGATGCAATAGACTTACACAATGGTCCTCTCCGGCATACAACTAGGAACATACCGGTCGCTATGGAGGGTGAGAATATGTATGGGCACATAATCATACCATGTAGGATAACTAAATAGACGGTTATGCTGTTTCATCCCACCTAGCAACAATGCTCTGCACTGTGTGTGTTTATATATTTACATATTTATTCCATCTAGCTACAATGCTCTGCACTGGGTGTGTTTATATTTATATATCTATATATTTATTCCATCTAGCTACAATGCTCAGCACTGGGTGTGTTTATATTTATATATCTATATATTTATTCCATCTAGCTACAATGCTCCGCACTGTGTTTTTATATATCTACATATTATTCCATCTAGCTACATTGCTCCGCACTGTGTGTGTTTATATACTTCCATATTTATTCCACCTAGCTGCAATGCTCCGTACTGTGGGTGTTTATATATTTACATATTTATTCCATCTAGCTACAATGCTCTGCACTGTGTGTTCATATATTCATATATTTATTCCATCCAGCTACAATGCTCTGCACTGTGTGTCTGTGTGTGTGTGTGTGTGTGTGTGTGTGTGTATATATATATTTTATAGTAATATGTACATATGTATATTAGCTGCTCTTGCTTGCTTGTTTTTTTTTTGTTTTTTTTTTTCTTGCCTTCTGATTGTTGCTCTGAGTGTTGCTATCCCTGTGCTGTTGCAATCCTGGAATTTCCCCGTTGTGGGACTAATAAAGGCTTATCTTATCTTATCTTATCTTAAACCACTTTCACTAAAGACACCAAGGAGGATCCCATTGCCACTAATGGACAAAGTCAAGCAAGAGCTGTCCTGCATGGAAAGCCTCGGGGTGATATGCAGAATTGAGGAGCCTACAGACTGGTGTGCTGGCATCGTAGTAGTTCCCAGAAAGAACAAGATGGATCCTGTGCGAATATGTGTCGACCTCACTAATCTCAATGAGTCCGTGTGTAGAGAGAAGTTCATTCTACCATCAGTAGAGGAAACACTTAGGAGACTGGCTGGAGCCAAAATATTTAGTAAGCTGGATGCAAATATGGGGTTTTGGCAAATCCCATTGACAGAAGATTCAGCGAAACTGACAACGTTCATCACGCCCTTTGGACGCCATTATTTCAAACAGCTACCTTTTGGCATTGCGTCCGCCCCTGAACACTTTCAGAACAGAATGGTGACGGAGGTCACAGAAGGGCTCGAAGGCGTGGTTTGTCACATTGATGACGTGCTGGTGTGGGGTCGTACGCAAGAGGAGCATGATGCTCGCCTGCATACCGTGCTAAGAAAGATTCAGAAGGCAGGTATCACACTTAACATTGGCAAGTGTGATCTGTCAAAGTCTGAGGTGACCTTCCTAGGCCACGTGATCTCCGCCAGCGGCATCAGTCCAGACCCGAGCAAGACGGAGGCTGTGAGGGAAATGCCTGAGCCAAAAACGGTGAGTGAACTAAGATCTTTCCTTGGAATGGTAAACCAGCTAGGCAAGTTTATCCCGCAGCTAGCTGAGAGGGATAAAGCCCTCAGAGATCTCCTTTCGAAGAAGAACTGCTGGGTGTGGGGTGCTGACCAGGCTAAATCCTTCCAAGACTTAAAGGATGCCCTGACATTGCCGCCGGTGCTAGCCGTATATGATCCTAACAGAGAATGCAAAGTTACGGCAGACGCGTCGTCTTACGGACTTGGAGGAGTCCTGCTACAAAACTGGGGTGAGGAGTGGAGACCAGTAGCCTTCATGTCACGGTCTCTCACACCCACCGAGTAGAGATATGCGCAAGTGGAAAAGGAGGCTTTGAGCCTGACCTGGGCTTGAGAGAGGCTCAGCAACTTCCTCATTGGAAAACACTTCCAGTTGGAGACAGATCACAAGCCTCTCCTGAGTCTCCTGGGGTCTCAAGCACTGGACGCTCTACCCCCTCGGATCAAACGCTTTCAAATGCGTCTTATGCGCTATTCCTACTCCATATCTCATGTGCCAGGGAAGTGCCTGTGGACAGCTGATACATTGTCGCGAGCGCCTGTCACAAGAAAAGGGACACCAGCTGACAAAGAGCTGTTCGAGGACACAAATATCTACATGGATATGGTGATGGAGAACCTACCCACAAGCACTGCCTATCTGGAGGAGCTGAGAGAGCAGCTGCAGAGGGACAGTGTGTGCTCAAGTGATGCAGCTGTGTGCAGAAGGCTGGCCAGCTCATGGCATAAATGAACCTGCCCTCAAGCTATACTGGATTGACAGGGCATTCCTTACTGTCCAGGATGGTCTACTGCTAAAGGGAGATAGGCTTGTCATACCCTCAACCATGAGAAATGATGTTCTCGCTAAGCTGCACGAAGGACACCAGGGTGTGGTTAAGTGTAGAGAACGGGCACGACAGTCAGTATGGTGGCCGGGGTTGAGTCAGCAGCTGAATGAATTGGTTCTCAACTGCAGAGCATGCTGTCAGGAGAGACAGAACCACAGGGAGCCACTGATGCCGACACCATACCCAGACAGACCATGGCAGAAGTTGGGAGCAGACTTGTTCATGTTAGGGAGCAAGACCTACCTGCTAGTAGTGGGCTACATGTCAAGATATGTGGAGATTGCCCTGCTAACTCCTACAAGATCTAATGATGTGATCCACCACCTTAAGTCAGTCTTTGCACGTCATGGAATCTGTGAGACCCTGGTGACAGACAATGGGCCACAATTCTCTGGAGCAGCTTTTGCAGCATTTGCAAAGTTGTACGGGTTCCAGCATGTAACCAGCAGCCCAAAATATCCCCAGGGCAATGCTGAAGCGGAACGTGCAGTGCAGACAGTGAAGGGGCTTTTGAAGAAGTCAGATGACCCCTATCTTTCTTTACTGGCCTACAGGGCTACCCCTCTCCAAAATGGGTATAGCCCAGCTCAACTGCTCATGGGAAGGCGGCTTCGTACAACTGTGCCTATTCTTCCTGCGTTGTTAAGTCCTGCTCTTCCGGATAGAAATGCTGTTATGCTGAACGAAGGGAAGAGGAAAACAAAGGATGCGCAACGCTACAACCCGAGACACCATGCAAAGCATCTCAATAGACTCACTCCAGGACAGGACGTGTGGGTCACTGATCAAGGAGCAGTAGGTGCTGTCATCGGAAATCACACCACACCGTGCTCTTATCTGGTGGAGGAACCCCATGGGACCATCAGGCGAAATCGTCGTCATCTCATCCCCTGGAACTCCTCATCGGAGCAGAGCAACAGTGCTGCAGCTAAGCAGTTCCCGGAAGGTGTTCCAGAACAACCTTCAGCAGAACAACCTGCAGCAACATCATCACAGCAGAATATTCCTGAGCCACCATCTACTCCTACTCCTAGAACCAGGTCTGGGAGAGTGGTTGTAAAACCAACCCGGTTGGACTTATAAACAATTATGAAGATTGAACGTTTGAAAATAATAGTGAAAAAAAAGGTTGCAAATGTATTGCACTATTTTTCTGATTTTGCACTCTTTTCTATGTAAATGTTCAAGTTCAGAGTTTAGAGTGAGGACAGAACAGTACAGGGTTTAGGATGGAAGTATTGTACTTGATTTTGCACATGTTGTTCAGTGCTAAGAGTAAACTGCAGTGTGTCTGTTGTGTGTGTGAATGGTATTAGGTAGGACCAGATCTTCCAGCCACAGAGGCAGAATAATCCTCTAAGGTCCGTTGAATCAATGGCAGTCTACCCATTGATACTAGAAAGGGGAGATGTGGTGTAATTGAGTTATTTGGAAAAGAACTACAAAGGCGCGCAGTAATGACGTCAGGGAGGCAACAGGCGGGAGAGTGACAGACTAGCAGCGAGGTTGACATGGTTCAATAAAAAGTGACATTAAAAACTACAGTTGGACTCACGCAGTGTTTTAATAACACGACATCAACAGCGCCCCATCCGCACCATACACAGTGTAGACAGGGAGCTGCTTTCCCCTCCTGAGCCGCCGGACAGTTTGCCAGAATCTCTTCGAGGCCGACCGAAAGTCTTGTTCCATGGCCTCACCAAACTCCTCCCATACCCGGGTTTTTGCTTCAGCAACCACCCGAGCTGCACTCCCCTTGGCCTGCCAGTACACCTCAGCTGCTTCAGGAGTCCCACAAGCCAACCAAGCTTGATAGGACTCCTTCTTCAGCTTAATGGCCCCCTTCACCATTGGTGTCCACCACTTGGTTTGGGGGTTGCCACCACGAGATGCACCGACCACCTTGCGGCCGCAGCTCTGGGCCGCCGCTTCAACAACAGAGGTGGAGAACATGGCCCATTCTTTTATAAAAATAAAAATTTTTATTTTTATTTCAGTCGTGTGTTTAATCATGTGTTCTGTAACTGTGTTTTATCTATTTATGGGCAGCGCAGAGGTGGAGTGGTTAGCACTGTGGCAGCACAGCAACTCACCCTTGGCTGGGGGATCCTGGGTTCGATCCTGGCCCCCGACCAACAGTGATCTGCGTGGAGTTTGCATGTTCTCCCCGTATCTGCGTGGGTTTATTGCAGGATTTCTTCCGGTTTCCTCCCATATGCCAAAAACATACAAATTAGGTTAATTGGAGACTCTAAAGTGGCCCCAGGTGTGAATGTGTGTGTGAAAGGGTTGGCTGCTGCACCAGTGGCTGCCTCATCCACTCATGTGGATGCCCTGTAATTTCCCCATTGTGGGACTAATAAAGGAATCTAAATCTAAAATCTAATCCTTCTCTCTTACTTAATTGCACAGTAGCCTGTTGGAGCACCCACAATTTAATTGTTCTGTACAACTGTACAATAACAATAAAATACTATTCTATTCTATTACATATATACTATATACACACACACACACACACACACACACACACACACACACACACACACACACACACACACACACAGAGAGAGAGCGGGAAAATAAGTACTGAATATGTCAACATTTTTCTCATTATTTTTCAATGAGTACACCTCTCGGCGCCACACCAGTAGGCTGCCTTTTGCAACAGCGGCTCGATTCCGAGTTTTTTTTTCCCTTCCTCTCTCTTTTGATCACTTTTTTTTTCACCCCACTTATATCACGGACACACAGATCGTCCCAAATGTCTCCTGAGCCGGTGGACGGAGCCACTGTTTATAGCAGGATACGATACAACAGGGAAGAGCTGCTAGCATTTAACCGCCACCCGGTCCCACTGGAAAAACTCGACATACCGAGAGAATTGAGGCGAAAGCGTCGCGGCTGCCGGGCTGGAGTAAGGCGGAGGACAAAAAATATAAGGTACAGACCCTCCCTTCCATCTGTTGTCATGGGAAATGTACGGTCGATACTGGGAAAGTTAGATGAGCTAGCGGCTATCTCCCGTTATGATAGCACTTACCGGGAGTGCTCTCTCCTTTTGTTTACTGAGACGTGGCTAACTGAACTAGCAGCAGATGCTAACATTGAGCTGGAGGGTTTTCACATGATACGAGCTGACCGAACACCAGAGAGTGGCAAAACTAGGGGCGGTGGAGTGATAATGTATGTTAACAACAACTGGTGCAGACCGGGACATATCACTGTTAAACAGCGACACTGCAGCAAAGACATTGAGTTGCTAGCTGTTAGCATGAGGCCTACATATCTCCCGAGAGAACACTCACACGTGATCTGCATTGTTGTTTATGCAAATCCGACGGCGAACGCTGGGACAGCGCGTGACGTCATCCATTCAGTAACCAGCAGGCTGCAGACAGAACACCCAGATGCTCTTCTCCTCATCTCAGGCGATTTCAACCACGTTTCACTGTCTCCCATTCTGCCCACTTTCACCCAGTATGTCACATGCCACACTAGAGACAATAAAACACTGGATTTGTTCTACGCAAACACTAAGGAGGCGTACACCTCATCACAACTCCCCCCACTTGGGAGATCGGATCACAACTTGGTTCATCTCCGGCCGGTGTACAAACCCCTAGTGCACAGACAACCTCCGGCCATGCACACTGTGGAGTTATGGTCTGAGGAGACAATGGACACTCTAAAGGACTGTTTTGAAGCCACTGCCTGGAAGCAGCTCTGCGATCCACATGGTGAGGACATCGATGGCCTCATTCACACCTTCACGGGCTACCTCAGCTTCTGTGTGGACAAATCCGTTCCCACCAAGACCATACGGCGTCACTCAAACAACAAACCCTGGATCAACCCTGAGATAAAAACACTTCTGAGAGAGAAGAAGAGGATCTTCAGGTCGGGGAACAGGGAGATGCTGAAGTCCGTACAGAGGGAGCTGAGGAGAAAGATCAGAGAAGGCAAGGACAGCTTCAGGAAGAAGATGGAGGACAAGCTGCAACAGAGCGACATCAGCGGGGTCTGGAGAAACCTCAAAACCATCTCGGGGCTCCAGAATACCTCCCCCCAGGCCACGGGGGGCAGGGAGTGGGCGAACAACCTGAATCTGTTTTTCAATAGATTTGACCAACCGCCCTCCCCCCTGTCTGCACAACAACAACCACTGCTGCCTCTAAGAAATCAAGTCCTGCTGCCCACTCCCCACTCCACCGACACCCCCCCCCACTCCCAACACACAGCCCCCCATCCTGACCCTGACCAAGACCCAGGTGAGGATGGAGCTGAGGAAGATCAAGGCGAGGAAGGCGTCGGGACCGGACGGCATCAGCGCAAAGCTCCTCAAGTCCTGTGCAGACCAGCTGTGTGGGATTGTGACGTATATCTTCAACATGAGCCTGAAACTGGGGAGGGTACCACAGCTGTGGAAAACATCTTGTGTGGTACCTGTACCAAAAACTTCCCACCCCAAAGACCTGAACAGCTACAGACCGGTGGCCTTGACGTCCCACTTGATGAAGACCCTGGAGAGACTGCTCCTTGCTCATCTCCGCCCCCTGGTGGAACCAGCGATGGATCCACTCCAGTTCGCCTACCAGCATGGCATTGGGGTGGAGGATGCGGTGATCTTCCTCCTTCACCGTTCTCTGTCCCACCTGGAGAAGCCCGGGAATATGGTGAGGATCATGTTCTTTGACTTCTCCAGTGCTTTCAACACCATCCAACCGATGATCCTGAAGGACAAGCTGCTGCGCGCAGGGGTGGACCAGCACCTGTCATCATGGATCCTGGACTACCTCACGAACCGGCCTCAGTTTGTGAGAACCCGGGACTGTGTTTCCGACACGATCATCAGTAGCACGGGGCCCCCCCCAGGGAACGGTGCTGGCTCCCTTCCTGTTCACTCTTTATACTGCGGACTTCTCACACAACACAACACATTGCCATCTACAGAAGTTCTCTGATGACTCTGCGATCGTTGGTCTCATCTCCAACGGAGATGAAGCTGAGTACAGAGGGCTTATCCAGGACTTTGTGGACTGGTGCCATCGGAACTGCCTCCAGATCAACGCGAGGAAAACTAAGGAGCTGGTGGTGGACTGTCGCAGGCATGGGCAGCCCCTCACAGCACCAGTAAATATACAGGGAACAGACATCGAGATGGTGACATCCTATAAGTACCTGGGTATTCATCTGAACAATAAACTAGACTGGTCACACAATACTGACGCACTCTACAAGAAGGGACAGCGCAGGCTGTTCCTGCTGAGGAGACTCAGGTCTTTTGGTGTACAAGGGGCGCTGCTGAAGTCATTCTATGACACGGTGGTGGCATCAGCCATCACTTTTGGAGTGGTCTGCTGGGGCAGTGGCATTACGGCAGCCGATAGGAAGAGACTGAACAAACTGATTAAGAAAGCTAGCTCTGTCCTGGGGCAGCGCCTTGATCCGATGGAGGAGATAGGAGAGAGAAGGACGGTGGCTAAACTGTCATCTCTGCTGGAGTCCGAGTTCCACCCTATGCAGGACATACTGGATGCACTGAGGAGCTCATTTAGCAGCAGACTACATCATCCCAGGCGCACAACCGAGAGGTTTCGTAGGTCCTTCCTACCAACGGCTGTCAGACTGTACAACCTAAGCAGGGCTGCTCGCAGAGATAGCAAAAAGACGTAACAAACTAATAGTTTTTTTTTTGAATGCAAAAGATGCAATAGACTTACACAATGGTCCTCTCCGGCATACAACTAGGAACATACCGGTCGCTATGGAGGGTGAGAATATGTATGGGCACATAATCATACCATGTAGGATAACTAAATAGACGGTTATGCTGTTTCATCCCACCTAGCAACAATGCTCTGCACTGTGTGTTTATATATTTACATATTTATTCCATTTAGCTACAATGCTCAGCACTGGGTGTGTTTATATTTATATATCTATATATTTATTCCATCTAGCTACAATGCTCCGCACTGTGTTTTTTTATATATCTACATATTATTCCATCTAGCTACATTGCTCCGCACTGTGTGTGTTTATATACTTGCATATTTATTCCACCTAGCTGCAATGCTCCGTACTGTGGGTGTTTATATATTTACATATTTATTCCATCTAGCTACAATGCTCTGCACTGTGTGTTCATATATTCATATATTTATTCCATCCGGCTACAATGCTCTGCACTGTGTGTCTGTGTGTGTGTGTGTGTATATATATATTTTATAGTAATATGTACATATGTATATTAGCTGCTCTTGCTTGCTTGTTTTTTTTTTTTTGTTTTTTTTCTTGCCTCCTGATTGTTGCTCTGAGTGTTGCTATCCCTGTGCTGTTGCAATCCTGGAATTTCCCCGTTGTGGGACTAATAAAGGCTTATCTTATCTTATCTTATCTTATTAAAAATATTTCTAATGGAGCCACTGACCTGAGATTTTCACCAGATATCTGTAACAACCCAAGTCATCCATACATACAATGAAATCAAAGCAACTGTGTTCACAAAACAAGTTATACTTAATAAAGTGGAATGACACAGGGAATAAGTATTGAACACACAAGGAAATTCATTTAATATTTAGTAGAAAAGCCTTTGTTGGTAATAACAGCTTCCAGATGCCTCCTGTATGGAGAAACTAGGCACAGACATTGCTCAGGAATGATTTTAGCCCATTCTTCCACACAAACTGTCTTCAAATCTTGAAGGTTCTATGGGTGTCTTCTATGAAGTCTGATCTTCAGTTAGTTCCATAGATTTTCAATTGGATTCAGGTCAGGTGACTGACTGGGCCATTTTAGCAGCTTTATTTTCCTTCTCTTGAGCCAGATGAGAGTTTCCTTGGCTGTGTGTTTGGGATCATTGTCTTGCTGAAATGTTGACCCTCGTTTCATCTTCAGCATCTTGGCAGATGGCAACAGGTTCTTATCAAGGATGTCTTTGTACAATTGTCCATTCAGCTTTCCTTCAATTATATGAAGTCTGCCTGTACTATGTGCTGAAAAACACCTCACACTATGGCGGGATGTGCAGTTCCAGTTTTCCTCCAAACATGCTGTGTGTTGTGGCATCCAAAAGTTCAGTTTTGGTCTCATCTGACCAGACTACAGTCATGTGAAAAAATTGGGACACTCCATTAAATATTTAGTTCTTTATTAATAAATATTCACATATCTATGTCTAACCTTATTTTTGTTTTTCATTTGCATTTTTAACATTTATTTTATCCATTTTAAGTGGGAATGAATGTGGGAGTGTCCTAAAAAAGATGGGGTGGCCTAATTTATTCCTCACTATTTGTTCAGAATTACATTTTACAGAAAATTTGAAAAGGTCTTTAATTCATTTTTTAATTGTTTAGTTGTATTACATGAATCTCCCAGTATTTTTAACATTGATATTAAATATCCATATGTCCAAATATGTTAAAAAAAAAACACAGGGTAATACAGGGTGTCCTAATTTTTTCCACATGACTGTATACAGTATTCTCCCAGTATTTTACTGGATTGCCCAAATGTTGTGCAGCAAGCTTTAATTGAGCTTCAATATGCTATTTCTTAAGCAATGGAGTCTTGGGAAGTAAGCAGGCATAGAGCCCATGTCGGTTGAGTGCATTACTTATTGTTTTCTTTGAAACAGCAGTACCTGCTAACTCCAGGTCTTTCAGGAGCTCTCCACAAGTGGTTTTTGGCTCTTTGATAACTTTTCTGATAATTCTTTTGACTCCTCTGTCAGAAATCTTGCAAGGAGCTCCTGGTCATGGCCGGTTTATGGTAAAATGATGTTCTTTCCACTTCCAAATGATGGCTCCAGCAGTGCTCACTGGAGCATTCAGCAGTTTAGAAATGCGTCTGTTACAAATGCCATCATTATGTTTTGCAACAATAAGGTTGTGAAGGTCTGGAGAGAGCTCTTTGCCTCTTCCCATCATGAGTTCTTTGTGGTGTGACAATCTGATAATCACAGACCTCTTTAAAGGTTATCAGTCAGGACTTAACCATCCATCCACCCATCTTCTTCCGCTTAATCCTTTTCGCGTCACAGGGGGGCTGGAGCCTATCCCAGCATCTTTGGGCGAGAAGCAGGGTACACCCTGGACAGATCGCCAGTCCATTGCAGGGCCAACACAGAGAGACAGACAACCATTCACTCTCACATTCGTACCTAAGGACAATTTAGAATCCCCAGTTTGATGCCAATTAATCTAACTTGCATGTTTTTGGCATGTGGGAGGAAACCGGAGAAATCCCAGAGTAAACCCACGCAGACACGGGGAGAACATGCAAACTCCACACAGATCACTGTTGGTCGGGGGCTGGGATTGAACCCAGGATCCCCCAGCCAAGCTGAAATTAATTTGCACTGATGAGAGATGGGAAGGCTTCCTAAATTCTGATGGATTTCAGCTGGTTTCTTGGCTTTCTGTGCCTTTTTGCACCTCTTTTTCTTCATGTGTTCAATATTTATTCTCTGTGTCATTCCACTTTATTAAATAAAACTTGTTTTGTGAACACAGTTGCCCTGATTTCTTTGTATGTATGGATTACTTGGGTTGTTACTGATATCTGGTGAAAATTTCAGGTCAATGGCTCCATCAGAAATATGTTTAATGAGAAAAATGTTGACGTGTTCAGTACTTATTTTATAGTATATACATATACATACATATATACAGTGATGTGAAAAAGTGTTTGCCCCCTTCCTGATTTCTCTTTTTTTTGTATGTTTGTCACACTTAAATGTTTCAGATCAAATAAAATTAAATATTTCACAAAGATAACACAAATAAACACAAAATGCAGCTTTTAAATGTAGGTGTTTATTATTAAGGGGAAAAAAATCCAAACCTACATGGCCCTGTGTGCAAAAGTGATTGCCCCCTAAACCTATTAACTGATTGGGCCACCCTTAACAGCAACAACTACAATCAAGCATTTGCGATAATTGGCAATGACTCTTTTACAGTGCTGTGGAGGAATTTTGGCCCACTCATCTTTGCAGAATTGTTGTAACTAGATTAGATTAGATTAGATTCAACTTTATTGTCATTACACATGTATGAATACAAGGTAAGGAAACACAGTTTAGCATCCAATCAGAAGTGCAAAGGACAGCAGTGCAGTATATACAGTAATTGACAGTATGTGCAATTTAAGCAAATATATGCAGATAGGTCAGTGTAGAAAGTTAAGAGTACCGTTATGTGCAAATAATGTACAATAAGTTAGGTGGGCAGTTATGTACGGGTGAGGATGGTAAGAGATGGGAATAAGTTAGCATAAATTACAGAAGAGCAAGGTACAGGTGAAGTGAGGTAAGTAGCAGACAATCTAACTATACAGAGTGGCAATATGCAGAAAAACAGTATGTAGTTAAATATGTGATGATAATATACAGGAGAGCAGTATGTATCAATATATAATGACAATATGCAGATATGATATATATGTGTATACAGTTTGAGGAAGCACGGGGGGGAGGGGGGTGTTAAAGGGGAGAGAAGTGGAGGTTCAGCGGGGAACTAAGTTCAATAACGTGACAGCTGTTGGAAAGAAACTGTTCCTAAACCTGCTGGTTCTAGCCCGAAGGCTTCTGAAACACCTTCCGGAGGGGAGAAGCTGGAACAGTCCATGAGCAGGATGGTTGGAGTCCCTAAGAATGCTGTGTGCCCGGCGCAGACATCTTTTCCTGTAGACGTCCTCTATAACTGGAAGTGGAGTCCCTGTGATGCGTTGGGTGGTTTTCACCACCCGCTGCAGTGCCTTACGGTCAGCGACAGAGCAGCTCCCATACCAGACTGTGACACAGTTGGTCAGGGTGCTCTCTATCACGCAGCGGTAGAAGTTGCCCAGGATGTCAGTTGACAGATGGTTCTTCTTCAGTGTCCTCAAGAAGAAGAGGCGCTGATGGGCCTTCTTGATCAGGCTGGTGGTGTTAACTGACCAGGACAGGTCCTCCGAGATGTGGGTCCCCAGGAATTTGAAGCTGGGGACACGTTCAACAGCTATGTTATTGATATGGATGGGGTCATTTGTCTCTCCCCTCTCCTTCCTGTAGTCCACTATGAGCTCCTTGGTTTTGCTGGTGTTAAGGAGCAGGTTATTGTCAGCGCACCAAGTAGCCAAGTGCTCAACCTCTGCCCTGTAATCTGACTCATCGTTGTCCCTGATGAGTCCGATCACCGTGGTGTCATCTGCGAACTTTATGATGGAATTGGATCCATACATAGGCCTGCAGTCATGGGTGAAGAGGGAGTAGAGGAATGGGCTGAGCACACAGCCCTGTGGTGCACCAGTGTTGAGTGTGATGATGGAAGAACGGTTGGGGCCTGACCTAACATGCTGGGGTCTGTTGGTCAGAAAATCCATGATCCAGTTGCAGGTGGAGGTACTGATTCCCAGGTCCCCAAGTTTAGTGATCAGCTTGGAGGGGATAACTGTGTTGAATGCTGAGCTGAAGTCAACAAACAGCATTCTTGCGTAGGTGTTCTTGTCATCCAGATGTGAGAGTACACAGTGCAGCGCTGTAGAAACCGCATCCTCTGTACTCCTATTGCTCCGGTACGCAAACTGGTGAGGGTCCAGTGTAGGGGGCAGGCATTTTTTGAGCTGTGCCAAGACCAGTCGCTCAAAGCACTTCATGACTATGGGCGTCAGTGCCACAGGGCGATAGTCATTTAGGCACGATGGTGTTGAATGTTTTGGCACTGGTACTATAGAAGTGGTCTTGAAGCATGCTGGTACCACCGCCTGGGCCAGGGACAGGTTGAAGATGTCCATGAAGACCCCTGCCAGCTGCTCAGCGCATGCCCTCAGCACACGCCCAGGAATGCCGTCAGGGCCAGCAGCCTTACGTATGTTGATATGACTCAGTGCGTTACGGACGTCGGTGTGGGTGAGTGTGAGGTGGTGAAGGCCGTCAGAGGGTGGGAAATTGATATTCTTTTCATTATTGTCCTTGTCAAAACGAGCATAGAAGTCATTTAGCTCATTGAGAAAGGACACAGTCATGGCTATAGGTATGGAGTTGCTGGGCTTATAATCAGAGATAGCTTGAATGCCCTGCCACATGCGTCGGGGGTCAGAATCCCCAAAATGTTCCTCCACCTTCAGCTTGTAGCTGTGTTTGGCCTTCTTGATGCCCCTCTTCAAATCTGCCCTGGATGAACTGTAGGCCTGTGCGTCACCAGATCTAAAGGCATTGTTACGTGCCTTTAGCAGAAGCCGCACTTCTCTGTTCATCCACAGCTTCTGATTTGGGTACGTGGTGATCTGTCTTTCCGTGGTGACACTGTCAATAGTGGTGTTGATATGGTCCAGGACTGAGTGGGTGTAAGAGTCGATGTTTATGTGGGAGCCACAGGTAGCCTGAGAGGTGAACATACTCCAGTCTGTGTTCCTAAACTTTTCCTGGAGTACAGAGTCCACCCCCTCTGGCCACACTTTGATGGTCCTCACTGATGGTTTCACCCGGTCGATGAGCGGTACATACTTGGTGGTAAGGAACAAAGATAAGTGATCAGACTGACCTAGATGGGGGAGGGGAGTTTTTTTTTTTTTTTTTAGATTTTTTTACATTTAGTATACTTTATTGATCCCCAGAGGGGAAATTGAGGGCATCCACCACCTGGATGGATGAAGCAGCCACGATACGGTGCTATCCCTTAACCATTCACACACACACTCACACCTAGGGCCACTTTAGAGTCTCCAATTAACCTAACCTGCATGTTTTTGGCATGTGGGAGGAAACCGGAGAAATCCCAGAGTAAACCCATGCAAACACGGGGAGAACATGCAAACTCCACACAGATCACTGTTGGTCGGGGGCTGGGATCGAACCCACGATCCCACGATCCCCACAATCCCCTGGCCGGAGTTGCTGTGTAGGCTCCCACAATATTGGTGTAAACGTGGTCCAATGTTTTGTCCCCTCTTGTGTGACAGGAGACATGATGGTAGAATTTAGGAAGCACTGTCTTGAGGTTAGAGTGGTTAAAATCACCCACCACGATAAATGCTGCCTCTGGGTGTGCAGTTTGTTGTTTGCTAATAGCTGCATGCAGTTCTTTCATAGCAAGCTTAGCATTAGCATCCGGAGAGATATAAGCAGCTGTTATGATGGTACAAGTGAACTCCAGTGGCAGCTGGAAAGGTCTACATTTAACCATGAGAAACTCCAGGTTAGCTGAGCAGTGTCTCCCAACAGTGACAGAGTTCGTGCACCAAGCCTTGTTAATATAAATGCACACTCCCCCACCTCTGGCCTTACCGGAGTCATCAGCTGCTCTGTCTGCCCGGAGAGTGTGTAGGCCGGCTAGCTCAATAGCATTGTCGGGTATTCCACTGTGTAACCATGTTTCCGTGAAAATCATGATATTGCAGTTCATAAGTTTCTTATTGTTGGTAATCCGAAGCTATAGCTCATCCATTTTGTTCGCCAGTGACCGTACATTAGCGAGGAAAATGCTAGGTAGAGAAAGCCGGTACAGTGTTAGCTTTAGCTTAGCTCTTAGCCCTCCGCACTTCCCCCGCCTTTGTTTACGGTCTCTACGCCGCCTGCGAGCACTTCCAGTCGGCCGGGTAGCTTGCCTAGCGTTGGGTGTTCTCCGGAGCTCAGGAATGAGACGTAGGTTGCTGATAAAAAGATCGTTATCGTTATTTTGTAATCCAATGTCCAAAAGCTCATTTCGGGTGTAAGATGTGAAAGCGAAGCTGTTCTGAATGAACAGACCCGAAATGAGCAGAAATAACACTGCTAATCCACAAAATCTGAGAAGACGCTGAGCCTCGCGTTGTGCACGCGTCGCCATCATGACAGTAATTCAGCCACATTGGAGGGTTTTTGAGCATGAACCGCCTTTTTAAGGTCATGCCACAGCATCTCAATCAGATTCAGATCAGGACTTTGACTATGCCACTCCAAAGTCTTCATTTTGTTTTTCTTGCTTCAGCTTGAGGTCACGAACAGAAGGCCAGACATTCTCCTTCAGGATTTTTTGGTAGATAGCAGAATTCATGGTTCCATTTACCACAACAAGTCTTCTAGGACCTGAAGCAACAAAACATCCCCAGACCATCACACCACCACCACCATATTTTACTGTTGGTATGATCCTTTTCCGAAATGCTGTGTTACTTTTACGCCGGATGTAATGGGACACACACCTTCCAAAAAGTTCAACTTTTGTCTCGTCAGTCCATAGAGGATTTTCTCAAAAGCCTTGGGGATCATCAAGATGTTTTCTGGCAAAACTGAGATGAGCCTTTATGTTCTTTTTGCTCAGCAGTGGTTTTCATCTTGGAACTCTGCCATGCAGGCCATTTTTGCCCAGTCTCTTTCTTATGGTGGAGTCATGAACACTGACCTTAACTGAGGCAAGTGAGGCCTGCAGTTCTTTGGTGGTGTTGTGGGGTCTTTTGTGACCTCTTGGATGAGTCGTCGCTAAGCTCTTGGGGTAATTTTGGTCAGCCGGCCACTCTTGGGAAAGTTCACCACTGTTCCATGTTTTTACCATTTGTGGATAATGGCTCTCACTGTGCTTTGCTGGAGTACCAAAGCTTTAGAAATGGCTTTGTAACCTTTTCCAGACTGATAGATCTCAATTACTTTGTTTCTCATTTGTTCCTGAATTTCTTTGGATCACAGCATGATGTCTAGCTTTTGAGGATCTTTTGGTGTACTTCACTTTGTCAGGCAGGTCCTATTTAAGTGATTTCTTGATTGAGGCCAGGTGTGGCAGTAATTAGGCCTGGGTGTGACTAGAGAAATTGAACTCAACTTTCCAAAGATGTGATAAACCACAGTTAATTTATGTTTTAACCGGGGGGGGGGGGGGGTGTTACTTATTCACACAGGGTCATGTAGGTTTGGATTATTTTTTTATCCTTAATAATGAACACCATTTAAAAACTGCATTTTGTGTTATTTGTGTTATCTTTGTCTAATATTTAAATTTGTTTGATGATCTGAAACATTTAAGTGGTAAAGAGATAGATAGAGATAGCCTTGGGGGATTTCTCCCAGCGGCCAGAGACTGGGAGGTGGAGTGAGTTAAAATCGGGGGGAAGTTACATTGTGACTGGGATTAAGTACCATGTGACTGTATGTTTGATGTCCTGGGTATAAAAGGGACAGATGTGGGGAGATTCATTCTCTTTTCTGTGTTTGGAAGATGTTGGAGAATGTGAATAAAACCGACTTGAGAAATAAACTCAGCCTCGTCCTTCACCATTCTCCACACTGGTGACCCTTAGACGTATTATGAGCTGAAGCAATTCTCCCGAGCCAGACTCGTCAGGAGCCAGCCAAATGGATGCAGCCACAGTTCAGCTACCGGACTTCTGGCAGAACAATCCGTGCTCCTGGTTTAGCGCGGTCGAGGCGCAGTTCAACCTCCAGAGGATTTCGCCACAAAGTTCTACCATGTGGTTGCAAAGCTGGACAACCACACAGCCCAGCGAGTGGAGAGCCTGATCAACCACCCGCCGGACAGCGACAAGTACAGCACGTTGAAGGCTGCACTCATCCGTTACTTCACCCCCTCGGTGGAGGAGCGAGCAGAAGGGCTCCTGGCGCTGACTGAATTTGAGAGCGACAGACCTGCAGACCTGATGGGGAAGATGTTGAGGCTGAGAGACTCCGAGGATGATAACTTCATCTTCACCCACCTTTTCCTCAGGACCCTACCGTCAGCGGTGAGAGTGACCCTGGCCAGTTCACCACTGTTGGCCCGGCGAGACTACCACAAGCTGGGCCAGGAGGCGCAACGACTCGTCAACGCCAATAAACAGCGCGTGGCTACAGCTGCGGCAGCGGAGCTAGGCACAACGTCCGGAGATGGCAGGGGGCCAGAGGCTGCAGCACCAGACTCACCGACGACGGCGGCGGCAGGGGCCAGGAAACACGGAGCAGACGACGTCCTTTGCTTCTACCATCGCCGTTTCGCAGAGAGGGCACGCAAGTGCATTCCACCGTGCCATTTCAAGCGCTCGGGAAAACACCAGGACCGGGGGTCGGTAGCAGCTGCGGCCCTCAGAGAGGAGAATAAGCTGCTCTACCTGAAGGATGCACGCTCGGAGAGGCATTTCCTCGTGGACACAGGCTCCCAGCTGAGTTTCATCACACCTTCCTACGCTGATCGGCTGGCGCCTTCCAGTGGCCCCAGGGTGTCAGCAGCGAACGGCTCGGCGATTAAGACCTTCGGTGAGAGGACTCTGCTTCTGTCTTTACACGGTCATGCATTCGAGTGGACTTTCGTCATAGCAGCAGTCAATTTCAACATGTTAGGGGCTGATTTTTTGTGCTCACATGGTTTGTTAGTTGATCTTGCTAACAGACGCCTGGTTAATGCACTCTCTTTTTATTCTATTCCCTGTACAGCTCGAGTGGCCCCGCCAACAGCACAAGCCAACGTCACAGCTGCAGGTGGTAAGTTCCACACACTCCTCACTCAGTTCCCAGCACTCACGGTTCCAACATTTTCGGCGACCGTGGCTAAACACAGGGTGGAACATTTTATTACTACCACCGGCCCACCCATTTTTGCAAAAGCTCGGCGCTTGGATTCAGCTAATCTGACCATAGCGCGCGAGGAGTTCGCCAATCTGGAAAGGTTGGGCATCATCAGGCGTTCGAAAAGCCCATGGGCTTCACCGCTTCACATGGTCCCAAAAGCTGATGGCTCGTGGCGACCTTGCGGTGATTTTCGCAGGTTGAACAACGCTACAGCGCATGGCCGCTACCCGATCCCGCACATCCAAGATTTTTCAGTTCATTTGGCGGGGGCGCGCATTTTTTCTAAAATAGACTTGGTACGCGGTTACCACCAGGTCCCAGTGCGCGCTGAGGACATACCCAAAACAGCGGTAATAACTCCTTTTGGCCTTTTTGAGTTTTTGCGCATGCCGTTTGGGCTTAAAGGCGCGGCACAGACGTTCCAACGCATGATGAACGCGGTTCTGCGTGACTTCCCCTTCGTATTCGTCTACCTGGACGACATATTGGTAGCCAGCGCGTCCGAAGACGAACACGAAAACCACCTCACAGCAGTTTTCCGGAGGTTGGCAGAGCACGGGTTAATAATCAACCCAGCGAAGTGTCAGTTTGGGGTGGCGCAGATTGATTTTTTGGTGCATCGCGTCTCTCCAGAAGGAGCGGTTCCTCTGCCCGACAAAATGCGCACAATAACAAATTTTCCCCAGCCTCAAACGGTCAAAGCGTTACAGGAGTTTTTGGGAATGGTGAATTTTTATAACCGTTTCCTCCCCCACGCAGCGCAGCTCATGCAACCATTGTATGCTGCACTAAAAAAACAAAAACCCACAAACAAAATCGAATGGTCTCCGGAGCGAGAGCGCGCATTCGCGGAAGTCAAAACAGCCCTGGCAAACGCTGCATTGTTGGCACATCCAGACCCAATGGCCCGCATGGCGCTCACCACTGATGTGTCAGATGTGGCCATAGGAGCGGTTGTGGAACAGTATGTAGCAGGAGCATGGCAACAGCTCACCTTTTTCAGCAAGACCTTGCGCGATAGTGAACGAAAATACAGCGCATTCGACAGGGAGTTGTTAGCTCTCCACTTGGCCATTCGCCACTTCCAGTTTTGGCTGGAGGGACGCAGGTTCACCGCGTTCGTTGATCACAAGCCGCTGACTTTCGCGATGGCCAAGATTTCAGAACCGTGGTCGGGCCAGCAGCAGAGACAGCTGGCCGCGATCTCGGAGTTTACTACCAATATCCAGCATGTAGCGGGTAAACTTAATGTAGTGGCAGACTGCCTCTCGCGCGCCGTGGCGGCTCCAGCCCGCGCAGGGGTAGATTTTGCAGCCATGGCCGCGGATCAGGTTAGCAACGCGGAAGTGCACGCGGCCCCAGTCCGCGTAGGGATAGATTATGCAGCCATGGCCGCGGATCAGGTTAGCGACGCGGAAGTGCGCGCGGCCCCAGTCCGCGTAGGGATAGATTATGCAGCTATAGCTGCGGATCAGGTTAGCGACGCGGACGTGCACGCGCTCCAGTCTGGACCAACAGGGTTAAGGCTGGAGAACAGGGTGCTGCAAGACGGTATGCCCCCCCTAATCTGCGATGTCTCCACTGGGCGACCGCGTCCTGTGGTACCGGCCGCGTGGCGCCGCTGCATTTTTGACTCGATTCATTCCCTGGCGCACCCGGGAGTGCGCGCGTCGGTCAAAATGGTGGGAGAGAAATTTGTATGGCCAAGCCTGCGCAAGCAAGTTAGATAGTGGGCAGCAGCCTGCACGGCCTGCCAACGAGCCAAGGTGCACAGGCACACAAGAGCTCCTTTGGAGCCGTTTCACATCCCGGCTAAGAGGTTTGATCATGTTCATGTGGACCTCGTAGGCCCCCTCCCGCCGTCACAGGGGTGCACACACCTTCTGACAATGATTGACCGCACCACGCGCTGGCCGGAAGTGGTCCCACTGTCATCAACCACAGCCGAGGAGGTGGCGCGCGCGTTTTTAACAGCATGGGTAGCGCGTTTTGGAGTTCCGTCGGACATTACGTCCGACAGAGGCCCGCAATTTGTTTCCGAACTTTGGTCAGCAATGGCCCGCAGCCTGGGGGTGACGATTCACTGCACAACTGCGTATAATCCGCAGGCTAACGGATTATGCAAACGTTTCCACAGGTCATTGAAGGCAGCTCTCAGGGCGTCGCTTACGGATGCAAATTGGGTGGACAGGCTACCATGGGTTTTATTGGGGTTGCGTTCTGCACCTAAAGAGGATTTAGAAGCCTCCCCAGCTGAGCTAGTTTTCGCACAGCCACTTCGGTTGCCCGGGGAATTTCTCCCAGATAATCCGGCGCCAGAGTGCTCCCCAGCTCAGCGGTTACAGAGTAGCACGGGCCCGAGCACGCTACCTGGCCCCGTTCACCACAGTTTTCCGCGTGTTTTTGTGCCTAAGTCTTTAAAAAATGCAGAGTTTGTTTTTGTCAGACATGATGCCCATCGCCCACCTTTACGCCCACCTTATGATGGACCATATAGAGTGCTGGAAACAGGGGATAAGCATTTTTTGTTAGATTTGGGGGGCAGAAAAGAAATGATTGGCATAAACAGGCTCAAACCCGCTTTTGTGGTAGCTGACGAAACTGTGCAGTTGGCTAAGGCTCCTCGGCACGGCAGACCCCCTAGAGAGCATTCCCCAGAACACCCACAGAGATTGACTAACAGTTCTCATCCTCAGGCAGCAGCTCCACAGCAGGAAGATGCCGTGGGGGTGGTAAAGCCCGCTTACAGCAGATATGGGAGGCGACTGAGGCCCAAGCGACATTTGGACTGATGTGTAGTAATTTTACCATGACTTGCAAACTGTTATTACGTTTGTTCCATCTTAGACGTTTGGGGGGGTCATGTGGCACACATATATGCACATATGTATATGATTGTATGATTCATACGTATACCACCTTAGGCTTCACATCTGAGACGGAACAAAGTACTGAGCCGTTCTGGAGATAACACGAGGGTGTGAAAGTTTAGTCTTTGGCATGCAAAGAGATAGCCTTGGGGGATTTCTCCCAGCGGCCAGAGACTGGGAGGTGGAGTGAGTTAAGATCGGGGGGAAGTTACATTGTGACTGGGATTAAGTACCATGTGACTGTATGTTTGATGTCCTGGGTATAAAAGGGACAGATGTGGGGAGATTCACTCTCTTTTCTGTGTTTGGAAGATGTTGGAGAATGTGAATAAAACCAACTTGAGAAATAAACTCAGCCTCGTCCTTCACCATTCTCCACAACCCCCCCATCTTTTTTAGGACACCCCTACATTCATTCCCACTTAAAATGGCTAAAATAAATGTCTAAAAAATGCAAATAAACACAAAAACAAGGTTAGACATTGTGATATCCTACCGTGTAGCAATGATCACACTTGAGTTATTTCTTTGGCTAACTCTGCCGTTTATTCTGCAACACACATAATATGACTGAACATGGATTCTGCGCGGGGTTTTCACACTCTTATTCTAATGTGTCCCCTTAATAGTAGTGCTGAACAATAAAGGTAGTTCCCCCTAGAGGCATGTGCCAGTAATGTTTTAAGTTAGACTTGCAGTCTACCACATCCCTCCCCTCTAGATTAAACTTATTCTTAAACACGTGCCATACACATAATGTCTTTCTCTTTTTTTTTTTCTTTTTTTTTTTTTATATGTATAACACACATAACAGTCTAACTGGGGAATTGGTTTGACTACCGCATCCCAGTGAGGTTCCAGGACGCATTCTTGTCCTGTGGCTGGGGAACTCACTACTGACTAAGTATAGTCCTTCAAGTAGTCTGGAGCTTTCCTAGCTCGCTGAGATCTTCTCACGGCTGGTGAGCCAACTGCAGGTGAAGACTCCGACTGCTCCACTGTTTCGGCTGCTGCAGTGCTGCCCGTAGAATCTGCAGAGACGGGTACCTCAGGTATCACCTGAAGTGGTGGTTCGTTGATGCTCTCCTCAGAATGGTTGTCAGACAACACCTCTGGTGCCATCGGCAGGGGAATGGAGCTCCTACCACGAACTTGGTCGATGTGTCGCCTCACCACTTGTCCATGACCTAATGTCACCTTGAATGACACAGGGCCTGTCTTTTCTGTTATTTCTCCTGGTACCCAGGCTGGTCCTGAGCCAAAGTTGCGGGTGTAGACCACGTCTCCTTCTCTCAGTATTCTCTCTCTAGCATGCATGTCATGATAACCTTTTTGTTTCTCTTGTTTATCATGCACTTTGTTTCTGAAGTCTGGATGTATTAAGTCAAATGTTGACCTCAACTTCCTTCCACACAACAGCTCAGCTGGTGACTTGCCAGTTGTAGATTGGGGTGTTATTCGATAGCTGAACAGAGCTCTCGACATTCGGGTTTCAATAGAGTCTCCTGTCATCTTTTTCATGAGTGACTTGAACGTCTGCACGGCCCTCTCGGCTAAGCCGTTAGAAGAAGGATGGTATGGCGCAGTCGTGATGTGACGTATGCCATTCTTTTCAGAAAACTCTTGGAACTGTTCACTCATAAAACATGTACCGTTATCTGATACTATGATTTCAGGTAGCCCATGTTGGCTGAAACTCTTTCTAAGACATTCAATGGTAACAGTAGAAGTAGAGCTACTCACAGAATATGCATCGATCCACTTTGAGTATGCGTCAACTATGATCAGGAACATTCTTCCCATCCATGGACCTGCGTAGTCAATGTGAATTCTTCTCCATGGTTTATCTGGAACTTCCCAGGGATGTAGTGGGGCTGCTGGAGGACTGTTCCTGTTCTCCTGGCATGCCGCACATGACTTCACAAGCGCCTCCACCTCTGCATCCATGTTGGGCCACCACATGTAACTCCTCGCCAACGCTTTCATGCGAGTGATGCCAGGGTGTGCTTGGTGTAGTTGTTGCAGTAAGGCATTCCTACCAGGTGGTGGAACAACCACGCGTCCTCCCCACAGGATACAACCTTCCTGGGTGCTGAGCTCATCCTGTCGTCGGGCATAGGGAATGAACTCAGGACTGTTCATCTTCGGCCATCCTCGCAAGATGTATTCTCGCACTCTTGCTAGAACAGGGTCTTTGTCTGTCCACTTCTTTATTTGTTGTGCGTTCACCAGGGGCACGCCGATATCTTCAAACAATAGCACTCTCTCCTCCTCCTCAGGCGTGCTGTCTCTTCCTCCATCCAAGGGTAGCCTACTCATCGCGTCAGCATTTGTATGGTCCCGTCCGGCTTTGTAAACGATGGTGTACTCATACGCTGCTAATGTAACGGCCCATCTCTGAATTCTCTGAGATGTCATCTGGGGTATGGCTCTCATTTCACTGAACAGTGAAATTAGTGGCTTGTGGTCAGTCACTATAGCGAACTGTCTCCCGTACAGGTATTTGTGGAATTTTTTTACACCAAATACTACTGCAAGGCCCTCCTTGTCTAGCTGGGAGTAGTTTTTCTCAGCTGCACTAAGAGTTCTTGAGACGAACCCTATGGGTCTCTCTGAGCCATCCTCCATACGATGAGAGAGTACAGCACCCACACCGTAGGGTGATGCGTCACACGCCAGGATGAGTGGTTTGTTTGAATCATAGTGCACTAACACACTACAGGACTGAAGTAGCGCTTTGGACTCTTCAAACGCCTTCTGCTGCTTGACCCCCCATGACCATTTTTCTTCCTTCTTAAGTAAGGTATGTAGTGGTGCCAGCAGCGTGGAGAGCTTTGGGAGGAACCTATGGTAATAGTTCAACAAGCCCAGGTAGGCTTTTAACTCAGTAACATTTTGTGGCTCAGGCGCCTCCGCAATGGCTTCCACTTTGTCTGTTAGAGGGTGTAGACCACTGGCGTTGATCTTGTGGCCTAGGAACACCACCTCTTTTCCCATGAACTCACACTTGCTTCTTTTCAACCTCAGACCGCTTTTCTCCAACCGTTGAAGCACTTCCTTCAGCGTTTTCAGATGTTCTTGTTCATTTGGTCCTGTACAAAGGATGTCATCCAAATAAACGGCAACATTCGGAATTCCACCTAGGATGCCCTCCATAGTTCTCTGGAATATAGCAGGACTGGAAGCTACTCCAAATGGTAAGCGTGTGTAGGTATATAAGCCTTTGTGTGTATTGATGGTTACATACTTTCTTGATTCTTCTTCCAGGACTACTTGTTGGTAGGCGTGACTCATGTCTAATTTCGTGAAGTGTCGGCCGCCGTTCAGCTGTGCGAAGAGGTCCTCCACTTTAGGAATTGGATACTGATCCACCCGTGATGCTCGATTGACAGTGAGTTTGTAATCTCCACATATTCTAATGGAGCCATCCGGCTTTCTCACTGGGACTATGGGCGCCGCCCATTCTGCAGCCTGCACTGGCTCAATGATCTTGTCATCCAGCAGCCTCTGTAGCTCGCTTTCGACCAGTGGCTTGACTGCATAGGGCACCGGTCGGGGTTTGCAGAATCGTGGTTGGGCCTCCTTGTCCACATTAATCTTTGCAGTGACACCTTTTAGCTGTCCTAAGCCTTCTTTGAACACCTCAGCGTGTCTTTCGAGGATCTCCTCCAGCTGCAATTTGGGCTGAGATTCCACTTTATTCACCAACTGATCAATCATGGCCAGTTCTTGTAGCCAACTTCGCCCTAGTAGATTTGGTCCTTCGCTCCCAACTACTACTACAGGTAAGTCCTTTTCTTTGTTTTCGTGCTGCACCTTCACTTGTGCCATGCCTAGCACGTCTAGCTTCTCTCCTGTGTATGTTTTTAATTTTAATGAACAGGGATTTAATTCTGCTGTGTCTGTTTTCTTCCACAGTTGTGTATATTGCTGTTTACTTAATATGGTTACTCCACAGCCTGTATCAACTTCAAATGTTACTTTCATTCCATTAACATTCATGGTACGCGTGATGGGCGCTACCTTGGTCAGCTCCTCTGACGTGTTGTAAATTGTGTGAAAACCCATGTCTTCTGTATCACTTTCTCCCTCCCCTCTCAGTTGATTCGCTCGCTGTTCCTTTCCTGGGCCCTTGTTTTCATACTTTTGCCCATTAACTGTCGCTTTCAGCACCTGTGCGCTGTCCACCTTTATTCTACATGCTTTCTTAATGTGCCCTCGCTTGCCACAATTATGACACAGCTCAGTGGCAAATTTGCACTCGGCGGCATTGTGCTGGCCTTTGCAGCGATAACAACTGGGGAATTTGTGCTGATTTTTGTCAGTCGACACTTTGTGGACACCTACTTGGGTCTTAGGCACACGAACATGCGTTGCTGTGTCCTCTGTTAGCTTCCCTTGCATCTCTCTCACATCTTTAGATGCTGTTTCCATCGCTTGGCATAATTCCAAAGCCTTCACAAAAGTGAGTTTTGTTTCAGATAAAAGTCGCCGTTGCATACGGTCATCATTCACTCCACACACAAGTCTGTCTCTTAACATTTCTTCCAATGAGTCTTTGTAATCACAGTGCAGTGTTAATTTCCTCAATTCTGCCACATACTCTGCTATGGACTCAATGTTCCTCCTTATGCGTGAATTAAATTTGAATCGTTGCACGATTTCACTCGGTTTGGGGCTGAAGTGCTTCTGAAGCTCAGCAGTAAGCTGGTCGTACGTTTTATCTTTCGGTAATGCAGGGCTTATTAAATTTCTCAACAAGCTGTAAGTAGTTGCACCAACTCCACTCAACAGTACAGCCTTCCTTTTGTCTGGCTCCTCAATATCATTAGCTTGGAAGAAAAAGTCCAACATTTCACTATATTCTTCCCATGACTGAGTCGAGTTATCAAAAGGGGTTACCGTTCCGATTACAGCCGCCATTGCTCGTCGTGGTGGGGAAACCTCGTTTTTCCTCCTCTGAACTTGCACTCGAACTACTGGAGTCACTTGAGTTCGCCACACTTGCAATGTTCTCTGTTTCTCGCCGCTGATTTTTTTCTTTTAATCCTCGTCGCCAATTGTGTGATATCCTACCGTGTAGCAATGATCACACTTGAGTTATTTCTTTGGCTAACTCTGCCGTTTATTCTGCAACACACATAATATGACTGAACATGGATTCTGCGCGGGGTTTTCACACTCTTATTCTAATGTGTCCCCTTAATAGTAGTGCTGAACAATAAAGGTAGTTCCCCCTAGAGGCATGTGCCAGTAATGTTTTAAGTTAGACTTGCAGTCTACCACAGACATAGATATGTCAACATTTCTTAATAAAGAACTGAATATTTAAGATAAGATAAGATAAGATAAGACAGCCCATGTCCTAATTTTTTCACATGACTGTATATATACTGTATATATACAGTATGTGTGTGTGTGTGTGTGTACACACACACACACACACACACACATATATATATATATATATATATATATATATACTGTATATACTGTATATACTGTATATAAACACTCCCCACAGTTAATAAATCCCAGACACAATTCATTCTTCTTGTTACAGGCTAAACAAACATGCCATGACAATTAAATTAAGAAAATAAACATATAAGTGACTCAATCTTAAGATTCTCACACAAATGAAGATCCCATATATATAATCTTACAAACACGAATATTATTTGCTGAGTGAATTAACCTAAAGTTTACACACATGAAGAAAATGAAGTTCCTCCTCCATTAGCTTTGGATCATTGTATTATTTTGCTGAAATGTAATAAGAGCAAAATTTTGCATACCTCACTGGCTGCATTAACTCAAAGGGTTAAAACATACTTCAGTGGGGTTAGACTTCAGTAGCTTAAAGGTGCAGGAAGTTAGAATTTGCACTTTTAAAAATATTACTAAATTTACTAAAAATAACTGACCAATGATATCTTCAGTAATGGATGAGAGCTGTCAGCCATTGCAGTGAGATGACCCTTGCCTGTGTAATGGCTTTGCACTCTCTTTTTGTGTTGTGTGTATTAATCAGGCATAGACGACTTCTCTCTTTGGCACCACCACACCATTTATTCTGGGATCTAGTAAAAACAGAATCTTATGAGGTCTTCCACAGTGACAGCACTCAGCAGACTGGCCAATAAGTGTGCAATAATAGGCCTGTAACTATAAGAAAAAATGACCATGATACATTTTCTGGCCACGATAACGTATTTACGTGTGTGTGTTTCTTCACATAATCCCCCAACACTTCATTTGGTTGCACTCCTGTGCCTCTGTATGCTTGCACTGCTGACTTGGACAGCCGGAACAAGTGAACAGGCGAGCTGAAGGGCGCACTCACAATTTAAAGTTTGTCCCGACTGAGCCTTCAAGTCTGCTCCTTTTTAACAGCAAGATTGCTTCATGCAGTGAAGGCCTCAGTTTTTGCCCGACTGAAGAGGTCAGATTCAACTCTGACTTGGCTATTCATGTAACATCCATGTTTACATTATGTTCATGTGACCCGTGTGACCATTCTTACTGTCATTACCAGCTGTATTACGGAATGCTACTGGAAAAAAACCCAACTCAAAATAGATGGCAAAGTCCTTGAAGTTGAAATGTTCACTATGTGTCTATGTATGTAGTTGTCTCCTGTGCTGGCTCTGAGACATGCATGCTTTAAACAAGCGGCTCTTACCAATGACATAAAGCCACATTTCTCAGTTGTTCGTGGCAACAGTATTCATTTTATTTATGTTTTATTTATTTAGGATATTTTAAGTATTTTTTCCACATTTCATTTCCAGCGTTTAATATTGTTCATAAATAAAAGTTCAGTGCTCTTTGAAAAGGTGTTCAAGAACTGCTATCATTATACAGTATCACTACATCCTGGGTATAAAATGGTCTTCATGACATCAATGATAATATCGTTTATCATGATAATTTTGGGGAAAATTTATCATAGTAGAGTCATTTTTGGGGGTTTCGTGACCAACCTCCCAGGACCTTTTTTTCTCACTGGATTTAGCATTCTAGACCCATTTTAATGAAAATAAGCTCCCATGTACCTCCCAAAAATTACGGGAAACCTTTTTTTTTGCCCAAAATTCAAAATGGCCACCAAAATGCATACCACCACCTGTATCTCAGTAACTAATTCAGCTAGGAGGTTGATTTTGGTGTCTAGACATAGGTTTTTGGGGTCAAGCATTCCATTAATGCTATTAGTTTACTTGTGAAACAAACCCATCACGATGAAATCCAATATGGCCGCCAATATGGCCACCGATTAACATTTTTTTTTGTTTCTTGACTACTAAGGCACCTAGAAAGCTGATGTTGGTGTCAAAACAGAGGTTTAAGGGGTCATACTATCTGTTTATTCCAATAAAAGTGTGTTTAAATGATTACATAATCGAGAAATCCAAGATGGCGGCCGGCTGTCATTTTCACATGCAATGGACTTTTTCATATCCGTCACCAAATGAGCTAAAAATGTCAAATGAGGTATCCTTACATTCATTTTTAATAATTATTAAAAAGCTCCTGCATTGATTCAGTGATTTCACTGAGGAACACTTGGGTAATCCCCTTAGGATTCCCGGAATCCTATGCTTGATTCATTGATTCCTTTTTGCATAGCAAGAGAGAGGATGCAGTGATTTTGTAACATCTGTGCTGCCATAATATGTAGTCCTAATCTTTCCAATTTAACCAAGGTTGCCAGGTATGTATAAATTTAGCTTTAAACTTATCTGGAGAGGTTAGAATTCTGAATCTTGTTCCATACTGTATAGTCAGGTAATGTTAGCATATTGACCATGCTGCTTGCTTAATGCTACCGTAATGACAGTAGACAGTACAAGGGCCTTTGACTCTAGGTCTTGTCATCCCTCCTTTTTCTCTCCTCTGTTCTGATAATGACAAATTTGTTTTTGTTTTCAGACACTTATTCATATAAAGTGAGGGATAAAATGGATACTGCAAGTGACAACGATGAATTACCATCAACGTCTTCCGGTGAATACGAATGCATTCTACGTTGTGGTCAACCATGTACCAAAAGTGACTCTTTGGATAATACCAAGGACCAAAAATGGAATTCAATTCGTGAAAAAACTCTACAATGGAAAGGACTTGATCGGTTTCGATGTGGGAATATTGATTGGGCCAAAGGGCCAAAAGGGCATTATATGCACCAGACATGTTACACCACGTTATCTAACAAGCGTTGTCTATCTCAAGCCGAGAAACGTAAGCATAAATTAGAGGTAGATCTTGAAAGAGACAATCAATCAGTTCAGGGGGATCCATCTCCATCTGCTTCTCTCTTTTCACCGAAGAGGCTCCGGTCCAGCATTGGTATTGTGGTATACACCAGATGCAGACAGTCTGCATCATCACCTCCTCAGGACAAACTACCTTGCGTACTTGCTGACGAACTTCCACCTTCAAAGTCACCCATCACCAATCGGTCATGGGTGGCATTTGGTGAATGGTCTATGTCTACCTGTACGATCGACTCAGCCGCCACTTCCCCTGTCAATGCCGAAACCGAACACAGAAGTCAACAGTGAGGAGAGCAGCAGTGGTGAAGACAGTGCTTCAGATAGCGCAAGTTCATACAGTAACTCATTCATTGATAGTGAATCAAGTAGTGATAGTGATGTGTAGTTGGACATCTTAGTATGATGTGATGTGCTGATTGATAGTGGACTACATGTAATTGAGTTGGACGTTTGCGTGGCATTAACATAAGGTCTAGAGAAAATGTGCCTGCATAAAGTGTATTCCAAGATGGCGGCTGGGGGCCATTTTGAGCTTGATAGACAATGAGGGCACTAATGAACACAATGGATGGTTCACAGGAGCCTCACTTGACTTTTTTTAGCTCATTTGGTGACGGATATGAAAAAGTCCATTGCATGTGAAAATGACAGCCGGCCGCCATCTTGGATTTCTCGATTATGTAATCATTTAAACACACTTTTATTGGAATAAACAGATAGTATGACCCCTTAAACCTCTGTTTTGACACCAACATCAGCTTTCTAGGTGCCTTAGTAGTCAAGAAACAAAAAAATGTTAATCGGTGGCCATATTCAATTCAATTCAATTCAACTTTATTTATATAGCGCCATTTCACAACAACAGTCATCTCATAGCACTATCAACTGTAGGGAGGACCCCCACAGTTGCAGAAAGACCCCAGCAATCAGGCGATCCCCTGTGAGCAAGCACTTGGCGACGGTGGAGAGGAAAAACTCCCTTATAACAGGAAGAAACCTCCAGCAGAACCAGGCTCAGGGAGGGGCAGTCATCTGCTGCGACTGGCTGGGGGGTGAGGGGATAGAGAAGAAGAAAAGAACAGACATGTAGAGAGCAAACAGCACAATGGGGACTCAATCTATGGGAGAGAACAAACAAATGTTAATGACCAGCAAAAAAAAAATATTTCATAGAGAGTGAGGAAAGGAGTGAGGCCCAGTGCATTACTGGAGGTCCCCCGGCTGACTAAACCTATTAGCAGCATAACTAAGGGAGGGTTCAGAAAACACATGATCCCTCCCTAATTGTAGGCTATATCAAAAAGGTAGGTTTTAGCCCTATTCTTAAAAACAGAGATCGAGTCTGACTCCCGAATCCAGATTGGCAGCTGATTCCACAGGAGAGGAGCTTGATAACTGAAGGCTCTGCCTCCCATTGTACTTTTGGAGATTCTAGGTATTACAAGTAAACCTGCATTTTGGGAGCGTAGTGCTCTGTTAGGATGATACGGTAGTATCAGATCTTTTAAATAAAAAGGAGCCTGATTGTTTAGAGCTTTGTAAGTAAGAAGAAGGATTTTAAACTTAATTCTAAACTCTATGGGAAGCCAATGAAGGGAGGCCAGAACCGGAGAGATATGATCTCTCTTTCTAGTACCTGTTAAAACTCTTGCTGCAGCATTTTGGATCAGCTGAAGACTTTTTAAAGATGTTTTAGGACAACCTGATAATAAAGAATTACAATAATCTAATCTCGAGCTAACAAAAGCGTGGATCAGCTTCTCAGCATCACTCTGAGACAAGATGCTCCTAATCTTGGCAATATTACGCAAATGATAGAAGGCAGTCTTAGAAACAAATTTAATATGTGAATTGAAGGACAAATCCTGATCAAAAATAACTCCAAGGTTCCTCACAGAGCTATTAAGAGAAAGAGTAACTGCATCCAAACTGAAAGTTTGATTTGGAAAGGAATTTCTAAGGTTTTTTGGACCAACAAGAATGACTTCAGTCTTATCTGAATTTAATAGCAGGAAATTACAAGTCATCCAAACTTTGATTTCCTTAAGACAGGCTTCTAACTTGGCTAATTGATTAGTATCATCTGGCTTCATTGACAGGTATAATTGTGTGTCATCTGCATAACAGTGAAAATGTATACAGTGCTTTCTAATAATGTTGCCTAACGGAAGCATATATAAACTAAAAAGAGTAGGGCCAAGCACAGATCCCTGTGGAACTCCATGACTAAGCTTTGAGCTGAGAGAAAACTCATCATTTACATGAACAAACTGGAACCTATCAGATAAATAAGATCTAAACCACTGCAACGAAGTTCCATTAAGTCCAACATAGTGTTCTAATCTATCAAGTAGAATATTATGATCAATAGTATCAAAAGCTGCACTAAGATCTAAAAGGACAAGTACAGAAACTAGTCCATTATCAGATGCAATGAGGAGGTCGTTAGTGACCTTCGCTAAGGCTGTTTCAGTGCTATGATGGATTCTAAACCCAGATTGAAATTGGCGGCCATATTGGATTTCATCGTGATGGGTTTGTTTCACAAGTAAACTAATAGCATTAATGGAATGCTTGACCCCAAAAACCTATGTCTAGACACCAAAATCAACCTCCTAGCTGAATTAGTTACTGAGATATAGGTGGTGGTATGCATTTTGGTGGCCATTTTGAATTTTGGGCAAAAAAAAGGTTTCCCGTAATTTTTGGGAGGTACATGGGAGCTTATTTTCATTAAAATGGGTCTAGAATGCTAAATCCAGTGAGAAAAAAAGGTCCTGGGAGGTTGGTCACGAAACCCCCCAAAATGACTCTACTATCATACATCAAACTTTGTTATCGTTACAGACCTATGAAATAAAGCAATTAATACAACAGAACTGTACCTGGCAATAACAGAATCTTATGAGGTCTCTCACAGCCTGGTCTGCAGTAATAAGTGCATAACAGGGGTACTGCCTGATCATAATTAATTTGCATTTGCAAACTGCTTCACAACCCACTTTCTTCTACCCCATGAGCCCACCTGCTTTAAGAACTATCCAATCCACCCCTGGCCACACAGACAGAGTTTACATGTTCTCCCCATATCTGTGTGGGTTTTTGTACAACGCTCTGGTTTCTGGAGTACCCATCCAGTAGATGGGGCACTGCTGACTTCGACTGGGGACATCGTCGAGCAGTGGAAGGAATACTTCGAGGATCTCTTCAGTCCCACTGACACGCCTTCCACAGAGGAAGCAGAACTTGAAGACAAGGGGGACAACTCGCCCATCACAGGGGCTGAGATTGCCGAAGTGGTTAAAAAACTCTTCGGTGGCTGGGCCCCGGGGGTGGATGATATTCTCCCTGAGTACCTCAAGGCCCTGAATGTTGTAGGACTGTCATGGTTGACAGGCCTCTGCAACATTGCATCGAGGTTGGGGACAGTGCCCTTGGCATGACAACCTGGGGTAGTGGTTCCTCTCTTTAAGACCTGCTGTCAGCTTCTGTCAGTTGGTGGATTTCTGTGTTTTGGTGCTCGGTTTTTGATTACTGTTTTGGCTTCTGATAACTGAACTTGGATTACGGACTGGACATCCTCGTTTCGACCCCTGCCTGATTTAAGACGCCGATAGCAGCATTTACAGACTGGGAAAACGAAAGCGAAGCAGCCCGCCACTCAGCTAGCTAAACAGCTGTTCAGTAGCTGTTTTGTCAACACAAATCGTCCAGGATCATGGGTCCCAAGAAAGCTCAGCAGACTGAGGAGGTGGACAATATTAAAAGTTTGCTCGACTTCTTGGCTGAAGAGATTTCTGCTGTTAAGCTGCAGCAAAAAAAAAAAACATTCTGGGCCTGGTTGAGGAGGTGAAAGCGCTGCGGATCCAGAACACTGAGAAGGACAAGAGGCTGGCCTATCTGGAGAGCAGAGTGGCGGGCCTGGAGCAATACACCCGGGTGAATGATGTGATCATCACAGGGCTCCACATTTAACCCCAATCATACGCTCGGGCGGTGGCCAGGGACAGCGGAGGGGGGCTCGGTGAGCTGGAAGCCAAATCCATGGAGCAACAAGTGGCGGCCTTCCTGCAGTCCAAAGGAATCCAGCTGGACTGTAACACCATTGAAGCCTGCCACCCTCTGCCCAGGAAAAACAACAGCGACAAACCAGCTGTCATCATGAGGTTTGTCAACAGAAAACACAAGACTGTGCTGCTAAAGCAAGGTAGGAAACTGAAAGGAACGAACATCTACATAAACGAGCACCTTACAAAACACAGAAATAGCCAGAAAAGCAAGATACCTGAGTAAGCAAAAAAAGATTCAAAACACCTGGACAACAAACTGTAAAATATACATCAAATTAAATGGATCACCTGAAGAAGCCAAAGTCATTAACATCTGAAATATTATGGAACTGGACAAATATCAATGAACATTAAGAACTGGAGTCGACAGAAACAAGAGACAACTGTAGGACACTGAAGGATCACTGAAGGGTCACACTCATCTGCAACAGGACATATAACTACATGAAACAAAAGATCAACAAACAGGAACAACAGGAACTGAAAGTTTTTGAGTATACAGATCACAACCCACAGGATGTGGAATATAACATAGACCCTGGCAATAATTTATTTACCTCCATCAATAATAACTGTAGTTACTACACGGATGAACAGTTTAACACAATGGTCACATCTGATTTTAATATATCAATGATCCACTTGGATCATTGATCCACTTGGAGACTTGGATCCAATGATCCAAGTCTCTATGCTAACTTTAATAACATTAAAGATTATTTACATCAGTTTAAAGAGCCGTTCAGTATAGTGGCAATATCAGAGACGTGGCTCAGTGAAGAGAAAGGAGTGGACTTTACATTGGATGGCTATGAATTAAATTATTTGAATAGAAAAGTGAAAAAAGGAGGAGGAGTTGCAATTTATGTTGACAAGAGCTTGCAATACAAGGTTGTTGAAAATTTGACAGTGACTGTGGATGATTTATTTGAATGTATTTCAATAGAAATCTGTTTGGACAATATGAAGAATATAGTAGTGAGCTGTGTATATAGAACACCTGGATCAAATATTGACTTATTCAAGGACTGGATGGAAAAAATGTATGCAAAACTTACTCATAAAGTTATGTTCATCTGTAGGGATTTCAATATAGATCTTACTGTCATGGGCAGCAAGAGCACACCCCTCCCATCCCGTCTCACTTTCACCAACTCATCACTACACCTGAGGCAGAAGACGCACCTGCTCCCGTTCATCAGCCAGCATGCTTAAGGAGGCTCTCTCCGCACACTCAGCGCTGGCTTGTCTGGGTATACTGCCCATGAAAGGACAAGCAAGTATTATTTGACAAGCGTTGAGACATCGTCTCACCTTGTTTTTCTCTCCTTCTCAGGTTGCTGTTACCGTGCAGGTGTGTCTCCCCGACTGTGCTCACTCTCCTGCCACATCTCCACCATTCCTCGGCTTCCAATCTCCACCCGGTCAGGCACCATCAGCTCATTCCCCTCACCCTACTGGTTCGTCTATTTCCCGCTGGGGTCCTGCCGGTTCTTCCTCGGAACCCAAGTAAGTGGCAATTTGGCTCGCCCATTTCCCCTTGCTCTGTTCCTCCTGTGATAGCTCTCGTCTTCTCTCCGCAGGTGGATTCCTCTGGCGAGTGACTGTTTCCATAGCTGTGCATTTATTTTGAAAATTAATAAACTTTCAAACGTGCTTCTTCGTGTGGTTGTTCTCCTGTGCTGTTGCATCGTGCACGTGAGCTGTCAGCTTATTAAACCATGACACTTATGAACTCAAAACAACATAGTATGACAGAAGAATTTATCAAAACAATGTACAGTATGAGCTTACATCCAACAATCACCAGACCTAGCAGAATTATGTCACACAGTGCCACACTAGTAGATAACAATTCACAAACATTATGGAAAATAATATCGTGAGTGGGCTTTTATTAAATGATGTCAGTGACCACCTGCCAATTTTTGTTGTCTGTCAATCTAATTATAGGGAAAATAAGTATACCAAAAATATTAAATAAAAAAGAAAAACAACTAAAGAATTTATGTATTTACTGGCAAAGGAATTATTAATGCAAGATTGGAAGATAGTTTGTGACGAAAATGATATAAATAAAGTATATGATGAATTTTTACAAATAGTTCAATCATTGTACAATAAAAACTGTCCTATAAAACAATACAGTGACAGACAACAAAACAAAAATATTCCTTGGGCCACCAAGGGGCCATTAAATGCATGTAAAAAGAAGAATACATTATATGAACAATTCATTAAGTGTAGAAGGTAGAGGCTGAGATCAAATATAAAAGATATAAAAACAAGATAACTAATAAAATGAGGACACGTAAGAAAGAATACTACAACAGGATATTAGAGCATAATAAAAATAACTTAAGAGGAATATGGCAAGTGCTAAATGGGATTATTAGTAACCGATCAAGGAATGCAAATTATCCAGAATATTTTATTGAAAATTACAATTTGATAAATAATATGGAGGTTGTGGTTTCAATAATTTTTTTTAATAAACGTTGGTCCAGAATTAGCAAAATCAATAGTGACACCAGAAACAAACGATAGTGGTTCAGAATCAGAATCAGAATCAGATTTATTGCCATTGTTCATGTAGTACACAAACTAGGAATTTGTCTCGGTGCAATGCTGCAACATTAAACATGATAAAAATAAAAGATAGAAATAAAAAAAACTATACATGCCATAAAATGTAGAATATGAATGAGTAATACTAGACAAAGCATTTTTAAATATATTAGCGAGCAGCAGATATTGTGGAGTACCCCATAGTGCAGTCGGTAATGCAAAAAGAAAACAGTGATGATTGACATGAGTCTGGTTGAGCTGCTGTACATAGTGCACGAGAGTCTATTAAGTCACTTAGTATTCAGCAGTCTGATGGCAGAGGGGAAGAAGCTGTTCATGTGACGGGAGGTTTTAGTCTGAATGGTTCTGTAAATGAAATAGAGGATAGAAATCCAAACACAATCTTTTTGGGTGCAGTAACTGAAAAGGAAATTATTGAGACTGTAAGTATATTTAAGAACAAAAAATCAACTGACTGGAATGAAATTGACATGACAATAGTGAAAAAAGTAATTGAAGGAATTGTTAAACCACTCACCCACATCTGTAACCTGTCATTTCAAACTGGTAAATTTCCAAACAAAATGAAAATAGCAAAAGTAATACCACTATACAAAAGAAGAGACAGTTATCATTTCACAAATTACAGGCCGTCTCTTTACTCTCACAATTCTCCAAAATACTTGAAAAAATCTTCACTACAAGACTGGATGATTTCATTGAAAAACACAACCTCCTCACAGACAGTCAGTATGGTTTTAGAGCAGACAAATCTACTTCTTTAACACTGATCAAACTCATAGAAGAAATCACTAGTTGTATAGATTTAAAAAAAAAAGTTTGCTGTAGGAGTATCTATAGATTTAAAGAAAGCTTTTGACACCATTGATCATAGAATTCTACTGAGGAAATTGGAAAGGTATGGGATAAGAGGGGTTGGACTGAGTTGGGTGGAAAGTTATTTAAGTAAAAGACAACAATTTTTTTTGTTACTTTCTTTTTATTTAAGATTTTCGTTTTTCACAAACAAAGAAAAAAAAAACAACAAAAAAGACCAAAATCAAGAACCAGCAGACATATATGAAGTAAAATTTATAATTTTCTTTGTTTCAGGTAATAGTTCTATTTTTCCAGTATTTCTCAAATTTCCCATAGGCAAGTCTAAAGAGAAAATCAATTGTTCCATCGTGTAAATTTCTTTAACAATGTGTATCCACCCTAAAAATATTGGTGGTTACGCACAAGACCATTTTAACTAATCATCTTCAGACATTGTTGTATTATTCACTTTTTCCCATCTACCTTTAATATACAATGTAGGAGAGAAAGGAAAAAAAACTTTTCCCTTTGTAAACATAAATGTACTCTAGAAATTTGTTTTTGTTTTCCTTTTTCTTTTCCCCTCCTCCCCCTTTCCTTCTCCCAAGCAAAGGAGAAAAAAGTACACAAACAAGTGAGGTCAGGGAAACAATACTACAAAGAGCTGCACGGTGGCGCAGTGGTTTAGCACTGTGACAGCACAGTTTTACCCTCGGCCGGGGGATCGCGGGGATCATGAGATCGTGGGTTCGATCCCAGCCCCCGACCAACAGTGAGCTGTGTGGAGTTTGCATGTTCTCCCCGTGTTGCGCGGGTTTACTCCGGGGTTTCTCCGGTTTCCTCCCGAAACACCAAAAACATGTAGGTTTAGGGCACTCGCGCACGCAGCGACCAGCAGCCGGTGGCTTGTCACCAGACTGCAAACCAAATCTACCTACGGGTACAAATAAGTAACAAAAAAAAAAAAAAAAAAAAAAAAAAAGATAAGTATATACATACACATGCACACAGACAGCAATTTTTAATCACATAAATTATACACAATTTTGAAAATGCAATGCTATCCTAAATCTTTGAATAGTTACTAGAGTCACATTTTTCCCAGTATTTCTCCCTTTTGTCCTGTTGAAGCCGAAGTCTGACAGTCATCTTCTCCATTAATTCAATAGCATTCACTATTTCAGTGAAAAGACTAACAGTTGGGGAGCTCCTCTGGAGCCAACATTTTGTAATGGCTTCCTTACTTGCTGCAAGAAATATCTTCACCAAGTATCTGTCCCTTTCAGAAATGTAATTTGGAATTATTCCAGGGTAAAGGTAAGATAAAGAAAAATCAGGTATGAGTCCCACAGTCTCTGAAATAAGGTGTGCCATATTCCCCCAAAAGGATTGAACATGTGGACATAACCAAAAAATATGAGCATGGTCTGCCAAAGTAGATCCACACTCCCTCCCTCCAGCAGGGCTGCGAAGACCTGCTAAATTTTGATTTTTGATGGGGGGTTATAAAAAACTGAATCAGAGACTTCCAACAGAAGTCTCTCCAAACTAAAGAGTTGGTGGTGGAGCACTGAGTCTCCCATACCTGGTGCCACTCCTCCTCTGATATCACCACATCGATTGTTTCCTCCCAGCGTTGCTTAATATATGCTGTAGAAATTTTATTCATTACAGTAAGGGCCCTATACAGATTTCCCGTAATACCTTTAATAGTACCAGAATTATATGCATTGATAAATATTTGTATAATTCTTGAGGGTTTGACTAGGCTGACTAGTTTGACTGAGCCTGTACTTCCTGTTTCTTTAACAAAAATAGTGCTGAACTTGCAAGTAATGGTAAAAGTCATCCTTTCCCAATTCATAGCGTTGACAAAGAACTTCAAAACTATAGAATTTATCCTTTTCTGGCAATGCCGGGAGGAAGTGTAGGTCATATGCTGGCCAACTTAACAATTTGATCTCCCTCTCTATATGGAGTCTCTTAATAACTTGTGACCAGATTTTTATAGAGAAAATCAAGTACTGATTTTGCAGCTGAGGAGTATTGTTAATTTTAATTGTTTAATTGTTAATTTTTTAAGACATCCCAAAACTGACTGAGTAGGGAAACTCATTAGAGACAACTCGATGTCCTTCCATTTTAAGATATAAGCTAAGATAAGATAAGCCTTTATTAGTCCTACAATGGGGAAATTCCAGGATTGCAACAGCATAGGGATAGCAACACTCAGAGCAATAATTAAGAAGATATAAAAAATATAAATAAGAGCAGTGGATATACATACGTACACATAAATTCATAAATATATATACAAAGTGCGGAGCATTGTAGCAAGATGGAATAAAAAGCATAACCGTCTACTTAGTTATCCTACATAGTATGAATATGTACCCATACATATTGTCACCCTCCGTAGCGACTGATATTGTCCTAGTTGTATACTGGAGGGGACCATTTGTGTAAGGGTCTCCATTTTGCTTCATATACTGGATTACACCAACATACCAGAGACCTCAACTGTGCTGTTACATAATAATCTCTCAAACACGGCAGGGACAAGCCTCCCCTCTCCCGTGGCAGCTGCAGAGCTGAATATCTCACTCTAGATCTCTTGTTATTCCAAATAAACCTTGATAAACATTTATCCCATTCCCTAAATTTGAGTTATGGGTATTTCTATTGGAAGTGCTGCAAACAGGTATTAATAATCTCGGGAGGACACTCATTTTTATTATCCAAATTCTGCTGCCAAGGTCAAGGGGAAGGAAGTCCCACCCATTCAGATCTTCGTATATATTCTTATTAATATTCTTATAATTGACGTCATACAGTTTTGAGAGGTCGTTTGTCAGAGAAACCCCAAAATATTTGATGCTGGATTTGTCCCAGTTAAACGGAACAGACAACAATTTGTACAAATAGGTGAGCACAAATCACCCTTCATGGACATCATTTGTGGTGTGCCCCAGGGGTCAGTTTTGGGACCCAATCTCTTTATCTTATATATAAATGACATATACCAAGTGTCAAAATTTCTGAATTTTTTTTTTGTTTGCGGATGACACAAATCTCCTTTGCACTGGTTAGAATTTGCAGAAGGTTTTAGAGGTGGTCACAACAGAAATGAAAAGGTTAACACAGTGGTTCAACAAAAATAAATTATCTCTAAATCTGAAAAAAAACCCAAGGATTATGTTGTTTGGAAATTATAAAATAAATCATGAAATAATGGTAATGACAGATGATACCAGAATTGAAATAGTACAGTATGGGGAACCCATGCTGTGATATTCATCTCAGACTGGATGGAAGGGAGAGGCAGTAAATTCCTCTGCCGGAAGAGCATGGCGGATTAAGCAACTGGGGGGACAATAGGAATTGTGATGGGAGAATGTATTGTGATGCAAGACCCCAGGCAGCAGGATTAAGCAACTGGGGGACAATAGGAATTGTGATGCGAAAATGTATTGTGATGCAAGACCTCAGGCAGCAGGGGGAGTGAGTGTAGTAATATAAAGGAGAGACCCTGCAGCATGAGGTCAATGCTTTCTCTGGTTCTGATGGATGTAAGAGAGTGAATAAAGTTCATCTGCTGTGAATGCCTGGCCTGTTTTTTTCCTCTCTCTACAACAGGAAAATAAGTTTCTGGGGGTGACGTTAGACAATAAAATCTGCTGGAAACCTCACATCCGGGCCAAGTTGGCAAAATGTATAGAGATACTGGGGAAAACAAGACACATTTTGGACTATAATTATTATTCTTACTGTACAATTCACTGTTTCTACCATATCTTAACTACTGTGTAGAGGTCTGGGGAAACACCTACAAGACCAACCTACATCCAATATGCACATTACAAAAAAAAGCTATAAGGATAATAAATAATTAGGATATAGAGACCATACCAACTCGTTGTTTTTAAAGTCACATGCCATAAAGTTCATGGATTTAGTTAAATATAAGACAGCACAAGTAATCTATAGGGCAATTAATAATCAACTCCCAACGAATATACAAAAAATATTCAAAAAAGAGACAATGATTATAATTTGAGAGGAGACTTAAACTTTACAAAACCTAAGGTACGAGCAGCTAAGAAAAGTATGTGCATATCTGTCTGTGGGGTGGATTTGGGGAACAGTCTGGAGCTGGAACTGAAACTATGTACAAACTAATCAATTCAAAAATAGGTATAAACATTATTTGCTAAAAGGATATATGTTAGAGGGGTAGTATTAATCTGTACGATGCCTGAAGCTCTCTCTGGGACACGATGGTAGGGTAGGTGGGACAGTACTGTGCATATCTGTGTATATCTGTGTTGTTTGGGGCTGGGCATAGATGTATGGACTGTATGTATGTAGAGATGGATGGGTGTCAATGTTGATATGTATAAAATATAGTTAATTGTCTACTTGGGGTCTTAATTGAAGTAAAATGTATATATTTCACATGGGTTGTATTTAGGGAAAAGAGGAGTTGGAGTAAATAAGTGTTAACTTCTTCCTTCTCCCTTTTGAGCACTGTATACTGTCACTTTTATTGCACTAGTCATTTGGGTTTTTTTTGCTTTTTTTGTTCAAAATAAAGTATCTATCTATCTATCTATCTATCTATCTATCTATGAAAGAAGACCGGAGGGTCTTGTAACATTCAGCCCTGTTGCAGTGTATGTACATACATGTACAGTGGTGTGAAAAAATGTTTGCCCCCTTCCTGATTTCTCATTTTTTTTGTATGTTTGTTACACTTAAATGTTTCAGATCATCAAACAAATTTAAATATAAGACAAAGATAACACAAGTAAACACAAAATGCAGTTTTTAAATGAAGGTGTTTATTATTAAGGGTAAAAAAACAAACAAAATCCAAACCTACATGGCCCTGTGTGAAAAAGTGATTGCCCCCCTGTTAAAACATAAATTAACTGGTTTATCACATCTTTGGAAAGCTGGGTTCAATTTTTCTAGCCACACCCAGGCCTGATTATTCCCACACCTGTTCTCAATCAAGAAATCACTTAAATAGGACCTGCCAGACAAAATGAAGTAGACCAAAAGATCCTCAAAAGCTAGACATCATGCTGCCATCCAAAGAAATTCAGGAACAAATGAGAAACAAAGTAACTGAGCTTGATCAGTCTGGAAAAGGTTACAAAGCCATTTCTAAAGCTCTGGGATTCCAGCGAAGCACAGTGAGAGCCATTATCCACAAATGGCAAAAACATGCAGCAGTGGTGAACCTTCCCAGGAGTGGCCGGCCGACCAAAATTACCCCAAGAGTGCAGCAACGACTCATCCAAGAGGTCACAAAAGACCCCATAACACCACCAAAGAACTGCAGGCCTCACTTGCCTCAGTTAAGGTCAATGTTCATGACTCCACCATAAGAAAGTGACTGGGCAAAAATGGCCTGCATGGCAGAGTTCCAAGATGAAAACCACTGCTGAACAAAAAGAACATAAAGGCTCATCTCACTTTACCAGAAAACATCTTGATGATCACCAAGACTTTTGGGAAAATACTCTGTGGACTCACAAGACAAAAGTTGAACTTTTTGGAAGGTGTGTGTCCCATTACATCCGGCGTAAAAGTAACACAGCATTTCAGAAAATGAACATCATACCAACAGTAAAATATGGTGGTGGTAGTATGATGGTCTGGGGCTGTTTTGCTGCTTCAGGACCTGGAAGACTTGCTGTGGTAAATTGAACCATGAATTCTGCTGTCTACCAAAAAATCCTGAAGGAAAATGTCCAGTCATCTGTTTGTGACCTCAAGCTGAAGCACACTTGGGTTCTGCAGCAGGACAATGATCCAAAACACACCAGCAAGTTCACCTCTGAATGGCTCGAGTAAAACAAAATGAAGACTTTGGAGTGGCCTAGTCAAAGTCCTGACCTGAATCCGATTGAGATGCTGTGGCATGACCTTAAAAAGACGGTTCATGTTCGAAAACCCTCCAATGTGGCTGAATTACAACAATTCTGCAAAGATGAGTGGGCCAAATTCCTCCACAGCACTGTAAAAGACTCATTGCCAGTTACTGCAAACTATTGATTGCAGTTGTTGCTGCTAAGGGTGCCCCAACCATTTATTCAGTTTAGGGGCAATCACTTTTTCACACAGGGCCATGTAGGTTTGGATTTTTTTTTTCCCCTTAATAATAAACACCTTCATTTAATACCGCATCTCGGCGCTAGAAGCGCACTGTGTGCCAACTGGTGTGTCAGCCCAACCCTCCTTCTTCTCTCTCGTTTCCTTTCTGGTGACTGTGCGAGTCCGATGCACACAGAGGACTCTCTCGCATGGACGATAATTCTAATGTATTAGAAAAAGTTGTGCATGGAGACTGTCACTCCTCATGCTTATTTGACTAAACTGGCACTATTGGGAACCGCAAAATCATTTGTATCTGATGGTCTCTCTTCAGCTATGCGAGCCAGTCAACTCCACGCATTACAATGTGTTCCAACTTTAGGGGGATCACACTTCTCAGACTTATGTTATCGTGTCATCAGACCTGCGACCGTATGTCTTGGACACCCGGGTAAAGAGAGGTGCAGAGCTGTCAACTGATCACCACCTGGTGGTGAGTTGGATCCGATGGCAGGGGAGGAAGCCATTCAGACCTGGTAGACCCAAACGTATAGTGAGGGTGTGCTGGGAACATCTGGCTGAGGCCCCTGTCCAGGAGGTCTTCAACTCCCACCTCCGGAAGAACTTCAACCACATTCCGAGGGAGTCTGGCGACATGGAGTCTGAATGGACCATGTTCTCCACCTCAGTTGTTAAAGCAGCGGCCCAGAGCTGCGGCCGCAAGGTGGTCGGTGCATCTCGTGGTGGCAACCCCCGAACCAAGTGGTGGACACCAGTGGTGAGGGGGGCCATTAAGCTGAAGAAGGAGTCCTATCAAGCTTGGTTGGCTTGTGGGACTCCCGAAGCAGCTGAGGTGTACCGGCAGGCCAAGCGGAGTGCAGCTCAGGTGGTTAATGAAGAAAAAACCCGGGTATGGGAGAAGTTCGGTGAGGCCATGGAATAAGACTTTTGGTCGGCCTTGAAGAGATTCTGGCAAACTGTCCGGCGGCTCAGGAGGGGGAAGCAGCTCCCTGTCCACACTGTGTATGGTGCGGATGGGGCACTGTTGACTTCGACTGGGGATATCGTGGGGCGGTGGAAGGAATACTTCCACCTCTCCTCAATCCCAATGATACGCCTTCCACAGAGGAAGCAGGGTTTGGCGACGAGGGGGATGGCTCGCCTATCACAGGGGCTGAGGTCACCAAGGTGGTTAAAAATCTCCTTGGTGGCCGGGCCCCGGGGGTGGACAAGATTCGCCCTGAGTACCTCAAGGCCTTGGATGTTGTTGGGCTGTCATGGTTGACACGCCTCTGCAACATTGCGTGGAGGTCGGGGGCAGTGCCTTTGGCATGGCAAACCGGGGTGGTGGTTCCTTTCTTCAAAAAAGGGGACTGGAGGGTGTGCTCCAACTTTAGAGGGATCACACACCTCAGCCTCCCTGGGAAGGTCTATACCAAGGTACTGGAGAGGAGAGTCCGGCCGTTGGTCGAACCTCGGATTCAGGAGGAGCAATGTGGTTTTCGTCCTGGCCGTGGCACATCGGACCAGCTCTTTACCCTCTCGAGAATTCTTGAGGGTTCGTGGGAGTTTGCCCAACCAGTCCACGTGTGTTTTGTGGACTTGGAGAAAGCATTTGACCATGTCCCTTGTGGTCTCTTGTGGGGGTTGTTCGGGAGTATGGGGTATCGGGCTTGTTGCTACGAGCTCTCCGGTTCCTATACAACCATTGCAAGAGGTTGGTTTGTATTGCCAACACCCAGTCAAACTTGTTTCCAGTGAGAGTTGGACTCCACCAGGGCTGCCCTTTGTCACCGATCATGTTCATAATTTTTATGGAAAGGATTTCTAGACACAGCCAAGGAACGGAGGGTGTCATGTTCAGTGACCTCAGGATCTCATCTCTGCTGTTTCCAGGTGATGTCCTGTTGGCTTCATCGAGCAATGACCTACATGTCTTGCTGGGATGGTTTATTACTGAGTGTGAAGCGGTTGGGATGAGAATCAGCACCTTCAAGTCTGAGTAAATGGTCCTCAGCTGGAAAAGGGTGGATTGTACTCTCCGTGTCAGGGAAGCCTTCCTGCCCCAAGTAGAGGAGTTTAAGTATCTCACGGTCTTATTCACGAGTGAGGGGAGAACGGAGCAGGAGACTGACATGGATCGGAGCAGAATCTGCAGTAATGCGGATGTTCTACCAGTCTGTTGTGGTGAAGAGGGAGCTGAGCTCTAGGGCAAAGCTGTCAATTTACTGGTCAATCTACATTCCTACCCTCACCTATGGTCATGAACTTTGGGTAATGATTGAAAGAATGAGACCGCAAATACAAGTGGGTGAGATGAGCTTTCTGTGTAGGATTGCTGGGCTCACCCTTAGAGATAGGATGAGGAGCTCAGTCATCTGGGAGAGGCTCTGAGTAGAACTGCTGCTCCTCCACATCGAAAGGAGCCAATTGAGGTGGTTTGGGTATCTGATCAGGATGCCTCCTGGATACCTCCCATTTGAAGTCTGGGTTCAACCCGGACCTCCGGAAAAGCAATAAAAAATGGATGGATGGATGGATACTCCGGTTTCCTCTCACAGTCCAAAGACATACAGATTAGATTAAATGGTATTAACTGCAGATAAATTGTCCTTCAGAATGAATGTGAGCATGACTGTTTGTCTATCTCTCTGTGTTGGCCATGGGATGGACGGTTCATGGTCAAGTCCCCCCATAACCAACTCGCCCCAGCCAGTTATAGCCACCCCATAACCAACTTGCTTCACAACAAGCTTGCCCCACAGCAAACCCGCCTCAACTCACCCCAGTTCCCCCCATCAAATGTGACTGTAGTTTATTTTTCAAGCGCAGGGATTCAAGTACTGCAACAACAATGGAAGAATTGTGCACACCGACGGGGAGACTGTTGAAAAATAACTACATTTGGTCAAATTTGACTGCTATATGAACTTTTCAGCCCCGGTGCCGGCGGAGCATTCCAAAGTGTTTTTTTAGACTTCGGTAAAGTTGGCAAGATATTCACAGATTTGGACGTTGTGGATAAATAACTCCTGAACAAAATGTTGTTAAAACGCAAACCAATAATAAAAAGCTCATGGCTGAATTTACAACCATGCACAAATATCATCAAATAATAACTCATTCATTCATTCATTCATTCATTCATCTTCTTCCGCTTAATCCTTTTCGGGTCGCGGGGGGGCTGGAGCCTATCCCAGCATCTTTTGGGCGAGAGGCAGGGTACACCCTGGACAGATCGCCAGTCTATCGCAGGGCCAACACAGAGAGACAGACAACCATTCACTCTCACAGTCATACCTAAGGACAATTTAGAATCCCCAGTTTGATGCCAATTAATCTAACTTGCATGTTTTTGGCATGTGGGAAGAAACCGGAGAAATCCCGGAGTAAACCCACGCAGACACGGGGAGAACATGCAAACTCCACACAGATCACTGTTGGTCAGGGGCTGGGATCGAACCCAGGATCCCCCGGCCAAGGGTGAGTTGCTGTGCTGCCACAGTGCTAACCACTCCGCAACCGTGCCGCCCATCAAATAATAACAAAAATTAAAAAATAAAATAATTTAGATTATTCCAACTCACAGGCTGAAAAGTTCATAGTTGTCAAATTTGACCAAATGTAGTTTTCATGCGCAGGGATCCAAGCATTGCAACACCAATGGAAGAACGCGGAAGAATGTGCTGCAGCCTCTTGTAATTAGAGTCAACGAGTGTGCAAGGTGTGATGTTGTTATTAGGATGTATTATTGTGTGACATGTGTGGTGGCTCCACCTTTCCGGTTCCACAGCCACCCGGGGTATAAGAGGGCCATGCGGAAGAGGGACGTGTTGTGTTGTTCTTAGAGCACATTATAGTGTAACATGAGGTGCGGTCTCTTGACCTCCTCTCAGCCTGACGGCAGCGCCTTGTATTATACAAGTCAGTCTACAATAAAGTCGTGTTCAGTTCAACACTCAGCCTCGTCCCTGGCTCCCGTTTTACCGACATAACATTTGGCGACAAGGATAAAAGTATGGACACGGGAGTTGCCAATATTCTGCCATTTTTGGAGGTTCCCGGTGAGCCGCCAGTCCCTTGGGTGAGGTGGTTTGCTGCATTCCAGAATTATTTGGTGGCATTGAACCTTAGTGACCTGGAGAAGTTGCGGACACGAGCACTGTTGATTCACAATTTGGGAATGGAAGGACAACGTATCCTTAGTACCTTAGATGAGGGTGATAGTTTTAAAGAAGTGGTTGAGCTAATAGTGCATCATTTTCGCACCCCTGAGAATGTCATCGTCCAGAGGATGCAGTTTCGGCAGCACCGCCAGTGAACCGGCGAGTCAGTGCAACGGTATGTTGCGGATCTGTGTCAGCTGGCCGGGGACTGCCAGTTTGGAGCACTGGAGGAAGAGATGGTCCGCGACCAGTTGGTGGAGCACACGCTTTGCTCGGCGGCACGGTCAAGGCTCTTCACGCACTCCAGCGAACTGACATTAGCCATGGCTATTGAGTTAGCTCAGCAGTTGGAGGCATCAGACAAGCTATCACGGGAGCTTGATGACAGAGCGGCACATCGTCATTTTGAACCACAGTCTATGGTGCAAGCAGTGGACCTGGATGGCAACAACGATGTGGAGGAGCATGCCGATGCCGTGAAGATAAAGTCCGCCCCGGGGTCGCCCAGGCGTTTGGGTTGTGGGTCCACCAAGCACCATTATAAGGCTAGAGAGTGTCCGGCAAGAGAACGATGCTGTGGCATGTGCGGACTCTTGCATCATTTTGCCAGGGCATGTTACAGGTTTGAGCGAGGGGATTCGAGACACATAGAGGGTCTCCCCATTTCGCCTCCCACGGTTGTTTGCAGTGTATCCTCAAGTGAAAATGGCTGTTCTTTCTGCAAGGTGGAGTTGGACAGGGTGACAGTGCCATTGCTGGTTGACACTGGAGCGATGAGATCGGTGTTGGATTGGGAAACCATTCCTTCTCACAGTCTCAGGTTGGAGAAGAGAGGTCGGGCTGTGGTCTGTGGGACTGGCTGGCTCCACGAAAGATGGACGGAGTTGTGTGGGAATGAACCTTTGCCTAGTAATCTGGACAATGTGCAGGACCAATTCCATTCAGGGCCATCGCGCGAGACTCCCAGTGACAGCGCCCAAGTAACCCTGGTTGAGGGAACTGGGTATCGTGGTGGGACGCCCGTGACGATGGGTGGTGCCAAGTGGAGGGCCCATTCTGCTCCCGGATTTTGGCTGGAAGGGACCGAAGAGCAGGGGGTCACAATGGCGACACCGGCGGTGAAAATGAAAGCGAGCGGAGCAGGACCGGCTGGCACGGTAAAACGGCGTGCCACTCAGGGACACTGGAAGCCGAGTTGGGCTCCTCTGGGGGTCACTGATGTAGTCTGACCCAGAGAGAAAGCCCGGGCGAGAAGGGTTTGAGGCAAACGCAATTGACAAGATGGTCAGGGGCAGCTGAAGGTGGTGGCTGTTCGGGACGATGGCTACCTTTGGCTATTCAATGGCTCATAGAGGCATCCCAACGCGCTGCGGCGCGCCAAAGCAGAGAAGGTGTTTGGGCTTCGGCGTGGGCCATCTCTGGGCGTGGAGATAAGATGATACTCTGGATGGGGACTGCCTCACGGGTTTCTGGGGGGTGGTTCCTCTACTGGGGCAGACTGATGGTTGGGGCAGTGTGTTTAGTGCAGGGTGTTGGAATGGGGGATAACCAGATTGTATAGAAGTTTTGTTAATGGGATTGTTTTGCGTTTGATGTTATTTATTTTAGGAGCACGGCAATTTTCTGTTTAATGGACTTTATTTTAGCAGAGACGGCGGAATAATCCGTCTGGCCGTGTGGGGGTGGAATGGTAGTCCACCTGTTTCCACCCAGCTTTTGTTGTTTTGTGTGTATGTTATAGGCCTTCAAATGTTCCTGTTCATTTTAACGCATGTGTCGGGTTCCAAATTGGGGAAGGTTCCAGTGGTGTGTGTGTTTTGGACCATCTTTTGACTGGGGTGGGAAAGTGTGATGTTGTTATTAGGACGTATATATTGTGCGACGCGGGGGGTGGCTCCATCTTTCCAGTTCCAACGCCATCCGGGGTATAAGAGGGCCATGCGGAAGAGGGACGTGTTGTGTTGTTCTTAGAGCACATTATAGTGTAACATGGGTAGTGACATCACCCAGAGTATAAGAGGGCTGTGTGGTAGAGGGGCGGTCTCTTGACCGCCTCTCAGCCTGACGGGAGCATCTCTGTACTGACAGTGAGTCATGACAGTGAGACAAGTGTAGTTCACCACTTGCCTCACTACTGTGCCACATTTTACGGACATAACATTTGGCGATGAGGATAAAGTATGGATGCGGGCGTGCTGTCTATTCGGCCATTTTTGGAGACTCCAGGGGAGCCTCCGGTGCTTTGGACGAGATGGTTTGCCACATTTCAGAACTATCTGGTGGCACTAAACATTGGTGAACTGAAGAAAGTACAAGCATGGGCAATTTTAGTCCATAATTTGGATATGGAAGGACAATGTATCCTTTCTACCTTGGGAGCTAGCAATAACTTCGATGATATAGTTGAGCTAATGGCGTGACATTTTTGTGCGCCTGCAAACGTCAACATCAGGAGGATCCAGTTTTGGCAGCGCCACCAGCAGATCAGCGAGTCAGTACAACACTATGTTGTGGACCTGCAGCAGCTGGCTGGAGACTGCCAGTTTGGTGATTTGGAAGAAGAAATGGTCCACGACCAGCTGGAGGAGCACACATGCTTGTCAGCACAGTCAAGACTGTTAACTCACTCCGGTAAATTGACTCTAACCACGGCTGTGGAGATAGCTCAACAGTGTGAAGCAGTGGACAGGCTATCACATGACCTCGGTGAGAGAGCTATGCTACGCCGTTATGACTCAATCAGTGACGCAGGCTGTGGATCCAGACAGCGAAGACAGCGAACAAGAGGAATGCGATGCAGCTGTAAAGATGCGGTCCGCCCCGGGATCACCCAAATGTTTGGGTTGTGGATCCACTAAGCACCGATACAAGGCTAGAGAGTGTCTGGCGAGAAGTAAATGTTGTGGCAAGTGCGGACACCTGCATCATTTTGCCAGGGTATGTAATAGGTTTGAGTGAGGGAAACAGCGACACAAAGTGGATACCCCTGCTCCAACTCCTACGGTGATTCATACTGTCTCCCTGAGCACAGCTGGCCACACATACTGTTTGGTGAACTTGGACAGCGAAGAGGTGCTGTTACTGGTGGACATGGGCGTGGTGAGGTCCGTGCTGAACTGGCCTACTGTGAGAAGTTTTTTCCCATATCACCGAGTGAGAGGTCTTTCAATACCATTTTGTGGATATGGTGGGAATAGACTTCCCATTGTGGGCTCGTTGGAGCTGACTGCTAGATACAGGGCAGTGGAGGTAGCCAATCTGCAGTTTGTGGTGACCGCCAGCGGAGCGAATGTGATGGGCTGTGAGCTTTTCTATGGACTTGGCTTCATGATCACCAGCGGTAGTGGAGAGAAGTGGCCGGGCTGTAGCTTGTGGGACCGGTCGGTTCCACAAGTGTTGGATGACACAATATGGGATGAACCTTGGCCTAGTATTTTGGGAGCTGAGCAAGACCAACCCCATCCAGGGCCATCGTGGGAGGATGCCTGTTCCAGGGTCCAAGTTGCCCCAGCTGAGGGAACTGGATGGCGCCATGGGATGCCCGTAACGGTGGATGGAGCCGAGTGGATGACTTATCCTGTTTCCGAAGTTTGGCTGGGAGATACCGAGAAGCAGGGGCTCAAAACGGCTTTGCTAGTGTCTGAAATGAAAGCGAGTGGGGCAGGACCGGCTGGTACGGTAAAATAATGTGCCACACAGGAACACTGGAAGCCGAGCCGGGCTCCTCTGGGGGTCGCTGATGTGGTCCGGCCCAGGGAGAATGCCTGGTTGAGAGGGGTTCGCAGGAAGAGAAAATGACAGGAGGACCAGGGGCAGCTGCAGGTGGTGGATGTTCTGGAGGACAGCTACCTTCAGCTGTCTGATGGTACATGGAGACATCCCAATGGGCTGCGGCGCGCCAGTGAAGAGGGAGAGGTGTCTCGGCATTGATGTGGGTCACTTCCGGGTGCCAAGAGAAGAAGATACTTGGGCTGGGACCCACCTGACGGGCCTCAGGGGGGTGGGCTCTCCATGATGTCTGACTGGTAATTTCGGGGAGCAATGTGTTTAATATGTGTTATTATTAATTGCCCGAGTTAATGTGTTCTGCATGATGTTACCATGTGAGTTGCTGATATATTAATGTGTGCATTGTTCTGGTTATGTAGGCAGTATGTCAATATAGTTAATATACAAAATTGCTATGTGAATTGCCCAGGCTCCATAGTGTGGATGTCAGTGTGTTTCGTAAATGCAGTTGCTATGTGAGCTGTCCATGGTGCTGAGTAATTATCCTGACATGTTAGCGCATGAAGTTGTTGTGTGGGCTGCCCAGGTTATGGGGTTGATGTGTATATTGACATATTCAATGATTAAGTTGTTTATTGAATTCATCTTCAAAGGTTTAACCTGTATGTATGTATATAATAATAATAATGCATCGATTTTATATAGCGCTTTATCATATATACTCAAAGACGCTTTACAAATAGGTACATTATTCATTCACTCCAGACAGACAATGGTAGTGGCAAGCTACTTCTGCAGCCACAGCTGCCCTGGGGCAGGCTGACGGAAACGTGACAGCCAATCTGCACCAACGTCCTTTCTGGCCACCACCGAACATTTTTATACATTTATACACATTCATACCCAGTGCTATGGACACTGGAGGCAATGCGGGTGAAGTGTCTTGCCCAGGGACACAACGGCAGGATATCTGGGGAGAGCGGGATTCGAACCGTCAACCATCCGGTTATTAGACGACCTGCTCAACCTCCTGAGCCGCTGCCGCCCCAAATATATAGTATGTATGTATATATGTTGAATGAATTTGAATTTATTTTATTTCGGATAGTACATTACAGGTTAAAAGAAACTGTATAATATAACAACAAGGTCAAATTAGACAAAGACTCCTTCTACTATACAATTCCACGTGAGTTATCCGAAATGGGTGATGGCTGAAGCCGCAGCTTATATTGCCCACCCATATTCCATCCAAGAATTCAAAGGAGAAAAAGGGACTGTTTGTGGGACTGTTTTGTTTATAGTAGGAACACAGCAGGTTTTTTTTTTAATTTCATGGACCGGATACACTCTCCAGTGTATATTGCCATATTTGATGATTAAGTTGTTTATTGAATTCATGTTCGAGGGTTTAACCTGTATGTATATATATAGTATGTACTGTATGTATATATGTTTGTGGGATTGTTTTGTTTATAGTAGGAACACAGCAGTTTTTGTTTTGTTTTTTTTAAATATCATGGACTCTCCACACTCTCCAGTGTGGAGAGTGTGGGAAATGAGGAGGCAGGTTTACGAGCAGACGAAGTGTATTAATACTCTCACATCACTCATACGCAGAAAAAGCAAGATACAGCCAAGCACAGTTTCCTCTTATATCCCAACAGATCATCTCACCCCTGCATGACATTTTACATCACACTGCATGACATCTAACAACACAATACATTCCCCTTGAGCCCCCGTCTCTCACTTCTTGCCAACTCCCCATGACGCCCCTGACTATTGTCCTCTTATGTTTAACCACTGCATCCTGGCTGAGACGCTGTCTGACTCAACCTGCTGCGGCCGCAAGGTGGTCGGTGCATCTCGTGGTGGCAACCCCCGAACCAAGTGGTGGACACCAGTGGTGAGGGGGGCCATTAAGCTGAAGAAGGAGTCCTATCAAGGTTGGTTGGCTTGTGGGACTCCCGAAGCAGCTGAGGTGTACCGGCAGGCCAAGCGGAGTGCAAAAGCGGTAGAAGATGAATGGATGGATGAATTTCATGGACTGGATAATAAAGACAGCAGAATAATCCGTCTGGATGTGTGGAGGTGGGACAGTAGTCCACCTGTCCCCCTCTAGTTTTAGTTGTTTGTGTGTGCATGAATAGGCCTAATTACCTTGTTTACAATTACAGTGTGATTTGGGCACTAAATTCAGGAGGGTCTAATTGGTGTGCATGCATTTTGGACTTTTGAAGGGGGGAAAAATGTTGTGTTGTTCTTAGAGCACATTATAGTGTAACACGGGTGGTGACATCACCCAGAGTATAAGAGGGCTGTGTGGTTGAGGGGCGGTCTCTTGACCACCTCTCAGCCTGAGGGGAGCATCTCTGTACTGACAGTGAGTCCTTAATAAAGTCCTGTGTAGTTCACCACTCGCCTCATTATTGTGCCACGTTTTACAGACATAACAGGGCCGTCTCTTGACCTCCTCTCAGCCTGACGGCAGCACCTTGTATTGCGCAAGTGAGTCTACAATAAAGTCGTGTTCAGTTCAACACTCAGTCTTGTCCTTGACTCCCGTTTTACAGACATAACACAAGAGAGGAGAGGTTTTTTAATTTTCAGTTACGGTTTTAATAAAGGGCAGCACGGTGGTGGAGTGGTTAGCACTACGGCAGCGCAGTAACTCACCCTTGGCCAGGGGATCCTGGGTTCAATCCCAGCTCCCGACCAACGGTGATCTGTGTGGAGTTTGCATGTTCTCCTCGTGTCTGCATGGGTTTACTCCGGGATTTCTCCGGTTTCCTCCCACATGCCAAAAACATGCAAGTTAGGTAAACTGGCATCAAACTGGGGATTCTAAATTGTCCTTAGGTATGACTGTGAGAGTGAATGGTTGTCTGTCCCTCTGTGTTGGCCCTGCGATGGACTGGCAATCTGTCCAGGGTGTACCCTGCCTCTCGTGCAAAGAGAGGCAGGAAAAGGATTAGGATTAGGAAAAGTATTTCGCAACCTGAAAAGGATTAAGTGGAAGAAGATAGATGGATGGATGGTTTTAATAAAAATATTTATTTTCAAACTTCCGGTTATGGCTGCCACGTAGGACGGACGTGTCTCGCTCTGCTCTGCTCCTGGAGAAAAAAATCGGCAAATAACTCTCTCATTTGGGACAGAACGTATCCCAGCATTTGGGCGAGGATATGTCGGCGAAGCCTAAGGCTGGAAAACCAGGAAAAGGAAAAAGCGAGCCGCCGAAACAGTCCAAATTAACGGACTTTCAGGTCTGTGACGCAGCAAACAAAACTCCATATATGGCGGAGGAGGCTGGCGGCGGTGCGATTTCTGCGGGGAATGGCGCAGATGCGCTGATGGCTGCCATGAGTTCAATGAGAGCGGACTTTTCCTCTAGATTTGATGGGATTATGACAGCGTTGGAAGGAATAAGAAAGGAATTGGGTGACTGTGTAGAACGAACGGCGCAGATGGAGCTCCGTCTCGCTAGTGCTGAAGATGACGTCACCCGTCTTCAATTAAAGGTGCGCACTTTGGAAAAAAAAAATAAATCTCTGGAAGATAATATTTTGGATTTGGAATCTCGGTCGAGACAGAATAATTTGAGGCTGGTGGGTCTTCCAGAGGAATCAGAAGGTCGGGACGTATGTTCCTTTCTGGAAAAGTGGATTCCGGAGGTGCTGGGCAGCGAGGAGTTGCAATCAGCAGTGATTCTGGAAAAAGCACATCGTATTGGCCCACGGAGAGATAAGGGACCGCCGAGGACCTTAATTATGAAGTTTCTTAGCAACAGAGACAGGATGAAGATCTTCAACGCTGCACGTGCTAAAGGAGAGATTAAACACCAGGACCAGCAGGTGCGGTTCTACCCAGATTTGGCCACAGGAATCCAGCAATTGAGGAAGCAGTTTGATCCCGTACGTAAGGAGCTGCGCAACCTTGGGATTCGTCATGGTGTAATCTATCCTGCGAGACTGCTGACCACGTATGAGGGCAGAACCCACATCTTCAAGACCCCAGAGGAGGCGCAGGAGTTCATCAAGAAGATCAAAGAAGAAGAAGAGACTGGTGGGAGCTAAGCATGAACAAAATATAAGGTAGAATAATTAAGCATTTGCACAGGCATCTGACTGACTTGAAGTAAATAGTAAGTTTACAAAATATAGATTGTATTATATATTAAAAAAACAAAAAAAAAACAAAAAAAAAAACAAAAAAAAACAAAACAAAAAAAAACAAACAAAAAAAAAAACTATGATGTACAAAGTTGTTAAAAATTTTGGAGTTAAGTTGGAAAACTACAGAGGAGAGTTAATGTTACGTCATTAAAAGCAGTAGAGTTAGGGTGATTGGGAGGATGAAGAAGGAGTGGCTTAGGCTGTTCCCCGTGGGTGTGGAACGGTCGATGGCTATATCGGGAGACAGAATTTTTCTTTTGATTTTGGGGGGGTTTGCCACAAGTGTGGGAAGGGGAAATTTGTTTGTGTGTAGTTTGTAGGATGAATGTTCAACCACTCATGTTTTTGCTTCTCTGTATGAGCATGTTTACACTGCAAGGTAATCCTAAACTCTCTATTGATCATGGACCAAAGTGTTAATCTTAATTTAACTTCATGGAATTGCAGAGGTCTACAAAATTTAAAAAAACTTAAACAAGTTATGAATAAAATAAAGGACATGGGTTCAAGAATTGTGTTTTTACAAGAAACTCATCTGATAGAGGAGGATGTTAAAAGAATTAGGAGTAGATGGCAGGGAAGTGTATTCACCTCTTCATTTTCATCCCGAGCCAGGGGAGTTATGACTCTCATACATAAATCAGTTCCTTTTCAAGTGAAAAATGTAATTGGAGACAAATTTGGAAGATATGTAATCATTCAAGGTTCTTTGCTATTAGAAAATATAAATCTTGTGAACTTATATGGTCCCAATATAGATGATCAGAAGTTCTTTGCTAATTTATTTCTCATCTTATCATCACTTACAGGGCAACATATAATAGCAGGGGATTTTAATTGTACATTGAATCCAGGTGTGGATAGATCAACAGGACTGGATTGTACGCACATTGGATGTAGGATGACTATTAATCATTTTATGAAAGAATTGAGATTGTTAGATATATGGAGAGAAATGAAACCACAAGTTAAAGCCTATTCTTGTTATTCCAGTACCTACAAGACATTCTCACGTATTGATTATTTTTTGATTTCCACAGAATTAAGGTCCAAGATTCAAAACTGCTTTTATGATAACATCGTGATCTCTGATCATGCACCCTGTTGTCTAATATATGTAGATAAAAAAATGACAAAGGAATCAGGTAGATGGCAATTTCAGCATAAATGGCTTCAGGATGAGGAATTTGTCAAGTATATAGAAAAACAGATAGACGAGTTCTTTGACATCAATACTACACAAACATCAGCATGTGTAAAGTGGGAGGCTTTCAAAGCTTTTATTAGGGGACATATTATTAGTTATACAGGATCAAAATCTAAGAAGACTCGAGAGGAGAGAGCTAAATTGGAACATAAAATAAAAAATCTTCAGGAAAAAGTGTATGCAGGAAGTGACCCAAGGTTGGAGAATGAATTACTGATTTTGAGAGCTGAATACGACAAAAAATCAGCGAATAGAGCTGCCTCGAGTCTTCTAAGATTGAAACAATCTTTTTATGAACAAGGTGAAAAATCAGGAAAATTATTAGCATGGCAGATTAAACAATTGGAAATTAAAACACCAATTACCAGTATTATAAGTAAAGGACAGGTAGTTATAGATCCTTTAGAAATTAATAGAGCCTTTAGAGATTACTATGAAAAATTATATGATACCAAAAATGAACCTGATTTAACAAAACTAAATGGGTTTTTGAACGAACTATCTATACCGTGTATTCCAAATGAAAACAGGGAGATATTGGAGTCTAAAATTAGTCAAGAAGAAGTTGGGCTAGCCATTGATAATATGAAATCAGGAAAAAGTGCAGGACCAGATGGTCTTCCAGTTGACCTTTATAAAAAATTTAAGAATAAATTAATAAAACCTTTTTTGGAAATGGTTTTAGAAGCATTTCAAAATAATAATCTACCATCATACATAAATAATGCCTTAATTATACTGCTGCCAAAACCAGGTAAGCCCTCTAATAAATGTGAAAATATGAGACCAATAAGCCTATTAAACGCCGACCTTAAGATAATCTGTAAAATTTTAGCAAGACGAATACAAGAAATTTTACCAAATATTATTAATCGAGATCAGAATGGCTTTATAAAGGGTAGACAAGGCTTCCATAATGTAAGAAGACTATTTAATATTATTTATTTTAATAAAGAAGCACCGGATACAGCTCTCCTATCATTGGACGCCGAAAAGGCCTTTGATAGAGTTGAATGGCCCTTTCTTTTTGAAGTCCTACAAAGGTTTGGACTTGGAAATAATTTCATAAAATGGGTTCAAATAATATACAATAATGCTACAGCAGAAATCCTAACAAATAACAATATTTCAAAACCAATAAAAATCAATAGAGGATGTCGACAAGGCTGTCCACTTTCACCTTTACTGTTTACTATGGCAATTGAACCTTTAGCGATAGCGATACGTTTACATTCACAAATATATGGAATTAAAGTTGGACCAACAGAACATAAAATCTCCCTGTACGCCGATGATATAATTTTGTTTATGTCGAATCTAAAAAAATCAATTCCAACCTTGTTGAATTTAATAAAGAATTTTGGGGAAATATCAGGATATAAAATAAATAAAACTAAATCTTCAATATTAATGCTAAATGAGACCCAGAGAAATTACCCAGCCCCTGAGGTAAATCAATTCAATGTTGTAAATCAGTTTAAATATTTAGGAATCCAAATTATGCCTAAGCTAGAATCAGTCGCCAGTGTCAACTATGAAGCCTTAATGTCAGATATCAGTGAGTTAACTCAGAGATGGATGTCACTACCAATGTCGATGATCGGGAGAATCAATATACTTAAAAGTAATATTTTACCTAAAATACTTTATTTATTTCAATACATTCCCTTATCACCACCTTTAGATCTATTCTCAAGAATAAAAAAAAAGTTAGTGGAATTTATATGGAACAACAGGAGGGCTAGATTACGTTTGTCTTTATTATATTTACCATTTGATCGTGGAGGTCTGAAATGTCCAAATTTTATGTTGTATTATTGGTCGGCACAACTGAGGTCTATGACATATTATTTTTCATCAAATGATCTCCCTCACTGGACTGAAATGGAATCATACAATTTACCTTTACCTCTTCCCATATTCATATACTCAGATTCGGCAAAAAAATTACAAAAACAAGTTAAAAATCCATTTGTAAAGCATATGATCAAAATATGGTGTGAAGCTAAAAACTATTTAAAAGAACCACAGTTATTGTCACAATTTAGTCCAATATGGGGTAATCAATATTTTAAACCAGGGAGAGCGGACGCTGTATTTAAAGTATGGAATTTAAAAGGGATACAAAAGATTCAGGATTTATATTTGCCATGTGCAGACAACATAATGTCTTTTGAAGAGCTGAGGATCAAATTTAATCTCAATAGAACACATTTTTTTAAATATCTTCAACTTAGAAACTTTATTCGATCAAATCAAAATAAAGCTCTCACTCGACCTATTTATTCATCCTTGGAAAAAATGATGATGAAAGATAGTAAAAGAAAGGGTATTATTTCAGAGTTTTATAACTCATTGACACTATCTTCAAGTGAAAATTCACTGAAAAGATTAAACTACTGGAAAGAAGATCTGCAAATTGAAATTTCAGAGGAACAATGGGAATTGGCTTGTACAGAAGCTCAAACCAAATCAATAAATGCACGCCTTAAATTGATACATTTCAAATGGTTAATGCGGATGTATGTTACACCGGAGGAGTTAAATAGATATAACAAAAATATACCAGATACATGCACAAAATGCATGGAAAGTAAAGGAACCCTATTTCATTGTTTATGGGAATGTAGATTAATAAGAATGTTTTGGGAAGAGGTGAGGGTAACAATTGAAAAAATAATCTCAAAACAAATCATATTGAATCCTAAACTGTTTTTGTTGGGTCTGTACCCAGAAAAGCATAATTTTAATAAAAGTGAAAGAACATTCATAGACCTCAGTTTGCTTAATGCCAAAAAATGTATTGCACTATTATGGAAAAAGACTCATAGACCAGATGTGACTCAGTGGTTAAGACAGATGTTAACAAACCTTCCATTAGAAAGAATAACATATATACTAAAATCAAAGGAAATTGTGTTTGAGAATATATGGAGACCTTTTATTGATTATGTAAAAAATTTAAACATAACTCTTGAAGAAGAAGGTGAATGATGTGTGTGGACCTTGTAAATTCCAAACTGGTGAACATAATATGTATACTTATGTGTTGGATTGTCTAGACTAAACAGAGGAGCATTGTTGAAGACTTGATTTTGTTGGTGGTTGTTGGTGTTTTTAGCGCATTTTTTTTTTTTTGTAGTACTTTAGTGTTAGTGTTTGATTGTTTGTATCATGTTTGTTAAAAAAAAAAAAAGGTTCAATAAAGATATTGTGGAAAAAAAAATATTTATTTTCAATCCATCTATTTTAACCATGCTTTTAATTTCTTAACTTTTTGTTTTAAACATATTACTTTATTATTATATTTATTATTTATGATGTTATTTCAACCACATCAAAATAACTGTTCAACATGTTTAATACATTAATCTAAGCATACAGCACATTAGAAAAAAATGTGACATAACATGAGTTTAAATAATCAGATGTTGCTGTTTTCTGGATTATTGGTGTTTTCACGTTCAAACCGTTGCGGAATTCAAGCAAAATACTTAATTTGAACTGTTTCTAAAGATGCTCCGCTTCTGCCTGAGCCGGTTTTGAAGACTGCATTTGTCCGCGTCATGTGAAGGAGCCCATGGGATGGGACAGCCTTGAACAAAGCACAGTGACGTAACTGGCCTACAAAGACGCACCTGGAGGACGCCGAACCCGAACCAGCTGTCGTTTTCCATGGTGACAGTTCAGGTAATGCATGGCCTACATTTATGTGCATCCGGGGCAAGTTTGCTATAGGGCTAGTTTGCTGTGGGGCGAGTTGGTTATGGGGTAGCTGTAACTGGCTGGGGCGAGTTGGTAATGGGGGGACTTGACCAGGTACCGGATGGACTGGCGATCTGTCCAGGTTGTACCCCATCTCTCGCCCAAAGTAAAACGAAAACTAAAACGCTGAGATAGGCGCCACCCCCCGCTTAAGAAGATGAATGAATGAAAATGTCATGGAAATAAAAAGAACTTTGAATCACGTGCCACCCTCTGGTTAATATCAACCACAAGAGGGCAGGATTGCGCAAAAAATCAACAGGCCAATCAACCTGCAAACGAACTCTGCAGCTTGACATCTCCAGATGCACAGGAGAAATTTTAAAAGCAAAAAAGCTGAGAAAACCGAATTTGGAAAATCCAGGGGACTCAAAAACTGCAGCTCCACAATCATTAACTTGGTATTCCCCACATGAACGGACCTCCCAGTGCGGGAACTCCAACGCTTCCCACCGACTAAACCGCCACCTCCTCCCGTTCACCATTGGTTTATTGCTCACGCGCTGGAACCGCCCCTCCAAATACCGATTGGACGGATCCGTCTGCCGTCAGGAAAACAAGGAAAGAGATGAAAAAAAAAAAAAAGTTATGGAGCGAAGCCTAATCGGATCTCGTCTGTTTCGCGCTGCTGCGTAGTTAAGAGCACGAAAAAATCCACAGTGCCTCTCATTGAGCAAAGGAGAGCGCGCAGCGCGTAACGGAGAACAAACGGTAGAGTTCCGGTGCTTCAGAAGGATCAGATAAGCGGCCAGGTTCAGAAGAGGACCAGGTCTGTTTTCCGTTTCTAAGGACTGCCCTGCTGATGTCACCGCAGAGGAGGAGGACAGGTGCGCAGACTGAAGTTGCCGCTCCTCTGGATTTTGGACTGACAACTATCAAAGGAGGTTTAGGGGAGAGCAAAGAAGTGGAGGATTCCTGAGCAGAAGCGGTGGGGGCGAGTTTTGTCATGGTTCTAGTGTTAGTGTAGACACTTTATAGTGTCGTGAAATTCCCCGGCGTCCTGTCAAGCTTAATTCTCACCTTTTTTTTTTGGAGCCCTGGTGCGCACAGACTGGAAGAAGGGTTCCGTCCTAACCTCCTGTTATTTATTGGGTTTAGCAGTGGAAGAGGGACGCTGTTGTTTTTGAAGTAGACGTCGCCGTGGGCTGTGGCGTGTGGGACCGAGACGCCTCAGCATCACAATCAGGACTTTGCGCTCCACTGCGACACTGACGCAGCCCACGTTCCAGCCGCGCCGACAGGTGATGCTCCAGTAACTCAGCGGAAGGACTGATCGTCCACATCGGGACTTTGGTCTGGCACAAGAGATCTGTTCCCCCCCCCCCCCGTAATTGGATACAAGATAATTCAACTTCTCTTGTCTGCAATGGTTTTTTTCCGTGCGTCATTGCGCCGCGAGGATCCGAAGCCGTTACTGCTCTGAGGGGCGATCGTCGCCAGGTTCGAAACATCTAGCTACTATGTCCAAGACGCTGAAAAAGAAGAAGCACTGGTCGGCAAAAGTGCAGGAGTGCACAGTTTCGTGGGGAGGCTCCGGGGAGCTGATCTCCGTGGTTGAGGTGCGGGGCGGCGCGGAGCTGGGAGAGTTCCCCCACCTCGGACACATAGTTTTCGAAGCGCTGGTTTGTCACACCGGGAGGCTTCCCGGCAGCGGGGACGTGCTGCTGGAGGTGAACGGCACTCCGGTGAGCGGACTCACCAACCGAGACACGCTAGCTGTCGTCCGCCACTTTCTGGAGCCCGTCCGCCTGAAGACTGTCAAACCAGGTGTGTGCCATCATCACCCCCCCCCCCCCAACTAAACACGCATACACACCTGACACGTGCCTTTTACGCACGTGTCAGGTGACATATTTTGTAATAGCTCAGTATTGCCCACACAGCATGCAGAGTAATGTGTTACGGTATCTGAGTGCCTGTGGATTTTTGTGTGGGTCTTGAACTGCAGGCCGGTCTTTTTGGCTCCTCGGTTGACTCAGGCGTAGCTGAAATTGTTTCATTGCTGTCTGCCATTGTTCCATGTGGAGAGACGCGCAGCAGACATCTTTACTACTGCTGTAGCTGCTCTGCAATGCTGCCAGACGACATGAGGGCGGCTCCAGCTGTGCTGAAGCGCTCCTTCACGGTGACCACAGCTGTCTGACGGAAAGTTAAGCAGGCATTTAAGTTTTGACTCTAGCCTTCCTTACGGCAAGCGGTTGCCGGCCTTCTGTGTGGTACAGTAACACCCTCATTTAGTCATCACACTTATTACTCATAAAAGCGCACACTGTCAGCTAAAAGCTTATTGATTGGTCTATGAGTGTCTCCTAATTTATTAGCAACAGTGCCTCTCTCCTTAAGACGCAGAGATGCCTTTTAAATGGGTCAAAAATACTGAAAGCATATAGAATCGACTGAAGCAGGCGTGCAGTTTGTGCACATGGATGGCTTTGATAGATGCACTGCTCGGTGTGGTTTGTTAGCGGCTGCCTCGCCTGCTTGGACAGTGTTGGTCTGCCTGCATTATAGGGATGAGTACAAGTCTGATTACATCAATTAGGCTCATACAGGCCCGTTTAAATCCTCAGTGCACCAGCTTCCTAACAAAGTTTGACAGCTCTTGAGGAGATGGATCGTTGTTGATTCGGTAGAATAGATTCACATGCATTCAGTATAATCATACTGTATAGAAATGCAGAGATAGATTGACTGAAAATTTAACTGCAGTTATAAAAGAAGTTGCAGTTTGTGTTTACTGCTTTAAATGTTCTTTTCTTGAGGTGTTTAATGAGGGTGAAATTGAATCTGATGCTTATGTATTCACGTCTGTAAAGACGCTCTGCTTGATATATAAAAATCTGTAGGCAATGGACCAGTTCTTTAATACCAGAAGCTTTTTCTTTATTTATTTGGACTATCAGTGGTGTCAAACTCATTCCATGGAGGGCCAAGACCCTGCAGGTTTTAGTTCCACCCAGTCTCTTCAGCAGGTGTTTTTACTGATCAGCAATCAGTGGGATGAAATTCAGAGAAATTACCTGTTGAAGACACTGGGTGGAGGTAAAACCTGCAGGGTCTTGGCCCTCCATGGAATGAGTTTGACACCTGTGGACTAGATGCTATTGACCAATCAAATATGATGCTTTGCATCAGTGTAGGTATATCAAGTTTTTGGAGAGCAAAAATGAGGCATTGTTTCCAGAAAGGCAGTGGCTATGGATACGGAACCATACCCATAGAATTCTTGCTACAGATACAGCTCGAATTTGATTGTCCAGTACTAGGGGTGGGGAAAAAATGAGCGATTCAGTGATGGATCGCAATACTGGGCACTGGCAACAATGCATTGAGCCATAAAAGCACGGATTGAGTTTTTTTTTTTTAATTTAAAAAAAAAAAATGCGCACACATATACTTTTGTTATCAGTTTATCAATGGTGTTTTCAGTCCACTAGATGGTGCAAAACAAACACAGAGTCAAGTGAAGTCATAGCTTGTCTCAGTGATTGGCAGCCAGCTTTGAAAGTTAGGAAGCAGTTAGCTCAAAGTTAGCTCAAAAGTTGAGCCTTTTTTTGGATTTTATAACAAAGACGGAAGGAAAGACCTTGATATGACACACAACCCGCAAGAAGCGCTGTAAGATAAGATAAGATAAGATAAGATAAGCCTTTATTAGTCCCACAATGGGGAAATTCCAGGATTGCAACAGCACAGGGATAGCAACACTCAGAGCAACAATCAGAAGGCAAGAACAAAACAAGCAAGCAAGAGCAGCTAATATACATATGTACATATTACTATAAAATATATATATACACACAGACACACACACAGACACACAGTGCAGAGCATTGTAGCTGGATGGAATAAATATATGAATATATGAACACACAGTGCAGAGCATTGTAGCTAGATGGAATAAATATGTAAATATATAAACACCCACAGTATGGAGCATTGCAGCTAGGTGGAATAAATATGCAAGTATATAAACACACACAGTGCGGAGCAATGTAGCTAGATGGAATAATATGTAGATATATAAAAACACAGTGCGGAGCAATGTAGCTAGATGGAATAATATGTAGATATATAAAAACACAGTGCGGAGCATTGTAGCTAGATGGAATAAATATATAGATATATAAATATAAACACACCCAGTGCAGAGCATTGTAGCTAGATGGAATAAATATGTAAATATATAAACACACACAGTGCAGAGCATTGTTGCTAGGTGGGATGAAACAGCATAACCGTCTATTTAGTTATCCTACATGGTATGATTATGTGCCCATACATATTCTCACCCTCCATAGCGACCGGTATGTTCCTAGTTGTATGCCGGAGAGGACCATTGTGTAAGTCTATTGCATCTTTTGCATTCAAAAAAAAAAAAAAAAAAAAAAAAACTATTAGTTTGTTACGTCTTTTTGCTATCTCTGCGAGATAGCAAAAAGAAAATGATTATGTACGGAAAAAAAGAAAAAAAAAACTCAGAACACGGCGGGTCAGCACACATCTCGGAGCAGCATTGGCAATGGCTAAGCTAAAGTGACACCGGCATGGAGCTTTTTCTACGAGCGTCAAGTAAGTAAAGTTTATTTATGAAGCACTTTTCACAGACATATAATCAGAGAGCGCACAGTAAAATGGAATAAAAGGAAGTTGATAGATAAAAATAAATTTAAAAATACTAAAACAAGTTAAAACACAAGATTAAAATAATTTTAAAATATCAGACTTGCCATTAAAAAGCAGTTGAAACTCAACGGAAATCCTTGTTAAACAAAAAGTTATCAGCTGCTTTTTAAAAGAGTCCACAGAGTCAGCTAGATGTATCTGGAACAGGCGCAAGGTGCAAAAAGCAGGACGCAAACCAGCAGCCTTCCAATCACAGGGCCATCGTACTATCTACCTAAGCCACAGCAGCAGCTGGCTTGGGGTTGATCTGAAAATGTTTTATCAACTTTTCTGGAGCAATAGGCATTTCGTATAGGGAGGCAACTTCCATATCCATAGACACTGCCTTCCAGACATGGCTAACCATTGAAAAATGGACAATTAAACTTTTTATTTGTATTTTTTAGTATTGTGGTATGATATGTCATTCCATTTGTAGCTCATTGTGGCAAAGGCAGGATGAGCTGCGTATGTTCGCCCATCACAATTCATGAGAATTGCTCCACCTCATGGGTTAATCTGCTGAATCCTCACCAAGTGCACACAGTGATGCTGTGCTGAAGGTCAAAGAACAAAAGATCCAAGTCAACTTTGTTTAGGTCAAGGCTAGTGGTGCCACTGGGGTGTGTTCATCACCCCAGAATGAGCTGTTCTGCTTTTGATGGAGTTGATTTGGTAAGTGAAGAGATTCATATTGGTATGGTAAAGGGACCCATATACTGAAGAGTGTAACCAGTTTTCATTCTCTTTGGCTCATACCATCTTAATTTCTGGATCTTATAAGTGACTGGAAGGGCTGCTACCCCTTACAGTGACAGTAGATGCCAAAATTGGTTCATTATCATAGGAAAGTGAATCCTAATTTGTAATAAGTTTATCTGTGACCAGAGGCTCGGAATAAAAGTCTTGGCCTGGATGTTAGTGCATTATGTCATTATTTTTTTGTTGCAATATTTCCGATTTACAACAATGCTGTTGCAAGCTTCTCAACCTTCTCTCTTGACCTTGAGCTACATTATATTGCATTTAAAGGGACTCTGAAGCTACAATTGTTCATCTGCAGGCTGTTCACTGATGGCTTCGTCCTTCCCCTTGGGGACCTCTCTGTGTGTTTAGATCTCTGTCCCCTCTCATGACTAATTCAAGCACCATCCATTATTGATGTCTACGCTGTGCCAGGATGAGGTGGGTGATGGCCGGATTGTACGCGAGCCCGATGGTGTGCTTGTAAACGTGTTTTCTCATGAGGCTGCAAAATTGGGAGGACTGCTTTGGGGTTTGCATGTTTGTTTCTGGTAAAAATGCTTGGGTTGACTTGTTACAGCACAGTGTCGTATGTTCAGATTGTGTTTGCACAAAATTGCAAGTGACTTAGGCCATTCTAGTTGTATTCCTGTTTGAAAAATTGAAATTCTGTCCTTTTCCTCCCCACCTCGCCTGTCTTTACCTTATCTTCTTGCCTCAGCTGATTATGGCTTATCGTCCCACTTTGCCATTTCCCATCTTCTCTGATATTTTACACTGCATATTCATTCACATTCATTCTCACTTGTAAATTCCTAACCTTCTTGCCTCACCAACGTGCTATCTGTACACTCATTTCCCCACCATCCCTCTTATCCTATATGTTGATCTTTGGAAATCTTGCACTTCCTGTCAAAAGGGTTTCACTAATTCCACCGACCTGCAGCTCCCAAACCGAATGCGATTAAGCTCCTTTATCATGGCGGGGAGTTTTTCACGTCTCCCCAGCACAGTCGGAACAGAATACAGAGGTTTATCTGGAAGAGTCCTCTGGCATCACACCAGCCAGTGTACTAAATATGCAGCTCCCATCCTGTGAGTGAAGCAGCGCAATCGGCAGTAACCTTGAGGGGACAATTGAGAGAGGAGGCCAAGTGATGGCAGGTACCTATTGCATCTTAGAGACCTGTGAGTGGGCAGCTCATTGATTAATGCTGTAAACAGACATAGATCTGTTGTTTTTGCCTCATGAAGCTGAATGGGTGTGCCATTTAGCTCAGCTTTCGAAGCACCACTGAGTCACAAATCAGATCTGTAATGGAAACTGTTAAGATTTTCACAAGGTCTTCTTTTCCTTCCTCTTTCAGAAATTCTACAAGATAAACAGTGATGTCTAAGGAGAATGTATGAATATGTTTATGAAGCAAGGTCAAGCTGGAAAACTGCTCATCAAAGGTCAAAGCAATTATCTTTATTTGCGAGGAAAAAATATTAAATGTCAGAAATTCTTAATTATTATCTGCATTAAGGCTCGGGTTGTTATGCTTATAAGGTCAAATACAAATTACAGTGGTCTTGTGTTGCAGTCTTGTCTTGTGTTTTTATATAACCTTCCTCAATGTGAGTAGAACTAGTTACACTTATTCAGTTACATGCACTCAAGCAACTTTTTCACAAAATGCAAATGTACATTTATGAATAACTGTATTGCACAATACTCTTTACTCTGACTTGATGACATTTTTCAATAAAAACCTGTTTCACTGATTTGAAAACGGTTCAGAAATCTGCCTTTTTAAAACACCCTACAAACCCAAATTACAGCATATTTAGTCATTTAATTTTATAATTTCATATTTGATTTGGATTGTATTGAGGTAAATGTAGGAAGTTATTTTTTTCTCACACTGAAACATTTAGGAGAAAAAATATCTCAAACTGATGACAGTAAAAGTCACAAATCTACAAGAAAAAAAGTTACAAACAAAACTTTAACATTTATGAAAAAGTTTCAAGGTGAGGAAAAAAATGTCAAAAAATCAGAAAAACCTAATTTATAAGAATAAAGTCTCAAATGGACAAGAAAAGTGTACATCTGAGTTGGGGACGAGCGCCTGTCCCAGGTGGAGGAGTTCAAGTTTCTTGGGGTCTTATTCACAACAGAGGGGAAAATGGAGTGGGAGACTGACGGATGGATCGGAGCAGCATCTGGTGTGGTGTGGACGTTGTACTGGTCTGTTGTGGTGAAGAGGGAGCTAAGCCCTAATGTCTATTTATCTGTCAACTTTCCTACCCACACCTGAGGTTATGAACTTTGGGTAATGACTGAAAGAATGAGATCAGAGATACGAATGGCTGAAATGAGCTTTCTCTGTAGGGTGGCTGGACTCACCCTTAGAGGGTATATATAAGGTGAAGAGCTCAGTTATCCGGAGAGCAGAGTAGAGCCGCTGCTCCTCGACATCAAGAGGAGCCATTTGAGGTGGTTTTGGCATTTAATCAGGATGCCTCCTAGACACTTTGATGTGAGGTGTGTCAGGAACATCCCACTGGGGGAAGACCCCAGGGCAGACCCAGGACAAGCTGGAGCGATTATGTCTCCAGCTGGCCTGGGAATGCCTTGGAATCCTCCTTGAAGAGCTGGAGGAGGTGGCTGGGGAGAGGGAATTCTAGGCTTCTCAGCTTAGACTTCTGCCCCTGCGACCCGCATCCCTGGACAGGGGGTTGAAAGTGGATGGATGGATGTTTAAAGTGACACTCTGCCAAAAAATCACATTTTTTTTTCCTGTTGTGAACATGTCTGTAACATGTTTTTTGTAACTAACAAGACATATCAAGAGCAAAATCAGACCCAAGTCCCAAGTCTGTTTTTTTTGCTGTGAATGTCCAGTCATAGCCTGATTGGCTATAACATTAACCAATCAGGCTAAGCACTGGGCATAGCTACAGACTTGAGTTCACTTCCCCAGGGGAAGAGGGAGGTGCTGAGGTGGCTCTGCGGACGGAGGCTCATGGTCTACCTACCACTGACCACGCTGACAGTCAACATCCCTTCCTGGGGACAGCGTGAAACCAACCGCGGCCGCCCGTAGTCTTCCATCGATGGGGCTGCCATATTTTGGAACCCCGTAGCGCACACGGGGCGCAGTCAGCTCAGAGACCAAAGTCCACCAGCTGCCGCACCTGCACGTGCGGGGTCCCGGAGGCACCCATGGAGGAATGGGAGGCACACGGTCGGAAGGCGGAACCAGAGAGAGACATCTGCTCTTAGGGGAATGAAGGTGCCAAGACTGCCACCCATCCATTTTGTATTCGTTTGACTCGGTTTGGTGAAGGGGTTTTCTGAGGGGACACAAAACCCCCAGGATGCTCCATTCCATCCCCACCAGGGAGGACAGAGGAAGAGACATTAACCCCCCCCCCCCCCCACTCTCACCGGAGGAGGGAGGCGAGTTGGGTAACCGGAGGGTGCGTGGCATAATGGCCGGGATGAGGCCACGTACGCTGTGCTGAGGTTGTGGTTCCAAAGCGGCAGATGGGCGCACCGGACCACCAGCCCCCAGCGAGCTGCCCGACAGGCACCCATCAGCCCCCAGGTGGGACTGCCGAGAGCTAGCTCGCTTCGGCAGGGGTCGGCGGCATGTACATGTACGGCTGAATCATTCCGATGTTTTGACTAGCCATTGTTTAGCGAAACAGTCTTCGGTGTTCTCAGGTCAGAGGAGAGGGGAGGGCTGGCCTTAGTTGCAGCATCCGCTACTAGTGGGTGGGAGTATGGGTGGAGCTAATTAAAATATTCATAGATCTGTGCATACTTAAGTAGGTGGAAGATGTAAAAGCTCTTTCCAAGAAATTCTAAGACAATGAAAGTTTTTTTTTTTTGTTTGTTTTTGTGGATAAAAAGCCACAATATACTGTTTTGGGCAATACACATTTGTTTTTGAGGTGCTTTTAGAGCCGCCGGAGTGCATTTGTAAGAAAAAAAAAAAATCTCAAATTGCAAAAGCAAAATATATTTAAAAGACAAGTTTCAAATTTACATTGAAAAAGAAAAAAAAATTAAATAATTTTCAAGTTTAAAAAGAAATAATTTTTTTGCGAAAATAAGCACAAAGTTGAGCATAAAAAACTTACATATTGAGAATTACTCATTACTCGAACAATTTTTTTTTAGTACCTATTACTTGTACTTGGGTAATTTTTTTGGGTGAATACTCGTACTTGAGTACAATTTCAATCTCTGCACATGACCAGCTTCCATTGCTGTGTAGCTGTTGAGGAGGAGAAGATGGGAGAGTTATAGATATGTTATATCTATAACTCGCTCTATAACAAATAATGTGAATTATGTGACAGAAACCTCAACAGGAATTCTGCATATTATTCGCTTGTCAGAGAGACTAATTTATCCTTAATGACTGCAGCAAACTATAGGGACATAGAATCTTTAATTTAAAAATGGTTTCGGTTGCTGTGAACAGTTTTGGGGGAAGTGAATGAGAAGAGCAAGGTGTTGCCTGTTTTTTGTTGTTTTTAATTGAACTGCTAATTACGTATATCAATTATGATGCTTGGCCTTGTCGAGTTGCACATGCCTGGTTAAAGGAGTTTGTTGAAAGCTGGATTGCCTCATGGAATGATCTTTAAGCAAAGAGTGAACCCCTCATTAATAGGATTTTGTAATTTGTTCAAAATCAATAATTTCTTTCATAAAAGAGCATTAATTATCGCTTTGTTAATAAAAACACCTTAAATTGAAGCACTACTCCTGTGCTTCACTCATGGGAAATAACATGTAATTCATAGAAGTGCAAAGGGATGATCTTATTATTATTTTTTGTGATTGTGAAGATGCAGTGGTTGTTCCATTAAGATTTCTCATATACTGTATACAGTGGATATAAAAAGTCTACACACCCCTGTTCAAATGCCAGGTTTTTGTGATGTAAAAAAATGAGACCAAGATAAATCATTTCAAAACTTTTTCCACCATTAATATGACCTATAACTTGTACAACCCAATTGAAAAACAAACTGAAATCTTTTAAGCTGGAAAAATAAAAAACTTACAATAGCCTGTTTGCATAAATATGCACACCCTTAAACTAATACTTTGTTGCAGCACCTTTGGCTTTTATTACAGCACTCAGTGTTTTTGGGTAGGAGTCTATCAGCATGGCACATCTTGATGTGGCAATATTTGCCCACTCTTCTTTGCAAAAACGCTCCAAATCTGTCAGATTGTGAGGGCATCTCCTGTGCACAGCCCTCTTCAAATCATCCCACAGATGTTCGATCGGATTCAGGTCTGGACTGTGGCTGGGCTATTCCAAAACATTAATCTTCTTCTGGTGAAGCCATTCTTTTGTTGACTTGGATGTATGCTCTGGATCATTGTTTTGCTGAAAGATGAAGTTCCTCTTCATCTTCAGCTTTCTAGCAGAAGCCTGACGGTTTTGTGCCAACACTGGCCACAGTTACGTGGGCAAAATTTCTTCAATCTGATTACAATTCAGATCAGAATTTTACTGTTTATGTGGATGCTGAAAAAGCTGATCTGATTAGGACATGCGTTTCCATGTGTCACACGTTTGAACAGAATAAATCATTTTGACATGCGCACATCAACATTTCGACATTCCAAAAATAGTAGAAGAAGAAGAAACTTGCGGTGTTGGCAAGCCCCGCTTCGTGTCGAAATTGACCTGTATTGTGTTATTTGGACTGTACTTTTGCTTCTGCTGGTCTCCGTAATGAAGCTACAAGTACATACTTCTGCATATGACGAACAGAGGGAGACAGCAGGACGATACAGACCAGTTTTGTTTTACTCCCGCTATGTTTTCCACTAGCTACTGCTAAGGTGGAAATACGTCACATCGACGTGCGGCTGGTGTACAGACATGCGCAGTAAACATATTTTCTGCCCTACGTTCGGAATAAGTGTTTTCATGCGCACCATTCTGATTAACAATCGGCATAACCCACCCCTCTCAATCGGAATGAAATTTTGATCCGATTAAGGATGATCGGGTTAGAATATTCAGATTGCCATGTTTACATGAAGAATTTTTATTCCGATCAGGCTTTTTTTTTTTAATATATATTTTATTCAGTTCTTTGAAAATAAGACAGAACAATAAACACTGCCAGTGCTCAAGAAAATACACAAAGAAATAAGTGATTGTTACACAAAGCCCATATAACTGCAAAAGTGTAAGCAGTCCATGCTAAGCAAGTTTCATAATACAATCCTTTCATGTTACAGGCTGAGTCTTCTTTTTCTTAATGTGATCCATAAGTGGTCCCCAAATTTTAGTAAACATATCTTGAGTATTAGACAAATGATATCGAATCTCTTCAAGGTACAAGCAGGATGCCAAATCGTTAAGCCAGTTAATATAACTGGGCGGCGTATTGGCCTTCCATTCTTTCAGAATGACCCTCTTCGCAACAATCATGCCAAACCTAATAGCATGCTGAAGTGACTGTGAGCAGAGCAAAGTTTGATCTGAACATCCAAGTATTACTGTTAAGACATCAGGTATTATGACTTTTTTATATATAACACTGTACAAATTAAAAATCTGAGACCAAAAATTTTTAAGCGAGGGGCAGGAGAAAAATAAATGACAAAGTACCATCACTTATTTTACACTTATCACATAGTGGTGAAATGGTCGGAAAAAGTCTATTAAGGCGAGTCTTAGAGTAATGTAATCGATGTATTACTTTAAATTGTATTAGCTGAAGTCTGGCATTTACTGAACATGAATGAATACCAACTAAGGCTCTTTCCCATAGATCATTTGAGATCTCTATACCTGCATCCCTTGTCCATGCCTCCTTGACATGGGTCGAAGACGCTGGCCCAGAGAAAAGATTAACGAATTCTGAAACTAAATGCTTGGAGGTTGGGTGTTTTCTCAAAACCTCATAGAAATCATGTTGTACAGGAAGTTTGACAAAATGGGTTAAAGACTGTTGTACAAAATGTCTAATCTGCAGGTACCTGAAAAAATGATCAGGTGGGAGATTGAACTTCATTTGTAATTGTGTAAAAGATGCAAAGTCTTTGTTGATATACAGGTCCTTTATTAAAAGAATACCTTTATTTGACCATTGCCTGAACACAGGATCTGATAAAGCTGGTTTGAAGGCAGGGTTTTGGCATATAGGTGCATATATAGAAAGGTCAGGAAGATGCAATATCTTCTTAATTTGTTTCAGAATTCTGAAGGAATTGTGCAGCACAAAGTCATGTCTGAACACATTCAGAGGGACGTCGACCTTGCTAAATAATAAAGCAGATAAAGATGTACCAATGAGGGATTGACAGTTATGAGATTCAAGTGCAGGCCAACACGGTATTTGATCCACATTATGATTATCTTGGGACCAGAAGACCAAGGCCCTAGCGTTGCAGGCCCAATAATAATGTCTCATAATAGGCAACCCAAGACCACCCTCGACCGAGGATTTTTGGAGATGTAATTTAGAGACACGGGGGTTTTTGCCAGCCCAAATAAAGGAGATGATAATGGAATCAACTAATTTAAAAAAAGATGCTGTAAGAAAAATTGGCAGATTCTGAAATAAATATATAAATTTAGGAAGTACAATCATTTTGACAATATTTACTCGTCCAATTAGAGAAATTGGTAGTAGTTTCCATTTCTCAATCATGCCCCTAATCTTATTTAATAGTTCTGTAAAATTCAATTTGAAAATAAGTTTGGGATTCCTAGGGATGGTGATTCCTAAATATTCAAAGTGCTCATTTGATATTTTAAAAGGTAATGTGTTGAGAAATGTTTTATCTAGACCATCTGAAAGAGGCATGAGAACACTTTTCTCCCAGTTAATGGTAAAACCAGAGAACTGACCAAATTCCCTAATGATCTCGAGAAGAGGTGGAAGAGACTGTCTGTCAGACAGTGTCAAAATGACATCATCAGCGTATAAGCCAATAGTGCATTCAGATGCGCTATATCTAAACCCAACTATTTCAGGCTCCATCCTGATGGCAACAGCAAGTGGTTCAAGCGCCAGAGCAAAAAACATTGGCGATAGGCAACAGCCCTGCCTGGTCCCGCGATGTAATAAAAATGGGGCAGATTTATTGTTGTTAGTAAGTACATATGATCTAGGACGTGCATAAAGCATTTTTGCGATAGCTATAAATCTGTCATCAAAGCCAAATCTTTTAAGAGTAATAAACATATACTCCCACTCAATTTGATCGAAGGCCTGCTGTGCATCCAAGGAGACAACAGCAGAATATGGTGGGTTGTTAGAATACATAACGTTCAGAAGTCTACGAGTATTCGAAAATGCAAACCTTTCGGGGATAAACCCGGTTTGGTCACTATGAATTAAGGAACCAATGTGTTCGTTCAAGCGGTTTGCCAAAACTTTTGCAACAATTTTCTGGTCACTATTTAAAAGGCTGAGAGGGCGATAAGAAGCTAGATTTGTTTCATCTTTACCCTTCTTCAACAGTAGACAAATGTTCGCATCGTATAATGTCTCTGGGAATGATCCTTCCTTCACGGAAGAGTTTATCATATGAAGCAACAATGGAGCAAGTTTATCAATGTGAATTTTATAAAATTCAATGCCAAATCCGTCAGGGCCACACGCCTTACCATTTGGAAATGAACGGATGGCAGCTTTGATCTCCTCTAGTGTGAAGTCAGCATCCAACTGTTGTTTGGCATTTTCACTCAATGTGGGCATATCCAATCTATTTAAGAACCCCCATATGTCTTCCTTTGATGACGATGATTTAGAGGTATATAAGTTTTTATAATATTCATAAAAAGTGTTATTTATCTGTAAAGGGTCAGTTATTAGTTCTCCATTAGATACAATTTTATAAATTGCCCGTTCAGCTTGAACACCTCAACTGCCTAGCGAGTACGCTGTGTGCTTTATCACCAAGCTCAAATTGCTTTTGTTTAAGCTTTCGTATATAATTACAAACATGCTCACCAAGAATGCGGTTGTATTCAAGTCTTGCAGATACAATATTTCTTTAGTATTTCATCTGATTTTGAGACACAAAATGATTCCTCCAACAAAGGGAGTTGGGCCTGTATTTCAGACATACGCTTCTGTTTAACCTTTTTATTATAAGACTGGTACGAGATAATATCACCCCTAATAACGGATTTAAATGTTTCCCACAGTGTGGAATCAGATACCTCACCATTATCATTAAAGTGTAAGAAATCTGTAATTTTGTCTGAGATGCTTTCACAAAAAGCTTTATCTGAATTTAATGCCGGATTGTATTTCCAATTATGAGTGCACAAACATGTTGAAGTTTATTTTAACAGACACAGGGGCATGATCAGAAATTGAAATATTGTTATAATCTGAACTGACAACGTTGGTAATTAAATTGGAATCAACGAGAAAATAATCAATCCTAGTAAAACTGCCATGTACCTGGGAGAAAAAGGAGTACTGTCTGTCCAAGGGATGTTGATGCCTCCAAATATCCACTAAATTTAGCGATTTAATAAGATTATTTAGGACTGGCACAGATTTTAACATGGGAGCAGTTGTAGTGGAAGATCTATCAAGATGAGGGTCTAGGAAACAATTAAAATCACCTCCTATAATGATGTTACAGTTATTCTGTTCCGCAACAAGATGAAAGATTTTACAGAAGAAATCCGGACTGTCATAATTTGGAGCATATACATTTAAAAGGGCCAATGGCATAGAGTTTATGGTACCTGTTACAAGCACAAATCTCCCACCTGGATCGGTCACCATAGACTTGAATACAAAAGGTATAGTTCTGCGCACTAAGATGGCCACTCCTCTGGCCTTTGAGGAAAAGGTAGATTGATAGACCTGGGATATCCATAAGGCTCTCAACCGTCTCTGTTCTGTGGGGGGAATATGGGTTTCCTGTAAGAAGATTATATCAGAGGACAATGATTTCAGATGTGAAAATACTTTTACTCTTTTGAGAGCTTTCCCCAAACCCCTACAGTTCCATGATGTGAACGTGAGATGACTCACACCTGATCCAGAAGAACCAGCTTGCATTCAAAAATTAAATTTAAAAAATATATGGGCTTAGGCAGTAAATGGCTACACTGGCAGGCAAAACAAACCAAACAAAGAACAAATTAAAAAAGAAAAACATATTACAAAAACCCATTCCCTTAACGCCGCAAAAAACAGGAACAAAGCGGCAAAACCCACTAATACTTGGGAGACTGCTGGGTAACGGACACAGTTTTGCGTTTCAGCAAACCACCAATGGAGCCGCGCAGTCTTCTAATGTAAATCAATTAACTGGGAAAAAAAAAAAAGCTACACACAAAGACAATATAATTAACTTGGAATATGCCATCAAAAAAAAGGACGAGGCAGAATAAAGTGCAGTATTAATTCAATTCAATTCAATTCAATTCAACTTTATTTATATAGCGCCATTTCACAACAACAGTCATCTCATAGCACTATCAACTGTAGGGGGGACCCCCACAGTTGCAGAAAGACCCCAGCAATCAGGTGATCCCCTGTGAGCAAGCACTTGGCGACGGTGGAGAGGAAAAACTCCCTTTTAACAGGAAGAAACCTCCAGCAGGACCAGGCTCAGGGAGGGGCAGTCATCTGCTGCGACTGGCTGGGGGGTGAGGGGATAGAGAAGAGGAAAAGAACAGACATGTAGAGAGCAAACAGCACGATGGGGACTCAATCTATGGGAGAGAACAAACAAATGTTAATGACCAGCAAAAAAAAAATATTTCATAGAGAGTGAGGAAAGGAGTGAGGCCCAGTGCGTTACTGGAGGTCCCCCGGCTGACTAAACCTATTAGCAGCATAACTAAGGGAGGGTTCAGAAACACATGATCCCTCCCTAATTGTAGGCTAGATCAAAAAGGTAGGTTTTAGCCCTATTCTTAAAAACAGAGATCGAGTCTGACTCCCGAATCCAGATTGGCAGCTGATTCCACAGGAGAGGAGCTTGATAACTGAAGGCTCTGCCTCCCATTGTACTTTTGGAGATTCTAGGTATTACAAGTAATCCTGCATTTTGAGAGCGTAGTGCTCTGTTAGGATAATACGGTAGTATCAGATCTTTTAAATAAAAAGGAGCCTGATTGTTTAGAGCTTTGTAAGTGAGAAGAAGGATTTTAAACTTAATTCTAAACTCTATGGGAAGCCAATGAAGGGAGGCCAGAACCGGAGAGATATGATCTCTCTTTCTAGTACCTGTTAAAACTCTTGCTGCAGCATTTTGGATCAGCTGAAGACTTTTTAAAGATGTTTTAGGACAGCCTGATAATAAAGAATTACAATAATCTAATCTCGAGCTAACAAAAGCGTGGATCAGCTTCTCAGCATCACTCTGAGACAAGATGCTCCTAATCTTGGCAATATTACGCAAATGATAGAAGGCAGTCTTAGAAACAAATTTAATATGTGAATTGAAGGACAAATCCTGATCAAAAATAACTCCAAGGTTCCTCACAGAGCTATTAAGAGAGAGTAACCGCATCCAAACTGAAAGTTTGATTTGGAAAGGAATTTCTAAGGTTTTTTGGACCAACAAGAATGACTTCAGTCTTATCCGAATTTAATAGCAGGAAATTACAAGTCATCCAAGCTTTGATTTCCTTAAGACAGGCTTCTAACTTGGCTAATTGATTAGTATCATCTGGCTTCATTGACAGGTATAATTGTGTGTCGTCTGCATAACAATGAAAATGTATACAGTGCTTTCTAATAATGTTGCCTAACGGAAGCATATATAAACTAAAAAGAGTAGGGCCTAGCACAGATCCCTGTGGAACTCCATGACTAAGCTTTGAGCTGAAAGAAAACTCATCATTTACATGAACAAACTGGAACCTATCAGATAAATAAGATCTAAACCACTGCAACGAAGTTCCATTAAGTCCAACATAGTGTTCTAATCTATCAAGTAGAATATTATGATCAATAGTATCAAAAGCTGCACTAAGATCTAAAAGGACAAGTACAGAAACTAGTCCATTATCAGATGCAATGAGGAGGTCATTAGTGACCTTCGCTAAGGCTGTTTCAGTACTATGATGGATTCTAAACCCAGATTGAAACTCTTCAAGTAAACCATTTCCCTGCAGGTGGTCAAATAATTGCGTAGCAACAACTCTTTCTAAGATTTTTGAAATGAAAGGGAGATTAGAGATTGGTCTATAGTTAGCTAAAGCTCCTGGATCTAGCGTTGGCCTTTTGAGTAAGGGTTTAATTACAGCCGTTTTAAAAGCCTGCGGTACATGGCCTAAAGTTAATGAAGAATTGATTATATGAAGAATAAAGCTACCAATAAGTGGGAAGACTTCTTTAAATAACCTGGTAGGAATAGGATCTAAAAGACAAGTTGAAGGTTTGGATGAGGAAACTACTTTGTCTAACTCACAAAGGTCGATTGGAGTAAACTCATCAAGACAGACATCAATAGAAGGAGTTGTAGTAGTTACAGTATTTAAGTTAACTGTGGGAAGAATCTGATTGATTTTATCTCTGATGGATGAAATTTTATTATTGAAAAAGTTCATAAAGTCCTGACTAGTAAGTTCTGAGGGGATGCTAGGATTGACAGAGTCCTGACTCTTTGTCAACCTGGCTACAGTACTGAAAAGAAACCTGGGATTATTCTTGTTCTCTTCTATTAATGCAGAGTAATAACTCGTTCTAGCTTTTCTAAGAGATTTTTTATAAATTAAAAGATGATTTCTCCAAGCTAAATAGATTTCATCTAAATTAGTAGAGCGCCATTTTCTTTCTAATTGACGAGTCTTCTGTTTTAAGCTACGAGTTTCTGTGTTGAACCAAGGAGTTAAAAATCTCTGATTAGACTTTTTCTTTTTTAAGGGGGCCACCAAGTCTAGAGCCTGATGCAGAGAAGCTGAAACACTATCCACCATGTTATCAATTACAGAAGGAGCAAGCTGTCTATAGCTTATTTCCGTTGTGTTGACACATGGCATAGAGGAAACAATCTGCATAAATTTGGAAACAGCATCATCTGAGAGGCATCTACTGTGATAATATTTTTCTTTAGGAGCCAAATAGTCAGAAATAGTAAAATCAAAGGTTAACAGACAATGGTCTGACAGTACAGGGTTATGAGGAGACACTACAAGATTTTCTATTTCTATGCCATATGTCAGAACAAGGTCCAATGTATGGTGGAGGTAATGAGTAGAATTTCCTACTTTCTGAGAAAACCCAATCGAGTCTAATATTGAATTAAAAGCCACATTAAGGCAGTCACTATCTACATCCACATGTATATTAAAGTCCCCTACTATAATTATTCTATCAGATTTCAACACTAAATCAGCTAAGAAATCAGCAAATTCGGATAAAAATTCTGAATAGGTTGATGGGGGACGATAAACAATGGCAAATAAAATTGGGTTTAACCTGAAATTGCTAAAGTGCCCAATACTGAGGACCAGGCCCTCAAAGGAATTATAACATGTTTTTTGCTTTACATTAACTAGTAATTTGGAATGGTAAATTGTTGCTACTCCTCCTCCACGACCAGAACTTCTGGGATTTTGACAGTTTAAATAACCAGAGGGGGTTGATTCATTTAAACCAACATAATCCTCTTGTCCTAACCAAGTCTCTGTAAGGGAAATTAAATCAATCTGATGATCAATTAACAGATCATGGACTAACAGAGACTTGGGAGTTAGAGACCTAATATTTAACAAACCACATTTAATTTTTAAATTATGAGGAGGAACAGAGGCCAAATCATTCAATTTAGAGGCTTTATGTTTAATTTGAGTTTTACCAATATTTTGCTTTATCACTTTGGGATGCTTATACATTATATTTTTATTCACTTTGGAGGGAGCAGACAATGATTCTCTGATGGGGAAGACAGGGGCTAAGTTGAGGGGTGGCGGATGAAGAGGAGCTGCAGAGAGGCGTGTAAGACTGAGACTCTGCTTCCTGGTCCCAACTCTGAGTAGTCATGGTTTTGGAAATTTGGATAAAAAAGATGCCAGATTGTTAGATAAATGAGAAGCACCATCCAAAGTGGGATGAATGCTGTCTCGTCTCATAAGACCAGGTTTTCCCCAAAAAGAGCTCCAATTGTCAATGTAGCCCACGTCATTTTTAGGACACCACACAGACAGCCAGCGGTTCAAGGATGACGAGCGACTAAACATGTCATCACTGGTCAGATTGGGGAGGGGCCCAGAGAATACTACAGTGGCAGACATCGTTTTTGCAAAGTCACACACCGATTCTATATTAAGTTTCGTGACTTCCGACTGCCGGAGACGGATGTCATTAATGCCGGCGTGAATAACAATTGTGGAATATTTACAGTTACTTTTAGCCAGCATTTTCAAATTTGACTCGATGTCGCCTGCTCTGGCCCCAGGAATACATTGGACTATGACCGCTGGAGTCTCTAAGTTCACGTTTCTGACTACAGAGTCGCCAATGATCAGAGTTTTTTCCTCAGCGGGTGTGTCGCTGAGCGGGGAAAAACGATTAGAAACGTGAACAGGTTGGTGGTGTACCGGGGCTTTGCGACTAGGCTTCCTTCTCACCGTCACCCACCCAGTCTCCTCGCTGCTGAGGAGAGCCGGGGAACCACTGATAGGGGGGCCTAAGCTAGCTAGCTCCGCTGCAGCTAATGGGCGTCCGTCGAGATTAACTGGCGCAGACGGTGTTTCAATGCAGCGGAGCCGGGATTCCAAATCAGACAACCTCGCCTCGAGCGCCTCAAAAAGACAACATTTATTACATTTACCGTTATCACTAAAAGAGGCAGAGGTGTAGCTAAACATCTGACAGAGAGAGCACACCAGAGGAGAGGAAAGAGAGGTAGTAGCCATAGCTAGTGGCTAGAGAGCTGGAGAGCAAACCACACAGGCAGACAGCAAAACAGGAAGTGACGATCCCTCACATCATTAGATTATTACATTAGAGTGGCGTCAACAGCTGTATAATTTAAGCAATGTGCACTTCGCCAGTTATACACTGTCAGTCAGGGAGTTGGCAAACCTCTCTGCATCCGCCGGAGTGTTAAACACTTTAACTTCTCTGTTGTGGACGACCTGAAGTTTGGCTGGAAACCGTAGAGAACACTTGGCGCCGGCATCAGTCAGCTTCTTCTTGACGTTGTTAAAGGCTTGACGCTGTGATGCAACCTCCGCCGTGTAGTCCGGGAAGATGTACACTTTGTTGCCTTGATAACAGAGTGGACCCTGTTGTCTGCTGAGTTTAAAAATATTGGCCAAGTCGCGGTCATTGTGAACTTTGGCGATGATCATCCGTGGGCGCTCGTTGTCTGGAGGCTTAGGTTTGAGGCTGCGGTGGGCACGGTCAATTTTAACGGGCTTGGTCAGTTATTCGGGCCAAGCAGCTCCGGTAGCAGTCGTGTCACAAACTCCGTGGGATTGCCCTTCTCTTCTCCTTCTTTGATCCCCACGATCCTGATGTTTAACCTCCGCGAGCGCCCCTCCAAGTCATTTAGCTTAGCCTTGAGCCGACCATTTTCCACCTGCAACTCACGGTAGCTAGCTTCCAGTGCCGTGATGCGAACATCTGCGTCGGAGAGTGCCACATCCATACTATCCAAGCGTTGTTCAGTCTGATTATGTTCATTCTGTAATGTGCCCAAATGCGTCTCCACTGTGCTTAAGCGACCCTCCACGGACTTTTTCAACTCTTCCATCTGCGCTGAAACTTTAGCTAGCTCAGCACCATATTTGTTAACTGCAGCTAATATAGCTTCGTTGCTAGCGCTAGCCGAGGCTGAATTTGATGGTTTTACCTCGTCTCTCTTGGGTGGCATGATTGGAGGTTAGTTAGAAACAGCTCTGACGATAAGTAGGCAAAAAGTTGGTAAGTAGGTGTAGCAAAGATAAACAAAATTTAGAAGTCTGCGACGGAGCCTCGTGGAAACACGTCTACTCCATTACTGCGCACGAGCGCCCCCCTCCGATCAGGCTTTTAATCCGGTTACTTGTGTCCATGTAAACATAGCCACTGACTGGTATTTGGAACTGTTCATAATTCCCTCCACCTTGACTAAAGCCCCAGTTCCAGTTGAAGAAAAACAGCCCCAAGGCATGATGATGCCACCGCCATGCTTCACTATGGGTATGGTGTCCTTTTGGTGATGAGCAATGTTGTGTTTGCGCCAAATATACCTTTTGGAATTATGGCCAAAAAGTTCAACCTTGGTTTCATTGGACCATAACACATTTTCCCACATGCATTTGGGAGATTTCAAATGTGTTTTTACAAAATGTAACCAGGCTTGGGTGTTTCTCTTCTTAAGATAAGGCTTCTGTCTTGCCACCCTAAACGGGAGATTATTGTCACATGTACTGAACAGGCAGTACTTACCAGAAATTCCTGCAGCGCCTTCAGTGTTGCCATCGGCCTCCAGGCAGCCTCCCTGACCAGTTTTCTTTTCGTCTTTTCATCAATTTTAGAGGGATGTCCAGTTCTTGTTAATGTCACTGTTGTGCCATATTTTCTCCACTTGATGATGACTGTCTTCACTGTGTTCCATGGTATATTTAATTCCTTGGGAATTCTTTTGTACCCTTTTCCTGACTGATACCTTTGATCAATGAGATCGCTTTGATGCTTTGGAAGCTCTCTGTGGACCACAGCTTGTGCTGTAAGATGTGACTACAAAAATGTCAGGAAAAGTCTACTACAACAGCTGAACTTTATTTGGGGTTAATCAGAGGCACTTTAAATGGTGGCAGGTGTGCGCTGACTCCCATTTTACATGAATTTGAATGTGATTGGTTAATTCTGAACACAGCCACATCCCCAGTTATGAGGGTGGGCATATTTATGCAGCCAGGTTATTGTAGGTTTTTTTATTTTTCCCCTTAAAAGATTTCAGTTTGTTTTTCAGTTGGGTTGTACAGGTTATAGGTCACATTAATGGTGGAAAAAAAGTTTTGAAATGATTTATCTTGGTCTCATTTTTTAAAATCACAAAAACCTGGTATTTGAACAGGGGTGTGTAGACTTTTCATACCCACTGTGTGTGTGTGTGTGTGTGTGTCTGTCTGTGCGCACGCGCCTTTTAATCCAAGAGATAAATGAAGTGCAGTTAGGAGCCTTGAAAAATTCCCAGGAGCCTTTTAAAAAGCATTGTAATTTCAAATTTATGTCAAAAACACGGTAGCTATACAGCATCTAGTGAGAAATAAACTGCAAAATGTGTAATTTAATACCATCACACTCCACTTAATAACCAAGGAGGGGGCGATTAAAAATGAGCAGCCTCACTCTTGCCTAACTAAAGTACTTGACAAATCTCACCGGGAGCGCTTATTCCGATACGAACAACACAGTGAATTATGAAAAACTCACTGGTGCTTTTTTTTGGTTGTTGTTTTGGATCTAATAGGCCGTTTTTTTGTATTTTTTCCAAGCATGCACTTTAGTTTTTAAAATTTCTACAGATGAGCCCAGCTAAGGAGCCTCAAGACAAAGTGCTATAATGAATCTTGTGGCTAAAAGGTTGAATAATTGAGTAGAGATAATTGCAGTGGGGTTTTATGACACATTCTTCAGTGGAGACTTAACCTGTGATGTTTAAAGCTTCCCTGGAGTAGTGATTGATATTTTTTCATTCTTCATTTCCTTTGACAATCACATGAAAAGGACTCTCCATGTGTTTTTGGTTTCCATGTGCAACTGACTGAGCATGTGTTGTGATCAGGGCTGTCGCAAGTGACTTTTTTTTGGTCTGAATTATGCAAGTAATTACTCTGTGCCTGTGAGCTTCCCACGTGGGAAGCTCACAGGCACAGAGTAATGTCTTGAACTGTCCTTTTTATGCCTTGGTGAAACCGAGGCATACGTCGTCAGTTAGTGCGTCTGTTTGTGGCTCTGTGTGTATGTATCTGTCTGTCTACCTCTCTGTTTCAGCTCGCCCAGTCAAAATTAAGTGGAACTAAAGGCTTGTTTCACCTTATTTTCTCGACTTTTAATTTGCCAGAATTTCAAAATAACGCTTTTTTTTTTTTTAAATAAACACAGAAATAGCTCACCTTTACCGTCAATGGAACGGTACTGCGCATGTGCCCGGAAACTCCCGCCAGAGGAAAGTACTCAGCAATCCGGCAATACTGGGTAAACAAATGTCTGTATTTTTGCCTGTCTGTTTTCTTCTTCTGCCACTAAACAGCAAAAGCTCCCGTTCATCTTAATTGTCATTGTATTCACGTACCTCCATCGCTTCCGCCATTTAAAACGTCTACCATCGTGCTCTTCTTCTGTGCTTGGATTGCAGCTGTTCAAATCAGCTTGGTGGCTCTTGGCTGCCGCCAACAGTATGTGAACTGCAGATAATTTTCATTGCACATGTGTGTACTCCAAAACTACTGGATGGATTTGGATGAAATTTTTACCAGAGGTGGTCCTTCAGTTACAGAGGAACCCATAACATTTTGGTGATGATCTGAGAACGCATACCTCCGCCAAGGCCCTGGCATTGAGGCATCAGCACCATGGTGCTTTCATTTGTTCAGGCAACATGTCGTGGTGAAAGCATTGCCTTTCCCATCAGGTACTGGCAGTAGATGATTTGTTAATTTTTAACAAGGTGGATGGTACAAACATGTAAATTAAGTATAAATTTGCAAGAATAAAGGTGATAAAAATACTAATTTACAATTACCAAAGTCACGAATTCATGAGAAAAAAGTTGCAAATTCGTGGGAGAAAAAACAACTCACAAATGCAGGGGGAAAAACACATTTTCAGGGGAAAAAAAATCAAATTCACAAGAATGAAGTCACAAATTTACAAGAAAAAAAAATTACACATTTGTGTTTTGTTTTTTTTCCTTTTTCCTCAGAAATTTTTCAGTTTTTGAGGTTTATCTTGTAAACTTGTAATATTCTTGAAAAATTCATAACTCTGTTCTAAAAAAAATGCATCTTTTCCCTATAAAATTTGGGATTTTCTCAGGTTTATTTTTTTTTCTGATAAATTTGGTAATAGTTTCTGATGTTTTTTTTATGATAAATTTGTTACCTTTTTCCACACAAATTTACAAAGATGTAGTCATAGGTTTGACACTTTTCTATATTAAATTTGCAACTAATTTCTCATAAATTTTCAACATTTTTCTTGTAGATTTGCAGCTGTACTCACCAATTTGTTACATTTTCCTCTTAAGTGTTACCCCATATCTAACTGAGCGGTGAACGTTCAAGAACGTTGTGCTTTTTGGGTTTCATCGGGATTCGTCAGGGTTCGTAAAAACTTGCCAGTGTGTTCCCCAACAGTTTTTAAGGTCGCCAGTTGTTTTTGTTGTTGTCAAAAAAATGTTGAACATGTTCAGAAATTTTTTGTGACTGTATGTTTCTGCTAACAGTCTTTTTGGTTTCATTAGGGCCCAACACAAGCAACTGTTTAAGACCCTTACAAAACTGTTGGCAACCTTAAACTGTGTGCGAACTGTTTTGCAACCTTTTATAAACCGTCACAAAACTCAAAGTGTGGCCTTTGTGAATGTTCCTCAGAATTTGCCACTCTGTGAGATACTAGCTTGATTTTCAGTAACATTTGTCAGAAAATTTGGCAAATTCAAAATGTCGCCACCCTTGTCAGCATTTGCTGCACTGTGAGATAGTGCACTGCTCTTAGTCTGAGAGAAATCGTATAAACGCCACACACAAGTCATGGAAATGCAGTTTTGTGAAAAAGCTACTTGAGTACTTGTAGTAACCGTCATTGATTACTAGGGTTGGGAATCGCGAGGGTCGCGATTTGGGCCGGATTGTGATTCTTGGGTCACAATTCGATCCTATCACAATTCAACGATAATCGCAATAATCGAGTATCACGAGCCCATATGTTTCAAATTTTTTCACATTATTCAACCTCAAATCATGTCCCAAAGTAAAACTGGTGACATCTCTTTCATATAATAAAGTATTCTCGGGGCTTCATTTTCCATGGAGACACGTCTCTGCACACAGGGAGGGTGGTGGACGGTGTTTGGAGTTGACTCCCACTCCAGATACATCTAGCTGACTCTGTGGACTCTTTTAACAAGCAGCTGAAAACTTTTTTTAATGAGGATTTCTGTTGAGTTTCAACTGCTTTTTAATGGTAAGTCTGATATTTTTAAATTATTTTAATCATGTGTTTTAACTTGTTTTTATATTTTTAAAATTTTTTATCTATCAACTTCCTTTTATTCCGTTTTATTCTGCAGCGTTTTGTGACTATATGTCTCTGAAAAGCTCTTCATAAATAAACTTTACTTACTTGATGCTTGTAGAAAAAGCTCCATGCCGGTGTCTCTTTAGCTTCGCCATTGCTAATGCTGCTCCGAGACGTCTGCTGGCCCACCATGTTTCGAGTGTTTTTTTTTTTCGTTTTTTCGTGCAGCACTTCTTGCAGGTCGTGTGTCATGTCAAGCTCTTTCCTTCAATCTGTGTTATAAAATCCAAAAAAGGCTCAACATTTGAGCTAACTGCTTCCTAACTTTCAAAGCTGGCTGCAAATCATGAGACAAGCTATGACATCACTTGACTGGGTGCTTGCTTTGCGCCATCCAGTGGACTGAAAGTGCCATTGATTAACTGATATCCAAAAAATATATACTGTATGTGTGCATTTTTTTTTTTTTTTTTTAATAAAAGATCGAGCCATGCGTTTATGGATCGATGCATTGTTGGCAGTGCCAAGTATTACAGTCCATCAGTTAATCGATCTTTTTTCCCAGCCCTATTGGTTACTATGGTATCCTTGCCTTCTTAATGGGTATGGGATTGAGGGATTGCGGCAGTGGCTCAGGAGGTAGAGCAGGTTGTCCAATAAGTGGAGGGTTGGCGGTTCGAAAACCGCTCTCCCCAGCCATCCTGCCGTTGTGTCCCTGGGTAAGACACTTTACCCACCTAGTGTCCATGACACTGGGTATGAATGTGTATAAATGTTCAGTAGTGGTCAGAGAGGCCGTTGGCATGGATTGGCAGCCACATTTGTCAGTCTGCCCCAGGGCACCTATGGCTACAGAAGTAGCTTACCACTATCAGTGCTGTGTCTGTCTGTAGTGAATGAATAATGGACTCATTGTAAGCGCTTTGAGATGTCACTTGACATGTAAAGCACCATATAAATCTAATTCATTATTATTAAGTTAGCAAGGGGATGGTGTGGGGTCATTTTGCTGACAAGGGGGATGCCATTACCCTCCTCAAATCACCTCCTGTATTGGGGGAATTGGTATTGGGGGGGGGGGGATCTGATTTGCATTTTAAAAGCAGCAATCACAAAAAGTGTGGATGCCCAGTTTGCTTTCCATAGATTGCTTAGATGTGTCTGCTTTTCCCCTTGAGGTTGCTGTCAATGCAGTCACTGCTGTTTTGATGAACAGTGCAGTTTACATCTTGTTGAGTCTTAGCTGAAACACCCACAAAAAGATAGCCTTTGATGCAGTATTCCTGCGAGCAGAATGCATCGTTAACAAGTTTGATTGCATTCTGGGAGAGTGAGGTTTATTAGTAACTGTAGCATCACATGGGATTTTGCTGCTTTTCTGTCATTGTCAATTTCTTTTCACCGGTGGTTTAACACTGGGGATCAGACTTCATCATACATTTGCCATTAGCAGTACAGCAGAACTGTAAGTTCACATTTTGTGTTAATGTGATTCCCTCTCAGGTGCAACCAGAGTTTTGTGTGACTGAGCTGCTTTAAACCAGCTGAGAGGAGCTGTCAGCGTGTCTCCGGCTCTGTGGCTCTGTCTCCCAATGCTAAATGTAACTTCTGTTCCAGTCACTGCCTTTTCATATCTGTGCCTATTGCAGGAGAGCAGGATTGTCTCGGAATTTTCCTTGTTAAAGCCGTGGAAATCTTTACTGCACCAGCACAACTTGGAGTGCAGTCCTTTGTCTTTCCACTCTGAATACAGGAAAGCCAATCTGTATTCCTAGTGTAAATGAAGCTTTGCTGGTACTTTTTCCCTCACAAAGTTTCCAATTTTAAATCCAGGACTATTCTTTTTTTTTTTTTTTTTTTTTTAATTGAAATGATTTTTGTATGTCCTGAAAACCAACATTTTAATGCTTCCAGAAACCACAAAGTGATATTTTATTTCCAGGTGAAAACGTCTCCACTGACAGACATTTGTCCTAAATCTTGATTGTGCTGCTGTTTTTATTAGCCTACTGATAGCCCTTTAGCTAACCCAGGGTGGAGTCAGGAACCCAACCACTGTATTGTGTGCATGTATATAGTGTTGCCAACTCTCACTCTTTTGGACTGAGTCTCAATCTTTTGACCTCTCTCTCACACCACAAACTTTTTCTCACTCCAAAATGAGAAAATTGTTGCCAATATCGTGTTGAATTTCTTCAGAATTTTCCATAAAAAGAGCTCTCACGGCAGCAGAAAGCAGACTGAACATGTTCTCAAACTTATTGTGAGGTATATTCATTGGGGAAAAAAAAGTTTTTGTGTATTGTGGATTTGCACTGCTCACTCCATATCTACCCCCCAGTCTCCCCCATTCACAGTTCTCTCTAAATCTCACTCCAAGCTGTTCTGAAAAGTTAGCAACTTAAATTTCAACTAGCTAACTAGTTAGCTTATCGCTAACTTCAAACTACAACAAAATATTGTTTCTTTAATTTTCTTTTGTAGCTGATTCTGGAACCAGAGGTTGCTAAGTTAATGTTGTCTGCCATTCACTGATTTGTTTTTAGCAATGATTGATAAATCTGAAGGCTGTCATCTTGGCAGATTGCACTGAGGGTGATCTATTGTGACTTGTAATTTCCACCTGTCCACTTTATGGTGCATATTAAATCACAAGCATCATCTGAGTCTCTGCAAATTCATGAAAAAAGTAGTGAATTAATGACAAAAAGTTGTAAATTTACAATGGAAAAAGTAGCAAATTCACAATTTTAAAAATGGCAAATTTACAATAAAAAATAGCAATTTTATGAGATGAAAGTTGCAAATTTACAAAATATTGCTAAATTACATGGAAAAAATAAGCAAGTTTATGTCAGTTGTAGATTATAAGAAAAAAAATCAATTTATCACAAAGATGTAAATTTACAAGAAAAAGTCAAATTGATGAAGAAAAAGTGGCAAATTTTCAAGTAAGTTGCAAATTTTCAGTTTTTCTAGGTTGCGGGGACATACAGTCTCTGTTCATCAGTTCATTTAATGAATAAATAAATTCATATTCTGCATTGTGTGTTCTTCAGATTAATGATTAAAATGGAATGTAAGCAATGGCAAAAGCTATTTTGACATGTTATATCCATCCATCTTCTTCCGCTTAATCCTTTTCGGGTCGTGGGGGGGCTGGAGCCTATCCCAGCATCTTTGGGCACCCTGGATGAAAATTAAAATGACATGTAATAATAGATTGACAGGATTTTTACAACTCTGTCAAAAGGACAGTCTAGTGCAACCTCTGCACATCTATTGTATCAATGAAAAGATGAAAACAAAACACTATTGGTGCATTAGTCTCGACATAGCAGTCCTTAGAGGTAAATGTTGCTTGGCAATAAAAAAAACAAATGTGCCAAAATCAGTGTTTGAAATGCCTGAAGTGGTGGAACAGTAAAAATGCCTTTAAGACAATTGACTGGAATAAAGTTTTTAATATTGCTGTCATTGGTTACTAATAAGGAGCATAGTTAAAGACAAACGGGACCATTTGTCAGTGTAGCGCCTGTAGCTTTTTAAATGTGTTGCCTTGCGATGGTGTTCCGCACTGACAGAAACATACCTCTGAGGACTGTCAAGATGATATCCTGACCAGTGTTTTATCTTCCTCTCACTGATATGATCAGTAGAGAAGCTCCTTCTTCCTTCATTTTAGCAAATAGATTGGTTCTTGACTCGCCATATGAATCTTCTGTTTTTGTTGTTGAGTGCTGACATAGTTTCACTGTTCTCGTGAGGAAACCGGTGTGTCTCCCGAGGCGTCTACTTGCTCTGGCCTGGAGTTTGAGAAAATTAGAAAGTGAGAGCAGATTTTTATCCTATCTAAATGCTGACTTTGACATTATACACTTGTAGAATAGTTTTGAACAACTTTATAGGATTTAATCCATAAATTTAAAATGCATAATAATGTCTTTCTTCCCACTAAACATTTGGGCCTTGTTATAACTAGTGATGACAGATCTAACAAGTACACTGCAGCTGCACACCTGCTGTGACATCCACCTGTTACACCTTCTTTTTGGCTGCTTTCCCAGCTCCTTCGCCAAACTTGTCCCCACCCTCTGGCTTACAAACCCGTTAGTGGCAAAAGAGGATGGTGCGTACTGTCATCACTTGCAATTCCAAATTATCCAGCTCTTTTTAAACTCTTTCCCCACTTGGAGTGGTCTTTCACTTCTCATTGAGCACAGACCTGCACTGCCTCACAATTTGCTAATCTGCTTCCCTTGTCTTAATTTATTTGTTTCCTCCTCCTTTGCATTTTTTTCTCTTCTCCTTTACTTGCAGTCCAAGCCAGTTTGGGGTAACAACAGAAAGAAAAAATAATGGAAGAGACATGATTGGTTTTGCTTATTCAGTGAGTTCTGCATCATTTGTTTGTCTCACCCACAGATGTGTTGCAGCTTGGCATTCCTCTTCCTTCTCCTTCACTAATACTGTCCACAGAGCCGCATTGCGGTAATGAACTGGCCAGCAACAAAGATAGCTTTCACATATAAGCCATACCTTTCACTGGCAGGCACCATGACTTGGCAGGGATGTTCAAAGGCAGTGGAGATGAGTATGTGCTGATTCACCACGACTGCCTCTTTCAACTCACTCAGTGGTCGTGCTGTGATGTCAGCAGCACCAGCGGCAGTGCCTCCTTGGTGCTGCTGGTGGAAATGGACAGTGCAGTTTGGAGATGCTTTCGTACACACTTCCTCCGAGACTCCTTGCCCCCTTTCCTCAGCTTGAGTCCTAACTGGCCTTTCTCTAACTTGGCCACCCTCTCCCCTCACTTGCCGTTCCTTTAGACAAGGGATACAGGGATGGCAATTTTCCGTCGATCTGCGGATTTCCGCCGATTTATTTTCAAATTGATCATTTCTGTGAATCGTCTAAATCCGTTGAGAAAATTTTAGGGGGGTAAGGTACCTTATTGTTACCGATTTTAGCGAAAATCAACACGATTACATAAGCGCTCGGCGCTTCCCCGGGTCAAGTCTCCCGCGATAACCCGAATGTACTCAAGCTACTGCTGTATTGTAAACAGCCCTGCGATTGGATAGTTACAAACGATTGGACCAATCAAATGGCTCGTTGTATGCTTTGTCAAAAATTCATGGCGGCTTGTTCTCAGGGATGTGATTTTTCCGGTAATTCGCCGAATTCCACTTTATTTTATCTTCCAGGAAGATAAAGTAAGTTAAGTACGTTAGCGGCTTGTGGTCCACAAACGCAGTGAAGGTGCGCCCTTTCAGGCAGAACTGGAAGTGGCGTATGGCCAGGTGGAGAGCCATTAACTCTCTGTCAAACACGCTGTATTTACGCTCACTGTCGTGCAAAGACCTGCTAAAAAAAAAAAAGTGAGTGGCTGCCAAGAACCGGCAGCGCATTGCTCCACGACGGCTGCTATGCCCATGTCTGAGGCGTCGGTAGTGAGCGCTGTTTTAACCTCAGAACGCCTGCTGCCGCTCAGGAGTCCAGTCCACTCTATCTGCCGGTTTCCGTTTCTTGAGTGCAGCGTACAACGGTTGTATGAGCTGGGCTGCGTGGGGGAGGAAACGGTTATAAAAGTTAACCATCCCCAAAAACTCTTGCAGCGCCCTGACATTGATGTTGAGGAGAAAAAAATAGCAAAACAATTTAGTTAGATTACTTTTATGATTCCAAACAGTTTGAAATTGACAGTGCACAGTGGCTATTGACTCATAACTTTTGAATATTTCTAAGACTTGGCTGCATCAGTGATTGTGCAAAATGAACTGCTCAAGACTCAATGGAGATTGAAACTGGTGATCTGAAATGAATGCTGAAATTATAAAAAGTAATGGTATGTTGGAATTTTATTTCTATTATGGAATAGATAAAATTAACCGATTTTGATTTGATCAAGTGTTAAAGCATGTGATGGATAATGCTTGTTGGAATATTTTAGGAATGCTATCTTCTTGAAACATAAGTCAATATTATACAGTAATAAGTGGCATTCAGCTGTTTGTTTTATTTCATTTAAGCACAGTTCTGGTACTTAAAAATCATAAAAACCCAGGAGCTTCGGGGGGCTTTGCCCCCCTTGCCCACCCCACCGGGGCTCTGCCCCGGACTCCGCTGGGGGACTGTGTCCCCCAGACCCCCTGCTAGATTTTTAGATAATTTCCCGAACCCAAAATCACATCCCTGGTTCATGTTGGAATGCTGAGCTTTCGGTATTGTTTTCAGCGGAATTATGAGATTTTTATCGAAGGATCAGGAGTCATCAGTGCTAGAAATAGACAAAAGTGTCAAAAATAAGTTCCGATGGAATTGGCTTGAGAGAAAAGTGACAGTAAAGGTGAAAATTGGCTCAAAGTTCGATGAGGTAACAGAAACACTCGGACAGTTTCTGAAGAAACCAGAAAAGGAGATGAAGTTCAAAGTTCAGAGACTGACACAGCTTGCTGCCAAAAGGAAGAAAGTTTCACATTAGAAGTGACTTGGTGACCAGTGTAAATAGTGTAATAAACTCTTATAGAACTGTTAAATATGTTGGACTAAAGACAGTGAGACAACATTGAAGAAAAAGTAAGTTAACTTTTCATTAAATTTAATGATTTATCTAAGTCTAGTATTTCTTTTTTTTTTTTATCATTTTTTTCAGTCTAAATTACTTCTGTTTTACTGAAAACCTCCCAGCTTCAGGGGGGCTGTGCCCCTCGGCCCCCCCATAAGTCATTCGACCAAATTAGATTTCAGCTGAAATCAGAATTTCCTGTTGCCATCCCTGGAGATAAGGTCATCTTCTAAACAGTACACATACTGATCATAACATGGAGTAGATACTGTAATATGGGGGACCATTGCAGACACTGGTGCATCATTTGAATAACACTCATCCTTTTGTGTGTTCCCCCCATTTTTAACTGTTCAGTACATATTTGTTTTCACTGTATTGTAACTATATGTTGGCAGCATACTTTTTTTTGAAAGAAAAATGACATTTATTATGCATACATGCAAATAAGTTGTCCTGGTGTTTGAAAGTGCTTTTCCTCAATGACAGATGTTGAAGAGAAAATAGAGAGGGGAAAAAACCCAGCCTCCACTAGAGAAAGATGAATGTGGTGTCTTTGGCTTCACCCTCTGGTTAACAGTCAACTTTTTTTTTTTAACATGTTGACCTAAGCATCATCTTTTTTAAACCAGACATAGTGAACAAATGGGTGGAATGGGTGCTCACAAGATGGGCTGAGCCTAAGGATGCTATCTCACTGGGCTGTGACAGCTGGTGACTAATTGCAGATTTAAAAAAACAAAAACAAAAAACTTGAAGCAAATTAGCAACAATTTTCACTTGGAATCACACTGAATTGACACATTTGTGTATGTCGCACAAATATTGCATGGATGTCACATGGTCTTCCAGAGTATTTTGGGCCAAAATTTGATGGGAGTTTGTATACATGCTGTGTGCATCTTGCAAGACATTCCCTCAATGGCCACACAAATCCCATGTTACACTCGCATGACAATTCTCCATGTCGGTTGCCAAATTGGGACCATACCTCCCCATTCCAGCAGTCATTTTATCATCAGATGCCAAGTGAGATCGATCACAGAGAAGATGTGGAGAGACTGCTGGATGAGGAGGCTGCCTCTGAGTTCTCCTCATCAGACACATCAGATCCTGGGAACAGCTCTGGTATCCCTAGTCTTGCCTTTACTGCCCTTTGGTAGCATGGTGGCACTGTCGCAGTTGTCAGTGTGTTCAAAAAATGACTAAGCCTTTCGCTCCTGTCTCACACGCGAAATGTTCTATCCTTTTGGTTTCCAATCAGTCGCAAAGTTGTGTAATTTTTCTCACACTTTCTGACTCATGGAAACTAAATTAAGAAGGGTTCAAGACACCAGTAACAATTTTGTGACTGTTTTGAGAGGAAAATTTGTTGCACACATTTTTTTTGAACATGTTCAAAATTCCTGTGATAAGAGGATATTGCAAACCCCTGCAAACGTTTGAAGAGATTTTGAAAACTCCCTTGTGAATGCTGTTCTCCAACTATTTGCCAGCTCTCACAGCCCAGTGAGATGCTGTCTTAAAGAGTGCCCTGCTTTATCCTTCAGTGCATCGTGTTGCAATAAATGAGACGTTAAGCTGTTAGTTAAGGCCATAAATCCAGCAAAAAAGTATTTGTGATCATAAATCAAGGTAACAGTTGAGCCTTTTTTCTCCATTGATGCCTTAACCAGACTTCTTTTTGCTACCGAGTGTCCCTCTTGCTGGGTATCAATTTTTTGATTTTTGTGGGGCATGTCTTCATTGGCTCTTCAAATCCAGAAGCTCAGTTATCTTTTTGAATGCTCCTTATTGCATGAACCAGGTGAAGTTCACAGCTTTTCAAAATTGTTACTGAATAAGTTAAAGTAAGCTATTTTACAGCTTAAAAATCCCCCTTTAGGAGTGAATACTACAGCCATTGCCATGTAGGTTGATTCTATTTTCCTTCTGCTGTACACTGTCATTGCTTTGCTGCACTGAATGGCTTGATAAGGGATGTTTGTACCCCCTGCATGAGCATAAAACAGCTGGGGGTAGCAGTGCTGGAGTGAGCCTCTATCACACAACAAGTGGCTTTGAAGATGATGTGCTATTAGGAAAAAAAATGCCTCGCCATCTGACCCTCATGTGTTCAAGGACAGATTGCCTACATGCCAATTAACTTAAGGAATTCTCCCTTTTTTGTGTCTGTGAGTATAGATAGAGGGCTTGGTTTAAACGATGGAAATAGAAGTGCGGGGACTGAAACGGGTGGTTATGAATCAATACAGTGGTGCAGATGTAGAATGGTAGATACAGGAGATTGATCATCTGATAGTTGATTGAACCAAGCTTTCTCCAGATGCACGCCTTCTGCTGTCGACACGGAGCCTGTGCGAGGACTTTGTTTTACTGGCTGAAACAAGCCTGTGGTGTAACTGCAGAGGCAATAACAGGAACAGAGAGAGAGAAGTGGCAGCTGGCACATCGCTCCCTCAGATATATCCTTGAGAAGGGTTCGCTTTTGAAGGATGAGAAGGAGGAGAAATGTGATGAACAGGTGTAGAGGGAAAAGGGGGTCAGAGATGGATGAGTGCAGACAACGGGATTGTCTAAGAAGAGTGAGAATGAGTAAGGAGATGGGGAAAATTACAGGATCAGAGAGGGAGGAGCAGGTCAAAGACAATAAGAATCTCAGGACCAAAACCAATTATGTTGCCATTAATCACAATAATGGTATTGATTCTCTGTTCTGATTGTCTGAAATGATTGTGCCTTCTGACCATCAAGGCAGCACTGACTGTTTCATATTCTTAAGTGTTTCCAACATACTTAGTATTTCCAATCATGTCTGCAAGTAACCGGTTTATGTGAGCTGACTGAATATGGATGTGCACGCATACATGATGGTGGAAAATTAAGGCACATTTGAATTGGTATCAGTGATTGGAGGGATCTTTTAGATCATATCTTCGAGAAAGATGGAGGTAATATCTTTGTTTTGCTCATCTTCCTGGTACTATTTCTATCTTTGTCACTGAAGAAAAGTGTTTCAGCTTTCTTGGATTCAGTCTGTCATAGATCTTAGGAGTTTATTTTGGAGGGTAATGATGAGAGTAAGACGAATTGCCTGTCTTTGTGGGGTGCGCTTGTGCACAGTTCTCCTCCTGCAGTTGGGAACTTTCTTTACACCTCGGATAATAAATCAGCTGAGAAGACTCGATCTCAGAGTTTGTTGGCTGTTGTTCTTCAGTCTTGGGCGCGTGCCCGTACTGATGGGCCTTTGTCAATACTCATTCTGCCAACACAGCCCACTCAGCTGTTTAGTCGTGGTACTCCACCTCAAAGAATCAATTTCAGCCCATTCTGCCTGTGCCCATGACAACATCTTATATGAAATGGATACAAAGTCCACTGGCCTCCTCATGCACACCTTCGCAGTAACCACCTACTCAGGCAGTTGCTCTCAAAGTTGCCTGGCATTCCTGCCAAACCTCTGCATGTGCATTTTAGGGGTGACAGTTAGAATGTTTCATGAATACTTCCTGAGGAATCCTTATTCCTCTTTTATCTTTTAAGAAAACTTGGGCATTGCCTATAGAAAATATTTCTGTAGACAACCAGTAGCTCATTTACCCTTTACATGCTCAAATGTAGGCTGTCTTTCAAAGTGGGACATAAATCTACCTTCCATATGTCCGGACAAGATTACAGTGACACCCCAGCAAAGCGACCTGCACACCCAGACCCACATATAAAATGAAGAGTCTGGGCCGGGCCCCATGCCCGGCTCCGTCGTTGTGGGGAGTGCCAAAGACTGTCCGAGTGGGCGTCATCTTCCGCATTCAAGAGTCCACTTTTTTGTTCCATCAGAATTAATCATGTAATTAATCTGTAGTCCATATGTCCTGACAGCATGAGGGCGATGCGCCAACAAACCGAGCCAAACACCCAGACCCAAATAAAATGAGGTGTGTGCCAGGCTCCATGTGCGGCTCTGTTGTTGTATGCCGTGATAAAGACTGTTCAGGCGTGGTGGCTACCAGCAGTAGAGGGGCAAACTTTTAATGATTGATTGATTGATTTTTATTTGAACATTGTTAAAGAAAGGAAAAAAAAAAGAGTTCAAAACACAACAAAAAAACAAACCAAAATAAAATGTTCAAAAGGAGTGGGAAGAAGCCAACGCTTATACAGTCCCACCCCTTCTCCACACCAAACAAATTACAGTATTACTCATAATCATCATTATCCCACAACCACATTCACCGTAATACACCCATAGTCAATTTATACAACAAAAATGACACAACAATGACAGTCCATATCCAACAATATTACAACAACAATAAATGATAATAATTGCATATTTCACCTGAGCAACTCCAACTGGAGTGGAGGCCGAGTGGTCGAGCATTCGCCCCAACAACCGGAAGTTTGTGGGTTTAAGCCCTAGCCGAGTCACACCAAAGACCATAAAAATGGAGCTACTGCCTTCTAGCTTGGTACTCAGTGGAAAGGAAAGTTGGTTACCCAGTCACAGGGGGTGCACAAGGCAGTGTACTCCGTGTGCCGGTTCCAAGCCCGAATAAATGGGGAGGGTTGTGCCAGAAAGAGCATAAAATCCTTGCCAAACCTTTATGCGGGTCATCGCGAGGTGATCAGGTGATGATGTGCTGTGGCGACCCTGAAAGAGAGCAGCTGAAAGAAGAAGCCTGAACAACTTCATAGTCAGGGATGCACACCCTCATAACCTCTTGAAAACATGTACCAAATCTTAGGTCAGTTTGATGAACGGTTCATGAGATACGGGCAGAACACACACAGAGACAGATGTTCCTTGCTTTAATAGATGAAACTACTGCATGTTTCTGAAAGACTAGTTTAAGCTAGAACAGAAAGCTGCTATGAGTGGAAACAAAAAGTCACTCTCATTGTGTTTTTGTGCTAGGGTGGAATACATGATGCACTTTCTCATTTTTGTAGCTTAATAATTCATGTTGTATGTTCCTTCTTTCTCATATGTCGGGTTCAGAGGATATGAGGCTCCCAGAGTGTCCTCATTAGAATTCATGGATGACGGTATGCGAAGCTGCCCAATTTGGCTTAGCTGTCCTAACAGGTTATTGATCGGGTCCAAATCTCATCCCTGTTAAAACAGCCAGTGCATCCTGGGGCCCCTGCTCATGTCCAAAGGCCTGATCTTTCTGAAAAGTAAAGGACACCAGGGTTGCGATTTGCTTTTCCACTCCGTCCTATTCATAATGTTTTGATTTGAAAAGGCCACTAGTGTGCTCATAGTAACCAGTGATTGTGTTTTGATAGATTGCTTTCTCATTAGTCTACATGAAGCCTTATTTTTTTTTTCCTGCTTACAAGCTAATACCAAGACATGCATTGCTTTTTTGATGAGTAAAGAGCTCTCCACATCAGTGTATTCTGCTGTCAGGTGTTTGTCGCAAATGGAAACAAATTTGCCCCTGAGCTTTAGCGCCAGCATTCTTCAGGCAAACAGAGTTGAGAGATCACATGTGCATTAGTCAGTGTTTAAACAGGCAGAAGGACGAGTCCCTGTGCAATCCTGACATCACAGTGATGGCACCAGTCATTCAGGTCAGCCGTACAATAGCCAGGATGGTTTAAATAACTTTTCACATGCCATCTGTTCCTTTAACCTCTTGAGAGAGGTTGTAAAAAAAACCTGACTTTCCAGTAAATGCAAAGAATGTTGTCATAGTTTTGTGAATTAACACAATGCCATTCATCCATATTTCCCATCACCCTTTGACCCAGATGGATGCTTGGGCTCAAAATGGCTGTATATTTGTTTTCAGTCTCTTTGTGATCACCTCAGCTATTATTCTTCTGTTGTGTTTTGTCTTCACTGTTTTCTAGCATATTATGTTTGCAGTTAAAAAAAAATCTGTCCTTTGTTTTTGGCTTTGTCAGCAGTTGTTTGTCATTTTTCCAAGAGTTGCCATTCTATCCAGAGCTTTTTTTTTTTTTTTTCCAATAATACCATCCACTCAAAGGAAAATATTTTTACTCCATCAAAATATGTTCCAAAACATTTGTCAGCACAAATAATGAGTCTTCGCCGTTTCATTACATAATCAATCAAAGCAGCCCATGGTATCAGTTGCAAGACAGATTGTCTCATTGTTGTGGGTGTATGTCCAGGAGGATATGCGGGGAATGGTGATCATGTGTGGAATGTGCTTATTTTGAATATGTTTTGCAGTGAGAAGTGCTTTGTGGTTTCACCCAGGGTATTGTTACCAACAGGTGCTCACTCTGGCAGATACCTTGCATTGTTCCACACAGCTGCTTTGTTGGGCAGTCACACTGAGATTATTTACTACAAAAAGAGTTTTTTTTTTTTTTTTTTTTTTTTTAAGTGAAAATACTTTTGATTTCTATTTCTACTATTTCTATTTCTATTTGATTTCTATTTCTACTTTTGATTTTCTATTTCTATTACCTTGTTGCTTTCTTTCAACTGAAAAGCAACACTAGATTATGCTTCACTGCATGCTCTAAAAATGATATAAAATGCAGGAAATTTTGGACAGTAATGTGTCATTCTTTATTAAATGCATTCTTTGCACATATAGTGATGTGTTTGAGTACACAAACTACTGTTCGGAGTAATATAATGTTATATCATGTATCTTTACCCTATTTAGCATGGTGGAAAAAGCATAAAATACAGTATCATTAAAAGACTTGAAAGTAAAGGTCCTATTCACTGAAAAATGTTTTTTGTAGGTTCTGAAAAATGTCTATTGGTCATGTGATAAACAAAAAAAACCATCAAAACTCTCACTTCTCTTTAAAAAAAAACAAAACAAACAAAAAAAAAAAAACAAAAGCCGATTTTACCAGCCAGTGTCACTCTTCTGTGTTTTTTCTTGTACGTCAAGGAGTGGCCAGCCTGCCTGTCTGTAAACAAAGGTGTTGGGTTCAGAGCTTAGTGGTTAGCACTTACTCTCTCACAGTAAGAGGGTCTGGGGTTCAAATCCACCAGCCAGCAGAGCCTATCTGTGTGGAGTTTGCAAGTTTTCCCCGTGCTTGCGTGGGTTTACCCCGGGTGCTCTGGTTTCCTCCCACATTCTAAAAACATGCAAGTTAGGTTTATTGGAGACTAAACGCAACAAACTGTTTTGCTTGAACACAAGCAAAACGAAATGGATGTACTTAAACTCGATGTCTGTCCAGGACCTGCATACACTTGACAGCTCTGTTATTGGGAGAGTAGATGACTTCCAATATCTTGGTAGCTGGATGAATACTGCACATGACATCGAATGCAGAAAAGTTGAGGCCTTGGGAGCTGTTATTGCCCTCTCCAAAATCTAGGCTGCTTCCCTGTCCAGAGAAACAAAAATAAAGGTATTTAAAGCATCTGTTGAATCCATCCTTATCTATGGATCAGAGTCTTGGTCACTGACCAAAACGCAAGTGCAGTCCTTGAACGGCACGTATACCAGAATGCTAAGAAGGGTTCTTGACGTCAGCTGGCAGGACCTGTGGTCAAATGATCTACTTTACGGCTCCCTCCCAAGGCTCTTGAACATCATAGCTAAGCGTCGGATGGCGCTGTGCGGTCATGTCCTCCGCCACAACCAGCCAGCTACCCAAGTATTCCTCTGGGAACTTGAGGCGAGACGTAAAGTTGGGAGACCCCATACCACCCTAAAAATGGTCCTAGAGAGAGACACTGGGATACCAGCTGGAAACCGTAGGGCAGCCATGCTAGACTGGCAGGCCTGGAAACGGTTATCATTTCAAGTCACCACCTTGCCGGAAGACTGACTGAGACTCTAAAGTGGCCCTAATTGTGAATGTGAGTGGTAAAGGGATTGGCGCTGCATCATGGCTGCCTCATCCAGGTGGATGTCCTTGAATTTCCCTCTGGGATTAATAAAGTCTACAAATACAAAAATACATAAACAGTGCAGAGTGCAACTCGGGAGTTGGCTTACCAGGCACAGTTTATATCGTTTTTTTTCTTTAGATTTCAGTCACACTAATAAATATCCCTGTTTCCACGTGGTTCACTAATCCCCAGTTGATAAAATATCTCGTGTCATCCTGGCTTATTTTGTCGTATTTTTTACCGTGATGCTACATTGATCCATTAGCATTAGCTTGGCTAGGCAGTCAGCATCAGTAACACGGCAGGAGGTGACAGGTCACCTGGCATTAGCTTAACTGTTGATCCAGCTGGAGTTGATGACTGTTTTCGATAAATTCAATTTACCCCCAATGGAATCCTTATTTATCTACAACACTTGACCATATGCGCCATTCTTGGATGTTATTTTACCTTATTTTCTTGTAGTATTATCTCTAACCAGGACCAAAGGCAGCTAGCTGAATCTATCAGTTTAGCACGTCATTCACAAATGTTTCTGTGCTTATTGTACTCTAAAGACCGGTGATATCCTGTTGACCACTGCAATCACACATCCCTATCCACCAGTGATGCTTTATTTCATTCATTCTTGATGACAAATTTATGATAGTTGGCTCAGGCTCGATCCGACATAGGAGCTAGCCAGCTAAGATTGGCAATAATGATGTAAGAGGGAGGGTAGAGTTAAATGCGAACTTAGGGATTTAAAGAGACATGCACTGAAACAAACCATTCTGAGGGAGGCAGCAAAATATGATTGACACTGGTGCTGCAATAATTAATTTAAGGCAGTTTGACCAAAATAAGTCAGTTTCATTAAGACCTGTGGGAGCTGTCAAAATGTGGGAAAAGGGCTGTGAATGGGGCTTTCAAAGCACATTAAGTGTCAGTCATGGTTCATCAGACATTGTTTATCGTTTCCTGTGTATGAAGATGGTGCAGCCTTGATATTTCTTAAAGTGAATTGTGATTTTGTAACTAACCACAGAAATTTCCCCGTAATAATAATAATAATAATAATAATATAATAAAAAAAAACCCACTCAGAGTAGTCATCGTCATGCACTGTCTTTGAAATGTTCATTCACTGAAGAGGAATGTGGCCTAACTGGTGTTACTGACTTGGTTTCATGTATTTAAAAAAGAGAGCGAAAGAGAGAGATGTTGAAACAAACTGTCCTGAATGAGCTAGTGAGAGTGAGCTTTGAATATCGGTACACCGCAGACTAATTATAGAAATGATAGCTCTCAAGCTCTCAGAAAAGTGGCTAAGTGAGCAGACACATTCTTGGCTGAGGGGGAAAATGAAAGCATGAGCTAAAGAAGTGGCTCTCAAAAGGTCCACAACTTGGCTTTAGAAGAGAGAGTAGCTGTAAGCTAGTCTGGGGCTAATGGCCAGTCTAGTCCTGCTTTCATGATATCAAACTTCCTCCTAACTGGTCCAAGACTTAGCTGCTGTGTTGTGTAGTAACAATACTGCTGCCTCTGTTCCTAAGAGCCTATGTGTCAGGGGGCTCTTTAGGATCTGGCAGAGCAGCGCAGCTCCCTCCAATTCAGCATTGTGTTGACAGGCTCCCCGGCCAGTTGACGAACCCACTACCAGTGCAGACACATACAGGGCTCTTCAACACACAACACATGCAATATGCGCGCATTCCCCAATGATAAAGTTCACATTCCTTTTGACAGCCACAGACGCGTCTGTTGACACCCATGACCTGCCGCAGCGGTGTGCCGCTCCAGACATGACATATTGAAGTCAGGAAAAATGGCTTTTCTTGTCGGGGAGTCTGCCGTGTCTTGTTTTCAGTGCTGTGAGCACATGTGCAGTGTCATGTGAGATATGTGTAATTATTGCTAATGTAAAAAGTTCAAGAAATACAAGTCATTATTATATGAATATTTTCTAATGAAAATATTCTGAACTTCACATTGTTGAAGCTAGCAGTATTATGTAATTTTTGTCTGAAACTATCTTAACTTCTGCTTTTTTTTTTTTGTCATTTTGCTTGCTGTATTGCTGTAATAGCCAATAATTACAGAAACTTTAGCAGAATACAGATTTCAATGATTGAATACATTCAAATGTATGGCACTGTTTATTGCTTAAATGGCATCAGAAAACAAAATAATTGAAAGATTTTACACATACAGACTTGTACGTGTCTGTATGTGGCATCAAAGCTGCAGCAGTCATGATGCAGTTGTCTAATATCCGTCATGAGTCACACATGCCCTGATGAGAGGGATTCCTTTGTGACCATGAGACCACACTGACTTACAGTCTGTAGCTGTGGTGCAGGTGTAGAGTGGCCGACTACTGATCGGCGGGTCAGGGGTTTAATTCCCGCTCTGTCTGCAGTTTGCATGTCGAAGTGTCCTTGAGCAAGACACTAAACCCCCAGTTGTTCCTGGTGGGTCAGGCCAGCGCCGGTGTATGGCAGCTACGCCACCATCAGTGTGTGAATGTGTGTGTGAATGGGTGGATAGCAGGATCTGTAAAGCGCCTTGGTCATCTAGAGATGAGGGGGAAAAAAGCGATATATAAGTGAACACCATTTACCATTTTACAGGAATTTTTACATCAGGCAGTGGCTCAGGAGGTAGAGCAGGTCGTCCAATAACCACATGGTTGGCGGTTCGAATCCCTCCACAGATATCCTGCCATTGTGTCCCTGGGCAAGACACTTCACCCCCAATTGCTCCTGGTGGGTCTGGAAGCGCCATGTTAGGTAGCATGCCGCCATCAGTGTGTGAATGGGTGGATAGCAGGATCTGTAAAGCGCTTTGGTCATCAAGAAATGAGAATAAAAGTGCTATATAAGTGAATGCCATTTACCATTTACCATCAGTAATGGTCTCATGTAGCTGTTTGCAGCACATGATCATTCATTGGGTTACCACAACCTTTCAACTCAACCACATCACAGCTGGTGAACAAAACGATTGCTTTTCTGTTGTTTTTTTTTTTGCCCTTTGGTCACATTACTGATGTTTTTGAGCAGATCGGCCATTTAAGGCAGCTTTTCTGCATTATGTGTGTGCCATTGTAGTTAAAAACTTATTTCCTTTCTGAAAAACCTTGTTGATGTGTTCAAGGACTCTCCGACATTTGAAAATTGAGTCGGCAACCAAAGAGTAGTGTTTTCTGTCAAGCTGCAGTCCTGTGAAAAAGTATTTGATCAATTCCTGATTTCTTACATTTTTGCATATTTGTCACACTTAAATGTTTCAGATCATCAAACAAATTTTAATATTGGATAAAGATAACATAAGTAAATACAAAATGCAGCTTTTGAATGATGATTTCATTTATTAAGGAAAAGAACCTATCCAAACCTACCTGGGTTTATGTGGAAAAAGAAATTGCCCCAAACCTAATAACTGGTTGTGCCACCCTTGGTGGCAACAACTGCAATCAAGTGTTTGTGATAACTGGCAGTGAGTCTGCATCGCTTTTTAGGAATTTTGGCCCACTGTCATTTGCAGAATTGTTTCAGTTCAGCCAAATTGGAGGGCTTGATCTTGAGGTCACGAACTGATGACCGGACATTCTCCTTCAGGATTTTCTGATAGAGAGCAGAATTCATGGTTCCATCAATTACTGCAAGTTGTCCAGGTCCTGAAGCAGAAAAGCAGCCCCAGACCATCACACTACCACCACCAAGTTTGACTGTTGGTATGATGTTCTCTTTATGAAATGCTGTGACTTTCATGCCAGATGCAAAGAGATGCAGGGTTTCCTCTGGCTTAAAGACCTTGGCGCGGTGGCAACATATTTTTACGGGGGGAGGAGGGGGGGGGAACACATGGCACTATTGTAACCGGAATATGTTAATTTTATACTATTGATTTCTTTTTTTTTTTTTTTAAATTTTGCACAGTAACTTTGCATATGGAACTTACCATTTGAAGTATTGTACAACTGAGGCTTGAATATTGGAGATTGGGCCAGTTGGAATCCCACCCAGACGTCCTGTGTTTGGACTTTTTACTGGTGTCATTCTTCTCTCCTTCCTCTGCGCTCACCTCTCCTGGACCCTCTGCCTGAACACTTTCCTCTCCTTGGCTCCTCTCTTCCGTCTCATCTTGCCCTCTCTGAGCTCTGTCTAATTCAGGTTCTCTTTCTGTCTATGGTGGTATACAAACAGGTTAGAAAATATCAGGAGTCATGTTTTGTCCTGCAGGATTTTTTTTTTTTTGTCATGGTTTACATAAATGACAAAAATATGTATTTTTTTGTATTTTTATTCTAGTGTTTCTTTTTTTTTTTTCCATTGAGAGAGTAGGGAAGGGGAAAAAAGCATTCATAATAGTAATGTACTCATGCATACTTAAATTATATGATCAGGTGGGTATAGTAACCAGAAATTCTACTCATGTAAAAGCAGTGCTTTGAAATTAATAATTAAAAGTAGACAACCAGAAATTTCTAGTTGAGTTGAGGATACAAAGAGCACCCACTTAAAAACTTGAGTAATGACTTCAGTCTTGAAGGTTTGAGGTTTTTCTCCAAAATTTATAACAATTTTCTTATCGTTTTCTACTTTTCTCTGTAAATTTATCTAAATTTGAAAGAATTTTCCTCAAATTTGTATTTTTTTTTTCTTGTAAAATTGACTTTTCTTGTACATTTGAGACATTATTATAAATTTGGATTATTTTATGGCTAATTTTTTATTTTTTATGGCTAATTTTTTTCCTTTTTTCATCTGCTGCAGCAGTCAGTCTCTCTTCACCCAGCCTTACACAAAACAGCTTTCGAACTTCTGTGCTTCAATTGGCTGGCTGCATTCGCAGCGTTGGTAGGCGGGTCCTTCTTGCTAGGTTTTCAGTCATTGGTTCTTCAAGGTTTCAGAAACCCAATTCAAGGCTCTTATTAGTCGAATGAGAGGTCAATCATATCTAATCTGTTTGCGGCTGTGTCTGTAGTGGAAGAACGAAAATGCAGCTTTTTTTTTTTCTGTGCGCTCTAGGACGCAGCGCCCTCGTGCGCCCTTGTGTGCTCTAGGACGCAGAGACGTGCCCGCCCGCGGTACACAGAAGTGCAACAGGTTAATATTAACTAAGGTAAAGGTTAAAAACAGCTCCTTTTTATTCTTGTCTGAAATAAGAAAAACAAAAAACTAATGATTAAAAAGAAGACAAAATGAACCAACTCAAGCTCTTAACCACATCTGTTAGCAAAGCGACTCTTCCATTATTGCTCCCGTTACCAGCGGTTTAAAACTATGATAAATGCCTCCAGTGCTTACATACTGTACCTCTTCTGCTTTTTTCCATGTTTAAAATAGTTTAATAAGCTCATATTTCTCTTGGACAGTCATGCTAGTAGCAAGATACTGCCTGCTGGAAGACGCGGGTGGGTCGCTTCTGAACATCTGCGCGGATGACGGTCATGCACGTTGTTCATGTGCGTGCTTGCCGATCGTCATTCCTTCATAAATTTTTCTTAAATTTATATTTCCTCATTAGAGCGGCAGAAATTTTTCAGGCATGGTGGGCCGCCACCGGTAAATGTTACCAGAGGAAACCCTGGGATGCACTTCCTATGAGTTCAACTTTTGTCTTGTCATTCCACAGAATATTTTCCCGATAGTCTTGGGAACCATCAAGATGTTTGTTGACAGATGTGAGACAAACCTTGTGTTCTTCTTGTATTTACCTGCTCTTTTTGGTCAGCAGTGGTTTTTGCCTTGGAACTCTCCCACGGATGGCATTTTTGCCCAGTCTCTTTCTTATTGTTGAATCATGGACCAGTGTCCAAACTGAGGCAAGAGAGGCCTGCAGTTCTTTAGATTGTTGTTCTGGGTTTTTGTTTCTCATCTGTTCATGAATTTCTTCAGATTGTGACATGATGTGTTGCTTTTTGGGATCTTTTAGCCTACTTCAGTTTGTGAGACAGGTTCTATTTAAATGATTTCTTGATTCAGCAGGTCTGGAAGTAATCAGGCCTGGGTGGGGCTAGAGAAATTGAGCTCAGTTTTCCAAAAAATGTGGTTAATCACAGTTAACTCATGATGTAGCAAGGAGGGGGAGGTGGGGGCCAATTCCTTTTTCACACAAGGCCAGGTACAGTACGTTTGGATAGCTTTTTTTCCCCTTAATAAATGAAACCATCATTTAAAATCTGCATTTTGTATTTACTCGGGTTATTTTTGTCTAATATTAATATTTCTTTGATGAGCTGAAACATTTAAGTTTCAGCTCATCTCAATTTCGGTGCATTGTTCATTAACAATGGAATGACAATAAAGACACTTTTGACTTAAGTGTGACAAATATGCAAAAATATAAGAAATCGGGAAGGGGCAAACACCTTTTCACAGCACTGTACAGTATGTCGTCTTAAAATCAAAGGCACAAGTTGTATGATTGTGAAATTGAGTGATCTCATCTGATGAGAGATGATGAGAGATACTTTATTTCGAACAAAAAAGCAAAAAACAAAGCAAATGACTAGTGCAATAAAAGTGACCGTGTACAGTGCTCGAAAGGGAGAAGGAAGAAGTTAATACTTATTTACTCTAACTCTTCTTTCCCCTAAATACAGCCCATGTGAAATATATACATACTACCTCAATTAAGACCCCCAAGTAGACAATTAACTATATTTTATACATATCAACATTGACACCCATCCATCCCTACATACATACAGTCCATACATCTATGCCCAGCCCCAAACAACACAGATATGTACAGATATGTACAGTACTGTCCCACCTACCCTACCATAGTGTCCCAAAGTGAGCTTAGTGCATCATATATATTAATACTACACCTCTAACATATATCCTTTTAGCAAATAATGTTTATACCTCTTTTTGAATTGATTTGTTTGTACATAGTTTCAGTTCCAGCTCCAGTCTGTTCCACAAATCCACCCCACAGACAGATATGCACATACTTTTCTTTGTTGTTCGTTTGTAAAGTTTAAATCTCCTCTCAAATTATAATCGTTTTTGTATATTAGTTGGGAGTTGATTATTAATTGCCCTGTACATTACTTATGCTGTCTTAAATTTAACTAAATCCATGAACTTTATGGCATGTGACTTTAAAAACAGCGAGTTGGTATGGTCTCTATATCCTACATTATTTATGATCCCTATAGCTTTTCTTGTAATGTGCATATTGGTTGTAGGTTGGTCTTGTAGGTGTTTCCCCAGACCTCTACACAGTAGTTAAGATATGGTAAAGACAGTGAATAGTACAGTAAGAATAATGATTTATAGTCCAAAATGTGTCTTGTCTTCCCCAGTATCCCTATACAGTACATTTTGCCAACTTGGCCCAGATGTGACTGATGTGAGGTTTCTAGCAGATTTTGTCTAGCGTCACCCTCAGAAACTTATTTTCCTGTACTATTTCAATTCTGGTATCATCTATCGTTACCATTATTTCATGATTTATTTTATAATTTCCAAACAGCATAATTTTTTTTTTTTCAGATTTAGAGATAATTTATTTTAGTTGAACCACTGCGTTAACCTTTTCATTTCTGTTGTGACCACCTCTAAAACCTGCTGCAAATTCTAACCAGTGCAAAGGATATTTGTGTCATCTGCAAACAACATAAATTTTGGAATTTTTGATACTTGGCATATGTCATTTATATATAAGATAAAGAGTGTGGGTCCCAAAACTGACCCCTGGGGCACACCACAAGTGATGTCCTTGAAGGGTGATTTGTGCTCATCTATTTATATAAATTGTTGTCTGTTACTTAAATAACTTTCCACCCAACTCAGTCCGACCCCTCTTATCCCATACCTTTCCAATTTCCTCTGTAAAATTCTATGATCAATGGTGTCAACAGCTTTCTTTAAATCTATAAATACTCCTACAGCAAACTTTTTTTTAATCTATACCCACTTGAGGTGTTTCAGGCACATCCCACTGAGAGGAGACCCCGGGGTAGACTCAGGACTAGGTGGAGAAACTATAAGTCTCCCAGCTGGTCTGGGAACGCCTTGGTATCCTCTCTGAAGCGCTGAAGCAGGTGGCTGGGGAGAGGGAAGTCTGGGCTTCTGTGCTTGAACTGCTGCCTCCGCGACCCGGACCTCCGGAAAAGTGGTAGAAGATGGATGGATGGATGGGCAACTAGTGATTTCTTCTATGAGTTTGATCAGTGCCAAAGATGTAGATTTGTCTGCTCTAAAACCATACTGGCTGTCTGTAAGGAGGTTGTGTTTTTCAATGAAATCATCCAGTCTCTTAGTGAAGATTTTTTCAAGTATTTTGGAGAATTGTGAGAGTAAAGAGACCGGCCTGTAATTTGTGAAATGATGACTGTCTCCCATTTTGTATAGTGGTATTACTTTTGCTATTTTCATTTTGTTTGGAAATTTACCAGTTTAAAATGACAGGTTACAGATGTGGGTGAGTGGTTTAACAATTCCTTCAATTACTTTTTTCACTATTGTCATGTCCGTTTCATTACAGTCAGTTGATTTTTTGTTCTTAAATTTACTCATAGTCTCGATAATTTCCTTTTCACTTACTGCACCTAAAAAGATTGTGTTTGGATTTCTATCTTCTATTTCATTTACAGAACCACTATCGTTTGTTTCTGGTGTCACTATTGTTTTTACTAATTCTGGACCAACGTTTACAAAAAATTTATTGAAACCACTAACCACATCCTCCATATTATTTATCAAATTGTCATTTTCAATAAAATATTCTGGATAATTAGCATTCTTTGGTCGGTTACTAATAATCCCATTTAGCACTTGCCATATTCCTCTTAAGTTATTCTTATTATCCTCTAATATTCTGTTGTAGTATTCTTTCTTGCGTGTCCTCATTATATTAGTTATCTTGTTTTTATATCTTTTATATTTGATCTCAGCCACTACTGTTCTACACTTAATGAATTGTTTATATAATGTATTCTTCTTTTTACATGCATTTAATGGCCCCTTGGTGACCCATGGAATATTTTTGTTTTGTTGTCTGTCACTGTATTGTTTTATAGGACAATTTTTATTGTACAATGATTAAAATATGTGTAACTAGAAGAGCACTCGGAGAGCGCAGACCTCCGCCAAGCGCCACAGTTCCCCCCCCATACAGTGTTTGTGTGTACGTTTTCAGATTCCTTGACCATGAAAACATGTGACTAGCAATTGGATTCACAATGATAGGATTAGTGGTTCAGTAGTAAAAACATTACCTCCTTGGTGGAGGTAATAAACTGAAGTGTTGCTGTTGTGTCCATCTCCTCCATCTGCAAAGTGCCAAGCTGCGACCTGTCAAGGCATACCTCATGCCTCCCTTATTGGGGGGCTTTCACACCTGTACTGACCTCATGCCTCCCTTATTGGGGGGGGGGGGCTTTCACACCTGTACTGAGTACTTAAAAACTGTATTTATCGGCAGATGAAAGAAAACTGAAGCAAAAACAAACAAACAAACAAAAACTAAGCAAACAGCAACTGCAACATGAAGTGTTTCAAACATATTTATTCAAATGTACACTTATATGGACACAATCTTGAGCCATAACTTTTTGGTAATGTGAAAATAATAAGCCAAGTAGCACAAAAAAATTGAGTGCTCTTGCTGTCAAGAAACAATGTTGGCACCAAATCACTGAAGTGATCTGCCACCAATGGGGGTAGATTGTGCTCTGGCACAAAATGACAAAACATCACTTCTGCTAGTGATGCATTGGATTTGGAAGGCGTCGGTTCTCTCACTGGCTGAAAATGTTAATCCATCGATCGAATTTGGTTACACAGTTTTTGTGGCCCTGTGTAGCAAAGTGCGACTTGAGGTCGAAAATCCCTGATGCAGTCACTTTTAGCATTAGAGTCACACATATCAGGCGCAGCATTACTGGCGCCGGGATTCCTCTCTGTTCCGGAGCCGCAGGACATAAGAAGGTGCGACAATGGTTGCCGTGGGTTTTATTGGGTTTGCGCTCCGCGGAAAAAAGAGGATTTGGAAGCCTCCCCGGCAGAGAGCTGGTTTTTGCGCAGCTCCTATGGCTGGCTGGGGAATTTCTGCCAAATAATCCGGCGCCGGACAGCTGCCCGTCTCAGCTTTTGCAGCGTAGCGTAAACACAGGCACACTGTCGGGCCCTGCCCACCACTGTTTTCTGCGTGCTTTTGTGCCTAAAACTTTGAAGAAGGCGGAGTTTGTGTTTATCAGACACGACGACCAGCGCCCTCTATTGCCCCTGCACACATGTTGAAAATGGCCATATCTCACAATGTTAAAGAATCCTTTAAAAAATTCCTGTATCCAGACGGTGATCCGGATCATCCCCAAAATTTAATCAGTTCTTCCTTGTACCATTTCCAACAAGGCCTGAAAGTTTCATCGAAATCCGTCCAAAACTTTTTGAGTTATCTTGCTAACCAATAGACAGACAGACAAACAGACAAACGGTGACAAAAACATAACCTCCTCCTGGCCTTCGGCCTGACGGAGGTAAAAATTCATCATATGCTTTATTTATATCTTTTTCATCACAAACTAGCTTCCAATCTTGCATTAATAATTCCTTTGCCAGTAAATACATAGATTCTTTAGTTATTGTTCTTTTATATTTAATGTTTTTGGTATACTTATTTTTCCTATAATCACATTGATAGACAACAAAAATCGGCAGGTGGTCACTGATATCATTTTATAAAAGCCCACTCACTATGTTATTTTCCATAATGTTTGTGAATATGTTATCTGTTAGTGTGGCACTGTGTGACGTGATTCTGCTAGGTCTGGTAATTGTTGTTGTTGTATTGTGTTGATAAATTCTTCTCTCATACTATGTTGTTTTGAATTCATCAGATCTATATTGAAATCCCCACAGATGAACATAACTTTGAGTAAGTTTTGCATACATTTTTCCATCCAGTCCTTAAATAAGTCAATATTTGATCCAGGTGTTCTGTATACGCAGTTCACTGCTATATTCTTAATATTGTCCAAACAGGTTTCTATTGACCCCCTCATGGATCATCACCTTATCGTGGTGGGGGGATTTGCGTGCCCCAGTGATCCCAGGAGCTATGTTGTCCGGGGCAATTTGCCTCTGATAGGGTCTCCCAAGACAAACTGGTCCTGGGTGAAGGGCCAGACTAAGAATGATCCAACAGACTCTCATGAATTGTATATCAAGGATTCAGTGTACCCCGCCCGGTATGGGGTTACCGGGGCCCCACCCTGGAGCCAGGCCTGGGGGAGGGGCTTGAAGGCTAGCGTCTGGTGGCCGGGTTTCCACCCATGGGACCCGGCCGGGCTCAGCCCGAAGGAGTTACATGGGTCCGCCCTCCAGTGGGCTCACCACCTGCAGGAGGGATCATGGGAGTCCGGTGCTTTGTGGATCAGGTGGCGGTCAAAGGCGGAGACCTTGGCGGACCGATCCCAAGCTTTCTAAACTGGCTTTTGGTACGTGGAATGTCACCTCTCTGGTGGGGAAGGAGCCTGAGCTGGTGTATGAGGTTGAGAGATACCGGCTAGATATAGTCGGCCTCACCTCAACACACAGCTCCGGTTCCGGAACCAGTCTCCTGGAGAGGGGCTGGAGCTTGGCCTTTTCTGGAGTTGCCCCGGGCGAGAGGCGACGAGCAGGGGTGGGTATTCTTGTATCGCCCCACCTTGCTGCCTCTATATTGGAGTTTTCCCCGGTGGACGAAAGGGTTGCTTCCCTGCACCTTCGGGTTGGGAAACGGGTCCTGACCATCATTTGTGCCTATGCACCAAATGATGTTTCAGAGTACCCACCCTTTTTGGAGTCTGTGACTGGGGTGCTGGAGGGTGCTCCTCTTGGAGACTCCATTGTCCTACTGGGGGACTTGAATGCGCACGTGGCCAACGACAGTGAAACCTGGAGGGGGGTGATTGGGAGGAACGGCCTGCCCGATCTGAACCCGAGTGGTGTTCAGTTATTGGACTTCTGTGCTAACCACAGTCTGTCCATAACGAACACCATGTTCAAGCATAAGGGTGTCCATATGTGCACCTGGCACCAGGACACCCTAGGTCGCAGGTCGATGATCGATTTTGTTATCGTGTCATCAGACCTGCGACTGTATGTCTTGGACACCCGAGTAAAGAGAGGTGCAGAGCTGTCAACTGATCACCACCTGGTGGTGAGTTGGATCCGATGGCAGGGGAGGAAGCCATTCAGACCTGGTAGACCCAAACGTATAGTGAGGGTGTGCTGGGAGCGTCTGGCTGAGGCCCCTGTCCGGGAGGTCTTCAACTCCCACCTCTGGAAGAACTTCAACCACATTCCGAGGGAGTCTGGAGACATGGAGTCTGAATGGGCCATGTTCTCCACCTCTGTTGTTGAAGCGGTGGCCCAGAGCTGCGGCCGCAAGGTGGTCGGTGCTTCTCGTGGTGGCAACCCCCAAACCAAGTGGTGGACACCAGTGGTGAGGGGGGCCATTAAGCTGAAGGAGGAGTCCTATCAAGCTTGGTTGGCTTGTGGGACTCCCGAAGCAGCTGAGGTGTACCGGCAGGCCAAGCGGAGTGCAGTTCGGGTGGTTGCTGAAACAAAAACCCGGGTATGGGAGGAGTTCGGTGAGGCCATGGAACAAGACTTTCGGTCGGCCTCAAAGAGATTCTGGCAAACTGTCCGGCGGCTCAGGAGGGGAAAGCAGCTCCCCGTCCACACTGTGTATGGTGCGGATGGGACACTGTTGACTTCGACTGGGGACATCGTCGGGCGGTGGAAGGAATACTTCGAGGATCTCCTCAATCCCACTGATACGCCTTCCACAGAGGAAGCAGGGTTTGGGGACAAGGGGGATGACTCGCCTATCACAGGGGCTGATGTCGCCAAGGTGGTTAAAAATCTCCTTGGTGGCCGGGCCCCAGGGGTGGACGAGATTCGCCCTGAGTACCTCAAGGCCCTGGATGTTGTTGGGTTGTCATGGTTGACACGCCTCTGCAACATTGCGTGGAGGTTGGGGGCAGTGCCTTTGGCATGGCAAACCGGGGTGGTGGTTCCTCTCTTCAAAAAAGGGGACCGGAGGGTGTGCTCCAACTTTAGAGGGATCACACTCCTCATCCTCCCTGGGAAGGTCTATGCCAAGGTACTGGAGAGGAGAGTCCGGCCGTTGGTCGAACCTCGGATTCAGGAGGAGCAATGTGGTTTTCGTCCTGGCCGTGGCACATCGGACCAGCTCTTTACCCTCTCGAGAATTCTCGAGGGTTCGTGGGAGTTTGCCCAACCAGTTTACATGTGTTTTGTGGACTTGGAGAAGGCATTTGACCGCGTCCCTCGTGGATTTTTGTGGGGGGTGCTTCGGGAGTATGGGGTATCGGGCTTGTTGTTACGAGCTATTCGGTCTCTGTACGACCGTTGTGAGAGTTTGGTTTGTATTGCCAACACTCAGTCGGAGTCATTCCCAGTGAGAGTTGGACTCCGCCAGGGCTGCCCTTTGTCACCGATCCTGTTCATAATTTTTATGGACAGGATTTCTAGGCGCAGCCAGGGAATGGAGGGTGTCATGCTTGGTGACCACAGGATCTCATCTCTGTTGTTTGCAGATGATGTTGTCCTGTTGGCTTCATCCAGCAATGACCTACAGCTCTTGCTGGGACGGTTTGCCGCTGAGTGTGAAGCGGCTGGGATGAGAATCAGCACCTCCAAGTCCGAGTCCATGGTCCTCAGCCGGAAAAAGGTGGATTGTCCTCTCCGGGTTGGGGACAGGATCCTGCCCCAAGTGGAGGAGTTTAAGTATCTTGGGGTCTTGTTCATGAGTGAGGGGAGAATGGAGCGAGAGATCGACAGACGGATTGGAGCAGCATCTGCAGTGATGCGGACGTTGTGCCGGTCTGTTGTGGTGAAGAGGGAGCTTAGTTCTAAGGCAAAGCTGTCGATTTATCAGTCAATCTACGTTCCTACTCTCACCTATGGTCACGAGCTTTGGGTAATGACCGAAAGAACGAGATCGCGGATACAAGCGGCTGAAATGAGCTTTCTCCGTAGGATTGCTGGACTCACCCTCAGAGATAGGGTGAGGAGCTCAGTCATCCGGAAGAGGCTCAGAGTAGAACCGCTGCTCCTCCACATTGAAAGGAGTCAGTTGAGGTGGTATGGGCATCTGATTAGGATGCCTCCTGGACGCCTCCCACTTGAGGTGTTTCAGGCACGTCCCACTGGGAGGAGACCCCGGGGCAGACCCAGGACTCGGTGGAGAGACTTTGTTTCCCAGCTGGTCTGGGAACGCCTTGGTATCCCCTCTGAAGAGCTGGAGCAGGTGGCTGGGGAGAGGGAAGTCTGGGCTTCTCTGCTTGAACTGCTGCCTCCGCGACCCAGACCTCCGGAAAAGCGGTAGAAGATGGATGGATGGATGGTTTCTATTGAAATACATTCAAATAAATCATCCACAGTCACTGTCAAATTTTCAACAACCTTGTGTTGCAAGCTCTTGTCAACATAAATTGCAACTCCCCCTCCTTTTTTTCACTTTTCTATTCATATAATTTAATTCATAGCCATCCAATGTAAAGTCCACTCCTTTCTCTTCACTGAGCCACGTCTCTGATATTGCCACTATATTGAACGGCTCTTTAAACTGATGTAAATAATCTTTAATGTTGTCAAAGTTGGCATAGAGACTTCTGCTGTTGAAGTGGATCATAGAAATATTGAAATCAGATGTGACCATTGTGTTAAACTGTTCATCCGTGTAGTAACTACAGTTATTATTGATGGAGGTAAATAAATTATTGTCAGGGTCTGTTATAGTCTGCGTCCTGTGGGTTGTGATCCGTATATTCAAAAACTTTCAGTTCCTGTTTGTTGATCTTTTGTTTCATGTAGTTATATGTCCTGTTGCAGATGAGTGTGACCCTTCAGTGATCCTTCAGTGTCCTACAGTTGTCTCTTGTTGCTGTTGACTCCAGTTCATAATGTTCATTGATATTTGTCCAGTTCCATAATATTTCGGATGTTAATGACTTTGGCTTCTTCAGGTGATCCATTTAATTTGATGTATATTTTACAGTTTGTTGTCCAGGTGTTTTGAATCTTTTTTTGCTTTCTCGGGTATCTTGCTTTTCTGGCTCTTTCTGTGTTTTGTAAGGTGCTCGTTTATGTAGATGTTCGTTCCTTTCAGTTTCCTACCTTGCTTTAGCAGCACAGTCTTGTGTTTTCTGTTGACAAACCTCATGATGACAGCTGGTTTGTCGCTGTTGTTTTTCCTGGGCAGAGGGTGGCAGGCTTCAATGGTGTTACAGTCCAGCTGGATTCCTTTGGACTGCAGGAAGGCCGCCACCTGTTGCTCTGTGGATTTGGCTTCCAGCTCACCGATTCCCCCTCTGCTGTCCGCGGCCACCGCCCAAGCATATGCCAGAACAGTAGTCAAAAATCAAGCACCAAAACCAAGCACCAGAGCACAAAAATCTACCGATTGACAGCAGGTTTCTTGCATGAAATAGATGCAGCTTGTCAAATTTTACTGCACATGCTGATGTCTTATTCATCAGCATTAGTGAAGGTGATGAAACTGTTGCTGCCTTCATTGTAAGCTCAGAGCTTTAAGGTTATGCGAGTTGGATATCAGGTATTCACTACAATTAGTGAAGTAAGCACATATATTTTACCCTATACACTTGCAGAAAACCTCACTGAAAGGGTAACCTGTTGATGTCACTGGCTCAAAGCAAGGAAAAACAATCAGTATAGATCTTTATGCAGATGAGAGGAGTGTGGGCTTCAATTGGTGCAGGTCCTTGATACCTGTGTTTTCTCTTCCATCCCGCTGCCTCTGTTCTCTCAGTGCTCTTGTTTGTTCCAGCCATCTGTTTATTTGCCCTGATTTATTGTGTGTTTTTATCTCCATGCTACAGCGAGCTCCACTGCTACGATATGCAAATATATGACCAGCTTTGTCTTCAGCAAATAATGGCATGATCCCGAGCTCGCATGAATAACTGATGATCGGGAGTGGTAACGAGGCTGCCGGTGCGGACGAAGCACATGGTTAAAGGGTCGAGTTGGGTGTCGATGGTTTTGCAGATTGTTGTTCACGCACTGCATCCACGTCGACCCTCAGGCCTTTATCTTTGCTCGGAAATAGGAACGCGTTTCCCACTCCACCCCCTGTAGGTTTGCTGCTGAGGAGTTTGACAAATTAAACTGAATGGGATGGAATTACCATGAACTCATATAAATAATATAGAGATGCACACATACTCTAACCATTCCCCAAAAGCCTGCTGTTACTTGGCTAATGATCCTGCTCTGTGCCCAACTCGTTTCTATTATTGGGATATGCCTCCATTCATCCATCATTGGCTGCTTGGTGATGCAGGGTGGCAGGGCGCATAAGTGGCCCTGCACTTCCCTTCTCTCAGCCCTCTGTCAAAATCACCTCCACCCCCATTCTCCCTTTTATCTCCTCTGTCCTTGTGCCTTCCTCTTTTTCATCTAGGGATGTTTTATGTGGGAGACTGATTTAAAGTAGAGCAGGCTTTATTCTCTGCTCCTGTGTGGGTTATATTACTTGCCTCAAAGGAGAAGAGGGTCTGCTGCGCTAAAAGGGAACAATGCCCTAAATGCAGTACATGTAAATATCTTCAAAAGATGTTCACTGAACCTGTAATTGTGAATCAAGTGTTGCTTTTGGACAGGAAATTAACCAAAGACTTGTCCCAGAGTTTGGAGTAACACTGGGTGCTTTGCCTTCTCTTGGTTCATTAGGAGCAGGTGCAAGTTCATTTTTGCGCCGCTTCAGTTTCCCCCCGTCAGTCTCATTTAAAAACCCATCGGTGCGTCCCCATTGTCTCTAGAGGGAGCCTCGCCAATTATGCATGAACATAAAACTAGCCACACTCGTTTGTTGGTTTCGGGGGAGTTTCTGAGCAGTATTGTATTTCCAACGGGAGCCTGTTTTTCCAGATTGAAGGACGATGATATTTGTCATTGCACGGGACTCACGTTGCCTCTGTAGCAGATTGAAGGAAGAGATAATCATCTGAACCTGCCCCTTGGAAAAGGCTCTTGTTTTTGGACACTTAAACTGGCAGCACTGAATTCAGTCTGTTGCTGGTGATGACTGTATCGAGGATGAAAGTATTGAGCCACGGTGCCTGACTACCAGCTGGTATCCATTACACCAGCCTGGGAATGGGGATGTAGTGTATTCTTTCTCCCTGTTTAAAGATTTAAAGAGAAAAGGCTCACAGTGACGGCTTTAAATGACACAAAGGCTTGTATCCGCTTTAACTTCTCTCATCTGAGGATATAAACCAAGTCCTTTTGGACATATAATCAGTAGTGCTATACCCAAATATTTGATTTTAAGGATATTTGTTTATTACGGTGGCATCCGGTTTAAGAAAATTCACTTGTCAATGCTGAATACATTCTGTCCCTAAATTATTTTAATTTTTTTTATTGTACCAAAATATATGCAAGGGCACGTTCATCTGACACTTCTGCCAATATTGCTCAGTAACAAAAGTAGCTTAGGGGTCTGCAGTCTACAGTTCTGTTGCTAATAACCAAAGGCCCCCTGTGGTTTTGACAAAAAACTAAAGTTCACAAATTTAATAGAAAAAAGGGACAGCTGTGTAAGGAAAAAGATATGCATTTGTGACAAAGGGCAAATTGATTAAAATTTGCAAATTTACAAGTGAAAATGTTAGCAAATTGGCAAGAATATAGTTTCAAATTCACATGTAATACAGGAAAGCTCACAAACTGATAAGTAAAAAGAAAAAAAAATTACAAGTGGGAAATGGTAAATTCACCACTAAAATTTGCACGTTTTTTCAGATTTAAAGGGGCCATTGACCACACTTTTTTTCTATATTTTAACACCTCACACATGTCTTGATAAAATGTTTATGATGCATTTTGGTCAAAGTTTCTGTAATTATTTAGTTATTGCAGCATGGTTTGTAAATACTCTTTTGCAGCCTTTTTCAGAATGCCTGGTTTTGGTGCATGTCTCTTTAAATCTCTGAGACCGCATTCAAGTCTGCTGTCCCTCTTACTTCACTATTGCTAATCTCAGCTCCTTGCTCATATTTAGCCAGAGCCAGCTAATGTAAATTTGCCTCAAAGAATGAATGAAATAATGTATTGCTGGTGCACAGGGGTGTGCAGTTTAAAACCGGTTGAACTCGGAAGATTCCGCGGGCGGTCACGTCTGTGCGTCTTAGTGCGTCTCAGTGTGCACTGAAAAAAAAAGCTGTATTTCCGGTCTTCCAGTACAGACACAACCGTAAACAGAAAGCCAAAGGAGGGTTTGATTGGTTTAGAATGAGACTGACATCTCATTCGACCAACAAGAGCCTTGATTTGGGTTTTTAAACCTTGAATAACCAATGATCGTAAACCTAGCAAGAAGTTTCTGCCCATCAACGACCGCGAATACAACGAGCCAATTGAAGCCGAGTAATCTGACGATGGACGTGTCGTTTAGCCAATCAATTTCTGACTTCAGTGACATCCTACATGCCTAGTTCAGTCTTTATATTTCCGGTAAAATACCATGCGTTCTCGTGCGTAAAATTTCTTTTGACTCCGCCGCTGTGTGACGCGCAGTCCTTTGTGATACTGTGCAGAAGGGTCAGGGTAAGATTAGCCATTTTTTTTACTTGTTTTGAAAAATGGTTCACAAAATAAACTGAAAGGGCATGCATGAAAACGTCGATGGCTTGACCGGGTCGGGTGACCTGGACGACGTAAACAACGGAGGTTTCCATTGATCAACGGAATAGCTGATGATCGTCACATGCCAGTGGACAATACCAGCGACAGTGCGGTTGTGGACAGGTAAGTCTTATAATTTAAATTATTCTTTATCGATAAAAATAGTAATAAAAATAACTTTTGACCAATCGTGGTAATTACAAGGGTTCCGCATGGCGACGTTTTTGTGTGCGTCGTTGGGGGGGGGGGGGTTATTTGTTACTGTGTATATTGCAGAAAAATTTAATAATTTTTTAGTATAATTTTTATTTCCCTGTAGGCTATTTTTTCCTGTAAAAATAAGGAACTGTGCTGTGTATGTCTGGGTTATTATGCCTTTGTTTTACTGTGTAAACGTGATTTGGTGAAATGGAGCCCTGACCATGTGAGCACACTAATGTGAGCACCCCAGGTGGACCTCGGTATTCAATCTGTACATTTTCAATCCAGTGATTTACAAAGTGATTCATAATTTTCTAAAGCCTCATTCAGAACATTATAGTCCCACAGACTGGTTTTCATCTGGGGCAGCATTTATAAATCACTGGATGGAGAATGCACCTGTACATGTACAGATTGGATTCCGTGGTCCACTTGGGGTGCGCACTTGGTCAGGGGTCCAGTTGACCTGTATCTGTGTAAACTGGTGAGATAGTGAACTCTGGAAAAATTGGAGGGGGGAGAGGGTTGTTTTTGTGTATACTTTAGTGAAATGTATTAATTTTTCGCATAATTTTTCTTACAATGTAGGCTATTTTTGCCTGTAAAAAAACAAAACAAAAAAAAAAAAAACGGAACTGTGCTGTGTATGTCTGGGTTGTTACCCCTTGGTTTTACTGTGCAAACTGCTGAGATAGTGAACTCTGGAACATAGATTTCCAAACTGTGCCATTTGGCACAGTTTGGCACAGTTCAAGGACGCTTTGTTACAACCTGAGAAAAAAGCTGTGTAATATATTCATTTTTTGTGGTATTGTTACAAAATTTTGACCTGAGCTTCAAAACACTTGGTTCTACATTTCTGTTGTTTCCCGGCAAGTTTCACACAGCTGTATGTTATTTGCAAGCATTTGTATCTAAAAAAATACACCCAGGCAAACTTTATTTTCTTCAAATTCAGTATGTTTAGATGATTGTTACTCAGTGGCAGGAGCACTTAGAGAGATTATGACTGTTTTGACAAAAAATTCAGTGTTTTCTTTTAAATGAGACCAACCCCATGAAGATGCTGCAAAGGGTTGAAGAACAGCTTTTGATTTACTTTGGGCATTTTATTTTTAGGCGTTTTTAGGGAAGTTGAACAGAGTTCAACAGGTTAAGTGGTCAGGATATGACTGCTCCCTGGAGTACAATAAGCACTGAAACATTTGTGAATGGGTGGCTAAACTGCTAGCTTCAGTGAGTTGCTCTTGGTCCTGGTTAGAGAGAATACTACAAGAAAATAAGCTAAAGTAACACCAAAGAAGTGCATATATGGTCAAGCGTTGTAGATAAACAAGGCTTCTAGTGGGGGTGAATAGAATTGATAGAAAATAGTGATCAAACCTGGCTGGATTGACAGTTAAGGTAACGCCTGGCCTATCCGTCACATCCTCCCCACTGAGGCGAGCTCCTAATGCCATACACTGACAAACGCCAACCACCTAGCCAAGCTAATGCTAACAGATTGATGTGGCATCATGGTGAAAATGTTTAAAAGAAACTTAAACAAAATAGGCCAGAATGATGCAAGATAAGATAAGATAAGATAAGCCTTTATTAGTCCCACAACGGGGAAATTCCAGGATTGCAACAGCACAGGGATAGCAACACAGAGCAACAATCAGAAGGCAAGAAAAAAAAACAAGCAAGCAAGAGCAGCTAATATACATATGTACATATTACTATAAAATATATACAGTATATACACACACACACACAGACACACAGTGCAGAGCATTGTAGCTGGATGGAATAAATATATGAATATATGAACACACAGTGCAGAGCATTGTAGCTAGATGGAATAAATATGTAAATATATAAACACCCACAGTACGGAGCATTGCAGCTAGGTGGAATAAATATGCAAGTATATAAACACACACAGTGCGGAGCAATGTAGCTAGATGGAATATGTAGATATATAAAAACACAGGATATATAAAAACGTGATATATAAAAAGACATTCCACCGTTTGTTTTTTTTTCCCACCCCAAAGACCTGAACAGCTACAGACCGGTGGCCTTGACGTCCCACTTGATGAAGACCCTGGAGAGACTGCTCCTTGCTCATCTCCGCCCCCTGGTGGAACCAGCGATGGATCCACTCCAGTTCGCCTACCAGCATGGCATTGGGGTGGAGGATGCAGTGATCTTCCTCCTTCACCGTTCTCTGTCCCACCTGGAGAAGCCCGGGAATATGGTGAGGAGGTATTCTGGAGCCCCGAGATGGTTTTGAGGTTTCTCCAGACCCCGCTGATGTCACTCTGTTGCAGCTTGTCCTCCATCTTCTTCCTGTAGCTGTCCTTGCCTTCTCTGATCTTTCTCCTCAGCTCCCTCTGTACAGACTTCAGCATCTCCCTGTTCCCCGACCTGAAGATCCTCTTCTTCTCTCTCAGAAGTGTTTTTATCTCAGGGTTGATCCAGGGTTTGTTGTTTGAGTGACGCCGTATGGTCTTGGTGGGAACGGATTTGTCCACACAGAAGCTGAGGTAGCCCGTGAAGGTGTGAATGTCTTTTTATATATCACGTTTTTATATATCCTGTGCAAGAAGTATTATCAACTGTGGATTGGTGAAACAGGTGGAAACAGAGATGTCTATTAGGCTGACTGAAATCTAAAGAAAATAACAATATGAACCGTACTTGGTAAACAAACTTCTTGTAACACTGTTAGCTACATGACGGCTAGTTAGGCTGGCCAATAATAAAGCAGCAGACTGTATTAAGGATGGCACTAGACTGGGTTTACCATTTTATGACGTCCCATGACAAATCCAGAAGAGTCAAAAAGGCTAATCAGACACAGAAGTGATATAAAGGCTGTGTTTTTTTTAAAGAAAAATTTATGTTTTGATATTTTTTTGATAATTGTGATCAATCGATGCATTTCAGAAAGTTAAAACCTGCATTTTTCATTCAATGACCACTGAAAATGGGGGAAAAAAAGACATTTGCAAGTTCCACGTGACCGTAAAACTCGGATAAAGTTAGGAGATTTTTAGCCAAGCAGAATGCTCAAAATGACTTCCAAATTCTAAAATACATACATTGCTGACCCCTGGTGTAGATGAACATCTGCACGAGAGAGGTTGTGCTAAACTTTATCTGTAATTTAACAGACAGTATTGTAGAAATTCTGTGATAATCTATTGTTCCCTGTCATTTTAATCTTCATATGATGCAGAATAGCTTTTGTTTTTGGTCACATGTTCTGTTTTAATTATGTACACTACCAGTCAAACGTTTGGACACATCTACACATTCATTTTCAGTGGGTAGACAGGTCCTTTGACTGGTGCTGTACATACTGGATAAAGAAAGCAGATCATGTATTTAAGATAAGATAAGCCTTTATTAGTCCCACAATGGGGAAATTCCAGGATTGCAACAGCACAGGGATAGCAACACTCAGAGCAATAATTCAGAAGATAAGAAAATAAGAGCAGTGAATATACAGTGGGGCAAAAAAGTATTTAGTCAGCCACCAATTGTGCAAGTTCTCCCACTTAAAAGATGAGAGAGGTCTCCAATTTTCATCATAGGTATACCTCAACTATGAGAGACAAAATGAGGAAAAAAAAATCCAGAAAATCACACTGAAGGATTTTTAATGAATTAATTGGTAAATTCCTCAGTATAGTAAGTATTTGGTCACCTACAAACAAGCAAGATTTCTGGCTCTCACAGACCTGTAACTTCTTCTTTAAGAGGCTCCTCTGTCCTCCGCTCGTTACCTGTATTAATGGCACCTGTTTGAACTTGTTATCAACATAAAAGACACCTGTCCACAACCTCAAACAGTCAGACTCCAAACTCCACTATGGCCAAGACCAAAGAGCTGTCAAAGGACACCAGAAGCAAAATTGTAGATCTGCACCAGGCTGGGAAGACTGAATCTGCAATAGGTAAGCAGCTTGGTGTGAAGAAATCAACTGTGGGAGCAATTATTAGAAAATGGAAGACATACAAGACCACTGATAATCTCTCTCGATCTGGGGCTCCACGCAAGATCCCACCCCATGGGGTCAAAATGATCACGAGAACAATGAGCAAAAATCCCAGAACCACATGGGGGGACCTAGTGAATGACCTGCAGAGAGCTGGGACCAAAGTAACAAAGGCTACATCAGAAACACACTACGCCGCCAGGGACTCAAATCCTGCAGTGCCAGACGTGTCCCCCTGCTTAAGCCAGTACATGTCCAGGCCCGTCTGAAGTTTGCTAGAGAGCATTTGGATGATCCAGAGGAGGGTTGGGAGAATGTCATATGGTCAGATGAAACCAAAATAGAACTTTTTGGTAAAAACTCAACTTGTCGTGTTTGGAGGAGAAAGAACACCATACTTACTGTGAAGCATGGGGGTGGAAACATCATACTTTGGGGCTGTTTTTCTGCAAAGGGACCAGGACGACTGATCCGTGTAAAGGAAAGAATGAATGGGGCCATGTATCGTGAGATTTTGAGTGAAAACCTCCTTCCACCAGCAAGGGCATTGAAGATGAAACATGGCTGGGTCTTTCAGCATGACAATGATCCCAAACACACTGCCCGGGCAACGAAGGAGTGGCTTCGTAAGAAGCATTTCAAGGTCCTGGAGTGGCCTAGCCAGTCTCCAGATCTCAACCCCATAGAAAATCTTTGGAGGGAGTTGAAAGTCTGTATTGCCCAGCGACAGCCCCTAAACATCACTGCTCTAGAGGAGATCTGCATGGAGGAATGGGCCAAAATACCAGCAACAGTGCGTGAAAACCTTGTGAAAACTTACAGAAAACGTTTGACCTCTGTCATTGCCAACAAAGGGTATATAACAGAGTATTGAGATGAACTTTTGTTATTGACCAAATACTTATTTTACCGAGGAATTTACCAATTAATTCATTAAAAATCCTTCAATGTGATTTTCTAGATTTTTTTTTTCTTATTTTGTCTCTCATAGTTGAGGTATACCTATGATGAAAATTGGAGACCTCTCTCATCTTTTAAGTGGGAGAACTTGCACAATTGGTGGCTGACTAAATCCTTTTTTTACCCCACTGTACATATGTACATATAAATATGTAAATATATATACACAGTGCGGCGCTTTATAGCTAGATGCAATAAACAGCATAACCGTCTACTTAGTTATCCTACATAGTATGAATATGTATCCATACGTATTGTCACCCTCCATAGCGACTGATATTGTCCTAGTTGTATACTGGAGGGGACCATTTGTGTAAGTCTGTTGCGTCTTTTGCATTCAATACTATTAGGTCGTCACATTTTTAATTTTTTTTTTTTTCTATCTCTGCGAGCAGCCCTGCTTAGGTTATACAGTCTGACAGCCGTAGGTAGGAAGGACCTGCGAAACCTCTCGGTTGCGCACCTAGGATGATGTAGTCTACTGCTAAATGAGCTCCTCAGTGCGTTCAGTATGTCCTGCATAGGGTGGGACTCGGACTCCAGCAGAGATGACAGTTTAGCCACCATCCTTCTCTCTCCTATCTCCTCCACTGGGTCAAGGCGTTGCCCCAGGACAGAGCTGGCTTTGTTGATCAGTTTGTTCAGTCTCTTCCTATCGGCTGCTGTAATGCCGTTGCCCCAGCAGACCACTCCAAAAGTGACGGCTGATGCCACCACCGTGTCGTAGAAGGTCTTCAGGAGCACCCCTTGTACACCAAAAGACCTGAGCCTCCTCAGTAGGAGCAGCCTGTGCTGTCCCTTCTTGTAGAGTGCGTCAGTATTGTGTGACCAGTCTAGTTTATTGTTCAAATGAACACCCAGGTACTTGTAGGATGTCACCATCTCAATGTCTGTTCCCTGGATGTTTACTGGTGCTGTGAGGGGTTGTCCTTGCCTGCGGCAGTCCTTAGTTTTCCTCGCATTGATCTGGAGGCAGTTCCGATGGCACTAGTCCATGAAGTCCTGGATAAATCCTCTGTACTCAGCTTCATCTCCGTTGAAGATGAGGCCGACCATCGCAGAGTCGTCAGAGAACTTCTGTAGATGGCAGTGTGTTGTGTGAGAAGTCCGCAGTATAAAGGGTGAACAGGAAGGGAACCAAAACCGTTCCCTGGGGGGGGGGGGGGCGGGCTGCCGATGATCGTGTCGGACACACAATCCCAGGTTCTCACAAACTGTGGCCGGTTTGTGAGGTAGTCCAGGATCCATGATGACAGGTGCTGGTCCACCCCTGCGCAGCAGCTTGTCCCTCAGGATCATCGGTTGGATGGTGTTGAAAGCACTGGAGAAGTCAAAGAACATGATCCTCACCGCGTTCCCAGGCTTCTCCAGGTGGGACAGGGAACGGTGAAGGAGGAAGATCACTGCATCCTCCACCCCGATGCCATGCTGGTAGGCGAACTGGAGTGGATCCATCATTTGTCCCACCAGGGGGCGGAGGTGAGCAAGGAGCAGTCTCTCCAGGGTCTTCATCAGGTGAGACGTCAGGGCCACTGGTCTGTAGCTGTTCAGGTCTCTGGGGTGGGAAGTCTTTGGTACGGGTACCACACAAGATGTTTTCCACAACTGTGGTACCCTCCCCAGCTTCAGGCTCTAGGTTGAAGATGTGCTCCACAATCCCACACAGCTGGTCTGCGCAGGACTTGAGGAGCTTTGCGCTGATGCCGTCCGGTCCCGAGGCATCATTATACATATATTATTTGAACTGATGAACAAAGACCGTGGGTCTGTGTTTAATGGCTCACAAAGCAGAATTTTTTTTTTCCCTTTCTTTTTCAGTGACGGAGATGGACACAAATATGCAAGGATGCAACCATGCATGCTTGGATCATTTTCCACTGCATCACACCTTTTTTCATGTTTCTCTTATAAGCAACATCACAACTGTTTGGTGGCATATAAAGAGTTTTCACACTCAGCTGCTTTGACTTTTCTTTGCAGTTGCAGCAGAGCAGAGACTGTGTATAGCAGCACACAGATGGAGAAATGTAAACCTTCATAAAGATTAAATAACAGGTGAGGCAATACGATATAATCACCATTTAATATGCACTATCAAGTGGACAAATGGGAATTACAAGTAAAAGTTACAATAGATCACCTGCCATATAATCTGTCAAAATGACAGACAGCCTTTAGATTTTTTTTTTCTGTCACTAATAAAAAATATCCATCAATGACAGACAATATTCAGTTAATGCAACCTCTGACCTGTATAGGATCAATCCATTTAAGAGGTTGAGACTTGACAGAAGCACTTGGCCACTAAAAAAATGAATATTCAGAAACACAGTTCTTTCATATGGAGCAGCCCCAGTAATCGGTGTGTAACATCACGATTGATCAAGGTTTTGCAGGAAAGAAAATTACAATTATTGGCCATATGTCTGTTCTGGAGTCAGAGTGCAGAAGGAAGACACAACAGTGAGATCAATTAGCTTGCTCCCTGAACCCTACCCCACTGGGGATCTCTCTGGCAGCAAGGTCTGACCGTCTTTGAAGCGAAGCAGCACTGCAACGGTTTGAGCCCTCAGATATACTCGCTGCAGCCTGAAAAGATAATTCTGTCAAACATGCAACCCTAATGCGGCATTGTCTGTTTGTGATTAGTTGTCAAGCTTGGAGGTGTGCTCTTTTACATCTCTTTGATCTGCTTCACTTTGTGTTTTCTGCCCCCCCCCCAGTTCTTTATTAAGCCTAAAGTGCCTTACGCCATCTATTTTGAGACTTCCTCACCAATCCTTGTATCAAAGGGCATTTCATCATACATTAATTATATATTTTCTTTGTGATAGCACTCTTTCTCTGCTTGACTTCCAATGTGTTGTTGACATGGTAGAGTCACTCAAACAAAACTGGAGAAACGATGACTTTATTTTGTGTGTGCAGGGGGAATTGTTAGTTGCGCAACGTTAATAACACTGCTCTAAGACAGTAATGTTTGCCTTTGTGTTTGTCGGTAACATGTTGCGAGCCCTCTTGAAGAGCGTGAGAAATGAATAGTTTTTGGTGGAAAGGGGTGCCTCGGGAACCTCTGTAATGAGGAAGAGAAGGCATTTGACATTTTCTGTTGCAGGCTATGGGCTGTTTCAGTTTAGTGTAGAAGTGGGAGAAAGAAGACAGAGAGCTGAAATAAGAGACTGGGGGAGGAATGATTACAGTATAGAGAGAAAGAGTGGGATTAGAAGGGGAAGAGGTCTGTGCTAAGCTCTGCACCCCATCTGCAAGGAGATCAGCCATGCTTTCTGTTAGTTATATGGAGGGCAATATTAAGCCATCAGCAGCACCACTGAATTACTCCCAACTGCAGATAATGGCTCGCCAAAAATGTCACAACAATCATATGTTGACTGAGGCCACTTCAAACATTCAGCCATGTCTATCTGTTGTTGGGTCATTAAACTGGAGAGCAATAGTCATGGACTCTGAACCTCAGCATACTGTATTGTTACACAGCTTGTAAGCAGATATACAAAACCAATAGATTTGTGTTATACTGTATTGCCCATTCCACATTATAATTGAAATATAGATTTCCAGAATTAAAAAAAAAACTGGAACTGTGTATATGTCTGTGCTTATGTTATATGTAAAACATTCCTTTGTGTTGGTGGGTGGGTATGTTGCTGTTTGTATCACATATCAAAGTCCAAGTGTTGTTTTAAGACCAAGGCTGTATCCTTTTCTGCCTCTTATTTCCTGTACGTACACTGTAGATTTAATTAAAAGCCTAATTTCTTTTGAAGAGGATAGTTGCCTGAGGCACTAAAATGTTGATTGTGCTTGGACATTCTCTTTGTTCCCATGGAGTGTAGTAACGTGGTTTGTGTAAATACTCCCATTAAGCAGAAACCAGTCTCAGCTGTTTGTTTACCAGTGACAGTTCCTTAGCAAAGCCGTTGCGTCAACATTTCAGTGGCTGCAGTTACAAAATTGGGCAAAATGGGCAAAATTTCTTCAGTCTGACTACAATTCAGGTCAGAATTTTACTGTTTACATGGATCCTGAAAAAGCTGATCTGATTAGGACGTGCGTTTCCATGTGTCACACGTTTGAATGAAATAAATCATTTTGACATGCGCACGTCGACATTTCGACATTCCAAAAATAGTAGAAGAAGAAGCAACTTCCGGTGTTAGCAAGCCCCGCTTCGTGTTGAAATTGACCTGTATTGTGTTATTCAGACTGTACTTTTGCTTCTGCTGGTCTCCGTAATGAAGCAACAAGTACATACTTCTGCATATGACGAACAGAGGGAGACAGCAGGACAATACAGACCAGTTTTGTTTTACTCCCGCTATGTTTTCCGCTAGCTGCTGCTAAGGCGGAAATACGTCACGTCAACGTGCGGCTGGTGTACAGACATGCGCAGTAAACATATTTTCTGCCCTACGTTCAGAATAAGTGTCTTCATGCACACCATTCGGATTAACAATCGGCATAACCTACCCCTCTCAATTGGAATGAAATTTTGATCCGAATGAGCGTGATCGGATTAGAATATTCAGATTGGCATGTTTACATGAAGCATTTTTATTCCGATCAGGCTTTTAATCCGGTTACTTGTGTCCATGTAAACATAGCCAGTGATGAATTTTAGGGTGCTTTTCACATTTCATCCAGACTTTCAGACTTCTCAGTTTGATTCAGACCAAAATCATAGGTGTGAAACCTGCCCCAAACCACGGTCCGGACCAAAGAGCCAAATTTGTTCCAAATCAAATTAAACGTTGGTCTGGTCTGCTTAAAGTGGGAATACATTGTTTTGTGTTTGTTTTTTAATCCCTGCTGGTCAATCTGTCTGTTTGTCCAACAAAAGGTACCCGTTTGTGAAATCAACTCCTCCTACGGTTTTGTTCCAAAGGTTTTGAAACTTGGTACCATCAGTGTTTCCTCTGGCTTAAAGACCTTGGTGCGGTGGCAACATATTTTTCCTTGGCCGGGGGGGGGGGCGGTAAACATACCGGAATATGTTAATTTTATGCTATTTTTTTAATTTTTTAAAAATTAAATTTAAAAATTTAAATTTTTTTTATAATTTTACACAGTAGCGTTGCATATGGAACTTACCATTTGAAGTATTGTACAACCGAGGCTTGAATATTGGGCCAGTTGGGGTCCCACCCAGACATCCTGTGTTTAGACTTTTTAGTGGTGTTATCCTTCTCTCCTTCCTCTGCCTGAACACTTTCCTCTCTTTGGCTCCTTTCTTCTGTCTCATCTTGCCCTCTCTGAGCTCTGTCTAATTCAGGTTCTCTCTCTGTCTATGGTGGTATACAAACAGGTTAGAAAATATCAAGTGTCATGTTTTGTCCTGCAGGATTTTTTTTTGTCATAGTTTACATAAATGACAAAAATGTGTATTTTTTGTATTTTTATTGTAGTGTTTCTTTTTTCCATTGAGAGAGTAGGGAAGGGAAAGAAACATTCATAATAGTAATGTACTCATGCATACTTAAATTATATGATCAGGTGGGTATAGTACCGTATTTTTTGGACTATAAGGCGCACTTAAAATCCTTTAATTTTCTCAAAAATCGACAGTGCACTTTATAATCCGGTGCGCCTTATGTATTATTTCTGGTTGTGCTTACTGACCTCGAACCGATTTTATGTGGTACACGGCGCTCAAAAATCTGTCAAAAATGTTTTAGTACGACTTTGGTAAGTTACGAAGCTGAACCGCTTGATGGATTTTCGGAGCATTACGGTAGTCAGGAGCCTCGCGGAGTGATATGTGCTTCAACATAATGGCCGGATGGCTTTTTCCACAAATCTCCATCTCTATTGATCTGCCACTCCATGCGCGCCCATCTCACCGATACTGTCAAAACCCAAGTGAAGCAAACTAATTCGGAGCTTGCCATCATTCCGGGTGGATTAACCAAAGAACTCCAACCGCTATATTGGTGTCAACAGGTCGTTCAAAGTTAAATTGCTAGCGAGTTACGCCACTATCTGCCAATGGATCGTGGATCGAAACTGCTCCTGTTTAGCTGTAATTAATATTCAAAAATGATATTTTCGGGACGAAAGAATTCAAGCGTCCCGGCATTTGTTTGCATTGTTTACTTCTCGGGGCTGCCGCCGGAAAGCAAGCCGTATCGATTACTGAGCGAGTATCTTGGCTATGTAAACAGCCACGGACCAAAAACGTACATTTGCTCATGGAGCAGGTCATTCACACTTGCAGACAATCGCGCTATATGTGTCTATAATGACTGTAGATAAGATTTTCTTTCCATGCACGCAAAAAAAAAAAAAAAAAAAAATTCCCAGATCCGACTACCTCGCGAGGTAGTCGATACCCAAAAGCCGATGGTGTATAGAACACGTATATTAGGATTTGTATGTGAAATTTCGGCATCGAAACTGCTCCCGTTTAGCTGTAAACGGGAGCAGTAAATACGGCTGTAAATGCGTATTTACGGCTGTAAATACGGCTTGCTCTCCGGCAGAGAGCAAGCCGTATCGAGTACCGAGCGATATTCTGGCCAATATGGCGATGTAAACAGCCACGGACTAAAAACGTTCCGCCTGCTCATGGAGCAGGTCATTCACACTCGCAGACAATCGCGCTATATGTGTCTAGATAGGATTTTCTTTCCATGCACGCAAAAAAAAAAAAAAAAATCCCAGATCTGACTACCTCACGAGGTAGTCGATACCCAAAAGCCGATGGTGTATAGAACACGTATATTAGGATTTGTATGTGAAATTTCGGCATCGTAAATACGGCTATAAATACGTATTTACAGCCCGTAAATACGGATTGCTCTCTGCCGGAGAGCGAGCCGTATCGAGTACCAAGCGAGTACCGAGCGATATTCTGGCCATTATGGCGATGTAAACAGCCACGGACTAAAAACGTTCTGCCTGCTCATGGAACAGGTCATTCACACTCGCAGACAATCGCGCTATATGTGTCTGTAATGACTATAGATAGGATTTCCCGGCTCCGACTACCTCGCTTTAATGCGCCTTATAATCCGGTGCGCCTTATGTATGAAATTAGACCATCAAATAGACCGTTCATTCATAGTGCACCTTATAATCCGGTGCGCCTTATAGTCCCAAAAATACGGTAACCAGAAATTCTACTCATGTAAAAGCAGTGCTTTGAAATTAATAATTAAAAGTAGACAACCAAAAATTTCTAGTTGAGTTAAGGATACAAAGAGCACCCACTTAAAAACTCGAGTAATGACTTCAGTCTTGAAGGTTTTGAGGTTTTTCTCCAAAATTTATAACTATTTTCTTATCGTTTTCTACTTTTCTCTGTAAATTTATCTAAATTTGAACATAATTTTCCTCAAATTTGTAATTTCCTCTTGTAAAATTGACTTTTCTTGTACATTTGAAACTTTATTATAATTTTGTGGATTATTACCTCCGCCAGGCCGAAAAGGCCAGGAGGAGGTTATGTTTTTGCCACGGTTTGTGTGTTTGTCTCTGTCTGTCTGTCTGTTTGTCTGTTGGTTAGCAAGATAACTCAAAAAGTCTTGGACGGATTTGCATGAAACTTTCAGGCGTTGTTGGAAATGGTACAAGGAAGAACTGATTAAATTTTGGGGGTGATCCGGTTCACCGTCTGGATACAGGAATTTTTTTAAAGCATTTTTCAACACTGTGACATAGGGCCATTTTCAACATGTGCGCAGGCGCAATGGAGGGCGCTGGTCGTCGTGTCTGCAACACAAACTCTGCGTTCTTCAACGTTTTAGGCACAAAAGCACGCGGAAAACACTGCTGGCCTGGGCCCGCCAGTGTGCTTGTGTTTGCGCGCAACTGCAAAACCTCACACGGGCAGCTGTCCGCCGACGGATTCTTTGGCAGAAATTCCCCGGCCAGCCATAGGAGCTGCGCATTTGGCAGAAATTCCCCGGCCAGCCATAGGCGCTGCGCATTTGGCAGAAATTCACCGGCCAGCCATAGGAGCTGCGCATTTGGCAGAAATTCACCGGCCAGCCATAGGAGCTGCGCATTTGGCAGAAATTCACCGGCCAGCCATAGGAGCTGCGCACTTGGCAGAAATTCCCCGGCCAGCCATAGGCGCTGCGCATTTGGCAGAAATTCCCCGGCCAGCCATAGGAGCTGCGCATTTGGCAGAAATTCCCCGGCCAGCCATACGCGCTGCGCAATAACGAGCTCTCTGCCGGCGAAGCTTCTAAATTCTCGTTTGCCGCGGAGCGAAACCCCAAAATAATATAATATAAAACCCACGGCAACCTGTCTACCCAATTTGCATCCGTCAGTGGAGGAGATGGACACAACAGCAACACTTCCGTTTATTACCTCCGCCAAGGAGGCAATGCTTTTACTACTGAACCACTAATCCTATCACTATCAGATTGATTGTCATTGATTAATTGTGTGTTTATTGCACTGTCCCTGTCAAATAAACAAATAATCATTGTGAATCCAATTGCTAGTCATATGTTTACATGCTCAAGGAATCTGAAAACGTACACACAAACACTGTATGGGGGGAATTGTGGCGCTTGGCGGAGGTCTGCGCTCTCCGAGTGCTTTTCTAGTTTTATGACTAATTTTTGTCTATTTTTTAAAATAAAATTACTGGGGGGGTTTTTAGATAAATTTGAAACAGACTGTGGTATTTTTTTTTTTACTTTTTCCTTATAACAATTTACATTTTTGACCATAATTTTGCAGTCAGAACAGAACAATAATTTAACTCTGATTACAAAGAGGAAAAGAAATTGTATTTAATGAAATAAATTAACTTAAATGACCAAGGATGCCGTTATTACCTCCGCCAGGCCGAAAAGGCCAGGAGGAGGTTATGTTTTTGCCGGGGTCTGTCTGTCTGTCTGTCTGTCTGTTGGTTAGCAAGATGACTCAAAAAGTCTTGGACGGATTTCCATAAAACTTTCAGGCGTTGTTGGAAATGGTACAAGGAAGAACTGATTAAATTTTGGGGGTGATCCGGTTCACCGTCTGGATACAGGAATTTTTTTAAGCATTTTTCAACACTGTGACATACAGCCATTTTCAACATGTGCGCAGGCGTAATGGAGGACGCTGGTCGTCGTGTCTGCAACACAAACTCCGCGTTCTTCAACGTTTTAGGCACAAAAGCACGCGGAAAACACTGCTGGCCTGGGCCCGCCAGCGTGCCTGTGTTTGCGCGCAACTGCAAAACCTCACACGGGCAGCTGTCCGCCGATGGATTCTTTGGCAGAAATTCCCCGGCCAGCCATAGGAGCTGCGCATTTGGCAGAAATTCACCGGGCAGCCATAGGCGCTGCGCAAAAACGAGCTCTCTGCCGGCGAAGCTTCTAAATTCTCGTTTGCCGCGGAGCGCAACCCCAAAATAATATAATATAAAACCCACGGCAACCTGTCTACCCAATTTGCATCCGTCAGTGGAGGAGATGGACACAACAGCAACACTTCAGTTTATTACCTCCGCCAAGGAGGCAATGCTTTTACTACTGAACCACTAATCCTATCACTATCAGATTGATTGTCATTGATTAATTGTGTGTTTATTGCATTGTCCCTGTCAAATAAACAAATAATCATTGTGAATCCAATTGCTAGTCATATGTTTACATGCTCAAGGAATCTGAAAATGTACACACAAACACTGTATGGGGGGAATTGTGGCGCTTGGCGGAGGTCTGCGCTCTCCGAGTGCTTTTCTAGTTTCCATTATAATATTTCTTTATATTTATAGTGTTGTTTTTTTTTTAAGAAATCTCCGCACCACCCAGGCAGCAGGAAAAACTTCCCTTATTTTGAAATCAAATGTTGGCACTTTTAGTTTGTCTGAAGGCTGCTGACAGATTAAAGTCATTGACTTAGTGAATTTCGGTCATCTTAACCTGCCAGGTACATAATAGGGAACTGTAGCGGACTCCAAAGACATAATTCACCACGCTATGCGTTCATGTACAGAATGATCTATTTAGGCAGTTATAGTTGTGCTCTCAGGCTTTCTCATCAGGCACCTCTCTAGGCAGCCACTGAAGGACCCCAGTTTAGAGTGAAAAGAGAGCTAGCGTTTTTCGTTGTTGCTTTTTGTCAGTGCCGCTGGAGAATAAAAATGGCACGCCTGCTTGTGCGAGAAAAGAGAGAAATTGCCAGTCTCTTCATTCCTGTAATTCCTACAGAACATAACTTAATATTGTCGTGGCTGGTGAAATATATCCTCAGCAATTCATCAGTCCCCCTTGCCTTTCCCTTCACATGAAGCTGGCTGCATATGAATTCTAACCACTTCTCTTTGCTAAGCGACTCTTCCATTATTGCTCCAATTTCCAGCGGGTTAAAGCCATAATAAATGCCTCCAGTGCTTACATACCTCTCATGATTTTTTTTCCGCGTTTAAAGTACTTTAACAAACTCATGTCTCTGTTGGACAGTTGTGCTTAGCGTGACGCTGACTGACTGGAAAACTCGCGTGGGCGGGGTGCTTCTAAACTCCTTGCGGATGACGGCCACGTGCGTTGTTTGTGTGCGCGCTTGCGGAAAGTCAGTGCTTCATATATTTTTCTTAATAAATTCATATCTCCTTGGCGCGGCGGTAAAATTTCTGGTGGGTGGCCCGCCACAGAGAAATGTTACCAGAGGAAACCCTGACCATGATTCGACATGCATTGATGATATGCATATTGCAATTTGGCTTCGATTGGATGATTTTTGCAGGAGTTATATCATTGATATGCTTCTTTCACTTTGTTTGGCAGAAACTACTTGTATCGACTAATGAGTCTCTTGTCGAATTCCAGATGTTGTAAAACCATTTTTGTTGTATTCATGGATGATAGGCTTATCATAATTTTGTTCTGACCCAATAATTATATGGAAAAGTTGAAAACTGCTCTCCTTCAATAAGATATTGGGATCTTCAAAGAAAATGGAGGTGAGGGGCATTGCAATTTCCTCAGAGTGCTCTTGTCGGTGAGATGGTTGGTTATCTAGCCACAAAGGGAACACAAGTCAGTGTACTCCTTGTGCCAGTCCCAAGCCTGAGTAAATGGGGAGGGCTGCATCAAGAAAGGCATCTGGTATAAAATCTTTGCCAAATCAAATATGCGGATCCTTAATCCGCTGTGGTGACCCCGAATAGGGAGCAGCTGAATGGTGTGTGTATGTGTGCACGCGCGTGTCTGAAAGATTTAGACTTGTGGACCAAACACAGGAAGTTAGGGTTGCTGATAAGAGGGGAAAATGAGCTGTGGGAGCACTTGGAGAGGAAGAGATACAGTTTTTAATTAATATATGGTCGTTAGCGGCTTAAATAGTCAATTCAAAACAAAAATTCTAAAAGTGAGGAAACCCACCAGATATTTTCAGAGAGGATGCGACTGAGTTTATTGGAAAGAAAAGATGGCTGATGAGAAAGGCAAATGTCCTTTGTAATAAAGACCTGAATAACGTTCTAGCCTCATGAAACTAGTTTATTGATTAATATGATGGAGTCTTACCCATTTTACTGTTAAAGTGCAGTTACAAATGTGTCCAGAGCATCATGTAAAGTTGTGAAACCAAATCTAACCAGACCAAATGTATACAGTGCAACTAAAATATAAACCTTGGTGCGGACTTTCAGGTGTGAAAATGTTTGTAATGGGCTCATGTTGTGCAAATTGTGTTTTTTGTGGGTTTTAACATTGTGAAATATGGCAATGGGCAATGGGTTACGTGTATACTGTTGAAATATTTGAACTTCACAAAGAATTATATGGTGCCTATATTTAGTCAAGCTCTTAAGGGAACACGCAGGTTGCACTTCTTGACTTTTATGACAACGCAACCCAACTAATCCCACCTTGGGTTCTCCAAGTTGGTGAAACAAATGCACCCAGATTGCCTTATGGTGATTGGTTCACTCAGAAAACCTTTACCCAGTTAGATTAGGGGGTTATTAATAAACACGCTGTCACTGGAAAATTCACAAAACTGTCAGAAGACTCTTTCAGTCACACATTTTTTTTTTCTTCAGAAAACCCATTTCTCTCTTTTCAGGGAAAGTTTTCAAGGATAACTGAGCCATAGTTTGCCCTGGAGTCTAAACTGTGCTCTATTTGATGGACAGCCAGCCGCATGTTTGATATGAATGTCAATAGTATGGGATTAGGACAGCATGAGAGGGGCATGTGATTGTAAAGCACATCTCATGTTTAACTTGCCTGCCAATCATGACAGATTGCCTCCAACTGGTTGAGCATGAGTTAAGCATGTGATGGTTTAAGATGGTCCATTGGTCACATGCTGAGCATTGCAGGGGAGCTGCTGCCCACGTGGCGCGAAATAGGAAAAAAAGGATAGTGGCAGTACTGTATTGAAAAAAACATAACTGCAGAGTGAAAATAAGACGGATTCTGTTTGCAAACCATCTCCCCCAAAATCCCATTGGCGCAATAAACCTGTTTGTTTGAAGTGTGCAGGCTTTGAAATGGTTTGTCTCGAGCGATTTCTGTTAGAAGCAAAGTAAACAGCTGAAAGGAACTTTTTGATGGTGTTTTTAGAGAGGGAGACGGGCAGACGGAAGATAGTGATAAATGACTTTGGATTTTTTTTTTCATTGAAATCTACAGTATCTTGCATGGAAAGCATTAGTGTGACAGAGGTTTTCAGACCTCATGTCATTATTCTCTCAGAAACCTCAGTCAGTGTCGAGGCCCAGGGCTGGATATGGCCCTCAGTTATATTTTATCCAGCCTGCAAAAAAAATCTTGATAGTAAATTATTGTGGCCTTTTCCCAGTATACCTGTACAATCTGAGATACAGAGGTTGCACTATCATTTATTTCCTTGTTAGTTAGCACATACAATGGCCAATAAATGTAAGATATGAAAAAGATTTGACTTATGGAATTGCTTTTCGAAGTAGTTTTGTTGTCCTTTATGACGTGACAATAACAGCTATACGATGCAGATGTGTCTGTATTCACTTATGAAAATATATAGTGTTGGTCAGTATTAGATACAGCATTTTTGATTTATTAAACAATGCTGACCACAAAGACTTAATCTGCCGTGTTGAGCATCAAGGTAAGCTGCACTACAGCAAATATTAGATATAAATGGATGCCCTTACATAAGCATGCTGCTCGTAAACTGCCAACAGACATTAAAGGGGTCACTGATTGCACTTTTTCCACAACTTACCAGCTCACACATCTTAATGAAATGTTTGCGACAAATTTTGGCAAAAATTTCTTTAATTATTGCATCAAAAAATTTATCTTTTGCAGCTTTTCTGAAAATCGATGGATTCAGTGCATGTCTCTTTAAATGTCTAAAACTACTGCTCCTAGCTCGGAGCCAGCTAACATAAATTTGGCATAAAGAATAAATGAAATGATGCATCACTGGTGGTTTAGCACTGTGGCAGCACAGTTTACTCTCGGCCGGGGGATCGTGGGGATCATGAGATCGTGGGTTCGATCCCAGCCCCCGACCAACAGTGAGCTGTGTGGAGTTTGCATGTTCTCCCCGTGTTGCGTGGGTTTACTCCGGGATTTCTCCGGTTTCCTCCCGCATACCAAAAACACGTAGGTTTAGGGCGCTCGCGCACGCAGCGACCAGCAGCCGGTGGCTTGTCACCAGACTGCAAACCAAATCTACCTACGGGTACAAATAAGTAACAAAAAAAAAAAAAATCACTTATGGATAGTGTTGTGTGCTTTCAGTAGCTGATAGGATATGACTGGTTCCTGGAGTACAGTAAGCACAGAAACATTTGTGAATGAGCCAAGACTAGTGGCTAAACTGCTAGCTTCATCAAACTGCTTTGGTGGTGGTAATGGTGCTAATGATGTAGTCACAGCAAAAATACAACAAAATAAGGCAGAATGATGTTAGATGAATTATCGGCTGTGGATTAGTGAACCAGGTGGAAACAGGGATGTCTATTAGGATGACTGAAATCTAAAGAAAACAATGTAAATGTGAGATTCCTAGTATAAGCTCTTAAGCTAATGCCGTTGGCTCCCTGCCCATCTACATGACATGCAGTTAGGCTGGCCAGTAACAGAGCAGCGGCCAGGTATCAGGCCTAGTAATGTTTACCTTCCAGTGATGTTTCCCATTTCTTAATGCACTGGAAAATACTCAGAAGAGTCAAAATGGCTTCTTAGTGAGAAAAATGAGAAAGGCTGCGTGTTTTTTTAGAGAAATGAGTGTTTTGATATTTTTTTTGACAGTTATGTGCCCAATAGACACATTTCAAAAGGTTAAAACCTACAAGAACACAGTTTCCCAGTCAATGACTCCTTTAAAAAGATAATATCCAAATGCTGCATGAATGCTGTTTTATTTTAGTACGGTTGCAAGTGTGCTTATACTTTTTGCGTGATGGTAAAACGTAATAATGAATGCCCGGCCCCTGTTTGTTTGGTTTTTTTTTTTTTCATTGCCATCATGTTTGCCCTCAGTAAAAGCCCAGTCACACCTAGACAATTGAGGCAGCATTTGCCAAACATAAGGAAAAATTTGGAGAATACGCTGGTGTAGGTGGAATCAGTTATGGATAAGTTTTGTATAAGTTAAGAGCATGCTGAAAAACACTGAAGCACACTGGTAAAACGGCGTTGCATGGCGAAGTCCCCCGATAATTTTCAGCATGCTGAAAATTCTCCGACCTATCCAGCGTATGGCTGAAGCGTCCCACATAAGCGGGGCATAAGTTGTAGGGAAGTTATGCGTTCATTCACACACGTTTCTTGTAAGCAACTCACAAGTTACTCATAAGTTAAAATACATTGACATAAAGGTCTAGCATACCTAAAACTTATTTCAAACATACAGTGGTATGAAAAAGTGTTTGCCCCCTTCCTGATTTCTCATTTTTTTATATGTTTGTCACACTTAAATGATTCAGATAATCAAACAAATTTAAATATTAGACAAAGTTAACACAAGTAAACACAAAATACAGTTTTTAAATGAAGGTGTTTATTATTAAGGGTAAAAAAAAAAATCCAAACCTACATGGCCCTGTGTGAAAAAGTGATTGCCCCCTAAACCTAATAACTGGCTGTGCCACCCTCAGCAGCAACAGCTGCAAACAAGCGTTTGCGATAACTGGCAATGAGTCTTTTACAGCAATGTGGAGGAATTTTGGCCCACTCATCTTTGCAGAATTCTTGTAATTCAGCCACATTGGTAGGTTTTTGAGCATGAACCGCCTTTTTAAGGTCATGTCACAGCATTTCAATCAGATTCAGGTCAGGACTTTGACTAGGCCACTCTAAAGGCTTGATTTTGTTTTTGTTAAGCCATTCAGAGGTGGACTTGCTGGTGTGCTTTGGATCATTGTCCTTTTGGATTTTTTGGTAGACAGCAGAATTCATGGTTCCATTTACCACAGCACGTCTTGCAGGTCCTGAAGCAGCAAAACAGCCCCAGACCATCACACTACCACCACCACATTTTACTGTTGGTATGATGTTCCTTTTCTGAAATGTGGTGTTACTTTTACGGCGGATGTAATGGGACACACCTTCCAAAGAGTTCAACTTTTGTCTTGTCAGTCCACAGAGTATTTTCCCAAAAGTCTTGGTGATCATCAAGATGTTTTCTGGCAAAAGTGAGATGGGTTTTTATGTTCTTTTTGCTCAGCAGTGGTTTTCGTCTTGGAACTGTGCCATGTAGGCCATTTTTGCCCAGTCTCTTTCTTATGGTGGAGTCACAAACACTGACCTTAACTGAGGCAAGTGAGGCCTGCAGTTCTTTGGATGTTGTTGTGGGCTCTTTTGTGACCTCTTGGATGAGTTGCCGCTCTTGGGGTAATTTTGGTCGGTCGGCCACTCCTGGGAAGGTTCACTGCTGTTCCATGTTTTCGCCATTTGTGGATAATGACTCTCACTGTGGCTTGCTGGAGTCCCAAAGCTTTAGAAATTGCTTTGTAACCTTTTCCAGACTGATAGATCTCAGTTACTTTCTTTTTCATTTGTTCCTGAATTTCTTTGGATCGCAGCATGAAGTCTAGCTTTTGAGGATCTTTTGGTCTACTTCACTTTGTCACGCAGGTCCTATTTAAGGATTTCTTGATTGAGAACAGGTGAGGCAGTAATCAGGCCTGGGTGGGGCTAGAGAAATTGAACTCAGCTTTCCAAAGATGTGATAAACCACAGTTAATTTATGTTTTAACATGGGGGAGGAATCACTTTTTCACACGGCCATGTAGGTTTGGATTTTTTTTTACCCTTAATAATAAACACCTTCATTTAAAAACTGCATTTTGTGTTTACTTGTGTTATCTTTGTCTAATATTTAAATTTGTTTGATGATGTGAAACATTTAAGTGTGACAAACATACAAAAAAATGAGAAATCAGGAAGGGGGCAAACACTTTTTCACACCACTGTATGAGTAACACTCATTGAACCTATGTGTAACTTATTGAATGGGTTTCTAACTTACAGCTACCCTGTAATGGCATATTTGCAGCGTTGGTTCACAAGAAAAACTCGTACAGAGCTCTGCTACTGCCTGCAGCGCATACACATACACACAGAGCGCTAAACACACATACTCTTTTGTGTAACGGGACCTGTCGGGGATGTGTCTGAGCACTTTGACGCTACAGGATAAAGATCCAAATCACTGTTTATCCCTCTCCCCATGTTTTTTACTTTGACTGCAGTCTGTACCATCAGCTGTCCAGTGTTGTTCTGATAGATATGCCAAAAGGTCAGAACACCGGAGGAGGTGGATCCAATCAGCTGATTGGCCAAAGTGCAAAGCGCAGCTGTTTTCCATGACAAATCACCCTTTGCTGTTGGCTGCGCCTCCCAGCAAAAGCACACTCCAGAATCAGAATCAGAATCAGAATCAGAATCAGGTTTATTGCCATTGTTCATGTAGTACACAAACTAGGAATTTGTCTCGGTACAATGCTGCAACATTAAACATGATAAGATAAGAGAAATAAACTATACATGTAATAAAGTGTAGGATAAGATTAAGTGATACTGGTCAACAGTTAAAATATATATATATATTAGCCAGCAGCAGATACTGTGGAGAACTATATAGTGCAGTCGGTAATGCAGGAAGAAAACAGTGATGATTGACATGAGTCTGGTTGAGCTGCTGTACATGGTGCACGAGAGTCACTTAGTGTTCAGCAGTCTAATGGCAGAGGGGAAGAAGCTGTTCATGTGACGGGAGGTTTTAGTCTGGATGGACCGAAGTCTTCTACCAGAGGGGAGGGGGGCAAACAGTACATGACCAGGGTGTGAGGGATCGGCTATGATCCGGCCAGCACGCCTCCGGGTCCTGGAGATGTACAGATCCTGGAGAGATGGGAGCTTGCAGCCGATCACCTTCTCAGCAGTGCGCACGACGCGCTGCAGCCTTAGTCTGTCCCTGGCAGTGGCTCCTGCGTACCACACGGTTATGGAGGTGGTGAGGATGGACTCGATGATGGCTGTGTAGAACTGCACTAACATCTTGGTGGGTAGCTTGAGCTTCCTCAGCTGCCGCAGGAAGAACATCCTCTGCTGGGCTTTTTTGATGAGTGAGCTGATGGTCAGCTCCCATTTGAGGTCCCTGGTGATGGTAGTGCCTAGGAAGCGGAAGGAATCAGCAGTGGTGATGGGAGAGCCTGAGAGGGTGAGGGGGGGCAGAGGAGTAGTGACTTTCCTGAAGTCTACAATCATCTCCACTGTCTTCAGAGCGTTCAGCTGCAGGTTGTTATTGCTGCACCAGGACGCCAGCTGGGCCACCTCTCTCCTGTAGGCGGACTCGTCGCCGTTGGAGATGAGCCCGATGAGGGTGGTGTCGTCCGCAAACTTGATCAACTTGACAGACTGGTGGCTGGAGGTGCAGGAGTTGGTGTAAAGGGAGAAGAGTAGGGGGGAAAGTACACAGCCCTGGGGTGATCCGGTGCTGATGCTAGTATAGTCTGAGACAGTCTTTCCCAGCCGCACATGCTGCCTCCGGTCCGTCAGGAAGTCGATGATCCACCTGCAGAGGGAGTCAGGCACGTTGAGCAGGGACAGCTTGTCCCGGAGCAGAGCGGGGCGGATGGTGTTGAATGCGGAGCTGAAGTCCACAAACAGGATCCTGGCGTAGGTTCCCGGGGAGTCCAGGTGCTGCAGGATGGAGTGGAGGGCCAGGTTGACTGCATCGTCTACAGACCTGTTGGCTCGGTAGGCAAACTGCAGCGGGTCCAGGAGAGGGGTGGTGATGGACTTGAGGTGGGACAGGACCAGGCGCTCAAAGGACTTCATGACTACAGAGGTGAGCGCTACAGGTCTGTAGTCATTAAGTCCAGTGATCCGTGGCTTCTTGGGGACAGGGATGATGGTGGAGGATTTGAGGCAGGACGGCACGTGGCATAACTTAAGGGAGGTGTTAAAAATGTCTGTGAATACAGGAGCCAGCTGTTTCGCACAGAGTCTCAGGGTGGAGGGAGACACGCCGTCTGGGCCGGGGGCCTTGCGCGGGTTCAGTCTGGAGAACTGTTTGAGCACATCCTGCTCACTGATGATAAGGGGAGGGGGGGAGTGGGGGGGGGGTGCCTTAAATGAAGTAGGGAATGTGGAGGCTGTGGAGCTGGAGGGAGGGGGGGAGTTGGACACAGATGACGAGGTGTCAAAACGGGCATAGTGTTGGGACAGTCTCTGACAAAGGGCTTTGTCATCCTGACCTTTAGGAGCCTGAGGCCGATAGTTGGTGATCTGCCTTAGTCCTCTCCACACGGAAGCCGAATCATTAGCAGTGAACTGCTGCTGGAGTCTCTCTGAGTACACAGATTTAGCCCTCTTCAGCTCTCTGTTAAACCGGTATTTAACCTCCCTGTAGCAGTCCCTGTCTCCACTTTTCAGCGCTGCTTCCTTCTCCTTCCTGATCTGTCTGAGCTTAGCTGTGAACCAGGGTTTGTCATTAGAGTAACTCACCCTGGTGCGTGATGGAAGAATGTTCTCTTCACAAAAGTGGATATATGAGTTCACAGTGTCCGTGTACTCATCCAGATCATGCGTGGCTCCTTTAAGCATGCCCCAGTCAGATATTTCCATGCACGTTTCCAGCTTCTCCTCAGCATCACTGGTCCGTATCTTCGTAGTGCTCACAACAGGTTTAGTGAGCTTCAATCTCTATCTGTATGTGGGAATGAGGTGAACCATCACGTGATCAGATAATCCCAGCGCAGCTCGAGGGACAGCGCGATATGCGTCTTTCACTGTGGTGTAACAGTGATCCAGTGTGTTTAATCCTCTGGTGGGGCATTTAATAAACTGTTTGTAGCGGGGGAGATCGTGGCTCAGATTGCACTGATTAAAGTCGCCAGCCACAATAATCAGCGAGTCTGGAAAACTCCGCTCTGTGTGTTGAATGTGATCCGCGAGCACGCGCTGAGCTTCGCGCGTGTCCGCGTCGGGAGGGGCGTACACAGCGATCAGTATAAAAGAAGCAAACTCCCGTGGGGAATAAAAAGGCTTGCAGTTGATAACAAGAAATTCCAAGGCAGGAGAACAGTGTTTGGAAATTACCGTTACATCAGAGCACCAGCTACAGTTGATGTAGAAGCAGACACCGCCTCCTGTGGTCTTGCCGGAAAGCTCTGTGTCACGATCAGCACGGAAGAGCTGGAAGCCGTCGAGGCGCAGCGCGCTGTCCGGTATATTTTCCCGGAGCCAGGTCTCAGTAAAGCAGAGGACAGCTGAGGAGGCGAGGTCCTTAAAACGCATCAGCAGTCTCAGTTCATCCACCTTGTTAGAGAGAGAGTTGGTATTGGACAGAAATATGCCAGGCAGCGCCGTTCGCGAGCCTCTCCTGCGAAGTCGTACGAGAGCGCCCGCTCGTCTTCCTCTCTTCCGCCGTCTCACTTTCCGAGCCAAACAATAAACCAGATCGGCGGCAGGGGCTAGAAAAACTGGGAGGAGGTCCGTGGGGGTCAAAGTCCTGATATTTAAAAGTTCTTCACGGGTATAAGTGCAAGCAGACACACAATTGACAAACAAAAACAAACAAAGAGCGCAGCGAAGCACCATGTCGACCGCTGTGGGCGCCATCTTGGATCAAATCCATGCATTGTCTTGGTTTTTTTTTTCACTTTATTGAAAATAAATCTTTTTATCGCCATCAGTTTTGTGTGCCTTTGAGCCAGGTTATGAAAACTGTCATCTGACGTTCCTGATGTGTCGCATCAACTGTTTTAAGTGTGACTGACCTGACAGATTTGGCAGCTCTGCCGGGCTGGTCACCCCCCCCCCCCCCCCCCCCGCCGTGGTCTTTGGAGGAGAGAATCATCTTGGTTGAACGGAGGTGATCTCTTGCACACCTAGGATTCATGGATCGGGAGGGAACGGAAGTTTGGCATGACTGCACTATGCAGAAGTTAGAATAAGCGATGCATAAGTGAGACTATTGTTGTGCATAAGTTGTGAATGTCGGCAGCATGCTAAGCATTCATTGGTTTAAGTTGTTTACAGTGCATCCGGAAGGTATTCACAGCGCTTCACTTTTTCCACATTTTATTATGTTACTACCTTATTCCAAAAGAGATTAAATTCATTTTTTCCCTCAAAATTCTACACACAATACCCCATAATGACAATGTGGAAAAAATTTTTTGGGAGATTTTTGCAAATATATTAAAAATAAAAAACTAAGAAATCAACCTTTGCCATGAAGCTCAAAATTGAGCTCAGGTGCATCCTGTTTCCACTGATCATCCTTGAGATGTTTCTACAGCTTAACTGGAGTCCACCTGTGCTAAATTCAGTTGATTGGACATGATTTGTAAAGGCACACACCTGTCTATATAAGGTCCCACAGTTGACAGTGCATGTCGGAGCACAAACCAAGCATGAAGTCAAAGGAATTGTCTGTGGACCTTCAAGACAGGTTTGTCTCGAGGCACAAATCTGGGGAAGGGTACAGAAAAATTTCTGCTGCTTTGAAGGTCCCAATGAGCACAGTGGCCTCCACGGTGGCGCAGTGGTTTAGCACTGTGGCAGCACAGTTTTACCCTCGGCCGGGGGATCGCGGGGATCATGAGATCGTGGGTTCGATCCCAGCCCCCGACCAACAGTGAGCTGTGTGGAGTTTGCATGTTCTCCCCGTGTTGCGTGGGTTTACTCCGGGATTTCTCCGGTTTCCTCCCGCACACCAAAAAACATGTAGGTTTAGGGCGCTCGCGCACGCAGCGACCAGCAGCCAGTGGCTTGTCACCAGACTGCAAACCAAGTCTACCTACGGGTACAAATAAGTAACAAAAAAAAAAAAAAAAAAATCATCCGTAAATGGAAGAAGTTCAGAACCACCAGGACTCCTCCTTGAGCTGGCCGGCCATCTAAACTGAGCGATCGGGGGAGAAGGGCCTTAGTCAGGGAGGTGACCAAGAATCCGATGGTCACTCTGACAGAGCTCCAGCATTCCTCTGTGGAGAGAGGAGAACCTTCCAGAAGGACAACCAACTCTGCAGCAATCCACCAATCAGGCCTGTATGGTAGAGTGGCCAGACAGAAGCCAATCCTTAGTAAAAGGCACATGGCAGCCCACCTGGAGTTTGTCAAAAGGCACCTGAAGGACTCTCAGACCATGAGAAACAAAATTCTCTGGTATGGTGAGACAAAGTTTGAATTCTTTGGCGTGAATGCCAGGCATCATGTTTGGAGGAAACCAGGCACCCCTCATAACCATGTCAGTGGTGGTGGCAATGTCGTGCTATGGGGATGTTTTTCAGTGGCAGGAACTGGGAGACTAGTCAGGATAGAGGGAAAGATGAATGCAGCAATCTACAGAGACATCCTGGATGAAAACCTGCTCCAGAGCACTCTTGACCTCAGATTGGGGCGACGGTTCATCTTTCAGCAGGACAACGACCCTAAGCACACAGCCAAGATATGAAAGGCGTGGCTTCAGGACAACTCTGTGAATGTCCTTGAGTGACCCAGCCAGAGCCCAGACTTGAATCCAATTGAACATCTCTGGAGAGATCTGAAAATGGCTGTGCACCAACACTTCCCATCTAACCTGATGGAGCTTGAGAGGTGCTGCAAAGAGGAATGGGCAAAACTACCCAAAGATAGGTGTGTCAAGCTTGTGGCATCATATTCAAAAAGACTTGAGGCTGTAATTGCTACCAAAGGTGTATCAACAAAGTATTGAGCAAAGGCTGTGAATACTTCTGTACATGTGATTTCTTAGGTTTTTTTTATTTTTAATAAATTTGCAAAAATCTCAAACGTTCACATTGTCATTATGGGGTTTTGTGTGTAGAATTTTGAAGAAAAAATGAATTTAATCTCTTTTGGAATAAGGCTGTAACAGAACAAAATGTGGAAAAAGTGAAGTGCTGTGAATACTTTCCAGATGTACTGTATAAGTTTTGAAAATATTCTATACAAGTTACTGATACGTTATGTTTATGTCCCAGTTGTTATGGATGCATGATGCATACGGCCAAAAGTGAAAATTTTGGCGTATGCCAGCGTTTTAGACCAATTTTTGTATGTTTGACAAAAGCTGCCTAAACTGTCAAGGTGTGACAGGGCTTTACAACTGAATTTGACACCCCTGTCTAAGAAAGATGCTAGCATGAATAGAAGCCGCTAAAACAAACTCCTTCTACTTTACTCCACTCACGGCACAAGCCAAGAGGAATGTCTCAAATGTGGTGACAATAAAACAGCCTGTGTGTGTGTGCATTTGGGCCAGGAACTCTTTCCATGATCAGGGTTACACAGTTTTGATACTCATGGGTATAATTACACCAGCAAAGAGAAATATCTCTTTGAGAAAGGGAGGGAACTGGTGTAGACTATTGTTCTTCTGATTCAGACTTCAGGGAGGGAGGGACGAAGCACTTTGGATCTCTGTGTGTGTGTGTGTGCAGAAGGGTTTAGGGTTGCGTTGGGTGCTCTGCGTGCCTGGCTGAGGCTTGTCTTAGGGGTCAGGGAGAACAACATTGGAGTGTTATGCTGCACTCTGCTGGAACCCAGCTGGGGTATTACTTAATACATGCTCACATGCACACGCAGTACCAAGGCATGTGTTTTCCCTTGTAGTTCCACAAGCACAGTACCAAGTCATTGCTGAGTGAACTATGGATTCGTGTGTAGATCGGCGGAAAGGGCAGAGACATTTAGTTGTGTCTGGTTGTTGGGAATACTCTCATGTGTGAACAGACGTATCCGTGTGTTTCAAGTGTGAAGGGTGTGCAAACTGAAGCGTTCTGTTTTTGTGCTTCTCAAGCCTTGCTTTTCATTTGCCACTGTGGGTTTTACCTAATAAATCCTGCAGATGTTCCATCGACATAACAAATGAAGCGGTTGCATTTTCATTCTTATCCTACAGTAACAGGTGTGTTGATGAGGCCTCTCTGTTGGAGCGTTGCATAGTTTGTATCTGCCACACATGTGAGCTCAGAGGCAGCTGCAGCCAGGCAAAGAATTGTCTCTGGATTCCATTTTTTCCCCTCTCCACGCACAGATTTTTCTCCTCCCTAACAGATCTCCCAGGCTGTTTGAGCTCCAAGACCTGCTGATTTTGAGGGCTTTTTCCACGCATGCCTGAGTGCTGCCTCACTCCTCCTTTACTGACTCACACCCCACTGGAGATGGGTTAAAAGTGAATCTGCGGCTGCAAATTCTAAATTGGAATCCTCTCAGAGCTTTATCTGCAGTGCTCAAAACTCGTTAGGAAATTTGTGATTTGCCACACTAAACTGAACCATCCTGAGGTACGTCGCTCTGTGGTGGGTCTGCTGGCTGCTGTTCACCTGTGTGGATGTATAGACTGTGCAGCAATGCATAATGTTCTCCACACAGAGTAGTATTGATCAGTGGCAGTGCTCTTAGTTACTGACCAGAGCTGGAGTTGCTGGCCCCATCAATCAATACGGCAATACATTTTTTTTTTTTTTTGTGTGTCCTTCAAAATTCTTAGAGGTGCAGTTTCACCTAAGGGAACAAGAGAATGTTTATTCCTTTCAGTGTAATGTTATTTTTGAAGTCAAACAGTGTACTGCGTTATGCTGCTAAAGATGCATCATAGACCAGGGAGCCAAACCTCTGCTATGGATAGTCATTTTGAACAATTTTTAGCTAAGAAAATAATCTGCATGCAACCACAAAATATATTTGAGGTTAAATATGATAAAATTACCTGTTAACATTTATATTTCATTTTTTGAAATTTTTAATAAAATATGCACTTTTGTTCTCAGAAATTGGTAGTTAACTATTAAATTTGCAGCCTTTTTTGTAAACTTTTATTTTTTTTGATGAACTGCCATTTAATCTTGAAGTTTTTTTTTCTTTTCTAGTGAAATTTTGGGCCAGCACTATTTAAATGTTTAAAATAATAATATTGCCAGTAGCCAGTATCAATTATTTTTGGTTTTGTTGTCATCTAGTTCATTTTTAATGATAGGCAAACAAAGAAATATGCATTATTTTTAAAAAAAAAATGACTGAACAGAAATACTTTGAAATAGTTCAGTCCCAGTTGTTTTTCTGTGTTTGTAGTTGTAGGCTGTGTTGTCCATTTTAGGGCCACATCAATACTAGCCAGCTGGGAAACACCAGATAAATATCAACCATTGCCGCTGGTCAATCTTATATCTGTCAAAAAAAAAAAAAGATTAGCTGATAAGTTTAAAATGGTATATCGGTGCGTCCCTAGTTGTTTTTTTTTTTTTTTTCCTTGTAAATATGTACTTTTTTTCAGACTTTGCCCTTTTGCTCCTCATAAATTTTAGCTTTGTTGTAAGTTTGTTTTTTATTGTTCATTTTTTGAAGGAGCAGAATGTGGCTCCAGAGCCTCAAGTTACACACCCCAGTCACAGACGAGGGATAATTTTTTTCCCTCATTTTCCTCACTTTGTCTCAAATTGTGTTTGACCCCTCATTGTTGGGCATTTTCAGCTGATGATTGCGTTCACATACACTAATAATGGTCAGAAGTATATGGAAAACGCCTAAATGGTTCTTATCTGGACAGTTAGCTACTCAACCATTGTTTTTAGAAATTAACATTGTAGCATTGTTTAATTTTAATGCAGGCTTTTTTTTTTGCCTTAAGAAGAAGAAGAATTTGGTACCATCTATGGTCATGGGTTTTATAAGTTGTGAATTTTCACAAAATGCAGTGGCTTGCTTCACAACACATGGACACGTGTTACTGATCATACTAATTAGTGCACTATGCAAAACATGCTGTAGTTCTGTTGCATTGTGTACTTACATGGAGCATCTGAAGTGTGGCTCACTGTTTTGATTTTTGCCCCTTTTCTGCTCTGTACCTTCTATTCTTTCTCCATGTTTTCTTAAGATATTAAAAAACAAAGTATTTTCCAGTCTTGAAAAGCTCCTGTCTGCCATCCAGCTTCTGTCAGTTTGTGAATGCAACCACTCTGATATCTTTATCTACCTCTGCCCAGAGCTTCCCAAAGCTGTCAGCCCACAACTCAGCCAACCTCTTCCTTTTGTCCTCTCCATGTACGGTCTGGTGAGATAGAAACAAACAAGGTTGAAGTGCACTCTTGAGCCTCTTCTCAAAGTTGGACAAAGTTTGGATTTTTGCTTAATGACACTTTGGTCACTTTGTGCTGCATGAAATGCGGGCACTAGAAGGAAAAACAATCAGCAGGAGAGGCACTGAGCGTTCCTGTAAGTGCGTGCCTTTGAACAATAGTGTTTCATGTTTGTCCAGACATGCTGTGCAGTCCAAGTGTCAGCTGCTACAGTGCATAAAATCTTAGAGATGGGCAACCTCAACTGACATACCTCAGATGTTTTACATTGCTCAAAAACTCCCGTTATGTCAAAACTCCCTTTATGTCCAACTGTAAATAAAAGCATATCTTCATCCTTCATTTGGGGTACAGTGGTGTTGAGTGCTAATACAGGCAGTGTATGAACCAGTGCGTGTAAGCAGAACATTCAGGAAGGCCCAATATGGTTTTGGTAGTTTCTTGTGGCATTTTCACACTTTGCATATTTGTCATCCAAGTACTGATTAATTGTGTGGATGCTTTGCCCTCATTTAAAAGGGGTGTGGCTGGGCACATAGCTGGCATGTTGCTATTTTCTGACATTGTGCCTTTGACCAGGAAAAGCCACATCTCAAAGTGGCACATTGTCCATTTCTACTTAGAATTTCTCGTTGTCTGTTGTTTTGATGGACATTGTAATTCATAAAATATTGTTATACATCATTCTAGTTTTCATATAAGACAGTCAATACCTTTTGTTAACATTCACATTTTCATTTTTATCATAAACTTGCAGTAGGAGAATAGCCTATAGATTATACATTGATTTTTTTATTTTTTTTTTTCCAGTGAACAAATGAACAGGAACTGCATGTGTCACTTGTCATGTTCAGGAGGGTTATGGAGATGCGAGGATCCATGTTCATTGGCCACCAAGCAAGTATGAGCCAGAGGCTCGGTGGGACGTGGTTGGCTGTGAATGCACATGGATCCTCTACTCCGTTCTCCTTCTGGTGAATGGAGGAGCCAATTACTGACAGGATGGGACATCAATCTGAAGTAGGGCTGCAGCTATTGATTATTTTACCAATCGAGTAATGGGTCACTCTAATCGATCGATTAATCGAGTAATCTGATACTTTTTATTTATTTATTTATTTATTTTTGTATTGAAGAAACTAAAAACGATTCAAAAGACTCTCATGATAACTGTTACAACAAGGATTCAGTGTACCCCGCCTGGTATGGGGTTACCAGGGCCCTGCCCCGGAGCCAGGTCTGGGAGAGGGGCTTGATGGCAAGCATCTGGTGGCCTGGTTTCTGACCATGGGACCCATTCGGGCTCAGCCCAAAGGAGCTACATGGATCCACCCTCCAATGGGCTCACCACCTGCAGGAGGGACCTTGGGGTCCGGTGCTATGCAGATCAGGTGGCGGGTGAAGGCAGATACCTTGGCGATCTGATCCCCGGCTTCCTAAACTGGCTTTTGGCATGTGGAATGTCACCTCTCTGGTGAGGAAGGAGCCTGAGCTGGTGCATGAGGTTGAGTGATACCGGGTAGATATAGTTGGGCTCATCTCAGCACACAGCTCTGGTTTTGGAACCAGTCTCCTGGAGAGGGGCTGGAGCTTGGCCTACTCTGGAGTTGCCCCGGGCAAGAGGCAATGAGCAGGGGTGGGTATTCTTGTATCCTCCCACCTTGCTGCCTCTACATTGGCGTTCTCCCCAGTGGACAAAAGGGTTGTTTCCCTGTGCCTTCGAGTTGGGAAATCTTGAGCCAGTTGAGAGTTTCCTTTGCTGTGTGTTTGGGATCATTGTCTTGCTGAAACGTCCACCCTGGTTTCATCTTCAGCATCTTGGCAGATGGCAACAGGTTCTTATCAAGTATGTTTCTGTACATTTGTCCATTCATCTTTCTTTCAATTATGTGAAGTCTGCCTGTACCATGTGCTGAAAAACACCCCCACGCCGTGATGGGATGTACAGTGCCATTTCTCCTCCAAACATGCTGTGTTGTATCGAAAAAGTTAAATTTTGGTCTCATTTGACCAGACTATATTATCCCAGTATTTTACTGACTTTCCCATCTATTGTGCAGCAAACTTTAAATGAGCTTCAACATGCTTTTTCTTCAGCAATGGAGTATTGGGAGGTGAACAGGCATAGAGCCCATGCCAGTTGAGTGCATTACTTACGGTTTTCTTTGAAGCAGCAGTACCTGCAGACTCCAGGTCTTTCTGGAGCTCTCCATGAGTGGTCTTTGGCTCTTGGATAACTCCTGATAATTCGTTTGACTCCTCTGTCAGAAATCTTGCACAGAGCTCCTGGTCGTGGCCAGTTTATGGTAAAATGTGCTTTCCACTTCTAAATGATGGCTCCAACAGTGCTTACTGGAGCATTGAGCAATTTAGAAATGCGCCTGTAACAAATGCCATCATTATGTTTTGCAACAATAAGGTTGTGAAGGTCTGGAGAGAGCTCTTTGCTTCTACCCATCATGAGTTTTTTGGGGTGTGACAATCTGATAATCACAGACCTTTTTAAAGGTTATCAGTCAGAACTTAACCAGCTGAAATTAATTTGCATTGATAAGAGATGGGATGGCTTCCTAAATTCTGATGGATTTCAGCTGGTTTCTTGGCTTTCTGTGCTTTTTGCACCTCTTTTTCTTCATGTGTTCAATCCTTATTCCCTGTGTCATTCTACTTTATTAAATATAACTTGTTTTGTGAACACAGTTGCCTTGATTTATGTGTATGTATGGATTACATGGGTTGTAACTGATATCTGGTGAAAATCTCTGGTCAATGGCTCCATGAGAAATATGTTTGAGAACAATGTTGACATGTTCAATGCTTATTTTCCCTGCTGTATTTGCTTAGTTAAATCCAGGTGGTAACTTTTTTGGGGGGCCAGGCAGTGTGTAATCCAGATCATATGGAGAACAGTAGAGACAATCGAAGTCCTGTGGATGTTGTGGCTGCAACTCCTTGCTGCTGTTCATTATGTGGAAAAAAACAGGGTGTGCAGGTTTACAATAGGCTCTTTTCTTTGTGCTGGTGCTTCACTGGACTCACACCCAGAGAAGATGCTATCAGACATTCATGTTTGTGTGTTGCACAAATGAGGAACAGAATAAATTGGCCATGCATACTGAACACAAAATAATTGAACTTAAGTGAAGTTGTTCAATCACCTCCTCCTGCTGCTCCTCTGTAAAATAATTGTCCGAGCATTTCCCTAGCTTAATGCCAGGCAGTCTAGACCACCTTTGTTCATGTCCATTTTCTCTTTGTGAACGAGCATGTCCTTTTCCCAGTACAAAACCAATCTGCTCTCTAAAATAAACATTCCATTATAATAGCAATCTGTCTTGGATCATGCAGTCTTGACTGTGAAAGATAAACTTTCTGATTGGGTTTTGCATGCTATGCCCAAAACACACCTCTAAATAATTAGTTAGGAGTCAGCGCATAACAGTAAAATGGACTTGGACAGGCCTATAAAGGAGTTTTGCACTTTGGACAAAGCACTTTTGAACATCATAATACAGACCTATTTGGCCAAAGCATATTGGCATTGGTGTGCGCTGGGTAAAATGCAAAGTTGTACCCAGTGACTATTTCTATTTGGTTCATAGGGGACATGCAGAATACTGGGCTGGTGTACACTTTTTTTAATATAGGATGGATGCTTTGCAGCTCTGTGCCAGTGACCAAAAACTATTCTTGAGCTACATTTTGACATCAACAGGCTGCCTCTCTGCTCTGCTTCTGCAGCACGTCTTCTTCTCCACGCAGCTCGCACACGTGAGACGATGTGTAAAAACAAGCGTACGTATGTGCAGGATCCGTATTCTGATTGTGTTTACTAATATATTAACTTAGCCACCTAATTAAGGGGTGAAATTATTGCACATTGTGGGATTTTTGGAATTATTGATCATACATTGTGCAGTGTAGCCAGACGTACAATAATTATCATATTTGTACGATAGTTTTGCCCTTTGTACGGAGCTCTAATGAAGTTTGTATTTAAAGGCTTGCATCCATTCATGACCGTAGACTAGCAGAAGTTTGGGTAGGTGGCACATGTGGTGTAGGTTACAGAATAATACTGAAATAGACTCCTTGCAACGTCTTGAGATTTTACCAGTATGTTAATATACAATTGATTATTTTATGCGTATGTAGGTGTACATACACTGTGCATATATACTGTATATATTAAAAAACATGCAAAAATTACACCCAAGTACAGCATGTATAGTTTGTGATTACTAAAATAACATAATTGTGCAGTTGTTTTAATCTCTTCAGTATTTTATTTATATTGCTTTTCAGCATTTAAACATTACAGATGTTACAAGGTATACTGTAAATGCCCATTTTCCTAACGAAAGCATGTTTACAGTCTTTTATATTTGATTTTATTATTTTTTCAGAGAAGAAGCATTGTTTAAAGTCAGAAAAAATCTTCTGCATTGATGCTGAAATCCTGTGAAGGCCTCCTTTTTTCTACACGGAAAACTGATCAAGAATTGATAAGGGAATCAATGAAGAATCAGATTGATAAGCAAAATCGACAATGCTGTTGATATTGATAAAATCTTATCAATTCCCATCCCTAGTGTGAATGTGGCCCTTGAAACTGAACACTTGTTTTTTTTTTTTTTGTAAAAGCAAATGCCTGTGTCTGTATGTAAGCACACATAGTGTGTTGGAGGCCCGAACCTCATTGAATTAATTTAGTTCCAAGACTGAGTAATCAAGTCGAATTGATAGAGATGCTGATGGGCGCATATTTTGCTTCCATTTTTTCCTTCCCGGCATGGTGTGTGGTGGAAATGCAGTCTATTAATGTTGTTTACAGTTCTCGCAGAAGAGCTACATGTGTTGCATCTTCCAAAAGTGATACTGTGAGATAAACAAAAGAAAATGAATTTTAGTTTTACTTTTGCACTCTTATCTACCACATGTACACAATTGAATGCGTAATAAAAAATAAAAAGTACCAGGTTTGCAGGATAACGATAAAACTCATGACTTCTTGGTTTGTGCTCAGGCTTGCTTATCTTACACTCTTCAGCTTTTCTCTTGGCTGAAGGTAATGATGACCAAAAGCGATGTTCATGTATGTCTGAACTTGCTGCAGTTAAAGCATCTGTATTTCACTCTTAAGTTTTAATATTATTTAGATGCACACCATCAACAGAACCTTAAAACTTCAGGTTTACAAGTAAAAAGTTAAAGCTAAGGCACATTAAGTATGCATTCTCATACTGTTGGGTAATGTGCACAGAAGTGTATTACGTAAAGAAGTGTTGTATTTAATTTGAATGGCTGCTGGTATTTTCTGCAAAGCCACATGTGAGATGTCATGGGCACAAATAATGTGCAACAAAAATGCATTTCATGGCTCAGTGGCCAATGTAATTTTCAGGAAACGGAGTTGGAACATTTCTTATGAAAACCTTTTACATTGTGCAGACTGTTTTGGTGATTCACTTTAGTTAAAGTGGGGCTGTATGAGGCAGCACACTTATCCAGCCACCTACAGCACATGGCGGTTTGCACCCCCCCCCCCCCAAGAAAAAACAAAACAAAAAAAAGCAAAAAAACAAAAACAAAAAACAGAATGGGTTACCGGAACTAAACAATGTCCGGCTGCAAAGTCGACTGTAGTTCTATTCAACCATTTTTTTTAAACTTTATTTTCTGCTTTTTAAACACATACAAAAAGAAAAACATACATAAACAAGAAACCCCCCACCCCCATCCTTCAAGGCTTAAAAAAAAGGGGAGGGACAGGGTCATCCTGCTGTATTTTAACTTGACTCAAACTGATACACGTTTATAATCCTCTTACAGTTTTCCAACCAAACATTCATTAGTTATATAGACATAATTTTCAGCAAAAAGAGAAGCCCTCAACGTAATCTATAAAGGGACTCCAGGTCGAGACGAAGTTCTTGTGAGTTCTACAGTCCTTATGTCTAAGCTTTTCTAGCGGTAGGAAGGAAAGCACCTCCTTCAACCAATGCAAAAAAGATGGAGCATTATTTGACTTCCACTTAAAAAGAATGAGCCTGCAAGCAAATAAAGAGGTGAATGCCAAAGCGTTACCCTGATGACTTGTGAGTTTGCAGTTTGGGGGTAATGTGCCAAAAATGGCTGTATGAAAGTTGAGAATTATTTCTTGTTTGCATATCTGTGAGAAAACCTCAAATATAGATCCCCAGAAGTTTGTGAAAGCGGGGCACAGCCAAAACATGTGTCCTGCTGAGGCTGGGGTGTGACCGCATCTTGGACAACTAGGGTCAATGGTGGGGAAAATCTTAGCAATTTTCTTTTGAATAGTGGAGACGGTGAAGCACCTTGAATTGATTAAGCCCGTGATGGACACACGATGAAGAAGTATATATGCATGTCAGACTCTCGTGCCACTGTCTTTCAGAAAGCTTCACCCCTAAGTTTCTCTCCCATTCTGCTTTTGTCTTGTCCCACGATATGACAGCTAAATTTTGTATCATCACATAGGTCGTAGAAATACGTTTCTTGACACAGGGGTCCAAGTCTAGGATTTCATCTAATTGGTTTGTCATCTAATTGTTTGACACCCTCTGTGCTCAAGCATCATTGAGCACAGAGGGTGTGAAAACGGGTTATTTGCTTGTGGACAAAGCCTGCTGGCCTAAACTAACTCAACCTTCTAACCTTCTAAATTGGAGCCATATTTTTAGAGAGCATCGAACCACTGGGTTCAGCACCTGTATGCGACAGGCATATGGCAATGGTGAGGATAAGATGGGTAGTGGGTTAGACAGGAGTTCCATCGCAACCCAACCTAAACCCTCCTTATTCCTGTATGCAGAGATCCAATGTAGGAGTTTCACTATATTTGCTGCCCAATAGTAAAAAATAAAATTAGATAGCCCCAGATGTCCTGCTTCCTTTGGTACCTCCAAGCATTTCCTCTTCATCCTAGGGTTAGAAGTGTTCCAAATAAATGAAGAGATTAACCTGTCTCATTGTTGGAAGGCTGTTTTAGGTGTAAATATGTGAATCATTTGAAATATATATAAAAATCTATGTAAGATTGTCATTTTTTTTTTCCACAATATCTTTATTGAACCTTTTTTTTTTTTAACAAACATGATACAAACAAACACTAACACTAAAGTACTACAAAAAAAAAAAAAAAAAAAAAGCCCTAAAAACACCAACAACCACCAACAAAATCAAGTCTTCAACAATGCTCCTCTGTTTAGTCTAGACAATCCAATACATTAGTATACATATTATGTTCACCAGTTTGGAATTTACAAGGTCCACACACATCATTCACCTTCTTCTTCAAGAGTTATGTTTAAATTTTTTACATAATCAATAAAAGGTCTCCATATATTCTCAAACACAATTTCCTTTGATTTCAGTATATATGTTATTCTTTCTAATGGAAGGTTTGTTAACATCTGTCTTAACCACTGAGTCACATCTGGTCTATGAGTCTTTTTCCATAATAGTGCAATACATTTTTTGGCATTAAGCAAACTGAGGTCTATGAATGTTCTTTCACTTTTATTGAAATTATGCTTTTCTGGGTACAGACCCAACAAAAACAGTTTAGGATTCAATATGATTTGTTTTGAGATTATTTTTTCAATTGTTACCCTCACCTCCTCCCAAAACATTCTTATTAATCTACATTCCCATAAACAATGAAATAGGGTTCCTTTACTTTCCATGCATTTTGTGCATGTATCTGGTATATTTTTGTTATATCTATTTAACTCCTCCGGTGTAACATACATCCGCATTAACCATTTGAAATGTATCAATTTAAGGCGTGCATTTATTGATTTGGTTTGAGCTTCTGTACAAGCCAATTCCCATTGTTCCTCTGAAATTTCAATTTGCAGATCTTCTTTCCAGTAGTTTAATCTTTTCAGTGAATTTTCACTTGAAGATAGTGTCAATGAGTTATAAAACTCTGAAATAATACCCTTTCTTTTACTATCTTTCATCATCATTTTTTCCAAGGATGAATAAATAGGTCGAGTGAGAGCTTTATTTTGATTTGATCGAATAAAGTTTCTAAGTTGAAGATATTTAAAAAAATGTGTTCTATTGAGATTAAATTTGATCCTCAGCTCTTCAAAAGACATTATGTTGTCTGCACATGGCAAATATAAATCCTGAATCTTTTGTATCCCTTTTAAATTCCATACTTTAAATACAGCGTCCGCTCTCCCTGGTTTAAAATATTGATTACCCCATATTGGACTAAATTGTGACAATAACTGTGGTTCTTTTAAATAGTTTTTAGCTTCACACCATATTTTGATCATATGCTTTACAAATGGATTTTTAACTTGTTTTTGTAATTTTTTTGCCGAATCTGAGTATATGAATATGGGAAGAGGTAAAGGTAAATTGTATGATTCCATTTCAGTCCAGTGAGGGAGATCATTTGATGAAAAATAATATGTCATAGACCTCAGTTGTGCCGACCAATAATACAACATAAAATTTGGACATTTCAGACCTCCACGATCAAATGGTAAATATAATAAAGACAAACGTAATCTAGCCCTCCTGTTGTTCCATATAAATTCTACTAACTTTTTTTTTATTCTTGAGAATAGATCTAAAGGTGGTGATAAGGGAATGTATTGAAATAAATAAAGTATTTTAGGTAAAATATTACTTTTAAGTATATTGATTCTCCCGATCATCGACATTGGTAGTGACATCCATCTCTGAGTTAACTCATTGATATCTGACATTAAGGCTTCATAGTTGACACTGGCGACTGATTCTAGCTTAGGCATAATTTGGATTCCTAAATATTTAAACTGATTTACAACATTGAATTGATTTACCTCAGGGGCTGGGTAATTTCTCTGGGTCTCATTTAGCATTAATATTGAAGATTTAGTTTTATTTATTTTATATCCTGATATTTCCCCAAAATTCTTTATTAAATTCAACAAGGTTGGAATTGATTTTTTTAGATTCGACATAAACAAAATTATATCATCGGCGTACAGGGAGATTTTATGTTCTGTTGGTCCAACTTTAATTCCATATATTTGTGAATGTAAACGTATCGCTATCGCTAAAGGTTCAATTGCCATAGTAAACAGTAAAGGTGAAAGTGGACAGCCTTGTCGACATCCTCTATTGATTTTTATTGGTTTTGAAATATTGTTATTTGTTAGGATTTCTGCTGTAGCATTATTGTATATTATTTGAACCCATTTTATGAAATTATTTCCAAGTCCAAACCTTTGTAGGACTTCAAAAAGAAAGGGCCATTCAACTCTATCAAAGGCCTTTTCGGCGTCCAATGATAGGAGAGCTGTATCCGGTGCTTCTTTATTAAAATAAATAATATTAAATAGTCTTCTTACATTATGGAAGCCTTGTCTACCCTTTATAAAGCCATTCTGATCTCGATTAATAATATTTGGTAAAATTTCTTGTATTCGTCTTGCTAAAATTTTACAGATTATCTTAAGGTCGGCGTTTAATAGGCTTATTGGTCTCATATTTTCACATTTATTAGAGGGCTTACCTGGTTTTGGCAGCAGTATAATTAAGGCATTATTTATGTATGATGGTAAATTATTATTTTGAAATGCTTCTAAAACCATTTCCAAAAAAGGTTTTATTAATTTATTCTTAAATTTTTTATAAAGGTCAACTGGAAGACCATCTGGTCCTGCACTTTTTCCTGATTTCATATTATCAATGGCTAGCCCAACTTCTTCTTGACTAATTTTAGACTCCAATATCTCCCTGTTTTCATTTGGAATACACGGTATAGATAGTTCGTTCAAAAACCCATTTAGTTTTGTTAAATCAGGTTCATTTTTGGTATCATATAATTTTTCATAGTAATCTCTAAAGGCTCTATTAATTTCTAAAGGATCTATAACTACCTGTCCATTACTTATAATACTGGTAATTGGTGTTTTAATTTCCAATTGTTTAATCTGCCATGCTAATAATTTTCCTGATTTTTCACCTTGTTCATAAAAAGATTGTTTCAATCTTAGAAGACTCGAGGCAGCTCTATTCGCTGATTTTTTGTCGTATTCAGCTCTCAAAATCAGTAATTCATTCTCCAACCTTGGGTCACTTCCTGCATACACTTTTTCCTGAAGACTTTTTATTTTATGTTCCAATTTAGCTCTCTCCTCTCGAGTCTTCTTAGATTTTGATCCTGTATAACTAATAATATGTCCCCTAATAAAAGCTTTGAAAGCCTCCCACTTTACACATGCTGATGTTTGTGTAGTATTGATGTCAAAGAACTCGTCTATCTGTTTTTCTATATACTTGACAAATTCCTCATCCTGAAGCCATTTATGCTGAAATTGCCATCTACCTGATTCCTTTGTCAATTTTTTATCTACATATATTAGACAACAGGGTGCATGATCAGAAATCACGATGTTATCATAAAAGCAGTTTTGAATCTTGGACCTTAATTCTGTGGAAATCAAAAAATAATCAATACGTGAGGATGTCTTGTAGGTACTGGAATAACAAGAATAGGCTTTAACTTGTGGTTTCATTTCTCTCCATATATCTAACAATCTCAATTCTTTCATAAAATGATTAATAGTCATCCTACATCCAATGTGCGTACAATCCAGTCCTGTTGATCTATCCACACCTGGATTCAATGTACAATTAAAATCCCCTGCTATTATATGTTGCCCTGTAAGTGATGATAAGATGAGAAATAAATTAGCAAAGAACTTCTGATCATCTATATTGGGACCATATAAGTTCACAAGATTTATATTTTCTAATAGCAAAGAACCTTGAATGATTACATATCTTCCAAATTTGTCTCCAATTACATTTTTCACCTGAAAAGGAACTGATTTATGTATGAGAGTCATAACTCCCCTGGCTCGGGATGAAAATGAAGAGGTGAATACACTTCCCTGCCATCTACTCCTAATTCTTTTAACATCCTCCTCTATCAGATGAGTTTCTTGTAAAAACACAATTCTTGAACCCATGTCCTTTATTTTATTCATAACTTGTTTAAGTTTTTTTAAATTTTGTAGACCTCTGCAATTCCATGAAGTTAAATTAAGATTAACACTTTGGTCCATGATCAATAGAGAGTTTAGGATTACCTTGCAGTGTAAACATGCTCATACAGAGAAGCAAAAACATGAGTGGTTGAACATTCATCCTACAAACTACACACAAACAAATTTCCCCTTCCCACACTTGTGGCAAACCCCCCAAAATCAAAAGAAAAATTCTGTCTCCCGATATAGCCATCGACCGTTCCACACCCACGAGGATCAGCCTAAGCCACTCCTTCTTCATCCTCCCAATCACCCTAACTCTACTGCTTTTAATGACGTAACATTAACTCTCCTCTGTAGTTTTCCAACTTAACTCCAAAATTTTTAACAACTTTGTACATCATAGTTTTTTTTTTTGTTTGTTTTGTTTTGTTTTTTTAATATATAATACAATCTATATTTTGTAAACTTACTATTTACTTCAAGTCAGTCAGATGCCTGTGCAAATGCTTAATTATTCTACCTTATATTTTGTTCATGCTTAGCTCCCACCAGTCTCTTCTTCTTCTTTGATCTTCTTGATGAACTCCTGCGCCTCCTCTGGGGTCTTGAAGATGTGGGTTCTGCCCTCATACGTGGTCAGCAGTCTCGCAGGATAGATTACACCATGACGAATCCCAAGGTTGCGCAGCTCCTTACGTATGGGATCAAACTGCTTCCTCAATTGCTGGATTCCTGTGGCCAAATCTGGGTAGAACTGCACCTGCTGGTCCTGGTGTTTAATCTCTCCTTTAGCACGTGCAGCGTTGAAGATCTTCATCCTGTCTCTGTTGCTAAGAAACTTCATAATTAAGGTCCTCGGCGGTCCCTTATCTCTCCGTGGGCCAATACGATGTGCTTTTTCCAGAACCACTGCTGATTGCAACTCCTCGCTGCCCAGCACCTCCGGAATCCACTTTTCCAGAAAGGAACATACGTCCCGACCTTCTGATTCCTCTGGAAGACCCACCAGCCTCAAATTATTCTGTCTCGACCGAGATTCCAAATCCAAAATATTATCTTCCAGAGATTTATTTTTTTTTTCCAAAGTGCGCACCTTTAATTGAAGACGGGTGACGTCATCTTCAGCACTAGCGAGACGGAGCTCCATCTGCGCCGTTCGTTCTACACAGTCACCCAATTCCTTTCTTATTCCTTCCAACGCTGTCATAATCCCATCAAATCTAGAGGAAAAGTCCGCTCTCATTGAACTCATGGCAGCCATCAGCGCATCTGCGCCATTCCCCGCAGACATCGCACCGCCGCCAGCCTCCTCCGCCATATATGGAGTTTTGTTTGCTGCGTCACAGACCTGAAAGTCCGTTAATTTGGACTGTTTCGGCGGCTCGCTTTTTCCTTTTCCTGGTTTTCCAGCCTTAGGCTTCGCCGACATATCCTCGCCCAAATGCTGGGATACGTTCTGTCCCAAATGAGAGAGTTATTTGCCGATTTTTTTTCTCCAGGAGCAGAGCAGAGCGAGACACGTCCGTCCTACGTGGCAGCCATAACCGGAAGTGAAGATTGTCATTTTTACTATATTAATGCATCCTACTAATGAGATGGGTAGAGTCAACCACTTTTTAGTGTCTTGTGCTGTCTGTTCAATCCCCTGTAGAGCCTAAAATAATCAAAAATTGTAGTGTTCGTCCATACTGCCACCATGGGTGAACCATATAATATTCTAATCCAAGCTAGGAATGATGGGCCCAAACCAAATCTTTCTAAAACAGCAAATAAGTATTGCCAGTCAACATGGTCAAACGCCTTTTTAGCATCTAATGAAATCACTACTTCTGACTCTTCAGTCAGGTGTGGTGTATACAGTATATTCAAAAGATGGTGCATATTGTAAAAGGATTGCCGACTGGGTATAAAACCAATTTGGTCATTATTCACAATCGATGCTACAACTGTCTTAATGCAAGTGGCCAAAATTTTTGTGAAGATTTTGTAATCGCACTTTAGCAAGCTTATTGGGCGGTGTGAGCCGCACAGTGAGGGATCTTTATCTTTTTTAAGCAAAACTGATATGATTGCCTGCATTATGGTCTGGGGTAGTTTCTGTTGAAGAAAGATGTCTTTGTGTAATTGTTTAAGAATTGGGGCCAATTTAGATGCAAATTCTTTATAAAATTCGATAGAGAAACGGTCAGGGCCTGGGACTTTATTGCTCTGCATAGATCTTATTGCTTGTAGCATTTCTACTGTCGATATTTCTCTGTCCATTTGTGTGCTGTCGTCTGGTGTAATTTTTGGGATAGTCAGGCCGTCTAAGAATTTGGAAACGTGAGAAATCACTGTGTGGTTCAGAGGAGTAAAGGCTAGTATAAAATTGTTGAAATTGGTCATTTATATCATCTGGGTTAGTGGTTTCTACTCCTAATGATGTACAGATTTTAGGAATGGTGTTGGCGGCTGCAGATTGTCTGATCTGATGAGCCAGTAATGTCCCCGCTTTCTCTCCATGCTCGTAAAACGTCTGTTTAGATTTGAAAAACAGTCGCTCTGTATGCTTAATAGAAATATTGTCGAATTCTGTTTTTAAAAGTAACTTTTTTTTATATAGTTCAGGGGTGGGAGAGACAGCATATAGGCGATCTGTTTCCGCGATATTCTGAGATAACTCTGCCATATGTTTTTTTTATTTTTTTCTTCTCATATGCAGTATATGAAATTGTTTGACCTCTAAGATAAGCTTTAAGTGCTTCCCAGACAGAAGGTAATTGCGCATCAGGAGTTTGGTTGAGCTCCATAAAAACTGCGATTTGTTGAGAGGAAATTTTTAAACTGCCAGGTGCATCTGGGGCAGTCTGGAAGCTCATATCCAATCATATGGGACTGTGGTCAGAGATAACGATAGCATTGTATTGACACCCTTTGACCATGGTGGAGGTTCTGCCATCTAAAAGAAAAAAGTCTATTCTAGAATAGGAATGGTGTACTGGGGAAAAGGAGAATTGTTTCGTAGTTGGATTGTTTTTCCTCCAAGGGTCAAAGAGAGCATATGGGTCTATAAATGACTGAATGACACTACCTGCCTTTGAAATGTTACTATTGGGTCTTGGATTGTACCCATCTAAAAAGGGTGTAGTACACAATTGACCCCCCCCCCCCCCCCAGTATCAGTAGGTGATCATTAAGATCCGGAAGGGTTGCTATAAAATTGGCAAAAAAAAAAGAGGGGTCATCCCAGTTTGGCCCATAGATGTTGGTTAAAACCACTTGTGTACCATAAATATTACCTGTGACCATCACATACCTTCCCCAGGGGTCAGAGATGGTTGACAGAGAAACAAATGGGATACCCTTCCTGATCAGGATGGTTGTGCCCCATGTTCTGCTCTCGTGTCTCGAGCTGAAAATCTGTCCAATCCAGGCTTTTTTAATCTCGCATGTTCGGTTGGTAAGAGGTGCGTTTCCTGTAAGAAAATATCAGAACCAAGAGACTTTAAATGTGCCAAAACCCTGCTACGTTTCACAGGATTATGAGTTCCTTTTACATTCCAACTCGGGAAACGAAGAGAGCTTAAATTATAGGTGTCAGACATTAAACATTTTGCAAAACAAAAGAAGAAAAAGCAAGTGACCCTGTCCCTTAACTACAAACAAAAAATAAAGCCATGAAACTCCATGCTGAGCCGTCAAAGCCCTCTGGATCGCATTTCCCTTTACTGGTATAACGCAGTCAATACCCATAGCAAAAAAAAAAACTCTCCTGGTGGACCCTGGCCGGGGCTAGCAATTGACAGGTGAAAAAGATTATATTACACTTGAAATATGAGACAATATAAATTTCAACCCCTGAAATATCAATTTCAGCCTCGCTCTGTGAGGGTGAATAAGACTATGCTAAGTCACCTGTGATGGTGTCCGAATAAAGAAACAGAAAGGGGAAAAAAAAAAAGATAGCTGTACTTGTGTATATATATCCTTCTATGCAAATACACCTATGTATGTAAACACACGCACATCTTTGTGCACACAAACAAGCATATGCGCATACCTGCATACACACTACTGTGCATACACCAACAGAAAAAGGAAGTACCACATTTAAAACCGCATATAAAACGATGGAGAAAAAAGGGAAAAAAGTGGGGCAGCTTTATTGGCGAAAGATACACTCAGAAGATTAACTCACTCGGCTGAAAAGATATGACAGTTTTTCGGATGTAAACAGTTTGAACAGCATTACCAGTAAAGAAGCACATTATAAAAATTAAGGAAGACAACTAATGAAACCATCGTCTGTTTGATATAGCCACAGTCTCATCTGGGCGACCATATTATAAGATAAGATAAGATAAGATAAGCCTTTATTAGTCCCACAACGGGGAAATTCCAGGATTGCAACAGCACAGGGATAGCAACACTCAGAGCAACAATCAGAAGGCAAGAAAAAAAAAACAAGCAAGCAAGAGCAGCTAATAAACATATGTACGTATTACTATAAAATATATATATATACACACACACACAGACACACAGTGCAGAGCATTGTAGCTGGATGGAATAATATATGAATATATGAACACACAGTGCAGAGCATTGTAGCTAGATGGAATAAATATGTAAATATATAAACACCCACAGTACGGAGCATTGCAGCTAGGTGGACTAAATATGCAAGTATATAAACACACACAGTGCGGAGCAATGTAGCTAGATGGAATAACATGTAGATATATAAATATATAAACACCCACAGTACGGAGCATTGCAGCTAGACGGAACAAATATGCAAATATATAAACACACACAGTGCAGAGCATTGCCGCTAGATGGAATGAAACAGCATAACCGTCTACCCAGCTATCCTGCATGGTATGATTATGTGCCCATACACACTCTCACCCTCCATAGCGACCGGCATGCTCCTAGTTGTATGCCGGAGAGGACCACTGTGTAAGTCTATTGCATCTTCTGCATTCAAAAAACTATTAGTTTGTTACGTCTTTTTTGCTATCTCTGCGAGCAGCCCTGCTTAGGTTGTACAGTCTGACAGCCGTTGGTAGGAAGGACCTACGAAACCTCTCGGTTGTGCACCTGGGATGATGTAGTCTGCTGCTAAATGAGCTCCTCAGTGCATTCAGTATGTCCTGCATAGGGTGGAACTCGGACTCCAGCAGAGATGACAGTTTAGCCACCGTCCTTCTCTCTCCTATCTCCTCCATCGGATCAAGGCGCTGCCCCAGGACAGAGCTAGCTTTCTTAATCAGTTTGTTCAGTCTCTTCCTATCGGCTGCAGTAATGCCACTGCCCCAGCAGACCACTCCAAAAGTGATGGCTGATGCCACCACCGTGTCATAGAATGACTTCAGCAGCGCCCCTTGTACACCAAAAGACCTGAGTCTCCTCAGCAGGAACAGCCTGCGCTGTCCCTTCTTGTAGAGTGCATCAGTATTGTGTGACCAGTCTAGTTTATTGTTCAGATGAATACCCAGGTACTTATAGGATGTCACCATCTCGATGTCTGTTCCCTGTATATTTACTGGTACTGTGAGGGGCTGCCCATGCCTGCGGCAGTCCACCACCAGCTCCTTAGTTTTCCTCGCGTTGATCTGGAGGCAGTTCCGATGGCACCAGTCCACGAAGTCCTGGATAAGCCCTCTGTACTCAGCTTCATCTCCATTGGAGATGAGGCCAACGATCGCAGAGTCATCAGAGAACTTCTGTAGATGGCAGTGTGTTGTGTTGTGTGAGAAGTCCGCAGTATAAAGAGTGAACAGGAAGGGAGCCAGCACCGTTCCCTGGGGGGCCCCCGTGCTACTGATGATCGTGTCGGACACACAGTCCCGGGTTCTCACAAACTGAGGCCGGTTCGTGAGGTAGTCCAGGATCCATGATGACAGGTGCTGGTCCACCCCTGCGCGCAGCAGCTTGTCCTTCAGGATCATCGGTTGGATGGTGTTGAAAGCACTGGAGAAGTCAAAGAACATGATCCTCACCATATTCCCGGGCTTCTCCAGGTGGGACAGAGAACGGTGAAGGAGGAAGATCACCGCATCCTCCACCCCAATGCCATGCTGGTAGGCGAACTGGAGTGGATCCATCGCTGGTTCCACCAGGGGGCGGAGGTGAGCAAGGAGCAGTCTCTCCAGGGTCTTCATCAAGTGGGACGTCAAGGCCACCGGTCTGTAGCTGTTCAGGTCTTTGGGGTGGGAAGTTTTTGGTACAGGTACCACACAAGATGTTTTCCACAGCTGTGGTACCCTCCCCAGTTTCAGGCTCATGTTGAAGATATACGTCACAATCCCACACAGCTGGTCTGCACAGGACTTGAGGAGCTTTGCGCTGATGCCGTCCGGTCCCGGCGCCTTCCTCGCCTTGATCTTCCTCAGCTCCGTCCTCACCTGGGTCCTGGTCAGGGTCAGGATGGGGGGCTGTGTGTTGGGAGTGGGGGGGTGTTGGTAGAGTGGGGAGTGGGCAGCAGGACTTGATTTCTTTAGAGGCAGCAGTGGTTGTTGTGCAGTCAGGGGGGAGGGCGGTTGGTCAAATCTATTGAAAAACAGATTCAGACAGATTATTAACTAGATTATTAACTAGATTATTAACTAGATTATTAACTAGACTTTAGCCGTCTGTGCCCATTAGCTGCTAATATCCGTTAGCCACTGCTGTCGCTTCGTTAATGTTTCGTGGTGCATTGCTTATGGCTGCAGGTTTTTCCGGATATAGTCTGTCGCTGCAGATGGGTCTTCAAAACGTTTATCCTGCCCAGATGGTGAAGTAATGCGAAGGACGGCTGGGAAGAGGACCCCATACTTGACGCCCTGGCAGACCCGGAGGAGCCGCTTGGCTTCAGAGAAAGCTACTCTCTTCTTGGCCACAGCAGCGGTATAATCCGGAAAATGCTCATTCTCCTACCATGGAGGGAAAGCAGGGCCGAGCGTGTTGCTTTACGGAGAACCTCCTCTCTCTCCTGGAAATAATGAAATTTTACCATAATGACGCTAGGGGGTTCTCCTTCATTAGGTGTAGGATGTAGACTACGATGGGCCCGGTCTAGCATCGGGGTGAAGTCGAGGATCAGTAGCTCCTGTAGAATCTTAGCGATGGCAACCGTGGGTTGCTGGCCTTCAGTGTTTTCTAGCCCTTCCTTTATACCAATGATTCATGCAGCGACGTTGCCATCCCTCTAGGTCCTCTAGCTTCAGGCGCAACGAGGCAACTTCTGACTTTAACTGACTGACGTCTCCCTCCATGCTAACTGTCTTGTTTGAGTACGTATTCAGGCCGCCTTCCAGTTCTCCCAGGTGGGTCTCTTGTTTTTCCATATCATCTATGATGGAATCAATTTTTGCACCTAGATCTTTCATCTTTAGATCTATGTGGGCCAGTATATCCTGTTTTCGCTGCCTGCAATAGCGGCCATTCCCTCGGACAGATCAGTCGGTTCCCCCGCAGAGGCCTTAGTCGAGCCGGAGGCTTTAACAGCCTGCTCCTTGCTAGGCTTATTCCTGCTCATGGCGCCTTCAAATAAGTCGTTGGAAAAATAGGAAGTCGTAGTTCTGGTACTGAAGCATTTTAGTCCAGTGTATATTCTGCCTAATTTACCCAGGGTTGATCAGAGGAGTTGAAAAATTTGTTAAAAGTTCGCCCTGGTCAGGAGCCCAGGAAAAACGCATCTTCAGATGATGCTGCTCACCAGCCCCGCCCCCTCATTCACCCATTTTTTTTGATGCCGCTATATTTAGAACCGTTGCAAAGCTTTACCTGCATTTGTTCAGAATTTGGAAGACGTGGGATTTGCTACTGCCTCAACTCTTGTAAAATTTAAGCATTTCATTCTTGGTGTGTCATTTCCACTGATCAGCTGCTTTCCCTACTGCTACAACAAATGCAGTATTACAAAAAGTCAGCATCTGCCCTCAGACACAAAGTAATTACATCTAGTTGTATCTCAATCGGTGAATGAGGGAAAAAAAAAACAACTCAGAAGTCAAAACAAAACTCCAGAAGCTTCTCCCTGGAATCAACTCCTTTTGTGCGGCCACCCAACTTCACATTTTGGATCCTCACAAACTTAACCTCCACCGCCAACACCACAATCACGGACCTAGGAGCAGACGTCACAACCACAGAGAATGGCCCAGATGAGATACATCTAGTTGTATCTCAATCTGTGCTTGAGAAAAAAAAACTCAATATGAAGTAAGGCAAAGAAATGCTTTTGTAAGGCCACTGTGTCTGTGAATATTGAGTTGCAGCTTCCAAAATCTCCATTTAAAAATAGATATGGATAAACTTCAAAGATTGATACACCAGCTCGGACAACAGTCTGATCTCCAAGTCGTGGTCACTGTACTCCAGATGTTAGGGTGGTATTACTCTGCAGCATAAAACCTCACACAGCAGTGGTTGTCTCTACTCACTATCTTCTTATCATGCAATTTGGTTCTGGTGCTTCTTTTATTACCCTGTAGACATTGTGTTGTTCTGAAAAGCTTGCTGCACAAGTCAAGATTGTGGGGGAGAAAGGGTTATGATAAATGATGGAAAAGAATGGGAGCACAGGCAAAGGATGAAAAGGAAGGGGGGCTTGCACATAGGATAAGACAGAATAGGAAATGTGTTAAATAAGGGTGTGAGACTGTAGGGGAGGAGAGAGCTAGAGTGTAAAAGCGAAGAGGGTAGAACAGATGTGGATTCAGGGCTGTGCTGACTGATAAGAATCCTGGTCTTGCCAAGTAGGGCTCTTTGTCCTCTCTCTGTTCTCTTTCTAATTTCTTTCTTTCTCTTCTCTGCACTTGTAAAGCAAAGACATCAGCAGGGAGGTCTGTGAATTCAAAGAATAACACTGGGATCATAGAGATAAGATTAAAAAAAATTTCAAGCACATTGGTGATCAGAAAATGCTCTGCTGGTTACCAGGTGTTCTTAATTTTTTAAAAAAAAATTCATTCATGCAAAGTCAAAACCTTAATTGTCCTTACAAAATAATAGTTAATCCTTAAATTTACCTTTCAGTTGTCTTAAAAATACGTCAGATGCTGTATGATAAACATGTAACTGTTATCTTGTGTTGTTGGGTGAAATCCTTGATTAAAATTTGTCATTACAGGTGTTTCATTTTAACACCTGGAAGTGAAATGAGGTCAACCTTTAGAAATCTTTGATAAATTCATAACATTTTAAAATTGTAAATGTCCATTTTTTTTCTAGTAAATTTGTAATTTTCTCATAAATACTTAACATTTTGACTTTTTACCTCTGCCAAGGAGGTTATGTTTTTGCCAGTTTGTCTGTTTGCTTGTCTGTTTGCAGGATTACGCAAAAACTACTAGATAGATTGGGATGACATTTCCACAAAAGGTGGCCCTTGGCCTAAGGATGAAACCACTAAATTTTGGTGATGATCTGAGAGTGCATACCTCTGCTAAGGCCCTTGTTTATATTTGTGCAGCAGGATTACACTAAAAGTACTGAATGGATTTTGACAAAATTTTCACCAGAGGTGGTCCTTGGGCTACAGAGGAGCCCATTAAATTTTGGTGATGATCCAAGAGAGCGCACCTTCACCAAGACTCTATCTTCTCACAATGTGTTAACAAGATTACTCCAAGACTACTGGACAGAGCTTGGTGAAATTTTCACTGGAGGTGGCTCTTGGCCTGCACATGAACCAATTACATTTTGGAGGTGATCCATGAGTGCATACCTCCACCAAGGCTCAATCTTCGAGCAATGGTTTAGCAGGATTATGCAAAAACTACTGGATGGATTTTGGTGAAATTTTCACCAGAGGTGGTCCTTGGGCTACAGATGAGCCCAGTAGATTTTGAAGGTGATCCATGGGTGCATACCTCCACCAAGGCCCCATCTTGCAATGTACTGAGGGATGGAGGCAGAGAGGTACAGACAGATGGATGGACAAATGGAGGGAGGGAAGGAGCCTTCGTGCAGGGATGCACTCTCTGAGTGCTTTTCTAGTTTCTTATAAGTTTGCAACTTTTTTTTTGTAATCAAATTGTGTCTTTTTTTTAAGCAATTTGTGACTTTTTTTCTTGTAAATTAATTTTTTAATGTAAATTTATGACATTTCTCTTTCAGTTGTCTTTTGGTTGTGGGAGTAGGTTCTGATATCAGGTACTTGAATAACTCTATTGTCTATTGCCAGCATGGATTCTGGAGAAGTGCAAATTTAATGTGAGCTGGAATAATGACCAAAAATATTGCAGTATTGTTGCTTCCAGTGATTAATTGGAGAAGTCTAATTGTCTAATAATTGTCTAATAGTCTTTTTGCCATTTAACAATGGCAAGGTCTTAAATTTGTTCAATTGGCCTTAAAAAGGCCTTAAATTTAACATCTTTATTGTTAAATTTACCATAGGATTACGGTCACGCAGATGTGAAGGATCTGAAACATTCAGTTTGCATGTAACTATAAAGATTCCACCAACTCGCTCTTTCTCATCTTTCTCCTCTCTTACTGCTACTTTGCTTGTAAAAGCTCCCTCCGTGGTAGCACCTCTGACCTTCCCACTCTCCTCTGCCTGGCTTCAGGATGATTTATTCCTCTTTTGGTCCATTAATGATGGCACTAAACAACCAAACTTGGCTAGAAGCACTTTAAATCCCATTCTGACACCTCCCAGTCATGCTTTATTGATCCATCTGGGGAACTTCAGATGGTGCAATGCACTGGGACGTATTATATATGAGAACACAAAGTGACAGTGCATTGTAAAAAATCCTGGATATAATTCTAAAGTTATGCAGTGCTATCAGGGAGATGTCTGATTCAAAATCTGCAGGCAGCATTATAAAGAACCATCTTCAGTTATAAGTAGAACCCGGAGTCCTGCAACAGATGGCATAACTCCCACAGAGCCATGATTTTAATATCATGGAGTCAGACTGGGATTATGTGAAGAGTCGGGAGACACTGAGATGGTGTAAATCAGCCTAAACCCGCAGCAGAACACTGACAGTTTCTTCAAAATGCAAGTGCACAGTACCTGTAGGAAAATGAATGTTTTAATTCAAAGGCAAAGGCTGCTTGGAGAAAATATTTTGGGTTTTATCTTTCTCTGATGTACATTTTATGAAGTCATGATGGGGGGAGGGAAACCACTATTCACACCACTGCTTTTGACAACACTGCCATTATACTTTCAGTGTCTAAAACATTAGTTCTGAGCTGATGCGTCATTCTTATCATTTGTCTTCACAATCAACAATCCTGGGAAATATTAATGCTGTGGTTTCACGCTTCTGTTTAACTTTTTTCTGTATTTTTTTTCTTTGTCCTTTCAATTTGTTCCTCACATCATATGTCACCAACAAGCTTTGGCTTGGAGGGTGGTGTGGTGTGGGGGGGGTGTTGTCTGCTGTACTTTCAGGAGGCATAGAGGCATATGCCGTACTCATGATCCCTTTATGTAAGGGGCTTTATAAAGGAGGAAACGCTTGGTCGGGGTTAGGTCATAAGCTGAGGGCAATTGGCAGCAGGCGAGGTCCTTTTGGGGACAAGAAAAGATACGAGGAGGGCAGAGATTACTTTATGGTTGGTGGACAGGTGGGGTGGGTGGGTGCAACAATAAGTATAGGTTGGAGGAGAGGGTAGAAGAACAGATGCAGAGTGCTGTTAACAAAGGTTGCCATGACAATAGCTGATGGCACCTCCAGCCTGTTGCTACTGAAAACTTGTGATTGTACTGACCAGTGTCATATCATGTTAGCATTATCACTGATCCAAAAATGCAAATACACTGGACAAAATGAAGTAACTTAAATAACACCAGGGTGTTAGTTGAGTTGTGTAGTGGCATTTTTATTAGGATTGCTATTGATTAGCATGGAGAAGGCTTTAAAAATGTCAGGCTGCAAAATAGAAGTGACCACTAACTGATAGGTGTATTTCAGAAACCACAAAATCAGGAATAATTAGGTGCACATTTTAAGTATTTAACATTAATCTGCTAGGGATTACTTATCTTGCATCTCCTATGCACCTCTTGTGCAGTCCAGTCAGGTCCTGGCTCTCTAATAAAGCCTGTTAGATTGATGTCCTGAGGCCATAGCCAGTGAAGCATGACAACAAAAGATTTGTCAAATGTGTCTGTGTGCGGTTAAAGGGATAGCCATCACCCAAGTGATGAATTATGGGAAAATACCCCACTGGATTTGTTTTGGATTAGGCCAATTTCCTACAAGGCATCAATAATCCCTGGAGGACGCAGGTTTTAAGCCTTTTTCGAGGCTGCAGAGACGCAATCTGGTCAACATCATTCCTCCATCTGTGGCGTCGCATCGCTAATGGTCTTCCTCCCGACATGATGCACGCGTTGCCAGTGAGAACAGACACAAACTGAGCACACTGTTTCAACATCTACAGCTTGGGATTTTAATACTCTGCACTCATTTTTTTATTGCAATTTCCTCAAGATACCTAAATCCAATATCCTTTTTATACGTTCCTGGTATTTTGCGGTGAACCTTAGGGGTACTGTAGAGGGAGTAAGGCTGGTGGATCTGATTGTGATTGGACTTTGCTTAAAGCATGGTATTTCATGCTTATTGAAATTGGCTGCTGGATAACACCATATGGTTGGTTTCATATAATGTAACTTAAATCAATATTCTTTTTCCCCTGTTCGTGAAGCCCTAAAGTGTACCTGCCCTGTCTGTCTTGATATCTTCGTATGACTGTCTCACTCTTCATGCCTTTGAATATCCATTCTTTCACCCATGCTAATACCCATAGTGTTGCACTTTTTTCTGATCGATTTAGCATCCATTCCCCCTGCAGCTTCCTGCATCCTGGGCTTGTTTTCTTCCTCGGATCGATACTATGTCATAAAGCCCTCCCCCATTTTTCCCCTCTTCTTTCTTCCTGATGCAGCAGCGCCGCCCCCATCATACATCGCCATCCCCGGGCATCTGCATTTTGCACCACAGAGTGAATGAATGAGTCTCGTCTGACAAAGGCCACATCGATTTCTGCTGGGCCATGCGCAATGCCGGGGAGCATTGATCCAGCCGGCGTTGAAATAGTGTTACTTATTGAGACATGATTACATGTTAAATGGGGCTGTTCATAATGGGCCATTTGGACATATAATAGGAAACTGTAGAAATGCTGTACTCTGTAGGACCAAGATGGCTTCTTTCCAACAGTTTTGATGGAAAAAAGGTTTGTTGTTTTAGGCCAGAGACTTAGGTTTTTTTCCAGTGCCCCAGACTATTTAAAGCAGCATTTAGATTCAATTCAATTCAATTCAATTCAATTTAACTTTATTTATATAGCGCCATTTCACAACAACAGTCATCTCATAGCACTATCAACTGTAGGGGGAACCCCCACAGTTGCAGAAAGACCCCAGCAATCAGGCGATCCCCTGTGAGCAAGCACTTGGCGACGGTGAAGAGGAAAAACTCCCTTTTAACAGGAAGAAACCTCCAGCAGAACCAGGCTCAGGGAGGGGCAGTCATCTGCTGCGACTGGCTGGGGGGTGAGGGGATAGAGAAGAAGAAAAGAACAGACATGTAGAGAGCAAACAGCACGATGGGGACTCAATCTATGGGAGAGAACAAACAAATGTTAATGACCAGCAAAAAAAAATATTTCATTCAGTGAGAAAAGGAGTGAGGCCCAGTGCATTACTGGAGGTCCCCCGGCTGACTAAACCTATTAGCAGCATAACTAACTAAGGGAGGGTTCAGAAACACATGATCCCTCCCTAATTGTAGGCTATATCAAAAAGGTAGGTTTTAGCCCTATTCTTAAAAACAGAGATCGAGTCTGACTCCCAAATCCAGATTGGCAGCTGATTCCACAGGAGAGGAGCTTGATAACTGAAGGCTCTGCCTCCCATTGTACTTTTGGAGATTCTAGGTATTACAAGTAATCCTGCATTTTGGGAGCGTAGTGCTCTGTTAGGATAATACAGTAGTATCAGATCTTTTAAATAAAAAGGAGCCTGATTGTTTAGAGCTTTGTAAGTAAGAAGGATTTTAAAGTTAATTCTAAACTCTATGGGAAGCCAATGAAGGGAGGCCAGAACCGGAGAGATATGATCTCTCTTTCTAGTACCTGTTAAAACTCTTGCTGCAGCATTTTGGATCAGCTGAAGACTTTTTAAAGATGTTTTAGGACAGCCTGATAATAAAGAATTACAATAATCTAATCTCGAGCTAACAAAAGCGTGGATCAGTTTCTCAGCATCACTCTGAGACAAGATGCTCCTAATCTTGGCAATATTACGCAAATGATAGAAGGCAGTCTTAGAAACAAATTTAATATGTGAATTGAAGGACAAATCCTGATCAAAAATGACTCCAAGGTTCCTCACAGAGCTATTAAGAGAAAGAGTAACCGCATCCAAACTGAAAGTTTGATTTGGAAAGGAATTTCTAAGGTTTTTTGGACCAACAAGAATGACTTCAGTCTTATCTGAATTTAATAGTAAACGCATCTAAACACATCTAAATTACTAAATAGTAATTTAGATAGTAAAAGGTGAAGTAAAATCTATTTTAAATGTACAAATCAGGGCTTGATATTGACACCTGCTCACCAGTGAAATGCAGGAAGAATTCAGCTGGGGCAGATACAATAAATATATTACAGTTAAAAAAATCAAGAATTTATTGTAGACTAGACACAAATTTATGAGATGGATGGAAAATCTTATGTTTCAAAAGTAGCATTTTTAAGAAAGAAGGTTGGAAATTTCAGAGGCAGAAAGCTGTGAGAAAGAAGACTTTAAAAAGAATAAATGTATAAATGTAAATGAAAAAATTGCTGGTTTAGCAGAAAAAAAGCTGCAAAGTTAACAAGAATAAAATCGCAAAATGGCATGGCAAAACTCCCAAAATTTAGAGGGAAAACGAGCAAAAAAAATGTGTAAGTACAAGAAACACAAAATCATTTGTATAAAATCTGAAATTTACATGGAAACCATTTGATTTAGAAGAGATGCCATTGTACTAGTATCTAGGGGTGGGAATCACAGAAGCCCCATGATACAATATTATCCCGAGACTTTGGCCACAATACGATATTATTGCAATCTTGTGATGCATTGAGTCTTGTGATATCAACTGGGTCTTGGACTTCCTTACAGAGAGGAGACAGACTGTCAAGGTCAGCACCAGAACATCTGAGACCATCACAGTGAGTACTGGATCACTACAGGGATGTGTTTTGAGTCCACTACTGTTCACGCTGCTGACTCATGACTGCTCTGCATCCCACATCACCAGCCATATAATCAAACTTGCTGATGACATGATGGTTGTTGGCCTCATCACAAATGGTGATGAGTCAGTGTACAGGGATGAGGTGAAGAAGCTAGTGACTTAGTGCAACTGCCACAATCTATGTCTCAGTGCAGGAAAAACAAAAGAAATTATCATCGACTTTAGAAAGGACCAGCCACTCCACCACTCTCGATTAATCATTTGTGGTTTGGCTGTTGAAAAAGTCCAGAGCACCAAATTTCTTGGACTTCATCTGATTGACAGCTTAACCTCCACAGATAACACCACAGCTGTGATCAAAAAGGCACAGCAGTGCTTTCATTGCCTCCAGAGACTGAAGAGAGCAGGCCTTTCTAAGCCAGCCATGACATTGTTCTATCGTGGCACCATTGAAAATGTCCTCACATACTGCATTACCTCCTGGTATGGGAACAGCAGAGGAGATACAGAGACTGGGTAGAGTCATCAGGACGGCAGAGAGGATTATTGGCATCCAGCTGCCATCACTGACTGACATCTACAGCCACAGATGCAGGCGCAGAGGGCGCTGCATCTTAAGGGATCACTCTCACTTTTCACACAGTCTCTTCTCTCTGATGCCGTCAGGAAGGAGATACAGGAGCATTTGAGCGAGGACGTCCAGGATAAAGGATAGTTTTTCCCTGCTGTGATAAGACTATTAAACGATCAATATCCTATTTGCTATTTATTGTATCTGCATTGTTTTACTTATATTATTTTAAGTGAACTAATGATGCTTATCTATTTATTTCACATTTATATACAGTGGGGTAAAAAAGTATTTAGTCAGCCACCAATTGTGCAAGTTCTCCCACTTAAAAGATGAGAGAGGTCTCCAATTTTCATCATAGGTATACCTCAACTATGAGAGACAAAATGAGAAAAAAAAAAATCCAGAAAATCACATTGAAGGATTTTTAATGAATTAATTGGTAAATTCCTCAGTAAAATATGTATTTGGTCAATAACAAAAGTTCATCTCAATACTTTGTTATATACCCTTTGTTGGCAATGACAGAGGTCAAATGTTTTCTGTAAGTTTTCACAAGGTTTTCACACACTGTTGCTGGTATTTTGGCCCACACTGTAGACTTGTTAGAGAGATACTGTTTTTAATTCTTTAAGTGGTTTTGCTGTAGAAACAGCATTTCGTTTTTACGTTTACATGAAAAAGACAAAGGGATCATCATCCTGTGATGCTCCGCACTGTGTGTGTTTATATATTTACATATTTATTCCATCTAGCTACAATGCTCCGCACTGGGTGTGTTTATATATCTACATATTTATTCCATCTAGCTACAATGCTCCGCACTGTGTGTGTTTATATATTTACATATTTATTCCATCTAGCTACAGTGCTCCGCACTGTGTGTGTTTACATATTTACATATTTATTCCATCTAGCTACAATGCTCCGCACTGTGTGTGTTTACATATTTACATATTTATTCCATCTAGCTACAATGCTCCGTACTGTGTGTGTTTATATATCTACATATTGGCGCCCCCCAAGGATGTGTCCTTTCCCCACTGCTCTTCTCCCTCTACTCCAACGACTGCACCTCAGAGGACCCTTCGGTGAAGCTCCTGAAGTTTGCGGACGACACCACAGTCATTGGTTTGATCCGGGATGATGATGAGTCTGCATACAGGCGGGAGGTGGAGCAGCTGATCCTCTGGTGCAGCCAGAACCATCTTGAACTTAACCCAGCCAAAACGGTGGAGATGACTGTGGATTTCAGGCGACACCCCCCTTCATTCCCCCCACTCACCATCCTCAACAGCACAGTGTCCACTGTGGACTCCTTCAAGTTTCTGGGTACCACAATCTCCCGGAACCTGAAGTGGTCCTCCCATATTGACACTGTCCGGAAAAAGGCCCAGCAGAGGTTGTTTTTTCTGCGTCAGCTCAAGAAGTTTGATTTGCCTCAGGAGCTGCTGGTTGTCTTCTACACCGCCATCATCCAATCTGTCCTCTGCTTTTCCATCACTGTCTGGTTTGGATCTGCCACTAAACAGGACAAGACCAGACTGCAGCGGATCATTAAGTCTGCGGAGAGGATCATTGGTACCGACCTACCCCCCATTGAGAACTTATATCGGTCCATAACCAGGAAACGGGCGGGAAACATCTGTGCTGACCCATCACACCCCGGCCACAAACTGTTTGAACTTCTATCTTCTGGTCGTCGTTACAGATCACTGAAGGTCAAAACCACCCGTCACAGGAACAGTTTCTTTCCTCAAGCCATCACTCTGATGAACTCCTAACATTCACCTAGTCCTACCTGTTGCTGTACTCATGACTTTTCATCCATTATTACATTGCACATAACTCTCACACTGCTTTTTACTTCATTCACATTATATCACTGAATCTGAGTCCACATTGAAATACTGTGTGATTGTATATTTTTTCATATATTTCTGCAAAGTGTGGTTAGTCCGAGTAAATAACTGCATATATTCCTGTACATATTTGCATCCTTTTATAGAAACGTGGACAGACTGTAATTTACTGTACATACTCTGGTTGTCATTGAATCCTTATTTAAATCCTTCACCTGAACAACGAGAGCAAGTTTTTAGCCAAAGTCAAATTCCTTGTATGTGTTGTGCATACTTGGCCAATAAAGCTGATTCTGATTCTGATTCTGATATTTATTCCATCTAGCTACAATGCTCCGCACTGTGTTTATATACTCATATATTTATTCCATCCAGCTACAATGCTCCGCACTGTGTCTATATATATATATATATATATATATATATATATATATATATATATATGTATATGTATATGTGTGTGTATACTTGCTGCTCTTTCTTTTTTTTTTTTCCCTCTTGCCTTCTGATTGTTGCTCTGAGTGTTGCTATCCCTGTGCTGTTGCAATCCTGGAATTTCCCCATTGTGGGACTAATAAAGGCTTATCTTATCTTATCATCATATATTGCCATTTTCCTATCCTGATTTGTTAAGTCTTGGCTACCTCATGAGCCACTCCATTGCTACACTGACCTAACCAGACATTGAGCATTTAGCACCATCTAATGGATTGAAAAGTCTTTTTTTTTTATTACTCTGGTACCCAAAAAGCAGAATTTGCATTTGCAATATTTATTAATAATCTTGTTTCTCGAATCAATGGAGTATTGTGGACGCAAAGTATTGCAGTACTACACTATCAATTTTTTTTGCCCCACCCCTACAAATATCTGTTCTCTAGTGAAAGTTCTGAGTTGTTCGCAAATTTAGGAAACTACCTTAAAAAATGAGTGCAAAAGTTAATATGAAGCCTGATAAAAATAGGGTTAGGGTTATATGTTAAGGGTTAGGGTTATATACTGTATATGAGACTGAAGTGTCGAAGCACCAAAGGGCTGATAACTGAGATGAAGAAAACAAGGCAGGGGAGTTGCTGTGCATGCTTCCTTCTGAGTTGTGTGTTGCTGTTTGCCACACAAGCTACATAGCTGAAGTAGCTCCTGCTTCACTGAGCCTCCAGAGCCAGACACAGAATTATCTCACTTTAGCAATTTCACCTTAAATCCAGTATGGATTTTTCTCTGGAGAAGGCTGTATGTTTTCACTGTGATGGGCAGATTTATATCCTCCTTTATGGGTGGACATTAAACTCTGCAAGCATCCTGTAGCTCACCTTGGAGACCATGTGGATGAGGTCAGAGAGGGGTGTAGGGGCACTCCGCTGATAACACTCTCACACCTTCGACCCTCTCCCTGGAGTATACAGGTCGTAAAGAGAATGATGGGAACATGGGATGGCAGGTAATTGCCTTGAGTTTGACTCCTGTTCCTTCTTTGTCCATTTCTCTTTACTTCACTCTGCTTTCTTCTCTCCCCGTAAGGTGCGTCCCTCTTTCTCTCTGCCCTTTGACTCATTCCCATCTCTTGTTATTGCCTCATTTTTTTGGTCAGCTGTCGCCATCTTTGACATTCTTTGCATTGTATTGTTTACTCGTCTCAGCCCTCTCCGTCATTCCCACCTTCTCTCTGCTCAGGAGCTGTTGGGTGAAAATTCCAGATGATCAATTAATTGCTTTACTGCCACGTAATTTAGGCACTAATGATGTAGTTTTAACCCAACCCAACTTGTTGCCGTCCTCTGACTCATCCTCAGGGGTAGATGGAGGGTGAGGTTTTTGCAGTGTGTCAAGTGAACTATCCTGTAGATGGGAATTTTGGGTTAGGATTTAACACATTATTCAGTAAGTAGTATTCTGCAAATTGTTTTAAAAAGCACATGCCTTTTTCAGAGGTGGTGAGTTATAATGTTTCCATTGCTTCGAACTGGGCTTTAGTCTCTGGACCATAGTGATGGAGTCGTGTTTTGTCCCGTGTGATTAATCTGTCAGTCCTCCTGGTCTTCTTGGTACATGGCCAAAAGTGCCTGTGAGCATGTAGCTCATTCAATTTTTGCATGTGCAATTGGTCATGGAAGATTTTTTTTTTTTCTTATCTTGAGCTAGGTGGTGAATGGTTATGTGGGGATCCTCCAAAATGGTGGCCTCCACTTGCCGGATGGTGTCTTCATCAATGGTGCACTGTGATTGCTCGGGAATGGGTGCCATTTCCACTGATGTTCAACCACACTTGAACCGTCGATGACAGTGCTCGACTATGTCATACAATGGGGCATCTTCCCCATAAGTCTCTTTCATCTCATCAAATGTCTCCCATGGCATGTGACCTCACAAGTACAGGAATCTGATGAGCGTTCTGCATTCAACTGGCTATCACACCTTACTTCACCTTAGCACCTGTAGAAGAGAAACTCTTAGGAGTTCAGAGCTGCGAATTTCCACATGACCTACAGTGGTGTTAAAAAGTGTTTGCCCCCTTCCTGATTTCTCATTTGTTTGTATGTTTGTCACACTTAAATGTTTCAGATCATCAAACAAATTGAAATATTAGACAAAGATAACACAAGTAAACACAAAATGCAGTTTTTCAATGAAGGTGTTTATTATTATTTTGGGAAACAAAAATCCAAACCTACATGGCCCTGTGTGAAAAAGTGATTGCCCCCTAAACCTAATAACTGATTGGGCCACCCTCAGCAGCAACAACTGCAATCAAGCGTTTGCGATAACTGGCAATGAGTCTTTTACAGCGCTGTGGAGGAATTTTGGCCCACTCATTGTTGCAAATTGTTGTAATTCAGCCACATTGGAGGGTTTTCGAGCATGAACTGCCTTTTTAAGGTCATGCCACAACATTTCAATCGAATTCAGGTCAGGACTTTGACTAGGCCACTCCAAAGTCTTCATGTTGTTTTTCTTAAGCCATTCAGAGGTGGACTTGCTGGTGTGTTTTGGATCATTGTCCTGCTGCAGAACCCAAGTGCGCTTCAGTTTGAGGTCACGAACAGATGGCCGGACATTCTCCTTCAGGATTTTTTGGTAGACAGCAGAATTCATGGTTCCATTTACCATAGCAAGTCTTCCAGGTCCTGAAGCAGCAAAACAGCTCCAGACCATCACACTACCACCACCATATTTTACTGTTGGTATGATGTTCCTTTTCTGAAATGCTGTTACTTTAACGCCAGATGTAATGGGACACACACCTTCCAAAAAGTTGAACTTTTGTCTCGTCAGTCCACAGAGTATTTTCTCAAAAGTCTTGGGGATCATCAATAGGATTTCTGGCAAAACTGAGACGAGCCTGTATGTTCTTTTTGCTCAGCAGTGGTTTTCATCTTGGGACGCTGCCATGCAGGCCATTTTTGCCCAGTCTCTTCTTATGGTGGAGTCATGAACATTGACCTTAACTGAGGCAAGTGAGGCCTGCAGTTCTTTGGATGTTGTTGTGAGGTCTTTTGCGACCTCTTGGATGAGTCGTCGCTGCCCTCTTGGGGTAATTTTGATCGGCCGGCCACTCTTGTGAAGGTTCACCACTGTTCCATGTTTTCGCCATTTGTGGATAATGGCTCTCATTGTGGTTTGCTGGAGTTCCAAAGCTTTAGAAATGGCTTTATAACCTTTTCCACACTTATAGATTGCAATTACTTTGTTTCTCATTTGTTCCTGAATTTCTTTGGATCACAGCATGATATCCTGCTTTTGAGGATCTTTTGGTCTACTTCACTTTGTCACGCAGGTCCTATTTAAAGATTTCTTGATTGAGAACAGGTGTGGCAGTAATCAGGCCTGTGTGTGGCTAGAAAAATTGAGCTCAGCTTTCCAAAGATGTGATAAACCACAGTTAATTTATGTTTTAACGGGGGGAATCACTTTTTCACACAGGGCCATGTAGGTTTGGATTTTTTCTACCCTTAATAATAAACAGCTTCATTTAAAAACTGCATTTTGTGTTTACTCGTGTTATCTTTGTCTAATATTTCAATTTGTTTGATGATCTGAAACATTTAAGTGTGACAAACACAAAAAATGAGAAATCAGGAAGGGGGCAAGCACTTTTTCACACCACTGTATAGTGATTTGAATTCTTATACATGTGCAATTTCATCCTCCTATAATAACCGGAGGTAGGTCGGGGAAATCTTTAATGAGCAACACTCGTATTTTCCATGTCTTAAGGAAAATGAAATGGCATAGAAGCCATTATTATAAAATAGAAGGTTTATTATGAAATGGAAAGATGTTGGAACACAGCCAGCACCAAATAACCGGGACCTCTGCTTGTGATCAGAAGACACCAAATGAAAACAAAAGAGAAGTTATGTGGTCTCTGTGGGTATGACTACTAGCCTTACAATTTCCCAGTATGAAATGACCAGATAACAGACTACTACACATAGAACAACACTGAGACTCAGTTAGTCTGAATAAACACATTCTTGGGAGGACATTTCGGGTCATAATGACCCAATATTACTACCTCATTCCCATACAGAAATATAACAGTATTCAGGTTAAACCAGAACACCCCCCCCTTGTCCTGTCAAGCAGCTAGGTAAGCAGAACAGAAATCTGCTTCCCTTATTGTTCCAAACAGATTCACTTTGCCAAAAGGAGCTTTATACAGCACATATCAATGTACATACTTTATTTAAATTGTTTTAACCATGATAGACCCGACGGGGGAATGAGGAATGGAGGGGTGGGGAGGGGAAAAGAAAAGAGAGAGGAACAAACAGAAAAAAACAAGCAAACTGGCACAACTGAAACAAACAGAAGACGACCTGTTTCTTCTTCTGAAAAGGTCTCATCACAAGTCTGGTATCTGCACCAGAACATTCTTAATATATTTACCATTTGTGATATATTCAAAATAAGCTATTTACTAAAATATATCACAGTGAATTTACACTTTTGTTAATGGCCAAAATAAATGAAAAGCACAGTTTGGATCTACAACAAGAAAACAAGAACACTCCGTTTGCAAACTGATGTTTAATTTTTTCCTCATTTTTCCTCTGAGTTCTTCTGCCGGTCGAACTTACAACTTTATCTCTTTGCTTCATCAGTTTCTTGCCTTTGTGTGTGATGATTATATGGTTTTCTGACATATTATTGTGACTGTATTGAGTTACTGTCTCCCCTTGAGATTACCAGTTTAATTCAGACACAGTTAAATATCTCGGGTATTAAATGAAACTTCAGATTGCTTCTCAAAGATTTGATACTCATTTTGTCCCTGTGTCACTTTTCAGATTTCATTGTTTGTTGTGAACAAACTGTTCAAATCAATATAAAAAAGGTGATTAATATACTTCTGTTATTCTAAATAGTGTTGTGCCACCCCATGTCTTTAAAATACTTGCTGCCTTACATCGTGTGATAATACTGAAGGGCAGATGAATCTTTCACAAACTTTTATGTTGCAAAAAAAGAAAATTCTTCATGGAGTTGAAAAAGAACATTGTGTTAAATTCCTTATGTGTTCATACTTGGTCGGTCAGTCTTATGAGAAATGTTTAATAAAAATTGCATATCTCTTTTCTCAGGTTTTGGGTATGAGAGTTGAAGCAATTCTGCCCTTTTAATCTCATGGATGCTGATAACTCTTCAGTGGAGTCGCTGTGGATTTTTATATTGTATATGGATTCAAATAATTTGAAGGGTGTATTTGACTGATGGTGTCATGCTGCAGCACAGACTGTGAAACACTTGGGGATACATGTGCATTTTCTTAGTTCTATAAATAAAATTGATCTGAGGTGTCCCAAGACTGCAAATGCCCAGTGTAGATTTTGTGATTCATGTGGGATCTTGGACTTGCTGATACACACGTGGACAAAATTGTTGGTACCCCTCTGTTAATGAAAGAAAAACCCACAATGGTCACAGAAATAACTTGAATCTGACAAAAGTGGTAATAAATAAAAATTCTATGAAAATTAACCAATGAAAATCAGACAGTGCTTTTGAATTGTGGTTCAACAGAATTATTTTAAAAAACAAACTCATGAAACAGGCCTGGACAAAAATGATGGTACCCCTAGAAATGATTGAAAATAATGTGACCATAGGGACATGTTCAACCAAGATGTGTCCTCTAATTAACATCACAGGTGTCTACAAACTTGTAATCAGTCAGTCGGCCTATTTAAAGAGTGACAAGTAGTCACTGTGCTGTTTGTTGACATGGTGTTTACCACACTAAACATGGACCAGAGGAAGCAAAGGAGATTAGAAAGAAAATTATAGACTGTTTAACATAGACTGTGACTACAGTTGCACATATTATTCAGAAATTTGAGATCCGCGGGACTGTACCCAACCTCCCTGGATGTGGCCGCAGGAGGGGACGGATAATACGAATGGCAACAAAAAAGCCCAGAACAACCTCTAAACACATTCAAGGTGAACTCCAAGGCCAAGGTACATCAGTGTCAGATCGCACCATCCGTCGTTGTTTGAGCCAAAGTGGACTTCATGGGAGACGACCAAGGAGGACACCACTGTTGAAAACAAATCGTAAAAAAGCCAGACTGGAATTTGCCAAACTGCATGTTGACAAGCCACAAAGCTTCTGGGAGAATGTCCTATGGACAGACAAGACAAAACTGCAACTTTTTGGCAAGGCACATCAGCTCTATGTTCACAGACGCAAAAATGAAGCATACCAAGAAAAGAACACTGTCCCTACTGTGAAACATGGAGGAGGTTCTGTTATGTTGTGGGGCTGCTTTGCTGCATCTGACACAGGATGTCTTGAATCTGTGCAGGGTACAATGAAATCTCAAGACTATCAAGGTATTCTAGAGAGAAATGTGCTGCCCAGTGTCAGACAGCTTGGTCTCAGTGGCAGGTCATGGGTCTTGCAACAGGATAATGACTGAAAACACACAGCTAAAAACACCCAAGAATGGCTAAGAGTGAAACATTGGACTATTCTAAAGTGGCCTTCTATGAGCCCTGATGTAAATTCTATTGAACATCTGTGGAAGGAGCTGAAACATGCCGTCTGGAGAAGGCACCCTTCAAACCTGAATTGGAGCAGTTTGCTCATGACGAGTGGGCCAAAATACCTGCTGAGAGGTGCAGAAGTCTCATTGACAGTTACAGAAATCGTTTGATTGCAGTGATTGCCTCAAAAGGTTGTGCAACAAAATATTAAGTTAAGGGTACCATCTTTTTTGTCCAGGCCTTTTTCATGAGTTTGTTTTTTTAAAGTAATTCTGTTGAACCACAATTCAAAAGCACTGTCTGATTTTCATTGGTTAATTTTCATAGAATTTTTATTTTATTACCACTTTTGTCAGAATCAAGTTATTTCTGTGACCATTGTGGGTTTTTCTTTCATTAACAGAGGGGTACCAACAATTTTGTCCTGACGGGCACTTTCTTGCCATCAGTAGGGTAGCTGTGACTATTAAAGGAGGAGCAGATTCTGTTCTGTCAGGTTTTTAGTTCCTTCTGGCAAAGGCAAAATGAGCAAACACCATGGCGCTGTGCCCATCTGTCTGTCCGCAATTTGCCAGAATCACTGCTACATCCAGGCAATTGCCCAGATGGACACAAACCTCATACACAGGTGGGTCTGCATTCAGACTGCGCTCAAATTCAAGGTCGGGGTCAAGCATCAGAAGGTCTAGGAGCTTATATGATTTTATGAAAATTGCTATTCCTCCTAGGCAATTCCCCGGATGCATAAAAACCTCACACACAGTGGTCCTAAGATGGGTCTGCATCCAGGTTGTGGTCAACATCAAGGTCAATGGTCGCAAGATATTTTGTGTAGTAATTTGCTCCTGTTAAAAATGTGTTGATATATTTTATTATTTTAGTACACAATCATTGTCAACCTGAACTCCTGTTTGACCTTGCAAGTTTAAGGCATGCAGGAAGTTTGATGTAATCTCATTAGTGTTTTATGACTGTTTTCCCGTTAAGCCTAAATTCGGGTGCTGCCTTAGCTGCTCTCTTTTTCAGTCTTTTCCTTCCTGGCTTTGTAAAGAGATGGGCTGTGCTTCTCTAAAAGGAACAGAACTGGGTCCTGTTGAGGAGAGAATGCATGTACTTCTGCTGCCTCATTGGTGTTGCAGATGATTTCATACCTACTTGATGATTGTAGGCATACAGTTTTGTAAAATAGTCAAGACCAAGATGGCATCCAATCATGTGTTGTTTAGGATGGGGGGAAAAAGGGGGAAAAGCCCCCACTGAAGCTAAAAAAGGCTCTGGCATTCCAAGGTGCCTTGGTCTCATGATGAGATGTCAAATTAACTTACCCTCTTCCAGTGAAATGAATCGGGTCAGTGCCAACAGTGTGAACAAATAGTGAAGTGTGTAAGTGAGGACACTGAAGCTCGGCTCCCCTTCACCTCCGAGGACTCACACAATGGAGCCCCATTCTGCCGCCTGTCTTCCACTGTTTGCTCTGTCTTCCACGGGCCACTGCACCCAGACGTAATCACTTTAGAGCCGCTCATCTGAACCCTTCAGATCACGGGGCGGGACTAAACCTTTGCTGCTCCATTCACCCTCTTACCACAGAATCAAGGGAAATTCTTCAGTTTGTTGAGTGTTGTATAGTAAATATAATCAATATTTGTTGAAATATTTTCTATAGTTGTCCAGCCAGAAATTAAACTTGTGTTAAAAAGGCCAGTGATGTTTGTGTGGGAAAGAGGCCTATATCCTACATACAGGCGAGAAAATAAAATGTTATAAACTGTAAATTATGGTGAACTTAAGCTTCAATTATGTGACCCAGTGGTTTATAAACACTGCATGTTATTTTAGCTTTAAAGAGTTAATAAGTTTTTTCTTCTTTAACATGCAGCATATCTCTCATAAAGCTGCATTTTTCTTATATAGCTACAATTTCCTTGTCTTGTAAATCTGCACATTTTTATTACAATTTTTACATTTTTTCTTGTAAATTTGACTTTTTTTTTATCACTAATAGATTTGAAATTATTGTCAGACTTTGCGTCTGATAAATGTGTAGCTTTTTCTTTCTTTTTTTCTTTCTTAGCTCATTCCGGCGAAGCCGAAAGGAACTAATGTGATGACATGGGGTCCACAATTCGTCCATCCCACTGTCTGTCTGTCCACATTTCAAGGAAATCGCTTTTTTGCCTAGGCATTTGCCCTGATGCTCACCAAACTCACTCACATGATCCTCAGGTACATCTGCATCAAAGTTGTGCTCAAAGTCAAAGGTCAGGAAATCTGAGCACTTACGTGAGTCCCAAAAAATCATTCCTCCTCCTAGGAAATTGCCCCAGTGGTCACCAAACTCATTCACAAGGATCCTCAGGTACATCTGCATCCATGTTTCGCTTAAGGTCATTGTCAAAGGGCAGAAGATCTGGGCATTTATGATTTCACAAAAAAATGTTGCTCCCCTTAGGTCACTGACCTTGACTTTAACCACATCCTGGATGGGTCTGTACCTACGCTGTGCTTAAGGGCAAGGTCACCAGTCAGGAGATTTGATCACTCTCGGGGTGATTTCATCAGGCCAGAATGAGCTGCACTGTCATTGATGGTCTGGTTTAAAAATGCACAGCCTCAGGAAGCCAGTATATATCAGCAAAAGAGCTACAGGTTGCCCACCATTGACTTGAACTTTAGCACACAACAGGCACCATACAATTTTCCAAATGGTACCTACAGTACAACACCAAAGTTGAGAAGTTCCACATGAACAGCTCAAATTACAGACCAGACTGCCAGTGATGGAGTAGCTCTTTCCAGCCCAATGAAAGGGAGTGCTCCGATCTCCTGACTGTTGATATTGATCTTAAGCACAATCTAGATGCAGACCCGCCTCAGGATCATTGTGACTAAGTTTGCCAAACATTAGTGCAGTTGTCTGGAGGACTAACAATTTTTGTGAAATTATAAATGCCCATATCTCATGACATTTGACAATGGCTTTGACCTTGAGCTCATCCTGGATGCAGATCCACCTGAAGATTGTTGAGAGTTTTGGAATCATTTTATGTTCTGACTGGTTGATAGCTGGAGAATAATTTTGGTGAAGCAGATTCAGTCCATTGTCAAATATTTATTTGTTTTTCTCATCATACACAATCTCCAGTGTTATTCACTGCCCTGACGAGGGAAAATCATATTATTTACTTCAATTTCCATGCACCTGTCAAGTAACCAGAGGTGATTGTGCTTTTGAAGCTCTGGTGCCCATATGATGAAGGGATTTATTAGCTCCTCCGAGGTTTGTGGAATCTATGAATTCCTTTAGAAGTCTAACAAAGCACTTGAGAGTGTAATAGTGTAAAGACTGAGGGAGTGGTCTGCCTGTTTATGACATGATACATGGCCTAAATATGGCCTATACGCTATAGTGATCATTATCTTTCCCCCTTCATGCCTTCTTAAACTGCCAGAATGTTCCTTTCAATTCCTATTATGTATTGGATCTTTCACATTTCATATCCATAGTCTTAGCTCATTTTGCAGCAGTTTAAACATAATTGGGCCTTTTGCCAGTCCTACATCCCTCTCCCCACTCATGCACTTTTTAGTTTCTACAGAGTCACCCCTCACCCGACCCAGCTAAAGCAATAATTACCAGCTGTATGCTCATTGTCATGCCTTATCTCACTCTCACACAACCACTCATTAGACTGTTGTAGCAATTTTGGGGAAGGTCATTTCCTGAAGAGCACAAGCAAATGAGTGATGTCCTGTGAAAGGCAATAACACAAGACCTGCAGCTTTTTTCACAAAAGTCTTTGTATTCCAGTTACTTACAGCTCTTTGGTGCTTTGTGCCACGTACACTGCCCACAGTAAGCTATCCCAGAGCACACAGAAGGAGCGTGGCCCAGTATAACTGACCTTGAATCCTGCTGGAGGTAGATGACTGAGCGAGCAGAACGCTGAGGACGTCATGTGCACATCCTACTCATCACACATCTGCACGCTTAAATAACTGTGCATTTGTATTACAGTGAAACTGTAAACCATGATGCTGATCCTCCAACTCTGTGGAAATGTACTCAAGGGATTGAACATTATTCATCAAACATATATGCCCTCATTTGGAGTTTTGATGATGGGGATAATGGTGAAGAATAAGATCCGAGTATTAAAGCTCCAAGTCAGGAGAATACCGTTTTTTCTTTTTACTTGAATTTGTGACTCCTGTGAAGGAGAAGGAGTCTACTGGGAGAATGGTTTGGTTTTGGTTATTAAGTGGAGGTTCTTATGCGGGAGAGAGCCCTTCACATGGAGACCATCAGCATTGGTAACAATGAGCAATCATGCAAGCAGCAGGTGCAGCAAAATATCCACATCCTTGCGTGCCTGGAATCCTCTCCTACAGCCCTCCATGGCCAGCCTCCTTATTAAGAGCGACTTCAAATTCACCCCATGGCCAAGGATTGTTTTTAAATTACTCTCATGTCGCTGTTGACAATCACATTTCCAGCCTTTGTGTTGACTATAGATTACAAACCAGGGAAGGTGAACAACTGACATGCTGCAAAATCAGGTGTGTGTGTGGGGGGGTGGGTACGTGCTTGCTGGTGGTAGTAGACGAGTAGCTCTTGTCACGGCTGTTGTGGATGAAATCACTCCTCATACAGTTATTTAAAAAATGCTTTTGGCTCTTCTCACTGAACCACTTTTTTGGTAAAGGTCCCATATTGCCCCCCCCCCCACCTTCCGGGAGTTATTTTAAGTTTTGATGTTAAAGACCAAAAACAATTTCCAAGGGTGGAAATCACCAGACGCCCCATGATACAATATTATACAGATACTTGGGCCACAATACAATATTATCACGATGTCATGGGTCATTCCTTTGTTGTGCTGATCAAACCAGACAGTGAGCATTTAGTCCTATCTAGTGGACTGAAAATTCAGTTGTTTTTTATAACTCTGGTACCCCAAAAACTGAATTTGTATTCTTCAACATTTATTAATGCTTCTTTTGAGTATCACAATACTGGTTTCTCTGAATTGATACAGTATCATCAACACAAACTATTGCAATAATACACTATCGATTTTCTTCCCTCACCCCAACCATTTCATCAGAAAAAGCTGTCTATAAAGTTCTGTGTGAAACTGTTGCTTACCTGCTCCTTAATGTTCATGAGCCTCTAATCTGATTGGGTTTTTTTTTCATGAGCCAATCACAAGTAAAGAGGCCAACAGTGTTTTTTGTGCTAATGTAGAGGACTGAAGGCTGAAGGCAGAGCTTCTTGGTTTGTGATATCATGAAACCTAGGAAGAGCAAACTGCTTGTTTCTTTAGGAGCTTTTCTAAGTAAGGCAGTATGCATTTCTTTGTGAAGTGACACATGGATATACTGTATAATAAAAGGTTAAAACCACCGATTTTATATAAAGATCTCAATTGCCCTCTAGTGGCGTGCTCCAGTATGATAAGCCCCTCCTGCACCCATTATTATATGCATCATTTTGCCAAATTAAAAATAGCCTATATTTCAAACAGGTTCGCTTTGTCTTAATGATAAAACTGATATTGTTCTTCTATTAAGATGAAGCACAGAGATGTTTCATACCTTTGACATCTTTCGACTGTCATCTGCAGTCTTCTTCAGAAAGTGTCACTGATGTCTGTGATATGTCACATCAGCTGTTTCTTAAGTGAGCCAACAACACCATGAACTGAGATGATGGAGCCTTCATGCTCTCACACACCTGGGACTCCGTCCTCCAGAGACCATCACACGCCGGGGGGTGGGGGGAGTGACTGACCTGGCAGATCTGTCAGATCGGTCACGCCTACAGAAAGGATAAAGCAGCTGATGTGACACGTCAGACGACGCTTTCTGAAGAAGACTACAGATGACAGTCAAAGCATGTCAAAGGTATGAGACATCTCTTTGCTTTGTCTTAATAGAAGAACAATATCAGTTTTACTAAAAAAAAACCCAAAACCTTGAGTAAGTTTTTGCCAATAATGGCTTCTATAATTATTTGCAGTTTCTATCATGCTGCTTTTTATCCACGCCAATTAGGGCTGGGCAATATCTTGAATATATTCAATGTATCGGTACAGTTGTCCACACGCGATACATAAACTGCCTATATCACATCTATCGTATATAATTTGTCCCGTTACAGTGTGTTAATTCTGCTCGCAGTTCTACTTCTCTCTCTCTCTCTCTCTCTCCATCGGTCTCCTTTCACTGCAGGGCATGCTGCTGCTGCCTGTGCCTGCAGCTCACTCCAGAAATAAACCCTGGGCTGCACATTTTTAAACTGCAGAGAGGGAATCAGACTTATTTCTTCACAAAATTACTTTTGCACACTCACGCTTTAAAGTATTAGATGTTATAAATAAACTACTGCTTCAGATTTACAGCACAGTCTGTACTCTGCAGGTAAAGCATTCTGCTTTGCCAGTGAACTTGCAAAATAAGAGCTCCAATCCGGTCTCATAAACCTTCAAAAAAAAGAGCAAGCAGCTTGCCAGATGAAGAACTGATTGAACTTGGACACATAAAAAACAAAAGCAAGTGCCAAATTATATTTTTGCGACTTATTAGTTTGCCAAGTATTAATACAGAAACATATTACATTCACTTGGAAAAAAAAGCTGATTTGCTGAATTAATGAGAAAATGATCTCATTCATTCAGAAAAACAGCAATTTTTTTCCATGAAAAATTCTCATTAATAAAGAAAAACAGCATTTTATTCCTTTTTCAAGTGAACACAATATGTTTCCATATATTAACTACGTGTGGCAAAGTGAAATATTTATACATATGTGGATAAACTTGATTACTTGATAATGTGAGTTTTGTTAAGCAAGGAAAAAAAGACTTTCATCAGTTTCATAATGTTGTGAAGGTGGGCTTTCATTTTATTTTATTATGCAGCTGTTTCATACTGTAAGTGAAAATAAACTCTGTCCCTCTAGTGTGTGTGTGTATATACTGTATGTATATGCATTGAATATCCTGGCAGATAAGCACATCTGTTGCAACGTCTGTGGTGGACTTTTGCCAATTGGTGCATCGTGACATGCACTACACAAAGAGCAGAAATAAACAAACCTATCATCTGGTCAGTCACTGCAACAGGTACTGGAGTCAGTTTGTCTTGGCCTGTCCTTGCCACTGATAATACCTCTATCTGCCAAGAATGTGCCGCTAGTCCAGCAAAAGCTAGCGGTACTCAAATACTTTGCAAGCAGTTTCATGAAATGGTCAGTAAGAAAGCAACTCATACCGGCTCGGACGTCGCCTGGGTTAACAAGGTCAGGAGTTCCTGGCAGCAGAGGGCGAACAACAGAGCTGCGTGGAGGAATCTGATCAGACCTAAATGAAACAGTCATTGTCACCCTCGACAGACTGCTATGATGATGATGATGATGAATTTGTATTTTTTTCTAATAAAAATGTAAATTTTAAAGGGCAGTCAGTGCACAAAATATCAATTGTGATATACAAGCTCTGGAAAAAAAAATTAAGAGATTAAAGAGACCAGTTCAAAATTATCACTTTATCTGGTTTTACTATTTATACACATTTGAGTGAAATTGAGAATTTTGTTTTATTCTCAAACCTACTGAAAATAACTCACCCAAATTCCAAGTCAAAATATTGTCATTGAGAGCATTTATTTTTATGGTAAATGGCGTTCACCTATGTAGCGCTTCTTACTCATCTCTGGATGACCAAAGCGCTTTATAGATCCTGCTATCCACCCATTCACACACTGATGGCGGCAGAGCTGCCATACACCAGCGCTAGCCACACACACACACACACACACACACACACACACACACACACACACACACACACACACACACAGAGTGGTGTGAAAAAGTGTTTGCCCTCTTCCTGATTTCTCATTTTTTTGTATGTTTGTCACACTTAAATGTTTCAGATCATCAAACAAATTTAAATATGAGACAAAGATAACACAAGTAAACACAAATTGCAGTTTTTAAATGAAGGTGTTTATTATTAAGGGTAAAAAAAATCCAAACCTACATGGCCCTGTGTGGAAAAAGTGATTTCCCCCCCACCCCCCGTTAAAACAAATTAACTGTGCCAACTGCCAACCTGGGGATTCGAACCAGGAACCTTCTAGCTGTAAGACAACAGTGCTAACCACTGCATCACCGTGCCTAATACATAAATTATCACATATAGAACTGACCCAAAATCAGTTACAATAATGCACTTTTTATTATTTAACTTATCATTTCATAAAGTGCTCACAGGTGCTTTCTTTAGTGCAAAGGGTGTGTTGTGTCAAGTTCACCACCCAGAGTAAGTAAATAAATTCAATGCATGAACCATGCATACATAATCTCACTGTATTTCAGTCCCTCCAGGATTTTGTCAGCTGTTTTTGTGATTGTTGTGGCCCAAAAAGCCTGAATTTGTGGGAGCTTTTTAAAAAAGTTATGGCACTTTTTTTTGCACTCAAAGTTGTGTGAGGAAGTACAAATTTTAAAGCAGCTGCTTTTGCCATAGTTTACAGTGATGCTATTCTATGTAACACCACAAGAAAAGCACAGGATTGCCAAAAATTTCCTGTTAACAGTGATGACCAACATTGTATTCTTGCTGAGAACTTAAAAAAAAGAAATAAAAGAATTTGTCATTACAACAACTAAATTGCATTGAATGCATGTTAGTCTGGAGAAAATGATGGCAGCACCTCCTTGAATCTTGAATATGAAAACTAAGACTCTGAAAAAGTTGAGGTCTTCTGTGCTGAAATCCACATGAAGCAGGGATGGTTCCTCCACTGACGACCTCGTCCCTTCAGAAGGTCTCAGTGCAGGATGGAGCTTCCAGTCTTTACACATCTGAAGGCAGATGAAAAGAATAGATTTCATAGTAAAATTAACAAACATATTTTTAGATCCCCACACCACAGTAGGGTTTAATAATTTAGTTTTTTTTTTTAATTTTTTTTGTTGTTTATATTTTAACTACAAATTAACTTTCAATGTTTGAAAAGGGTTTCAGTTCATTTCCTGGGAAGATTTGCTCATTTCAATTTAGTTCTACTGAGTAAAAATAGCTTGTTGTACTGCAGCCTTTATTAATTCTACCATCTTAATTTTATTGTGATTTATTCTCTTCACATCTCTTACTTAAGTGGTAGAAGTCCATAATCTCATAAAATATACCTTTATTCTGCATTTATTCACAGTGCTTAACCAACAGTTCTCTCTATGTCCATAGTTTGTAAAAGAAACCACCATCATGCTGGATAAATTAATTGACGACACAAATGTTAAAACAAACAAATGATATACTTACAATCTCAGCAGCTCCAAGTCTCCCTCTGCTTCAAGGGTTTCAGCCAGTCTCTGTGCATTTTCCGTTTATCAGTCGTCAACTTTATGTTCCAACACAGCGCTGCACGTAGTAAAAATCTGTTTATCCCCGCTTTATGAAAAATATTCAGAAGCTGCTGAAGACAGTCTTTACAGTGACTTTTGTTGCTAAATTAAGAGACACGCACGTTAATAACTCCGCTCATGTAAACATGAAAGACGTGTGCACGCTTCCGGCAGTGCACACGGGGGCGGTGCTGGCAGCACAGGCACTTCCTGGAGTGGGCGGCTCACCCACGTTCATACGTATGAACGTGGGGACCCAAGCATCATCAGGGACAGGGCGGAGCAGCAGCTCAGAGAGCAGGGTTGAGGAGGAATACTCAGAGATGCGTGAATGGAGCAAAATTCCACTTGGGGGTGTTTTTGGTGAGGAATTAACATTATAACATGCTTAAAAGCTCAAAAAAGTTGATTTTGCATGATATAGGCCCTTTAACACCACAGAAGAAGAACTAGCATATCCGTTAGCTTGCTAGCTGTTAGCTCCGTTAGTGCGCCGGCTGTTTATGGTTCTCGGCCGTGGTTCCTGGCTAACTGACCCGGTTTCGACCCGATTAGACTCAGCAGACGTTCACAGATGTAAAAAATATTTTATTAAAATATATTAAATATGTTAAAAGATTGATCAGCGGATTTTGTGGATCGATATCGGCTCAGTCAAACGTCGTTCGATCCATATCGTTGTATCGATCTTTTGAACCCACCCCTAGTGGGTTTACTCCAGGATTTCTCCGGTTTCCTCCCACATGCCAAAACATGCAAGTTAGGTTAATTGGCATCAAATGGGATTCTAAATTGTCCTTAGGTATGACTGTGAGAGTGAATGGTTGTCTTTTGCTCTGTGTTGCCCCTGCGATGGACTGGCGATCTGTCCAGGGTGTACCCTGCCTCTCGCCCAAAGATGCTGGGATAGGCTCCAGCCCCCCCGTGACCTGAAAAGGATTAAGCGGAAGAAGATGAATGAATGAATAAAAGGATGCACTACAATGGGTCTCGGATATTTGTAATGTGTCCTGTTATAGTACTGCATGAGTTTGACGATACACTATAAACTATACACATGGGCGGCTGTGGTGCAGGTATAGTGTGGCCGACTACTGATCAGAAGGTAAGGGGTTCGATTCCCGCTCTGTCTGCAGTCTGCATGTCGGAAGTGTCCTTGAGCAAGACACTGAGCCCCCACTTGCTCCTGGTGGGTCAGGCCAGTGCCTGTGTATGGCAGTTCTGCCGCCATCAGTGTGTGAATGTGTGTGTGAATGGGTGCATAGCAGGATCTGTAAAGCGCTTTGGTCATCTACAGATGAGAAAAAAGCACTATATAAGTGAACGCCATTTACTATTTTTTATTTATTTACTTTAAATTTTGTGTATTTTATTGATCCCCAGAGGGGAAATTCAGGGCATCCACCTAGATGGATGAAGCAGCCACGGTACGGTGCCATCCCTTCACCATTCACACACATTCACACCTAAGGCCACTGTAGAGTCTCCAGTTAACCTAACTTACATGTTTTAAGCCTATGGGAGGAAACCAGAGTACCTGGGGTAAACCCACGCACACATGGGGAGAACATGCAAACTCCACACAGAAGGATCAGTGATGGTCGGGGAGGTGGGATCGAACCCACGATGGTCAGGGGTGGAATCGATCCCGTGACCTTCTTACTGTGCTGCCACTGTGCTAACCACTGTGCCACCAAGCTGTCCATTGACCATATAAACTAAAACAATTATAATGGTGACTGAACAACTCCCATTCCCCAAAGTGCAACATATACTATTATGAATATGTCATAAAAGATCACACAAATAAGTGATCTGACAAACAAATGAACGAGGGTTCTTAAACGGTCACTAATATTGGATGTCCCATTCATTTTCAAGAATTCTGTAATTAATATTCGCACAGTCAAATAAATCTTAGTCACATTCAGTCCCTTTTATATTTGTCAAAGTCTAACGTGTGATTGCCTACATATAGGCTACACCTCTTTGTGTTCCACTTTCAAACACAGCCTACATTTGGGCCTGTAAATCCTAATTGGGCTACCTGTTTTAAGACAAGAATATTTGCTTTCTACAGGCAGTGTATTCATGGATGGTGGGTTTATCATAATTTGGTTCTGCCATAGTAATAATATTGAAAAGTTGAAAACTGCTGTCCTTAAGTAAGTATTTGGGATGTTCAAAGAAAATGGAGGTGAAGGATATTGCATTTGCCTCAGAGTGTTCTTGTTTGATGCAGTTGTGGGGTCATGACTGACTGTGCTAATGATGGGCCACGTATGAGGATAGCTGTTTGTGGACTGTTTTGAAGTGGACAGCAGTACGGGCAGTACTTCAAATTCATTGGTCTGCTTCATTGTTGCTACTGCAGACTCTGGCTCTGAAAGTACAAGATGGAAGTGTCCTAAAACCAGGAAGGAGAGCTTAACTTTTTTCTACCTTGGAAGTAAGTGGCAGCATGTCATCCATATTTATGTACTATACCTTTATCTATGGATAATGCCCAGCAAAACACCTTTGCACAATATAGGACCTTAAAAAGAATTTTTTTTATTGTTTTCTTTGGTTTGTGCCTCTTAACTGTCCCAGGTGCCGTTTGGCACCATAACCCCTTGTGGTAAAGAGTGGTAAAGATTTTTTGTCAAGAAAATAGTTCAGATTTCCAAGGCTATAATTTGAAAGCTGCAAGAGATAGTGGCTTACTGTCAATTAGAAAGATGTAGAATATGATCCAAAGTTTCAGATAGGGAAAAAATTTACGCAGGATGGTTGGTCCGTTTTCATCCATCTTGGTCGTTATTTTGCGTTCCGTTGGCCATTTGCGCTCCCTCCCACATCTAGAAATTTCGTTTGTATTCCATGGCAATTTTTCGTGTATGATGCCATTTTATATGATGATGCATGATGATCATGGTGGCCATATCTGTTTTCTAAGCTCAAAGAAGGAAAAAGAAGAAGAATAAAGATTTCTTCTTCTTTGGTGTATTCCATGTCAGCCATGATTCCTCCAACGCGTGTCTGCCACTTTCTGAACTGGCATGATCAGTACAAATCCTCAGTATAACTGGGGAGTTAAAAGGGATATCAGATTCAGTTGACAGGCACGGTTGCTGCGCTGTGCCACTAGGGGTGCATGAAATCTGCCCGTTAAAGGGTTAAGCTGGGTTCACACTATAGCGTTTGGACCGACTTTTACAGACGTTTTGAAAAATCAGAGAAATTAGTCCAAACGTTGGTGAAATTACGTGCATGAGCAGGTTTTTTTTTTTTTTTTTTTTTTTTTAAATCCAGCACACACCAACTTTTTCAAACTTTTACAAACTTTTGCTAGCATTGGCCGTTGGGAAACTTCATCATCATCATCATAGCAGTCTATCGGGGGCGACAATGACTGTTTCATTTAGGTCTGATCAGATTCCTCCACGCAGCTCTGTCCTCCACCTTCCAATGCCTGGAACTCCTGACTTTATTAACCCGGGCGACGTCCGAGCCGGTATGAGTTGCTTTCTGACTGACCATTTCATGAAACTGCTTGCAAAGTATTTGAGTATTGCTACCTTTTGCTGAACTAGCGGCACATTCTTGGCAGATAGAGGTATTATCAGTGGCAAGGACAGGCCAAGACAAACTGACTCCAGTATCTGTTCCAGTGACTGATCAGATGATAGATTTGTTTATCCTTGCTCTTAGTGTAGCGCATGTCATGATGCACACGCTGATACTCATATAAAGGTCAGCGTTTATGGAGGCTTCCTGCCATTCTGGACCTGCTTTTTTGGGTGGATTCACACTACAATGTTTGCACCAACTTCTACTGATGTTTTGGCAAAAGTCTGGCTCTATTGGCAAAAGTTGATAAAAGTTAATGATAGTTGGTATTTGCTGGCAACCGCTGGCGAAAGTTGTGTTCCTTGAAAATTTTCAGCATGCTGAAAATTTGATGACTTTTGGAAATAAATGTTGGTGAAAGTTGTGTTCAGTTTGTAAAAATTTCTGAACGCTGGGCTAAGTGATGCAGAGTTTACCTAAGTCAGCCTAAGTTAAGCTCCATTGGCAAACGCTGACTGAAATAATAGTGGAAGCAGATGTTTTTAGACCGAAACTCACTTCAGACATGCATGGAGGAAAGAGAAATGGAGAGAAGGGGGGATTGAAAAAAAAGAAAAAAAAAGAAAAAAATATATAATCTCCCAAAAATGCGAGAGCCCAAAAGAAAAAAAAAAATCTCCTCATTGAGAAATTTGCTGTTCTTAATTTTCTGCTCCATGCGTAATCATTCTCCAGGATTTATTGGTTCTGCTTCCATTGTGGGGAATCAAACCGCACTGATGTGTCAAAAAGTAAATGACATTTAACGGGATTTTATATTATTTTAATGGAGAGAGTTGTAACAGTCAAAATATAATCACCCAACATTTTATTTGTATGATACACTAGATATTTTTTTTATTCCATCCATATTCACATTTTAATTGCAGATTTACTGTTGGAGTCTATAGATAGGCATTATTGTATTATTGTTTTAGAGGAATGAATGAATGAATGAATGAACAGGGGAAAAGGGCATGCAGAAGTAACTACATAGGAATATAAAATAAAAATAAATACTGAAACGTATGCCAAAGGGAGATGTGTTCCAGAATGGCAGGAAGCCTCTACAAACGCCGATCTTTATATGAGTGTCGCCTGACGCTGATGTCAGCTGACCTGTGCTGAGTGTTCGTTTGCTCAAGTTAATTTAAGTTGGCAACAGCTACACATACGCTAGCCTAAGTTGGCAAAAGTTTGCCAACGCTGAATACAACGCTGGCAAATGCTACAAAAGTTTGTAAAAGTTGGTGTGCGCTGTATTAAAAAAAAACCTGCTCACAAATGTAATTTCACTGACATTTGGATTAATTTCTCTGATTTTTCAAATCGTCTGTAAAAGTCGGTCCACACGCTATGGTGTGAACCCAGCTTTAACTTCGGCTAACTTAGGTAAACTCTGCATAATTTAGCCCAGCGCTCAGGAACTTTTATAAACTGAACACAGCTTTCACCAACGTTTATTTCCAAATGTCGCCAAATTTTCAGCAAATTTTCAAAGAACACAGCTTTCGCCAGCATTTGCCAGCAAACACCAGCAATCATTAACTTTGGCCAGCAGAGCCAGACGTTTGCCAAAACGTCAGTAAAAGTAGGTCCTGTGGAGAAAGGAAGCAGACGAGGCGACAAGCTGAACAACACACAAACTTTATTCCTTCTCCAACATTCATTACAGAAAAATCTGCTGGGTCTCCATGCATCCTGTTTTTATAATCTTTAAATCCATGCATGAAGACCCAGGAATCCTGACCATAATCATTGTGTAGAACAAAGACATGCGTGGCACATAAACATAACGTCAGTACTGCATTGTCACACCCTTTCCTCCTTCAGCGGTTCTGGTGCTTCCTCCTCTCCCGGGGGGCATATAGTTCTTTCTGTGCTGTCTGAGACCCCCCGGTGACACTTCCTCCTTCAGCACATTGTTCCCTCTTTTCCCCAGCTGCCATCTCTGGGTGGAGAATCCCCCACCCGTACCACCACAGTCCAAACATTGTAGTGTGAATCCACCTTTAACCCTTTAACTGCCCAGATTAAATGGACAGGTCACACACCCCCAGTGGCATAGCGCAGCAACTGCACGTGTCAACTTATTGACGTCCCCGGCTATACTGAGAATTTGTACTAATCTCTATTGATCTGACAGTTTAGAAGGTGGCAGACACACGCCGATGGAATCATGGCTGACATGGAATATAGCAAAGAAGGAGAAATCCTCATTATTATTCTTCCTTTTTCTGCTTTGAGCTCACACACCAATGTGTATGCCTTCATGATCGGTCATCGTGGCAACGATGATGATGGAAACTGCATGAAACAGGAAAAATAGCCACGTAATACAAACGAAATTCATGTGGGGTAATCATAAGAGTTTGTAGATGTGGTACACGGTGTAAATGGCTGAGCAAACACAGAAACATCGGCAACGATGGACGAAAACGGACCGGTCACGTGGGTGGGCGAGCCCCCCTCCCGGTAACAGGTAAAAGAGAAATATATGGGTTTTTTTTTTTTGACATTTTATTGATTTTTCTGGTTCATATACTTTGAAGATTAGATAAAAACATACCCCTGTAGACAAATCGGTGTAAAAAAACAAAACAAAAAACGGACCATTCTTTATGTAAATGTGTCCAAAGTCCACTTTTGACTGTTATGTAATTTATATAGCTGCCGTGACAATATGCAAATTAGATGCGTAAATTTATTCCTATCTGAAACTTTGGATCATATTCTACATCTTTCTAACAGAAAGTAAGCTATTATCTCTTGTAACTTTTAAATTATAGCCTTGGAAATTTGAACTATTTTATTGACAAAATTTTTTTTACCACTCTTGACCACTAGGAGGGGCCTTGAGTTGCCTTGCGTTTCCCCAGGCGTCATATGGCAAATTTGGCAATTAAAGGGTTAACATTGATTTTTGTTGGAATCTCATTCCAGTAACCCTTAAAATAAACAATGAAAGGTTTATGGTCTTTAGAGTGATTTAAAGTTTTGAAAGACATCTAATATTGTAAATTCTTCACTTGGTTGAAATTGTACTCCTTTGGAATCCTCCTTTTATTCAGTCCTTTATCATGCAGTCATATGGCTAGAGTTGGACTTAAGCCTGTATGCTCACATAAAAATATGGGACCCACTCTCAACATTTTTCACTTTATCTCTCTGATATTTATCCTATCAGTGTACCTCCCATTTACTATTTAGAAAGGTTTAACAACATCTGTGTTGGACTCTTATTAGACAGTTTGCTTTTGAGTAAAGCATTCCCTCTCCTGTGTGCGAGTTCACATTGCTTTCAGCAGACTGAGAGGAAACCATGAAATCATTGCATTATAATGGATTTGTTGTAGCTCCTTGACCGCCTCCTGTTTGCTTATTTCTGTAGGCAGGTGATACTGCAAATTTATCTTGTTGCCATGTTCCAGGAAGTCCAGATGAATGGGGAGAATTTGACCTGCGAATGCACTGGCATACTTCCATATCTGCCTTTCAGGGTCTTTGTTTTACCTTTCTCCTCAAAGTTTGACTTATGCCGTCTTTTGGGGAGAACGGGAGGGAGTTTGCTGGCATGTGCTTCCACCTCAGAGAATTGCTTGATTTAATTTCGACTCTTGTAACCTTGAAAATGCTGTACATCACTCTCCTCTATAGATTTCTTGGACTTGACTGCTCGCCACTTTCTTTCGACAAGCTGTTTTTTTTTTTTTTTGGAGGGGGGGTCTCATTTTTCTCCCGAACACTAGCAGCACTGGTGGCAGCCAAGCACGGTGAAATACGGACTTCAATTGGATGAAGAGCAGGGATCCCAGACAGGCATGAGCCGGGTGAAAGGATTGGGAGCCCCATGCCAGGCAATCTCCCTGATAATGGAATGTGACCGTTCAACAACATTCATAAATATTCAGATGAGGCGAAATGAGCCTGCCCAAGAGATCGTGTGGCACAAGCTGTCGAAGAAACAACAGCGTGCAGTGTTGGTGTGCTGCAGGCAAAGAGGCCAAGATCTCATCCCGCAGTGTAGCAGGAGTCTGTGTTTCTTTTTGTTTTGCAGAGGTTTCTTTTTTTTTTTAATGAGCTATGCCGATCTGACCTTATCATTTTTTGATGTTTTACACAAACAATCTGCTGACTCCAAGAAGTGAGGGCTGCTTGAGGCCTCGCTTCACCTCAACAATTGGCGTACGCTGCAGTTTCCTCTTAAAGTATGTGTTTGAGCCACAATTAACATGGTAGTGGTTAGCCACATTTGAATAGAGAAACGCTGTCTGTGGGTCATGGATAACTCTAGGAATCCTAACAACTGAAAGACCGCCTGCAGGAAAAACAGCAGCTGGAAAAAGGCCATGTTGTTGGCTGTAGTCATGTTGGCTTAATATTTTTGTGCTGCTATCAGTGGCCTAAATCTATGCCCAAGGATTTTCCTTTGAGCAGCTATCCTTATTATATAACATCACTGCAACACACAGTATCAGCGCAGTCAGCTGTGGTGGTAAACACATGCAAGACATCTCCTTTGTTGATCCTGATTTGGCAAAGGTGTGAAGAGGCCAGGGATGAGCTTTTGTGTTTGCTCTGGTGTTTGTGGTGGTGATGATGTTGCTGAGGGAAATGTTAACATCCAGCATAAAGTTTCTATAGACTCGGAGGAGGCTTGATTTGCTTGTTCCCATGTTTTGCTAGTGGTGATGCTAGAATTGAAATGAGTAAAGCACATGAGGAAGGAGAACAGCTTCAGATTAGTACCATCTACGTTTTATGTCAAACAGCTGCACACCTCAGAGTGCACAATCAATGATTCTCACACTGCAGTCACATCAGGTTCTGACCATGTGTAGCATTCTAGTTCTTTCTGTCAACTTTGTTGCAAGGACTTTTTCCTTTTTTTATGGCAGATGTCACTAGATGTTTAACTGAGCATGTGATTTGATGTATTGTGTAAATAATTGAATATCTGCTGTGTCTGCGTTCTGTGTTTGAACAACATACTAAGTGCAACATTTTGTTAGTGTAAATCTTTCCATGACTGGGACCTGTCCAGACATTTTGATGGGCTGTTGCTCTAATGTGGGAAAAAAAAAAGCAAAATTACAAGAAAAAGAAAGTGAATTTATATGACAAAAGTCAGAAATTCATGAAGGAAGTTGCAAATTTGAGAGTCATGTATGTGCTGTAACAATTACTGAAAATGTGTAATAGGAAATGTATAAAAAAGATGAATTAAATTTGTCAGAAAAAAATAAATTTTTGATAAAATGTCATAATTACAAGTGAAAAGTGCCATATTTAAAAGATAAAAATGTTTTTTTTTAAAGTGACTTGCAAAAAAATGATTTTTTTTCCTTGTTAACATGTCTGTAGCATTTTTTTTTTTTTTTTTTAATAATTTACAAGACCTATCAAGAGCCGGATCATTCAAATGTGTCATGTCCGTGTTTTTTTGCTGTGAAATTTCAGTTAAGCTCCTCTAGGAAAAAGGCAAGTAGACGGAACATTTTTGGTGACGTCACTATAACAAGTCCATAGTGTTGAGCCAGTCAGGTCTAAGAACTGTCCTTGGCCTGACTGAAGTCAGCCTTCAGGGCCAGTTAGCATTTTTGGACAGCTGCTTTGAAAACTTGACCAAAATTAAGATATGTTTTACCAATTTAGCTGCTTTTAAGTACTGATGCCGTTTCAGTCATTATCCTGGGCCACCATGCATACAACTAGGCATGTCCTTCAACCAGTAGTCTTTATCACAGGATTTATTTGTTTTGATGTAGTGCTAGCCACCATTAATCTTGTGGGATGTGGATGGGCATATTCACAGATTCTGGCATTTGAAGGGGGAAGAAAAGTAAAAGATTTTGACATGAAACTGTTAAACAATGAAAGTGTGTCTTTAAAGAAAAACTACAAATGCACGCAACAGAGATGCGGATCCGTGCCTTACAGCCCTATCCCTGTTGGAATATCATACAGTAGGGAAAATTCATGGTTGACTTTCTGTTTCAGTTCTGACGGGCCGTCATGACCTATTTTCAGATCTTACCAATCTTCAAGGTCAAATGCAAGGTCAAGGTCATCGGATATTCAAGAGGTGACCCAGACCCCATTCTAGCTTGTGTTAAAATGTGGTGGTTCTATCTGGCATAATAAAGTCACAAAAAGCCAAAATTGATTTTGATTTTGGCCTTTTCTGACCCTGTGACCTTGACCTTCAACATTTTGATCCCAAAAGCATAGCCAAATGTTTTACTTTTGTGGTCAACCTGCATGCCAAGTTTAGTCATCCTGGCATTATTTCCTCTTGTGTTAGAGCACGGACATGCAGACACACAGATGGATAGATATGCAGAATCAGGCATTCGGCCTACCTGTACCTCCATCAGTGTGGGTAAATAGCAATGGAAAGACATAAGGGGAAAAAATAATTGTGGACAAGCTGGAAGAAAAAAAGAAAGAAAACATTTTTTTTCCCCCATCTGGAAGGGCAGTTCAGACAAAAAAATGGCAAATGGGCTGTTGCCCAAGCAACAATAGCCCATACTTGTGCACATCCTTCCTTCAAGGCACTCTGTAGTGAACACTTTCGGAGGCACTGTTTTGTTTTTTGTTTTTTTTTGGGGGGGGGGGGGCTGATTAACAATGTTTTAGCCTAAAATTGAATGTTAATGCCTCACCCCGTGAAGCTTTATAATGTGCATTGAAGCTAATGTTAATGAAAGCTTTTTAATGGTGTCAGCACTTCCTTAAGGTGATGTAGTATTTGAATTAATGAGATGACAAAAATCTGGCAACCTTTTGTCACAAATCAGCAAAAGAGCAAGAGTGTTTGTGTGTTTATTGTCCATCTGGCTTCGTATGCATCTGCTGATATTGTTTTACCTCTGCCAGGAACTTTCCTTTCTCACTTATTTTTTTATTATTCTCGGCAGCATAAACACAGTGGCCCGGCTGCACCATTGCTATGCTACACATTCAGTTGTCATTTAAAGTCAGGCTTGGAGTTTCAAGTACTCCAAACAAAGGAAGTGCCTTTTGTGTAACTATCGAGTAAGAACTGTGTGGACCGCCTCAGTGCATTTTGCCAAGTGTGTGTGTGTGTTTCTGTGGTTATGTGAACTGAAGAAGGGGATATGAATGATATTTTTGTAGACCACTGTGGTGTGGCTGTTCTTCTGAGCCTCGCTTCAGATTATGTTTGTTCAAACAACCTCAGTAGCTCTCTGCCTCAAATATCCCAAATTCCTTCCGAGGAAAGCAGTTGCTTAATCTCTAAAAGAGCTACTATTTTACAAAGCGGCCGCCAAAAAAAAAAAACAAAAAAAAAAACGATACATAGAAAAATCCAGCCAGGAAAGATAAAAAGGGCTAATTCTTTTTTCCTATTTTGTCAGTACATACCCCTGCTGTGGAACAACCATTGGTATGTGCTTGCGCATAGATAAAGTGGATCAGCTGTCATTTACAGCGGCGCCCATGTCCAATGTCTGCTTTACTCTTCTAGTTTTGTTTTTAACTCTCTGCTCATCCTGCAGTGGGAGAGCAAAAGAGCAAGTAGGAGGATATGAAAAGGGGAGAATGAACTGCCAAGTGAGTCAACATGACACTCGGCCAAGGACGGAGGCTCCTTTGACTGAGGACGTGGTCAGTCCGACGGTGATATATAAGTGTGTGTACTCATGACAGAAGGCATCTGGGATTTTGGGTCATTCCTCTGTGTTTGTTTTTAGTTTCTAGTACACAAAAACTGGGTAAATCCTAAGGCTTAAACCATAAGGGGGAGGGGGGGCTCAGTTAACAAGAATGGGGGTAGAAGCTTTTTGGCTGAGCTGAGCAGGGCTTCCCTTCCACAGTGATGGGTCAGTAGACGCTCATTAGCTAATGATAGCTCTCAGACTGGGAATTAAACCCCATTTGAACACTTAATAGTAAAATACAATTTTGACCTAAATAGTAGCTGTTTTCACCTTATTTCACCCAACTCCACATGTTAGTAGGTATACTTCTCTCTCATTTATTAAGACTTGTTTCAGTTGTAAAATGTAACTGCCAGCTGCAGCACCGATGTGATGACTCATTTGATGAAGTATGAGCTGCTCCGCTGATCAGGCTAACACGTCAACAAAAGCTTGAAACAAAAGCCTGGACTGTCTCACCAAGATAGGGAAGAAGTTTTAAGCTAAAGACTGTTAATCTCTTTCTCATATCTGTCATTAACGGGGGCAGTACTGGGGTTATCACTGGAGCCTCACAGCCAGGTGGTTTCTGGATCAATCTGTTGGTCCGCAGAGACCTTTCTGTGTGGAGTGTTCATGTTCTGCATGCATTCTCTTTCCTCAGAGTACTCCAGTTTCCCCCTGCAATCCAAAGACATGCATAGGTTGTTTGGTGAATTTAAATCTGTTGACCTTCATATAGGAGGTGCATGTACGTACCTTATAGTGAAAAGCATTTTGAGTTGTCAGTAAGGTTAGAAAAGCAAAGTATTTGAGAAGTATGTGAAGGCGGTGCAGGACATGTATGAGGACAGCAAGACGGTGGTGAAGTGTGCTGTAGGAGTGACAGATGGATTCGAGGTGGTGATGGACAGACTGACAGATGAGGTCCAGCTGAAGTCTCCATGGTCCACGATGTTTGCAGAAGACATTGGGTTCTGTAGTGAGCGTAGGGCGCAGGTGGAAGAGAACCTGGAGAGGTTGAGGTATTGCAATGGGGAGAAGAGGAAAGAAAGTCAGTAGAAGCAAAATGGAATACATGTGTGTAAACGAGAGGGAGGCAGCCGTAACGGTGAAGATGCAAGGAGTAGATATAGTGAAGGTAGAGGAGTTTAAATACCTGTGATCAACCATCCAAAGCAATGGATAGTGCACAAGAGAGGTGAAGAAGTGAGTGCAGGGAGGATGGAAATGATTGTCAGGGGTGATTTGTGACAGAAGGATAGCAGCTAGAGTGCAGGGGAAGATTTACAAGGTGGTAGTGAGACCAGCTGTGATGTATGGTTTGGATGTGGTGTCGCTGACAAAAAGACAGGAGGTGGAGCTGGAGGTGGCAGAGTTGAAGATGCTAAGATTCTCATTGGAAGTTACCAGGAGGGACAGGATTAGAACTGAGTATATCTCAGGGACAGATCAGGTTGAATGGTCTGGAGACAAAGTAAGAGAGGCAAGGCTGAGATGGTTTGGACATGTGCAGAGGAGGGATAGTGGATATACTGGACAAAGGATGATGAAGATGGAGCTGCTAGGCAGGAGGTAAAGAGGAAGACCACCCAAGAGTCATGGATGTAGTGAAGGAGAACATGGACAGGGTTGGTGTGAGAGAAGATGCAAAGGACAGGGTGAGATGGAGGCAGATGATCTGCTGTGCCGACCCTTAAAGGGAGCAGCTGGAAGAAGTAAGTTTAGAAAACCACTATATAAATACAATTGTATTCCATTAACATCCATTCGGTTTTTTAAATTATGGACTCATCGTACCCTTGCTGAGAATACATTCACATCAGACCACTCAGGATACATTCAAACTTGATCAGAGCTGCATGTGGGTACAGTATTTCAGTTGTATCATACCATTGCAGCCACTTGAGCCAATGAACATATGGACAATGAGAGCACATTTAGAGAAAACTTATGACAGTCAGTTGCAGAGTGCAGTTTAAATAACAGCACTGTGTTGATCTGCATTGATGCTATGAGGAGCTTATAAACCATGCAGTTCTATAATCTAATAGGTGGACTGATCTTGTGTATCTTTATGCTGCTATGGGTTCCCTCACTGTGAAGATATAAAACTAATGCCTAAGTGATTGTCCGTGGTTGTGTGGGTGTGGAAATCCTCCAAGCAGGAACAAACACGGGATGATAAATCTGTCTTGATATTAGCCAAAATGAATTTGGAGATATTTGTAGTTAACAGGACTTTGGTAGTCTCCTGGGTTGTTGGAGTCCAGGGGAGTACTGGTATGTGAAAATCAAGCTTTACTGCTGTCTGTATAATCTCTGCCAAACGTGTTTGTACTAGCAAAATCGGTTCCAAGCACAGGTAAATGCCGTGTGTGAGCCGATGTCATTATAGCCGTCTGGTCAAGATTGGATCACGTGTGACAAATGTTACTGGCAGTTATGAACAGGGCTGCAGTTGTCATTATGTGAGGCCATGACTTGTAAGGATACCATTAATGAGAGTCTTTTAAATACAGACTTTGACTGATGATTGTAGGAGAAGTGGGCAAGAGGGGAAAAGGGCAGGGACAATGGGGAAAAAAAAAATCTTGCATTGCAATGGACAGGAACAAGATAAGTAGGGCGTGAAAAAGCTGGGGACAGAGTAAAGGGAAAAAAGGCACATCATAGAGGTGGTGAGAGCTTTCTGTGCCGCCACAGCGCGGGCTGAATGACAGCATATCAGATAGCAGCTGAATCGTGGCGCCCTTCCTGAACTCCTTTACCATGGCTGTCACAGCACGGAGGGTAAAAGACACTTCTTGCATCTGCACCGGCATGAAGGCACTATATTGTCATATTTGGTATAGAGACATTTTACCACTTTGATGCTCACACAGCGGTAGGCTCATAATTAAGGGTGCACCTCACTGATATTACTGAATATGGCCTACATAAGTCACATATAATTGATAAATATACATCTGCCAGTCTTTGGCTTACTACACAGCCAGTTTAACCACAGCCATACTTTCTTTACACAAGACATTTTTCTCTCCCCTTATTTCTTTGCTAATTTTCTCCTATGGCCCGCTAACCTTCTCTCCCGCCCTCTACCACAACTGCCTGATAAACTATTGACAGGGTTGAGAAAACAGTCTAGTCGTGTGTATAATTCCAAAATGGTCTCCATAATTAAATAAGATCTTGACAGTAATTAGTTCTAGCTGTTGATGATACAGCCAGCCCAGATTATTTTGCAGTGCTTTGTATTTAATTAACCAAATGGACTGATAAATAAGGAGCTGGTAGTTTCAGTGTGTAACCAATGAACTTCTCTCAAACTTAATTTTCTCTCCTGTGAAAATGGCTACTTAAACCATGCTCTGAGTCCTTTTATACTAATAAATTAGCTCACATAGGGGTGGCAGTGGCTCATGAGGTAGAGCGGGTCATCCAATAACCGGAGGGTTGGGGGTTCAACTCCCATTCTCCCCAGTCATCCTGCTGTTGTGTCCCTGGGCAAGACACTTTGCCCACCTTGCCTTCATTGTCCATGACTGGGTATGGATGTGTATAAATGTTTGGTACTGATCAGAGAGGCCGTTGGCACGAATTGGCAGCCATGCTTCCGTCAGTCTGCCCCAGTGCTGCTGTGGCTACAGAAGTAGCTCACCACTATCAGTGTCTGGAATGAATGAATAATGGACTCACTGTAAGCACTTTGAGATGTCATCTGACATGTAAAGCGCCATATAAATCTAATAATATTGAACTGAATATTTCATTATTTTCTGTGCATAAAACAGGTTGCAGTCTTTTTATCACAGCCCTATAGATGGAAATGAAGTTAAATCTTTAGATCTGTAAATGGTAATAGTGTGGCGATGTTAAAATAAGACACGGCGTCTGGAGTTTTAATGAAGTTTATTGATCAAATCATCGCCATCACGGAGCTCACCCCAGCTGCTGTATAAGCATGCTGGGGATCGCTCTCAGGCTCTTATGAGCAGTAGTCAGAAGCAGTCAGAAGAAGAACAGAGAGTGAACATAGGAATTCAGCCACTTAAATACCCAGCAACGGACAATACATCAAAGGCATTTTATCATCAAAGGAAATGCATTCAGACATGTGACATTTGTACCACAATGCGAGCAGGAAGCATGAATGTTTGCATTTGCGTCATACATATCCACAGGATGCTGGTGCCTGAACTAAGCACAGGAAGGCTGCCTATTGATCTCAACACACACATCTCACTGTCCTGTTAATTGCTCTAGACGAGCGCTGTGTTTGTCCGTGGCTGCTGTGGGGGGGTACCCCATACACTCCCCCCCCCAGAGGGCTTAGCGGGGAGCTGAGACCTCGGTAGTCCCGCTTTGGTGGCGAGCTGGGGGGAAAGTCTGTGCCGGGGAAGGGAGGAGGGTGGGGGTAGCAAGTGGCGGGGGATGTCCATGGCTGTGGGAAGAAAAGTTAGTCTCTGATTCCTCTCGCGATTCAGTCCGGCAATGAAGAAAAACAGGAGCTGAAGCTATGTGAGGGACTTGGCGTTTAGGCTTTAGGTGCGTTCGCGGCCCTAAAGCCCTCGGGGACAGCTGACGGCTGGATTCCCGTCGTGCGCCGTGGCTGAGACTTACACCAAATCCTGTGTGCGGGCTGCGTGTGTGCTTCAGGTGTGTGAGCAGTCCTGAAGAGCCGTGTGCAGCGGCGGAGGATGATATATAAGTCTGTAGAGCCAGCTTGTCTCTGGTGCGCGGCACGCGCTGCGGCCACGTGCCTTCCAGCTGCGCTGTTCTGATGCGAGGCTTCTGTGCATGGCCGGTCCGCTGTCGCGAGGCGAATCAGGGTCAGGGGGCTTGATGGAGATCTGCGCAGTCGGCGCTGATTGTCTCCCCTGTTCGAGCTGTTGGTCGTCGCTCGTGCCGGGTCATGGTGCGTTCAGGTCCACGCGTTCTCCGTCGGCCATGGGCCACCGTCGTGGAGAGAGGGCAAGGTGTGTGCGCTCTCGTGTGGAGACACAGAATCGTGTGTCAGGAGCCGTGAGAGCGGCCGGTCCAGCGTGGATGTGCCGATCTAGGCGTGCAGACCTCACCATGAAATTTCCTCAGCTTTCCCGGTCGTGGGTGGTCTCCGAAGAGCGTCAAAGTCTCCCTAAAGCAGAAAGGAAGGGCAGATCAGTCGGGCTGCCGCGTTCGCTTGTCGTCGGAGAATCACTGCCGGGTGCTGCGTTTGCTGGCAGCGTGTTCTTTTCAGCGTTGGGTCGCCAGCGTGGTTGTCCAGACCAGAAAGTTGCGTCGCACAAAGCGTGTGCGTCTGCGGGGTCACCAGTGTGGCGATGTTAAAATAAGACACGGCGTCTGGAGTTTTAATGAAGTTTATTGATCAAATCATCGCCATCACGGAGCTCACCCCAGCTGCTGCATAAGCATGCTGGGGATCGCTCTCAGGCTCTCATGAGCAGTAGTCAGAAGCAGTCAGAAGAAGAACAGAGAGTGAACATATGAATTCAGCCACTTAAATACCCAGCAACGGACAATACATCAAAGGCATTTTATCATCAAAGGAAATGCATTCAGACATGTGACATTTGTACCACAATGCGAGCAGGAAGCATGAATGTTTGCATTTGCGTCATACATATCCACAGGATGCTGGTGCCTGAACTAAGCACAGGAAGGCTGCCTATTGATCTCAACAGACACATCTCACTGTCCTGTTAATTGCTCTAGACGAGCGCTGTGTTTGTCCGTGGCTGCTGTGGGGGGGTACCCCATAATAGTTCTATCAGCCCACTTTGTCAGATTCTGTTAACCTACTTGAAAATGCTGATTATAGGTGCACCAGTACCATTTTTCCCAATTTCAGTTTGAGTACTCAACAATACCAAGTATGATATCAGTACCCGATGAAATGTTTTTCCATTCTTTTGTGCATCCTGGTTTTTTTTCTTTTATTCAACTGTAAAATACATCTACACTTATGACATTTGTCTCAAACTGCTGTACTCTCCAGTCAAGAGAAGGGAAAAGAGTAGTTATCCCCTGTTCTGTGAGTATGTGCTATAGAACATGTTCTTAGAACGTCATCCTCTTCATGTGCTGTGATGTGAAGAGGACAAAGTGTCCACTCATATTTTGCAAGTCTGATACCTGATATTGGTATTAGTGCATCCCTAATGTTAATGCTCTCTAAGAAGTTGGCAGGGTTGAGAGACATTTCCAGCCAAATAAAAATTGTTTGCCAGCCTACAATTCTGCAATAAGTGACAGAATCCAACCAATAATGCTTTTAGATTCTGTGGTAGGAAATAATTGCTAAAAACTTTCCACTTCTCTAAAATTTACCACCTGCCTTTACATCTCCACCTAAGAATTCAGCTCATGCCACCCCACCCCAGGTATGCTTGGCTGTTGCCATAAAGTGTGTGACCTTTAAACCACTTGCTTCCTTCTCATATCCCTCTCCATGTATGTGTCCACCTGAAAACGTACTGCTGTTTTCTGTTTTCAGCCGGGCATTACGAATGCAATGTTGCACTTGGCTGATGCATTTGGCTGGTTTGGATTGAAAATTCTCCCCTGCATGTAGGGAATGACTATTCCTCCCTCCTCTCACATTCAGAGTAAAATTTTCCAACACGTCTGCTGCGTAAAATGAAGTTATTTGTGCTATTTTTCCTGTAGTATAATTAGACAAGGCAGCACTCCGTGCAGCATGCTCCTTCTGTGAAGCAATAGAAAAAGCAGCAAGGTCCCCCCCCCCCCCCCCCCCAGGAGGCTGCTAACCATCACGCTTTGCTGTATGCGGCTTCTGAGGCAGCACCCACAACCCTTCTCTCTAAAAAAGTCCTCAGTGTCTCTCATCTCCATTTAAAAGTCTTTTGCAGGCTGCCAGCTTCAGAAGGTAAATGATTTGCAACAACAGCAAACAATAACTTTAAACCCTACTTTAGAGTCTTGGCGCAGAGGCGGCAGCGCAGACTTCACTGTGACGGATGGTCTTAGACAGGTGTTGGAAGGGCTCTGGAATGTCAGACCAAATGTCTCACCCACATGACGAGTGTTGAGAGCTGTTTGTGGAGGATGTGTTGTAAAGACATTGCCTTTTGTTCAGAGCCACACAAAGTAGCACATACTGAAGACACACTCAAGCTTAGTCAGAAGAGGCTTAGCAACTGAGATTTTTACTTTTATATTTAAGGTTAAAAAAAACTGATTAAGCTCAGTAATGTTTACGCTTCATAAGTTATTTTCAGGCAGTTGCGCTCGTTGATGACTACCAACTGAAGTCCAAAACAACCTATTTTGTCCCATCAGCCTGGAAATGAGGTGCGATTAACGAAGTGAGGGAATGACTGGTATTCATCAGCATCTAGTTAGCATACTGTAGTTGAGATAAAACATATGTGAGGGCCATGATAATCTAAGGTGATGCAGATAGATCTTTCTTAATTATTGCACATTCACCAACCAACCATAATGCTCTGCACTGTGTGTCTATATATATACATTTATAGTAATATGGACATATGTTTACTAGATGTTGTTTTTTCTTGCCTTCTGATTGTTGCTCTGAGTGTTGCTATCCCTGTGCTGTTGCAATCCTGGAATTTCCCCATTGTGGGACTAATAAAGGCTTATCTTATCTTATCTTATTGACACAGTTCTCACAATAATACATGCACATCATGCTCAACAAACTTCTAAAGCACAAGTGTGCACATGCACCCATGTATTTCGAAAAGGTCACATATGTGCAAATAGCAATGGATGTAGAAATGATTTGCATCACAGTGTATCTTGCACTGAGTTGTGCGGGGATAAATTTGTGCTCGTGAATTCACATGGGTTATGTTTATTGAATGAGAATGCAAACATTTGCAGAAACTGCTTTTATAACTCATCTCTCACCTTGTTATGCAAATCGTTCATCACACCACACTCCAGCTCAACCTTGCTCTTTATGAAGCATGATATTGTTAATGTAGGTGAGTAAGTGAATATGCTGTTTGGCTTGAAGGAATCTCATTCTTTTTCTTGTCATGTGGGGGCTGTATTTATTTTCCACTTATTTGGAATGTGTAGAGAATTTCACAGGCTGGCCCCTTTGTGCTTTGGTTTCCTCCTGTATGATTTTTTTTTTCTCCTATTTATGGACCAGTTTAGGTTTCATGACTGATTGTACAGGAACAAGAGCGCATTATTTGCATTCCCAGTTCTCTGTTGAAGCGGTCAGCTTGCTAAGAGGTCAAGCCAAATATACAGTATATAAGATATGAATGTTTCTACAGTGAGATAGCCCATTTTGAAGTAAGTGAAACTGCATTCTCTTAAGGTGTCTTCACACCAAATGTGAACGGGTGTCAAGAATCCATACAAAGTCAATGGAAAGAGGTGAGAGCACACAAAATTCATTCCGTTCGTGTCCGAGGGATAGTGCTGTCATCTGAGTAAAATGTAACCCAGCTGAGAAAATGGGCCTTTTTCTCAGATTTCATTTGTATTAATGAAAGTGTGTGACTTTATTTTGAAAAACGGTTATTTTGGGAAGAGGAAGTGTGATCCTCGTTATCCAACTTTTAAATTCCCGTTTCATGGTTACGTTGGGTGATCTGGGTCTTTCCATTCGTTAAGAGCGATATTGGCCCCGCCTTCCGAGCAAAGTGCTGAGGCGCTCGGCTGGTCGTCGGTCTTTCACGATATGAGAGCGGACGAGAGAGGCTGTGAGCGGTCTGGTTCACGCTGATACCTCTTCTTGGTGAGTTAATTCAGAAAGATGCTATAAATGGATCTAAACACTCTCCAAATGCTAATTTGCAACCTTTATTATCCTAAGTTGACGGGAGCACGAGCTTGAGAGGCCGTGAAGCGGTGACTTTTGCTGTGTTCACACTGAGACCTCATCTTGGTGAGTGAGATACATGCTAATGTTAGCGTTATGCTAATGCTAATCGCGAGTGGATTTTTTCCTGTTTAAAAGCAATGGAAAAGGCTGTCTTTGTGTCTGTATGGTTTTCCTAAATGTGATTTCAGTTCCCAACAGTATGCTGAAGTACTTTTAGTTCTTATGCACTATTTCTGTCAAATGTAATGTGTAGTTTGATGCTAAAAGTACATGGTGTTGGTCTCCTATGTAAAAGCATAGGTTATGCTAAACCCAGTAGCTTAGACCGGGTTTTACTGATTTTAAAAAGGGAATATTGGAAGTAATGGGACAGTATATTCCCTGGTTATGTGATAAATTAATTGTATTTCATTTCATGAATTACAAAGACAAGGTTAGAAAGGATTAATCATAATTTCATGGTTAAATGATGCAGAGATAAAGAGAGGAATTCATTTAATTGGTTACATGAAAAAAAGGGTATTTCATGTGCTACCAGAGAGATTGTGAGAAAAGAACACATGCATGTAAGATGTGAAATGTAAGATATTACTATATTGCTGGATTGTAATAATAGTAATATGAGAGAAGAATTTAAACACTAAGCTATGGTGTTATATAAGAAGGGGTTGGAAGACGAATTACTCTAGCTGTAAACAATAATACCATTATTGTTGTGCAGGCTAGGTTTTTTTGGTTGCCGACCAAGAACCTTCTGGATCCTGGATTCTCTCCGAATGGAGATGGAAAGCCTGACCCGAGACTGAACCGAGATCTGACCACGATCTCGACTGAAGGACATCCTTCCTCTCTCCAGTGCACAACACTCGAAGTGGTAACAACTCAAGCTGCCGCTTTAGAAAAGGAAAAGAAACCTGAGTCTGGAGATACAAGATATCTTGACTGGTCAAACAACTAAACCGAAAGGAGAAACAAACATTGAGCTCAGTAGGACATCTTTGGGGTTTATTTCATACCGGCCATTGTTATATTTGTATAGTTGTAAATTGTCTGTATATATTGCTCACTTTTTCCCTATAAATAACAACCATTAATGCTCATTTCTTGCCTCCAGCTATTTCATTCCACACTCACTTTAATTCCCTATTGTAACCCTTACGAACCTAGCAACTGGTCTACACTTAATTATTTCCCTTACCTAATTAACATAAGGCAAGGGTTACAAAAAGTATCAACACTGGAGAGTAAACTTGTTTGAAAATGAGACTGACACTCACCTGGAGACAAAAGGACCGGGAGCTCTTCAGCTGAATCGAGATGTCGGCGTATCTACCCACGGATTCCTGCCACGGATGTGCTAACAGGGCTAGGAAGCTAGCAATGGAAACACCCACCAAGTTTTCGAGGCAGGGGCAACTTTTTCAGGTGAGCGCCCCCCCCCCCCCCCCCCCCCCCGGTTGGATAATGTAAACCTAAGCATGGCATTATTTTGGGGATTTCAACAGCAGGTTGAACACAGCTGCAGAAGTTATAAAGGCAACTTCACCTGTCTGCATCTCACCCAGACGGTGAAGTCATGTCTGTTCATGTGTTTACATTGAGTGTAATCGTGCTGCGTGAAAAATTTGCCTGTTTGTGTTTGGTATGAAGGCACCTTTAGGCACGTGACTTTGCAGTCATTAAATGAATAAATCAACCAAATTAGGACACACAAACTGGATGCAGAGCTGCTTGGTGAATATTGTGTGTGTGAGTTTGGTGAACATCTGGGCAGTTGCCTATGGGAAATAGCGATTTTGGTGAAATCCCATAAATCCCTAGATTTCCTGATCTTTGACCTTGAGCATAGTCTGGGTCTGATTTGTTGTCCCAGGCAGGATTTACCCAGTAGTTCACCGGAAGTTTCAAATAGCATGTCTTCTGAAGTCAAAATATGGAAGTAAAATGTGCTGACAAATAAGCATTCCTTCAGTACTTACAGTGGTGTGAAAAAGTGTTTGCCCCTTCCTGAGTTCTCATTTTTTGTATGTTTGTCACACTTAAATGTTTCGGATCATCAAACAAATTTAAATGTTAGACAAAGATAACACAAGTAAATATAAAATGCAGTTTTTAACTCAAGGTGTTTATTATTAAGGGTAAAAAAAATCCAAACCTACCTGGCCCTGTGTGAAAAAGTGATTGGCCCCCCGTTAAAACAAAAATTAACTGTGGTTTATCACATCTTTGGAAAGCTGAGTTCAATTTCTCTAGCCACACCCAGGCCTGATTACTGCCAAACCTGTTCTCAATCAAGAAATCACTTAAATAGGACCTGCCTGACTAAGGGAAGTAGACCAAAAGATCCTCCAAAGCTAGACATCATCCTGCGATCCAAAGAAATTCAGGAACAAATGAGAAACAAAGTAATTGAGATCTATCAGTCTGGAAGAGGTTATAAAGCCATTTCTAAAGCTTTGGGACTCCAGAAAATCACAGTGAGAGCCATTATCCACAAATGGTGAAAACATGGAACAGTGGTGATCCTTCCCAGGAGTGGCCGGCCAACCAAAATTACCCCAAGAGCACAGCGACGATTCACCCAAGAGGTCACAAAGACCCCACAACAGAATCCAAAGAAATTCAGGCCTCACTTGCCTCAGTTAAGGTCAGTGTTCATGACTCCACCATAAGAAAGAGACGGCAAAAATGACCTGCATGGCAAAGTTCCAAGACAAAAACAACTGCCGAGCAAAAAGAATATAAAGGCTCATCTCAGTTTTGCCAGAAAACATCTTGATGATCCCCAAGACTTTTGGGAAAATACTCTGTGGACTGACGAGACAAAAGTTGAACTTTTTGGAAGGTTTGTGTCCCATTACATCTGGCGTAAAAGTAACACAGCACTACAGAAAAGGAACACCATACCAACAGTAAAATGTGGTGGTGGTAGTGTGATGGTCTGGGGCTGTTTTGCTGCTTCAGGACCTGGAAGACTTGTTGCGGTAAATGGAACCATGAATTCTGCTGTCTACCAAAAAATCCTGAAGGAGATTGTCTGGCCATCTGTTTGTGACCTCAAACTGAAGTACACTTGGGTTCAGCAGCAGGACAGTGATTCAGAACACACCAACAAGTCCACCTCTGAATGGTTTAAGAAAAACAAAATGAAGACTTTAGAGTGGTCTAGTCAATGTCGTGACCTAAATCCGATTAAGATGCTGTGGCATGAACTTAAAAAGTTGGTTCATGCTCAAAAACCCTCCAGTGTGGCTGAATTACAACAATTCTGCAAAGATGAGTGGGCCAAAATTCCTGCACAGCGCTATAAGAAACTCATTGCTGGTTATTGCAAACACTTGATTGCAGTTGTTGCTGCTAAGGGTGGCCCAACCAGTTATTAGATTTAGGGGGCAATCACTTTTTCACACAGGGCCATGTAGGTTTGGATTTTTTTTCCCCTTAATCATCAACACCTTTATTTAAAAACTGCATTTTGTGTTTACTTTGTGTTATCTTCATCTAATATTTAAATTTGTTTGATCTAAAACATTTAAGTGTGATAAACATACAAAAAAATGAGAAATCAGGAAGGAGGCAAACACTTTTGCACACCACTGTATTTTCTTTCGCCTTGATGATTTGGAAGTGTGCACAACATGTTCTGTGGCTGTTTGTATTCTGACAGACCAAGCACTAATGCTGTAGTACTCAAGATTGGTCTTGGTCTTGACACCACATTTTCAAGGTCTTGGTTTTCTCTTGTAATCAGTTATTTTTACTCTGATTTGTCTTGGTCATGGACAAAACCAACAATATTCAAGACGAGGACTTGTTTATTAGGGCCCGAGCCACTGACAACGTCAGTGGGCGAGAGCCCTATTGTATCCACTGCGTTTATTATTATTTTGCCTAAACGATCGCATTTTTGACCCTCTAAACCAGGGGTCCCCAAACTTTTTCCTGTGAGGGCCACATAACTTTTGCCTTCTCTGATGGGGGCCGGGGTCAGTTGGTAACAGAAAAAGTGTGACGATTGGACGGGTGCCTAAACGTAAACATTTATTGTTTTCCAGAAAGCCACAAATGACCAAATATTAATAACCCTTTCTGGGATCTTCACAGGAAAAAAAGTCAGAAAATAAATAATAACACTATTAATGAAATAAATAATAACCAAATAGCCCTCTCTGGGTTCTGAACAGAAAAAAGTCCATGGAACATTAACTTTGTGTTGTGCCGTGCACAGTCTGAACAGGTAAAAGCTCAGCTTAGTTATCAGAGCAGAATCTCTTCCTTAAATGACTCATATGAGCAGTCTCTCAAAGTTCTTGTGTTTCTTCCTTATAATCCTTTGTAGGTTCCAGCAGGCTTGTAGACACCACTGCTGAACAGCCTTTTCTTTGCATTGAACAAAAAAATAATCGTTTGTCCACTGCAGGTTAAATACCCTGCATTCTGAATCAATTTTTCTCTTAGCTAACCTTTTCACCATTATTCCATTTTATTTGACAGGGGTGAGTCTAGGATTTTATTTTTTTTTTTCGGGGGGGGGGGGGGTTCAGATGGGGGCAGAGACAGAATGTCACGTTGTATGCGTGTATTAGTCTCGATCGCGTGGCCAGACTGGGAAAAAAAAAAAAAAAAAAAAAATCATCACGCTTACCAGTGAGGAGGAAAAATCAGTGCAGGCGGACACAGCAAGCCGAAGTTGAAAGGTATTTTATTCCTCCATCACGAGGCTCACCCAGCGCTCTGTGAGAGAGCTCTGAGCAGTTGTCTAAGAGCGAATTCTAAGTGCGATAGTGAGGCACGTACAGTCAGCTCTTTATACAGTGATACAGACAATCCTTGGCACAGAATGCATGGCTGAGCACACGCTCAGCAGGGGAACGAGACGGCGCTCGGCCGACTTGGAAGCAAGGTGCGGGAGGGGGTGGAGGGGGGCGGGGGTAAGCGTCTGATATTGTTCAGGGGGCTGGGCCAAATGTGGAGGCGGGCCGTATCCCTCCCGCGGGCCGTAGTTTGGGGACCACTGCTCTAAACATTAACCAAAATGCAATTTTTTTTTCGCACACACCTCAGACCCAGTGAAAAATTTGATAAATAAGAAAAAATATGTGACCCCCCCCCCTACAAATCCCTAATTTTTGTGGGTGGGGCCAAACATACAAGGTCAGTGGAGACTGGCAACCCTAAAGTTTGCCATACAGACACGAAATTCGGATGAGGTGTGCATCACCTCAAGACATGCAAAAAACATAATTGTGGCCCTTACCCACGGCCAAGAGGAAGGCAGTCATCTTGCCTCAAATCCGCCCCGCCTCAAATTTTGCCAAAAACCACCCCTCTTCCAGCGCTTTCAACACCATCCAACCGATGATCCTGAAGGACAAGCTGCTGCGCGCAGGGGTGAACCAGCACCTGTCATCATGGATCCTGGACTACCTCACGAACCGGCCTCAGTTTGTGAGAACCCGGGACTGTGTGTCCGACACGATCATCGGTAGCACGGGGGCCCCCCAGGGAATGGTGTTGGCTCCCTTCCTGTTCACTCTTTATACTGCGGACTTCTCACACAACACAACACACTGCCATCTACAGAAGTTCTCTGATGACTCTGCGATCGTTGGCCTCATCTCCAATGGAGATGAAGCTGAGTACAGAGGGCTTATCCAGAACTTCGTGGACTGGTGCCATCGGAACTGCCTCCAGATCAACGCGAGGAAAACTAAGGAGCTGGTGGTGGACTGCCGCAGGCATGGACAACCCCTCACAGCACCAGTAAATATACAGGGAACAGACATCGAGATGGTGACATCCTACATGTACCTGTTTTTTTTTTTTTTTGTTTTGTTTTTTTTGTTACTTATTTGTACCCGTAGGTAGACTTGGTTTGCAGTCTGGTGACAAGCCACCGGCTGCTGGTCGCTGCGTGCGCGAGCGCCCTAAACCTACATGTTTTTGGTGTGCGGGAGGAAACCGGAGAAATCCCGGAGTAAACCCGCGCAACACGGGGAGAACATGCAAACTCCACACAGCTCACTGTTGGTCGGGGGCTGGGATCGAACCCACGATCTCATGATCCCCGCGGTCCCCCGGCCGAGGGTAAAACTGTGCTGCCACAGTGCTAAACCACTGCGCCACCGTGCAGCCCTGGGTGTTCATCTGAACAATAAACTAGACTGGTCACACAATACTGACACACTCTACAAGAAGGGACAGCGCTGGCTGTTCCTACTGAGGAGACTCAGGTCTTTTGGTGTACAAGGGGCGCTGCTGAAGACATTCTGTGACACGGTGGTGGCATCAGCCATCACTTTTGGAGTGGTCTGCTGGGGCAGTGGCATTACCGCAGCCGATAGGAAGAGACTGAACAAACTGATCAAGAAAGCTAGCCCTGTCCTGGGGCAGCGCCTTGATCGGTGGAGGAGATGGGAGAGAGAAGGATGGTGGCTAAACTGTCATCTCTGCTGGAGTCCGAGTTCCACCCTATGCAGGACATACTTAATGCACTGAGGAGCTCATTTAGCAGCAGACTACATCATCCTAGGTGCACAACCGAGAGGTTTCGCAGGTCCTTCCTACCAACGGCTATCAACGGCTGTCAGACTGTAAGCAGGGCTGCTCGCAGAGATAGCAAAAAAGACGTAACAACCTAATAGTTTTTTGAATGCAAAAGATGCAATAGACTTACACAATGGTCCCCTCCGGCATACAACTAGGAAAATACTGGTCGCTATGGAGGGTGAGAATATGTATGGGCACATAATCATACCATGTAGGATAACTAAGTAGACGGTTGTGCTGTTTCATCCCATCTAGCAATAATGCTCTGCACTGTGTGTGTTTATTTATTTACATTTTTATTCCACCTAGCTGCAATGCTCCGTACTGTGGGTGTTTATATATCTACATATTTATTCCATCTAGCTACAATGCTCCGCACTGTGTGTTTATATACTCATATATTTATTCCATCCAGCTACAATGCTCTGCACTGTGTGTCTGTGTATATATATATATATTTATAGTAATATGTACATATGTATATTAGCTGCACTTGCTTTTTTTCTTGCCTTCTGATTGTTGCTCTGAGTGTTGCTATCCCTGTGCTGTTGCAATCCTGGAATTTCCCCGTTGTGGGACTAATAAAGGCTTATCTTATCTTATCTTATCCTATCTTATCCTAGGAGCCTGTTCCGATTGAGCTCATTTTCGCATGGCGGCATCTATAGGCATGGGCCATTAAAGGTTGCATATGTGATACTAAAAAGCTCAAAGATGTGGCCAGGGCGCCTTGGCGAAGTTTGACTCCGCCCTTTACAACATCAGACAGCTGTAACACGAGTAAAACTTGTCTGATGTCCACCAAAGTTTCCATGATGGATAATAGTCCGGTCCCGAACGCGTCTATATAAAAATAATTGACAAAAGATACAGCACCACTGAGTGGTTAAGGGAAGAATTGCTGATAACTGTTTTATTTATTATTCATGTGCCGCTTGCCAAAATGACGTGAAATTTTCTGAGGTTCATCAGACCTCATGGATGATCTTAACTGCACATCAGTTTTAGCATGGCATCACTGCTGTTGCCATGGATACACCCTGCTCGCCATTCAGTCCGTGATCTTGTTGGGAGGGTTGGCAAAGTCCTGGAGTCATGAAATCTGGAACATAGGTAGAGGTGGCTGTCCTTTTTAATCCAATATTGGTCGGCAACGCATAACTGATAGGTAAATATTGCCATGGCGAAGGTTGACGCCTCGCCATGTAACATCGGAGAGTTGTAACTTGGACAAACTTTGTCTGATTTTCAACAAATTTTCTATGATGGATATTAGTCCCACCCTGCACACTCCTATATAAAAATAATTAAAAGTTATAGCGCCACCTAGTGGTTAGACCAATGGACACTTGTAACTCAGACAAACTTTGTCTGATTTTCACCAAATTTTCTATGATAGATATTAGTCCAACCCTGCACGCTCCTATATAAAAATAATTAACAAAAGTTATAGCACCACCTAGTGGTTAAAGGAAGAATTGCTGAAAACATTTTTTTTTTTTTAATTTTGTCTCACTGTGTGCAAAAATCACATTAAGGAATGACTAGGACTCATTGACAGTACATGTACATAGTAAAGGACTGTTTCCATGGCGACCGGCATGCTTCAATGGCTTCCTTTCCATTCAAAACATGAGAGTTACAGCTCAGACAGTCCTTGTCTGATTTGGACCAAACTTTGCACAAATCATGCTAATCCCACTCTGAACACGTCTGTATATCTATATTCACAAAATTGTCACAGCACCACCTAGTGCTGACATGAGATACTGCACAAAATTGTATCAACTTTCGCGCAGAGACCAGTAGTCAGAATGACATGACATTTTCAGAGCTTTCTCAGAGCGCATTGGATTACCCTCAGTGGAAGTCGCTTTTGTCCTGCGATCAACACAGTTGCCATGGAAACCCACTCCTCGCCATTCACTCTTCTGTAGTCCTATTTGGATCTGCAACACGTACCTAACATGTAAGCACTGTCACGGCCAGATGCGCAAGTATCCCTCCTGGCAATACGTCGAACAGCTGTAACTTGGACAAACTTTGTCCAGTTTACCCCATAATTGCTACGATGGCTCTTCAGCCTGCCCCGCACGCTCCTACATAAAAATGACTGACAAAGGTTATAATGCCACCAACTGCTCACAAGAAAGTACTTTGCCAAACGGTTTTCTTTATTATTCACACAGCGCTTGCCGCGACAATGGGAAATTTGCTGGGGCCGACGGGCAGTGGGGTCCACGGGTGCGTGGGGGGCGAGGGCCCGCTTACAGCTGCTTGCAGCTTTATTTGTCTTTGTTTTTTGTCTTTGGTCTTTGTCAGTGTGGGCTTGACTACAGCACTACCATGCACAATAGCAACTTTCATGGAGGCATCGTTTTTGATTTTCTGACTTTGTGAAAATGTCCTCAAAGACGTTTATAGTCAGAAATCAGACTTCAGGGGGCATTCCATTCGAAACTTTCAGTGAGTGACTGTGAGAATTTGACCCAAGACTACGCTTGGATTGAGGCAAGAAGATCACTGTGTATGAGTTTGGTTAGCATCCAAGGCATGGACAGCAGGCATGTGGCCTAAGATTATTTCACCTTCACCGGAATGAGCTAATGAACACTAAAGTATTGACATTTTTACTGACTTACAGTAATATGAAAACTTTCGTTCTGAGTTGTTCAAACTTCTGCACAGCTAGAGCAAAACAAACCAGAAGCAAAGCATGCCCAGATGGCTGTGAGAATGAACTGGACCTGTAAAATGATGGCTGCTGGGATGATCAAAGTACCCGGAGGCGTAAAGAGGGGGAGGAGGAAGAGAAGAATATCAGTCAGTGCTAATATTGACTCCTCTGTGCAAGTCTTTTGTGGGCAAAGATGAAAAAAGATGTTCTTTTGTGAGTGAGTGTGAAATTCATAGGTCCATTGTTTTCTGTTTAAGCAGACATTCTGTTCATGGGTAAATGTATGTACTGAAAAAGTCAGGTCAGTTAATTAGAAGAGTTGTTGGTAGATACTCATCTTTTAAACCCTGATTTTGGTTGATCAAGGAAAAATTAACCCCTTATTTAAGTGTGGGCAGAAATATTCTGACAGCATCCTGCATATCATTCTTTTGTTATATCTCTGTAAGCTGTCCTGACAGATGGGCCAGTCTTCACTACATTTATGTCACTTCAGAAGTCGGGGGCAGAGCCTTGCTTGGCTGAGCTGAGATACTTTGTATTATCACAGTCAATATGCTGAGTCACAGAAAAGAGCAGAGTTGACAAACTTGGTCTTTCCTTGTCGGGACAAGGAAACACCAAGTTTGGCTGAGAACACAACGATAGCTGCCTCAGAGAACTGGGTGGAAAACTCAGATTGATATTGGGATATGCAGGAAAATGTGGGTATGACTTGGGATGAAGATCAACCAATAAGTGAAGCAATGACGCCATTCTTACCTTCCCTTTAGGAAATGGCATAAAACATGTTTGATAAGGCTGCTCTTTGATAGTAGACCAGATATTAATGTTGGGAAAGTGCATATTTGATAAACATTATATATGTAAATCTGGAAATTCAAAATGTTCAGTAATTTTGAATAGCTTTTGGGTCTATGATATAAGATGTATATTTGCAGGCAGGCATCTATTACTCTGCTAAGAACTGTGGGGAAAAAATGTTGTAGGTGTTGCTGTTGCTATTTGGAATTATTTGCTTCTATAGGGGACTTTAACACTGTGTATGTGTTAAAGTGCCCATAGATGTGTGAATATGTTTTACTTCACTCTGTGTAGGTATATATTGGAGTGCTGTTTCAGACAGTACACCTGAATACACTGAAGTCTTAATCTAGATATTGAACGTCTTTCACAATCCCACTCTTTGTGCCATTCATCATCTTTGCAATCATTTATTTTAGTTGCATATTTATTTGGGCAATTTGACCTTCAATCAGCATCATGGTTAATTGACACATGTCGGTTTTCATTTTTTTTTCTTCCATTTTTTCCCTTCCTTCTTACCGACAAGGCTTGTAATTAAGTAATATTATACAAGAGTGTGGTACCATATCACTGCGGTGCAGTAATAAATGAGCAAATTATAATAAAGAACAGAACTATTATTTCACACACAAAATAAATGATGCCCAATGTTTACAAAACATACCTCTTGAGGGTTTGTGGTTAACGTCACGTGTACAGCGGTTAATTAGTTTGTTAGCTACGTTGGGGGAGTCCTTTACGCACCCGTGATTGTTACCACCACACAGTAATTATGAATGTTTTATTGGGTTCTTAAATATAGAGTTAGATTGTCCATTTGTGATCAAACAGTTGAGATGACTTGGATAGCCGTCAGAGGCTAACAGCGACAGCTTCTGCTCCTTTTAGTGTTGGTATCCGTACACGTCACTCGCTTTTTCTTGACCTTTTTAGAAGAGTCAGTTATCACATGCTATGTATATGGAGACTGTGTTTGTTTTCGTAACAAGCTGTCTTTAAGGGCGCATTCACATGGCCACTGTTTGGTGCGGACTAAAGGACCAAAGTGTGTATTCTGTGGATAGTTCGGTTCGTTTCGTGCCATCTGAACGCACGCTGGAACTCTGGTGTAGCACCAAACAAGCGAACTCTTGTCCCCCTTAAAAGGGGGGTCTCGGTTCACTTGCAAACGCAGTCTGGTGCCCTTCGCTTGCTATGTGAATGCAAACGGAATATCCAGCGGTCCAAAGGGTGGATGTGCCCTCGACGTTTGTGTAACCACAGCAACACACAGTGAGAAGAAAAAGTGGCGTTTACTGTAAGGTGCCTTCACATCAAAACGCAAACGGGTGAATTTTTTGCACAGCACGATTACATTATAACTCAATGTAAATACATGAAAAGACATTATTCACCGTCTGGGTGAGATGCAGACAGATGAAGTTGCCACTCACCTGAAAAAGTTGAAAACTTGACATGTGTTTTACATCCGTGGTAGGAATCTGTGGGTAAATAATAAAGCCAACATCCCGATTCAACTGAAGAGCTCCCGGTCCTTCTGCCCTATTTTGGGTAGAAAATACAATGAAGACAACCGTGCGGATCCAAGAAATGCTTTCCTGAGAAAAGTAAAAAAAAAAAAAAAAGTCTCTTGGACTTGGAGGAGTGAGGAGTGAGACGCAGGCTTTGATAGATATTTGGTCTGAGGACCAGATTCCTCAGCTGCTTGTGGCTGCACACAAGAATACCGAAGTTTTTAAAACATTTAGCGACATGATGGCGGCACGGGGGTTTATACAGACAGTGGAGCTCTTTATTTTTGTTAGTTTGTGGCTGACAAATGCCTTGGCTGAAGAGAATGGTGTTATGCTGAGAATTGCTTGCTTGCCGGGAATTACATCCCATCGTCGACTAAACATAATTTAAAGATAATTTACAAGCGGTAATAACAATTTTTACTTCTAAAATTGTATAATGGGTACTTCTAAAAATGGACAGATGGTTACAAGCCTGGCTGTAGTGTTATATTTTATACTTTTGGTGGATGGGATGCAATTCTTGGCAAGCGAGCAATTCTCGGCATAACATGGTCCTGGCTAATCGATGAGCCGGATTTCTCTTCTTCAGAGATTTTTTTTCTTCCTGGTCAGTGGTGGTTTCGGCTACAGCAACACAAATGAGCAGCCGTTGTAACTGCGTGACGTTGTCCAGGCAGTTTGGTCTGCTTGAGTAAAGTGTTGTGTGAATGCAAACCAAACCAAATGAAGGTGTGAAAATTCTCGCCATTCCCCGCCGAGTGGAACAGAGACCCCCGGACTATCCTGGTGTGAATACAGCCTAAAGCCTGCTTCATGCTACACGTCTGCTGTCCGCGTACGCTTAACCGGAAACCTCGTGTGAAATTTACGTTATCGTCTCCACTCCGCTAGTGTCCACAGTGCTCGACCATGGACGACCGCGTGCAGCCCAAATTTTGTGACCGCACTGCCTGCCCACGACCTGAACGTGTTGAAAAGCGCATGCGCAAGACTGAACGTCCCATTCACGAGGTGGCGATATTGACACAGCATACATCAGTAGACGAAGACGACAACAAGGAGGCATAAAACAAGAATAAAACATACACGAATCATACATACATACATACTTTCTTTCACAGCGGCAGCAGCATCTTCATGAAAAAGGAGTGAAAACCGGTAAGTCAAACAGCAGAAATTAACTCTATATTTGAAGAGAAACTTTGTGAAGAAGTCCGCCGTTTCTTTGTTGGTGAAAAACGTGGCGTGTCAGCGACTTGGCGCTACCTCTCGGGCGGGAGTGAAACTGCAAATGATGGTTGTGTGCATGTGTCAACCGCTTGGCCTGGATAGATGAAAAAAGGGAGCATGAGCAGCGCCACGTGCGTGCCGGGCTCGTCCAAAGTGTACGCGGACCACAGCGGACTAGAGGGAAGTGGAGCATGAAGCAGGCTTTAGTGTGCCACCTGTGTTCCGCTGCATCTGAACAGCATTGCCTGCACTGCTTCTGGAGTTACATGATCGCACCTGTAACTTCATGAGCACGTCTTAAAGGGGCAGTACATAAAAAGCTCTCACATACACGCACACAACAGGGAGAGGTGGAAAAACCAACATGAACAAGATTGCATTAGTTCTACATCCCAAATGTTGGTTCCGGTTTTATTTTGGTTAATTGCCCAGCCCTATTAGAAACCCAGAAACTCCCCCTCATCCCCATTAGCCCCACCTGGGTTTAAAGATTAGGGTAACCCGAACATCTTCATACCAGTTGCTTAAATTAATTGAAATTGAAGTATTTGCAGTCATCCGTTTTTGTTTTTTTTTTGTTACAGTGGAGACAAAGTAAGAGAGGCAAGGCTGAGATGGTTTGGACATGTGCAAAGGAGGTGTTGGTGGATACATTGGACAAAGGGTGTTGAAGCTGGAGCTGCCAGGCAGGAGGAAAAGAGGAAGACTACAGAGAAGATTCATAGATGTAGTGAAAGAGGACATGGAGAGGGTTGGCGTTACAGAGGAAGATGCAAGGGATAGAGTGAGATGGAGGCAGATGATGTGCTGTGGTGACCTCTAAAGGGAGCAGCCAAAAGAAGAAGTATTTTCTAGTGTAGATATTTTGACTCATCATATTAGGGGAAAGCACAGATTTAACCATATCTCAGTTCCTAATGCAGGGCAGCAACACACAGAGGAGAAAGGCTTTTACAAGTGAACAGCAGCTAGTAAACCTGTGCTTACATGACTATGAAAAAAGAGCTTTGCGAAAAGCAGTTTCCTTCACATTAGGTTAAAGAGTTTATCCCTAATTTTGAGCCCAAAGAGACGAACAGTTCCTAACATGTTCTGTCAGCATTTTCTTTTTAACTCTCTCTTTCCACAGTCTCCAATGAGTGGCTCATGCTTCTATTTATTCCTGGTGGTTCGTTTGAGCTTAATCACATTGCTCCAACTAGCAGCCACATGGGGACGGGCTGAATTAATGAGTGTGAGGGACAGCCAACAGATGGATGGGGGGAGGGGGGACCAAGGGCCCTGTTAGGAGTGTGTCGAGAATGCCTGCTGGTTAGAGGAAAAAAACCTCTCCCTCTTGAGTCAGTCTTGCTAAGAATAATGACAAGGAAAGGCTGTATGCAGGCTGACTGATTGTTCCGAGCTGTCCACACCGCCAAGAAAGTCTACAGAAACCCTGAAGGGGTAAAGAAAGGTAGCATCTAATATCTATCGGACTAGTGAGACCTGAGGAAAAAATGCAATAGATAATGAAACATGACAGATATTGGGATTAGGACCTGTCGGATACAGATAGGGTTGCACCCATAGGCTGAATAAGTCAGAGAAGATAGCATACGAGTATTCTGTTGAGTAACCACCTTGTTCCCTTGCCAGGTGCCTCTGATTTCAAAGAGTAAGGTGCAGTCTGACAACCCGAAGACTGATAATAGACCCTGTCTGTGCTGATATACTTTCTCACCCCAGCTGCATTCATACAGTATGAGTTCATTGTGGTGACTGATGATTATAATTTTTTATCTCAGTTCAGGTGTGTTAGATCCCAGTAAGAACTTCTATAAACAGAGATGTGCGCAGACATTTTGAGGGCTGTTGCTCTAACCTGAAATAGGAGCAAAATTATAAGGAAAAATGTGAATTTATAAGAAAAGTCACTAATTCATAAGAAAAAAAGCTAAATTATGAGGAAAAGAGTCAGAATCCTTAATTACAGTTACTGAAAATGTATAAGAAAACAAGAAATGTATTTCAAAAATGCACTAAGAAGTTAGACATTTTTGAGCAAACATTACAAAATTAAAGGAGAAAAGAAACACATTTAACAGAAAAAAATATCTTTTTAAAGAAAAATTATTATTGGAAAGATGTATGGGGAAAATGTTGATGAGGACAAGTTGCAAAGTTTGAAGATAAAAAGATGTAAATTAATGACAGAAAGGGACAGAAAATGAAAAAGTAAATTCATGAGCAAAAAAGCCTCATTTTTACAGTCTCCCAATTTTGTGGAAAAAAGCCTTTAATTACAAGAAATGTAACATGAGAAAAGATTTTATGAGAATGCTTCAAAATCATATATTAAGTACACTCATGTTTCTCTTAAGATCGTATAAATCTTTCGCCTTTTACTAAAGATTTCCGTGGAGAGGAACAATGAGTTTTAACTAATTTTTTGATGCCCTGCTAAGAGCAAGAAAAAGAAAAAGAAAAAAAATCACATATTAAAATTCAAATTTTACAAGGAAAAAAGTGCAAAAGTTCAAGATTCACTATAATACAGTGCATATATAAGAATTAAGTCACAAACTTGCATGAAAAAAATATGAGCAGCACAAAAAAATCCTGCAAGTTTACTATTATAAAGTGATGTATCTATGAAAAAAGTCAGCAGTTGTTTTTTTAAATTATTATTATTATTATTTTCTTTGGAGGGGCAAAGATGGAAAAGAGGGCAAATGGCCTGTGGCCCCAGCAACCATAGCCTGTATCTGTGCACATCACTGCCTTTAAAGGAGTCTCACACCAGTTCTCCATTCAAAGATATTAAAGAATATCACTCTAATAGATTTATTCAGACTATTTTAGATAGTGATGAGTAGGCTTTTAATTGCCTACATTCGTCTATTAAAACCCACTTAGGTATTAGCTGCACTTGTTAACAGCAGATCTTCTCTTTTAGAGCTTAGCACTTATGTACTAGGTGGGATTTAGGGGCCTAAATTAGGCCTGTAGTAGTTGTTTTAGTGGTTGTAGTAGTTGTAGCAGCAGTAGAGTTAGTTGTGGCAGTTATTTTAGTGGTTCTAGTTGTAGTAGTTATAGTTGGTAGTTACTGCAGTAGTAGCAGGAGTAGTGGTTGTTGAAGACTGACTTGTTACATAGAGGTCTTCCTTCTGGCGTGTATTGGATAAGCACAGGCTCGATTCTCTTCTAGTCACCCGTCAACATTTATTTAGAACCATGAATATGCAGAGTAAAATACAGATAGCTGTTGCACCATCTCTCGGCTGCTTGGTACACACACTGTAAGTGAATGCAAAGGTGTTAAACACCTGCACAGACTCAGTAAAGGGGCTGGGAGCCTGCTAACATGAATACATCATGTTATGACACTCTGTTGCCATGACAACAATATAAACACAATCAAGGATGTGACCACATCTCAACAGTAGTTGTAGTTGTTTTAGTAGGTATAGTAGTTGATGTTGTAGTTTTAGCAGTTGTAGCAGTAGTTGCTTTTACATGTTAGTATAATAATAATGATAATAATAAATCAGATTTATATTGTGCTTTTCATAGACACTCAGATACACTTTACAATGGATACCTTACTCATTCACTCCACGGGCAATGGTAGCGGTAAGCTACTACTGTAGCCACAGTTGCCCTGGGGCAGACTGCCAAAAATGTGACTGCCAATCCGTGCCAACGGCTTCTCCAACCACTACTGAACATTTATACACATTCATGCCCAGTGTCATGGACACTGGAGGCAAGGTGGGAAAGGTGTCTTTCCCAGGGACACAATGGCAGGATGTCTGGAAAGAGCGGGATTCGAACCACCACCCCTCTGGTAATTGGACGATCCACTCTACCTCCTGAGCCACTGCCGCCCACTTAAGTGCACTTTTCTCACTTTTTCTTGACATCTTCAGATGAATTAAAGAGTCAGTCATCTCATACTATGTGGACAGAAACTGCATTTCTTTTCGATACAAGCCTCTTTAATTTTTCCTCCATGTTCTGCTGCTTCCAAACAGCGCTGACTGTGCAACTTCCAGGGTGTGGAGTCACGTGACCACACGAGCAGGACATGTTTTAAAGGACCAGGACATGAAATCTCTCATATGCACATGCACACAATGGGGAGAGGGGAAGAACAACAACAACACTGCAATAGCAAGATTACACTGGTTTTACGTCCCAAACAATGGTTTTGGTTTATTATGGTTACTACTGTGGTTAAGTAGTATTGCTGTTGTTATTGTTGTAGCTGTTGTAGTTGCTGTACTGGTAGTTGTGTTAGTAGTTTGTAGCAGTAGGTTGGTTGTTTTTGCCGGTTAGTCTTGAGTAACGGTGAAGTTGTAATGCATTCAGTAAATTTAACTTGTTATATATAACCTTACAAAAGCCTAAAGTGACAAACTTTTTTGCAGTTTAAAAATGTATTGCAGGAATTTAGCAAGGGCAGAGAATCAGTTCAATGTAGCAAAACTGGTAGTAAACCAAATACAAGAGTGACGCAAGTATAAATCAGTGTAAAGTCAAATAATTCCATTCACTACAACTGTAAATAGTGAAAGCATTTGTTTGTATTTTGCTTTTCAAGTTTTATTTCAAGGCTTTCTATCCCTTTCTCATGAACTCATTATCTTCAGATGAACCCAAACACCACAGTTTTGTTGGTCAAAGGTCAAAATCACTGTGACTTCACAAAATAAACAAAAAAGCCAGAGGTCAAATTTGGGCACTTGACTGCTTGCTGAAACACACCCTTCAGCCAGTAGGCCAACGTTGAAACTAAAAGCTGTGTTATATGATCTCCCTTTGTTTTGGTTGCTTGTCACAGATAATTCTTGACTTCCCAAAGGTATTGCATTGCATCCAAAAGCAGTGTATCGTATACCAACAACACAAAATGTATCAATGTAGGATCTTGGGGATATGTTGTCACTGCTCTATTTATTTCTGAAAGCATTGTTTCTGGGGGTCGCAGCAGCAGCGGGACCCGCCCAACAGTGAGCGCTTCACCAGTAATATGTTATTTTGATGTGACAAATGGAGTAGAAAATAGGTCAAATATGTATTATAGCTCTTCTCCAATAACTTTTATAGCAATAACGGCAAGAAGAATCTACTGCTCCTCTAGAGCTTAGAGTTGTGCTCTCTCAAGGTGACTGTCAGTCTGCTGCCATAAAATTGCTTCGTTTACTCAGAAGCAATTTGAATTGATTTCGACACAGTGGATTACACACCTTTTTTTTTTTTTTTTTACTGTACCTGTTCATTCCAATATATGTTCAGTTGAGCACAGCCTGTCAATTTACAGTAATGAATATGGATTGTGCTCATGTTCTGTGGTAATTACATTCATATTTTTTTTGAGAGTCCCGGCTCCTCATGGTTTGTGCACACGTGATCGCAGATCAAATGCTCCTGTGTTTTTCAGTGGGTACTGCATATGGATGTCTTATGGGAAAAGGAATAGGCATTTATTTGGAATTGCCCTCATAGCTTCTGTTTTTCTTCTGATCCATGTATGCTGATAATCACAGTTTCCTTTCTCACATTTTACATTGAATTTAAAAAAAAAACACAAATGCATGGAAATTGTAGCTGATATCATGTTTTGATGATTTTTTTTTTTTTGTCTTTTTTCCCCACATGGTTCCTCTTTATTCATCAACTCCAATCTGGCTGTGGCGCTGACAGGTAAGAGCAATGTCCTCTTATTTTTACACCAGAAACTATGGCCTACTTGCATATTTTGTGCTCACAATGACCTTATTGCTTATTCCACAGAAAATAGGTTAAGTAGATTTTCTTCCAGAGTACCTTTCCACAGAAGAACAGAATCTCATCAGTAGCATTTTCATCCTTTAATGGAGCAGGCAGAGGTTGCTTTAGCGCAGCTGTTTGAAATGATTTGTTTTCCTCACAGACTGCCTCCTTGCATCATTGAGTAAAGCCACTGTACGCTTTTTTCCCAAATATGCTAGCTCAGCATGCTCACCTTTAAGATCTGTATTATCATGCTGTAAACAGTTGTTTGCATCCAGTAATGTCCTGTTAGGTTGTGCAGTGAAATGGCACAGAACGCTCGCAATGTGCAAAAGCTCTACTTCCAGCCCACTCCTTTGGAGGGAGGCTGCTGGAAGGATCTGATCTCTGCCCCTAATGATCAGTTGCCCAAGGTCAAGTTTATTTGTAGAGCACATTTAAAAACAACTAGAGTTGGTCAAAGTGCTTTTCACTCCAGTAAGAATGAGAAAAATCATGTTAAAATATAAAATGCATAGGAAAATGTAATGAGAAGTGTAAAAAATAGGAATAAAACAATGAAATAAATGGAAAAAAGTATAAATGCAATACAAAATCATCTGATCATCACATTCCTCTTGAGCTGAAGGCAAAAGAAAAAAGATCTGTCTTCATCTTTGTTTTGAATGTTTCTAATAAGTCTTAACAGTGTGTATGTGAGGCGGTGATCTATTCCACAGTTTTTAGGGCAGGCACGACAAAAGCTCCATTCTGTTTTTAGCTCATTCTTGTGAAGCCAAAATGAGCTAATACGATGATGCTGCGTCTGTCCGTCCACATTTCATGGGAATCACTACTCCTCCTAGGCAATTGCCCCGATGCTCACCAGACTCACTTGTAATGAATCCTCAGGTGTATCTGCCTTCAGCTTGTGCTCAGGGTCTAGGTCAGGGGTGCCCAACCTGGGGCTCCTGGAACATTCAGGTTTCTGTGGGAAATTTTCTCATTTCACTTCTTAATTGGTCCAAAGATTTGCAAACAGTCTGCTGTTGTTGTGCATGGGTGCCAGGGTGCCTACAGAACACATGCACAGCAATGACAAATCTTTGGACCAATTAAGAGGTGTAATTAGAAAATTTCCCACAGAAACCTGAATGCTCCAGGAGCCCCAGGTTGGGCACCCCTGGTCTAGGTCAACGGTCAGGAGATCTGCGCACTTAAATGATTTCAGAAAAGTCTATATTCTAGGCAGTTGGCCTAATTTGTACCAATGTCATGCCAAATGATCATCAGGTGGGTCTGCATCAAGGTTAGTAGTAGACATTGGAACATCTAAGAGCAAGTGGCTAGATGACAGCAATGCTCTTACAGGGGTGTGAATTTGAACATGATCTGCTCGACTGGATGGGGCAAAACCATTTCAAACTTTAAAATGAACAATAAAATCATAAAATCAAACCAAAAACTGAAGGGAAGCCAAAACAGGAGTTACAAGTGCATGTTTTTAGTTTTTTTTAGTGACAGTCAAAAGACAGACTGCTGCATTCTAAACCAACTCCAAATGATCGAGACAAGACTGATCTAGGCCGGCACACAGAGCATTGCAGTAGTTGGTTGGAGAGAATGGAGCACTCCCATGACTTTGAGATGTTCAGGAATTCAGCTGTTTTGATGTTGCGCTCATCCAGCCGTTCATTATGGCATTGGAGTATCTTTGTAGTGCCTGTCAAGGGCAGCCACAGCTCATCTTGGTTTCTCTATATACAGCTAGGTTGTCTGATTGCGCTCAAGTGCACCAATATCGGCCTCTCCACTGCGTATTACTTGCATCCACTCCAGCATCATTCATATTAGGTGCTATACAGTATATATTACTTGAAGTCCCTGATAGTTACATGATGACAATGAGCTGTCCTTGTAGTTTCTATGTCATGTTGAACTTTTGCTGAATTATTAATGTTACATTAAGAGTAAATCAAAAGTTTTTTTATGCTTTTATTGTGCCATTCAGCTCCATGTTGTGTGCACTGCATTTCGAGAAGTTTTTATATTATTTCTGACTTGACTATGACAGATTATTCTTTTCAGTTGAGCCTCATGGTGAGCCGCTAATGAGCTTTTCCATATTTGAAAAAAATACTAATTTCCCCATCTTTCCCTTGCTTCTGCACAGTGAGGCTTTTTAATAGGAAATATAATATGTTGGCACGTAGAAGCAGGAAAAAGACAGTCAATGATGGGTGACACCCGCTCAGCTTCTTTGGTCATTTTTTGCTCTGTGCCAATTTCTGTGCCTCAGCTCATGACATTTAAAAATAAAATATAAAACATAGTCAGTACTATGTGGAACGTTTGTGGTTTATAACGACAAATCAAAGTGGTCGCTGTGCAAAAAAGTTGGAGGAGTGATGGAAAATTAGATGTGCAAATGCATGACTAGGAGTGGGATTAAGTTGTCAGCAGCAGCCAGAAATGATGGACAGTTTAAACCATTTTCAAATCACAGTACACAAAACACACCGGGAAACATTGCTACCCTGGTGCTGCTTGCAAATATGGTATGTTTTTTTTCTTCATGTCTTGTGGCAGCGGCATATTTCCCACGAAAGCCCGCTTCCCATCCTAAGGAAACTGTGATTTCCTTCAACTTCAAGAAAGGGAAATCATTCTAAGGCAGTGTGCGTCTTTGATCGGCTGGAGTGTATTTTCACCCAAGGCGCTCTAGTTCTGATAAAAACAGGTTACATCCAAGTAAGAACCTTCACATTGTTTTCATAGGGTTAAAAAAAGCCTTGTAACACCCATAACAGAGCAGTTAGAGAAAATAAATCTTATTCTACTGTTAGGAAGAAAGTATGCTAGTACATAAGTATTCCTAAAGGCGCACCGGCATGTCTCTCCAATCATTAATTGAGTTGTATTCCAGGGGAGTGTTTGCACTGGGGATTTAAAGAGAAAAACAAAAATCTGCCCAAGTTAAAACAGATGTTAGTCTTATGCTTTTTTTTTCCGCATAGCTACCTTATTTGAAATGGAATAAAAGAGGCTCTCAATCTCAGAGAAGCAGTTCAGTATATTCCCAACAGAATGGAGAACTGTGCGCTACACTGCTTACCTTTTGTACAAAACAACCAACACAGTGTATTTGCACATTCACCAGGATTGAAATCCCCAGAAGGTTATCAGGATGATTGATGCTCCTCTCTCTCTCTCTCTCTCTCTCTCTCTCTCTCTCTCTCGCTACTGATTGCCTCGCTCCTTTTCCCCAAACAACACTGAGACCTGAATGCAGCCTGGTAATGAAACCATTGAAACCAATCTGACACAAATCTGACGTCATGACTCTGTGCTTCTCGGAGGCTTTTCGGTTTCTGGCGAATGACTGAAGACTTACTTTTTCTCAATTATGTGGACAGCCAGCGCCAACATCTCTATTTTAATTAACCCTCTTTCTTTGCCTTTGTGCGATTCTGCCTTTTGTTCTAGCAGGCAGTTTTGCAGCAGAGTAAACCTCCTCTCTGTGCTCTGCATCCAATATTTATATGAAGTTTGCAGGCGGCTGGCATGCTAAACAGCCATGTGAAAATGCCTCTGAGTCTTGATGAATATATGCAGTGTTGGCAGGCAGGATTTTACTCAGACATATCATAGCACTGAAGATGCAAATCTTCAATACGCCTCCCTAATTCTGCCTGTTTTCCATTCTCCTTCATTATTATTCTCATTCAGAGGAACCCTACAGCCAGCTGCTTTCAATATGGCTTTATGTTTCAGCATTTATCCTCGCAGAAATCAATTACTGTTTTCCCCTGTTTCATCTGAAACCTTTAAATGACTTTTATCAATTTTAATAACAATGCCCAAATATCATAAATCTAAGCCTGTGTTTATCTCAGCGGGATAGGGCAAGGGGCAGGAACAGAGGATAGATATGTGGTATCAATCTGCAGTCTGGTTCATTGCCTGCTCTGAGACAAACATTTGTGGAAGAGAAATGCTGCTGCCCCCTGAGTTGTTACTCTTTACAACCTTTGCCTGTTTTTCTTTTAAATCAGCCCCTTTATCTCCTCTCTGCTTTAGCTATCTGAAGGACCTTTCACTTCACTGAGCTTTTTTCCCTTCTTTTTTTATGACTCTAGGCCCTGGGCAGAAATGTACATATTATGCTACTGTGGAAAGTGCTGTTTTGAGCAATTTTGGCTTGAAAAATAAGAAACAAAAGTTGAAAAAAGCCAACTAACTTAAAACTGTCATGGGGGTATGATTTATAATCATGCTCCACCAGTTGGGTTGTGCTATTATTGTGGACTTATTTGTTCTTGTCCCTTCTGTGGATCGCTACCTTATCATGGTGGTGGGGTTTGTGTGTCCTAATGATCGCCAGGGCTATGTTGTCGGGGGCAACTTGCCGCTGGTAGGGTCTCCCAAGACAAACTGGTCCTGGGTGAAGGGCCAGACTGTGAGCAGTCCAGTAAATCCCTATGGAAAGCTACAAGGATCCAGAGTACCCAAAGGAGCCACATGTGCCCGCCCTCCAGTGGTCTCACCACCTGCAGGAGGAATCATGGTGCTACAGTATGTGAACCAGGTGGCAGTCTGGGCTGCTCTGTTTGGACTGTTGTCCCTGTGACCTGGACTCCCGGATAAGCAGTAGAAGATGGATGGATGGATATTTGTTTTTGTTTAATTTCAGGGTTATGTTGAAAGTATTCCTTGTGTTATCCTTGTCTAGTTAGTCTCCCTTGGTGTTAGGTTTGTTTTGAAAAGTCTTGTTTTGCTGTTTTGCTTTTGTTTAATTTATGTAACTTTATTTTCGGTTTTATTTATTTATGTTTTAAATATTTTATTTACACATTTTAACAGGCTCATATATAAACACACAGACATACAAAAACATAAACAGACACATACTAAAACCAGTAATCATACAAAAAAATACACACATATATATATATATGCACATATACTGGAGTGGTGGCTCAGTTGGTAGAGCATCCGCCCCACACCCGGGAGGCAGGGGTTCAAATCCCGGCCGGGTCATGCCGAAGACCATATAAAAGTGGAACTTCCTGCCATCCAGCTTGGTGCTCAGCAATAAATGGAATGGAAGAGGGAACTCTGTGGCGGCGCCTTGCATGGCAGCGGCCCTCTGATTCTGCACTTGGGGTGTGTGTGATTTACACTGTAGATAGGTAAAACACAATCTCATTCTGCTGTACATGATTGGTTGTATGGTTGAATGACAATAAGGGTGATTTAATTTAATTTAATTTAATACACACATACAAATTACATGTATATATAATAAATCTGCCAGTGTCGCACTGTTGTGTCACCAGGTGGCCATAGGTGCCCATTCATTAACATTGACTTAACTCAAACCTTTAGGCCTTGCAATTGTCAAAGTAAGTGATAAAGGGACCCCAAACATCAGAGAATTTTTGCAGTGAGTTGTTTCGTGTATACCTGAGTCTTTCCATCAGTATGACGTTCATCATGTCCATCAACCATTGGCGAAAAGATGGAGGGGAAGTGGCTTTCCACTCCCTCAAAATAAGTCTCTTGGCAACAGTCATGCCCAACATCAGTGACTGTTGTATAGATTTGCGAAGACGTTGAGTAAGTTGGGAACAGCCGAAGATAGCGAGAATTGCATCCAGGGGAAGAGTGATTTGATAAGTCGTAGAATACCAATCAAACACTCTAGACCATAAGTCAAAAAGCAAGGGACAGAACCAAAAAGCATGGGACAATGTACCCCCTGACGTTTGACATCTGTCACACAGTGGTGAAGTAGAAGGATAAATTTTATGCAGTCAGTGCTTTGAGTAATGAAGACGGTGAACCACTTTATATTGAATCAGCTAGTGTCTACTGTTGACCGAGCAATCCTTAACTGCTGACAGACTTCTGTCCCAAATGCCTCCAGACAATTCAATTCCCAACTCCTCCTCTCAAGCTGTCCTGATCGTCTTGGAAGAGGCAGTGAAAACACTCTCAAACATATTCACAAATTTAGAGACTAGGTGCCTGGAGCGAGGGGGGGTTCTTAATAAGATCAAAGAAGACATGTTTCCCCGGAACTGCACCAGATTCATTAACTGTGGATTGAACATAATGTCTGATTTGTAGATATCGAAAAAAATGTGAATGAGGAAGACCAGATTTTTCTCTAAGCAAACTAAATGACTCTAAACTCCCCTCAATATACAAGTCCCCAAAGGATACCAAATCCCTCTCCCTCCAGGCGTGGAAAGTTTTAGCCGACCATGGGGGTAAAAATGAATGGTTATAACAAATTGGTGTATCTGCTGAGGTCTCTGGTAAATGCAAAAATGCCCGTACCTGATTTAAAATTTTAACCAAATTTCTTAATGTAAAGCTTAAACATTTCAAAATTTTCAAGTCATCCAATTTATTGAACAGCAGGGCGGGCAAAGAAGAGTTAGTGACAGAGTCAGATTCCATGCGCAACCACAAGGGGGCCTCAAATGCCACATTATCCACAGATTCATGTAACCAAAACATTAGCAATCTGACATTGGCGGCCCAGTAATAATGCTTGAACGATGGCAGGCCCAGCCCACCTTCCAGTTTAGGTTTTTGCAAGTGGGATTTAGAAATCCAGTGATTTTTATAGTTCCAAACACAAGATAAAATAATTGTATCCAGTTCCTTGAAAAAAGCTGATGTAAGAAATATAGGAAGGTGTTGACAGAGATAAAGAAATCTGGGGAGGGAGACCATCTTGATTGAGTTTATTCGACCAATCATAGACAAAGGTAGGATTTTCCAATTGTCTACGTGCCGTTTAAGGTCTGCAATAAACTCACCAAAATTTAATTCAAAAACCAATTTAGGATTTTTAGGTATAGTTAGGCCAAGGTATTTAATATGATCATTAACTATTCTGAAAGGTGCATTTTTCAGAAAACCTGGCGAAAAAACATCTGAAAGAGGCATAAATTCACTCTTGGACCAGTTTATAGTGTAGCCTGACAGTCTACCAGAAGAAATAATCAGGTCCAGGAGAGGGGAAATTGATTTTTCTGAATTATCTAAATATAATATCACGTCGTCCGCGTACAAACTGATGAGGGATTCAACTCCTTTAACCTTCAGGCCTACAATATTCGGATGATTTCTTATACTTAGGGTGAGGGGTTCAAGTGCAACTGCAAAAAGGGCTGGTGATAAAGGGCAGCCCTGCTGAACTGAATGGTGTAGAAAGAATGGAGTTGACCTGTCACCATTTGTTAACACAGAACACATTGGATTGTCATATATCAATTTCACCCAAGCTATAAAAGAGTCACTGAACCCGAATCTAGTTAATGACTCTAACATATAGGTCCACTCGACCTGATCAAAAGCTTTTTGTGCGTCCAGTGAAAAAAATTGCTGCTCCTTTAGCTTTACTGTGATCAGCATAAATGGTGTTAAGGAGTCGTCTTACATTTAAAAAATGAAAATCTGCCTGGGATGAACCCCGTTTGATCAGGATGGATAATTGATGAATGATATTTGTTTAGCCGAATAGCCAGCAATTTAGTAATTACCTTCCTATCAAAATTCTGAAGTGAAATGGGCCTGTAACTGGCTGGGTCCGTCTCGTCTTTCCCTTTAAGATTAATGATGTTGGCCTCATTTAATGTTTTAGGTAGTGCCTTGTTCGCCTTTGACGCATATGTCATTCTAAGAAAAAGAGGGGCAAGACTATCACAAAACTTTTTATAAAATTCACAACCAAAACCATCAGGTCCTGCTGCTTTACCAGATGGAAATGACTAAATGGCAGATTTTATCTCGTCCAATGTGAAATCAGAATCTAAATCTTTCCTAGCTATATCTGTAAGTTTGGGTAATACGAGGGAATCAAAAAAATCATTTAAATCAGAGTGAGAGAGGGAACATTTGGAACTATAAAGTTCACTATAAAATTCTTTAAAACAACCATTTATATCTTTGGGGTTGGTTAATAATGTACCTGTCTTTGATTTAATACAATGAATAGACCTTGACGCCTGAACACCTTTAAAGGTCTGATGGCACGTTTCTGACCTTTTTTAGCATGTTGTGTAAACCCAAAAGTCATTGTCAATGATCAGTATAATATTTACAGCCGCGCCTGCATAAACTAGTTATCATCAAAAAACAGCAGCCGCTGACTGGACTGTGGAGCCGCCCACCAAATTAAGGGCGGCACCCCCATGACGTAATCGACAGAACAGACTCCGGTCTTGTTGACTGGAATGACAGCAGCTTTGTGGCTCACAGTTTCTCTGGTTTCTTGTTTTAATTTTACGGCTATGCCTTCGTGTTGTGTCGCAGGCTTAGATAAAGCGTGTGATGTGTGAAAGACCACATCACATGCTTCGGGGCGTTCGGGGCCGACATTGCTCAGCGAACATGGAGAGGAGACGTATTAACCACGGTTGCGCACCAGAGCTGACATCGCTACAAGGGGCGCAACAGAACCACGGCTGTGTGGAGTGGCTAACACGTCATGATAGTGTTGGCAACATTGGCTGCCTGACAACACGGCAGATGATGCACACAAAAATGTGAACAGCTGACTGTCACTGAGTCTGACTCGCTAGGCACAATGCCCGCTTGGCACGGCTCAAACCTATATGGTTTGATGCCCCCAGATTCTTCATTGTCATCCCATTCTTCGGAACTATAATCGTCTGAAGATTGGACAACACAAACCAATTCCAGACTACATGTGCTGGAACCATGGTCAGTGTTTTCAACAGCTTCTATCCTGTGTGTACAAAGGGCAGCCAAGCGCTGTGTTCTATCGATGACGTCACAACATGGCCGGGGGTTTTTCCAGCCACTGACGCAATGGGTGACGTGGCGCTCATGAAAACGTCAGATATTCATGTGAAAAAAAGCCTGTTTCACTTAGAACTGCACAGACCAACCTATTTCGTCATATTGTATTATGTGTTGAAAAATTAGAGGAAGTCAAGAACGTGTCATCAGACCTTTAAGCTGTCATGCTAGAAGCTTTTCAGGCTTTTCCCCCAGTTCGAAGTGCTTCTGTTTTAGTTTTAGGAGGAGCTTATTTACCTGGCCACCCAAGATACAGTTATATTCATATTTGAGTTTCATAATCTTATTATAATCTTCCATGGAATTTGAAGCCTGATACTCCATTTCAAGGGTGGGGAGGATGCTTTCAATCTCTTTTAAGCGCCCCCCTTTCTTTCTTAACACCAGATTCATAAGAAATTATATACCCACAAACAACCACTTTTGAGCGTTTCCCAGAGGATGGCGTCTGTCACCTCACCATTGTCATTTATTTCCATGAAATCTTTTAACCGAGTGGTAATTTAACTTCTGAATTTTTCATCTGAAAGCAGTGATGGATTAAAACGCCAAGAATAAATTTGTTTAGAAAGGGAGAATTTCAAGGAAATTGTCACAGGACTATGATCTGAGATCAGAATATTATGATATTTTGAATTAGTAACATGAGAAATCAGCTGGGAGTCCACCAAGAGATAATCTATTCTGCTGTATGATTTATGAACATGGGAGTAAAATGAGTAGTCTTTCTGAGTAGGATGTTGGATTCTCCAAATATTGACCAAATTTTTAGATTTAGCAGGTTATTTAGGACCTGTAGTGAAGCTATATTTGGGGGAGGGCGAGAAGACAGCCTGTCCAAATAAGGATCCAAGTAACAATTTAAATCACCACCGATTATTATATTTGAACTGCCATCATCTGGGAGCAGCTCAGAAACATTCTTGAAAAAATTTGGATCATCTATATTTGGACCATAAATGTTTAAAAACGTCAGTGGAAGTGAATTTATAGTACCCGGCACCCTGATGTACCTACCATGGGGGTCTGTTGTCATGGACATAAATTGAAATGGGATATTTTTTCCTGAAGAGGATAGCCACATCTCGAGCATGAGATGTAAAGGATGACTGGTAAACATGTGATATCCAACTACACCTCAATCTGCGTTGCTCAGTTACTTTGATATGAGTTTCCTGCAGAAAAATCACATCAACAGAGAGGGATTTAAGGTGTCTGAAAACTTTATCTCTCCTAACAGCATGGCCAAGCCCCTTAACATTCCATGAGACCACTGTGACATCCCTTCCCCCTAGATTTGCTTTACCAAGAGACCTCTGCATCCAAAATGTACAAGGCCCACATTCCAGCCGACCAACCTGGCACACCATATGTAACATCTGGCAGACAAGAAAAAAAGTAAAACAATGGAAAAAAAAAAACCCAGAAGAACAACCATACATAATAAAACAAAAAACAAAAAAGCAAGACACACACAAAAAAAAATCTACTTGAGTCATAACAGAACATATATTCACCCCCCTTCGCGTCTCCCTAAACCAGACACGAAAATTCCTATTTTCCATCTAAACAGGAGCTACCGGGCCAGAAACTAACTCCACCATCAAGGGCTGCCCTCTTCGAGAAAGTTCAAATAAAAAAAAAAAATTAATACCGTCATAGCAATGATATGTGGGGGATTTTACACCCGCTAACAAAATAAACATTCAAACATAAGGTGCTCTATATTCGTCTCAGTGTAACATGAGAAATCTTTTCACAGTCAACAGTGCAAGTATTGGCTCCCCCAACCATTCCACAACATATTAACTGGAGTACCTTTTAGTTGAGCTACCAGTGGGTGTATACGAGTCTACTGCCCCCGTTCTGCGTTAATCTTTTCCAGAAATAATGCTGCTTCTTTTGTATCATAAAAATCACAGCTGCTTCCTTCTCTTGTTAGTAAGTATGCAGCCTAGCCGGGTACCACAGAGCATGTTTAATTCCTCTGTTCCGAAGCAGCTGCATCACATCCCAAAAGGCATGCCGTTGCATCATCACTTCGTTAGTGTAATCTGGGAAAATTAGGACTTTGTTACCTTTATACTGCATAGTGTTCAGCCTGCCATAGCGCAGAATCAGCTCTTTATCCTGAAAGTGGTGGATGCACGCCAGGATGGCGCGCGGTCTGTCTCCGGCTGCTGGCTTCGGCTGAAGAGAGCGATGTGCACGGTCCACTTTGACCGGGTGCGAAATACACTTGTCTCCGAGCAGTTGAGGTAACAGCTGTGAAACGAACTCTGTGGGTTTACCTCCTTCCTCGCCCTCTGGTATCCCCACGATCTTAATGTTGTGTCTCCGAGAGCGAGCCTGCAGGTCCAGCACCTTAGCTTGGAGCTGTTTGTTTTGGCTAGCAAGCTCTGAGCACGTAGCTTCGAGCTCCTGCATCCGGGTTTCGAGGTCGCTGGTTGCTAGCTCATAGTTAGCCACACGAGCTTGAAGGTTGGCTTGAGAAGCCACTATTGACTGAAGGCTGGTTTGGAAGGCATCGAATCGCTCATTGTTAACACATAGAATTGAATCGGACATCTGCTGGCAAAGTTCTTTACACATTTCATACGTTTCGTCCGGTAATTTTTCCGGGCTGGAGGGTGGATTAGTAGACCCATCTTTAGCATGAGCCAAGGCTCCAGTAACTTGAACGTCAGCAGATTTCAATTTGCTGGTCGCCTGTGGCTTTGGCGTCTCAGTCGTTTCAAGCAGTTAATTTAAGCGTGGAGTAGACAAGGTTTATGCAACTGTATGCCTGTTTTTATAAGGCATTATTGCACTTTTAACAGAACTCGAAGAGGAGCGTAGCTGAAACACGTCTACCCCCTTCACATGCTCACTAGCCCCCCCCCCCCCCCCCCCCCCCCAGCATTTCTGGCTTAATTGAAATGCATTTTCCTGTTAGTCCTTGGTTATGATTTTCACTTTTTGGTTGATTCTGGTAACGTCCCTCGTCAGAGTTATTCCCTGCACCCATGTACCCACCTGTCATCCATTTGGTGATTGTCTGCTCCCCTTTAAGTTTAGTCCTGACTAGGGATGGGCATTCGGTGAAATTTTCTTCACCGATCGTCGGGAGAATTAATGATTAATAATCGGTTAATCATTAACATTTTTAGGTACGTAACAAGGCAGGTAGACTACATTAGAACATCAGGAATCAGCACGGAGAGCCCTCGGGAATCTCGCAAGCTGATTGGCCGAGACGTTTCACCCCGCAAGCTGATTGACCGAGACGTTTTACCCAGCTTCTGTCCCTGCCGAGCGGCCACCCAACAAACGAAGACCGCATTCATTGCTCTATCGCTCGTGTTACTTAGTTTAGCCGCGCAGAACTTTTTGCTGTTCTCTTGTGCCATTTTGTGCGAAATAGTCTTCCCGTCGAGCCACTACGCCGCCTCCTGCAGCTTCCCTCGACGTGTGTACACCGAATCTTCATGACCTTCTCAATAAAGTTTCTGAAAAAAAAAAAAAAAAAATCTTCACGACCGCCATTACTCATCGCGCAACCACTGTTGGCGGTTTCTTCGCGTAATAAGGGTGTTCCATGGACCCTGTCGATGAGGTATATTTGTATGCTGCATTGCAGTGATTGCAGTACACCTAGTCATTTTTTAAATTGAAATGGTCCCACGCAACACTTCGCCGTAACCGCTTCATGATTTGGCGATTGCCCTACGGAAGCCCGCATGTATCAACTGAGGCACGCCAGGGTACGGCGATGGTGTAATGTTGCCCCCTGGTGCCCAAATTTTGCCATTGCATTGTTTGAGGACGGCCGTGCAGTAGGCCTAATAACCTCGGATTGTTTAAAAAAAAAAAACGGTTTGTCGACGAAAATGAACTTCCTCGGTGAAATTCTTAATGATCAATTATCGGTTAATCGGTAAATTATGCCCATCCCTAGTCCTGACTCTCTGCTCCTTGCAGCAACAATGCACGTTGTGTATTTTTCTGCTCCTCGTGTTTTCCCCAGCTACTCAATTTCCAAGTTTTGTGTACGTTCAGTTTTCCATTTGTTATATTTAGTTCATTTTCGTGTGTTTAAGGTCTGGTTAGTTTGTTTCCATCTCCCATGCTGCGCTTTATTTTCTAGTTAATTCAGTAGTAGTTTGTTGTTTCTTGACAATTTTCTACAGCCTGTATTTATTTTACTAAATCATCGTAAACTGGAATTGCCTGCATCTTGGGTCCTCTGTGCCTGCTCTGGAAATCACAACAGACAGCTGACTTGTAAAGAAAACTGGCTTGTCACTATTTATTTTCAGTACATCTTTGACCTTTTTATTTTAAATTTGCAGCTTTTTGTAATTTTGAGGGGTTTTTTTAAATAAATTTGAAACTTTTGTCATAAATTTTTTAATTTATGACATTTATTTATTTATTTATGACATTTTATTTTTAAATTTAATTTAAATTTTTTAATTTAAAAAATTAATTTTTTTATTTTTTTTTTTTTTTACAAAAATTGTTTTTGCCATTCATTTGCTTTTTTGTCATGTAAATTATTTAGGATTTTCTCTTAAATTTGTGTATGTTCTTGTATTTTCATGTTAATTTGCACCTTTTTTCCTTTAAATTTGCAACTTTTTTTCTCTAAACGTTTTTACCGCTGCCAAAAAGGTGTAAATGTTACCTTTTTGATGTTGGTTTGCTTATCTATCTGCTAGCAGGATTGCACAAAACCTGCTGGATGGGTTTTGATGAAGTCCGTCACCAGAGGTGGTCCTTGGGCTACAGATGAACCCATTTTATTTTGGAGGTGATCCAGGTGAAGATGCAGATTCTGGATCACTTTTTCACTTTTTTTGACTTTGCTAGATAGGGTCTTGGTGGAGGTATGGTCTCAGGCTGCCCTCTAAGTCTTGTATTTATGATTTGGGGTCTGAAAAAACTACTCTGGTTATTGGTAAGACAATTTTATTTTAGTTTTTAAACTGTTATATTATGATCCCAGTTGACATTTTTTAACAGTTTCAGTCAGCCTTTGATTATTAGCTCTATTTTGAACCCCGAGAGGAAAGACTAGTGCTAAAATTTCAGCTAACAACAGTAAGGTTTGTTGGCAATACCTGTTAATGCTGCCAAGTTTAAAAAAAAAAAATAAAAATAATAAGTTAGCAGAAGTGAAGCTTGGACTTGGATTAACGTTTTGCATGGAAAACTACGCATTAGGTCCAATTATTTGTGTGAAGGTTTTAATAGAATTAAGCCTCAACACCGTAAATGTCTGTCACAGCTACAGGTTAGCAAGTCAAATTAGCCAGAATTAAACCAACAAGACGACCCCATCAAAACCACCTTTTACTGAAAACAACTCTAATTATCCATTGTTTTAAGCCTTCATAGAATTTTAATAAAGAAATAAGAAGTTATTAAAGAACATCTCTGACCACTAGACTTTGATAGTTTGCCTCCATATAATACCTGGCCATTTCAAATTTGTCTTCACTCTTTGTCACTTTCAGGTTAAGGCAGCTTTATTATAAGTCTGCATAAGAAAATCATTACAAATATTTCAAAGGCAGCAGAAAAAAAATACTTTCAGCTTGGTTGTATTCCCTTCTGCAAACTATACCAGTGTTCTAAGAATAATTTAACTGTTAGCTGGTGATAATTATTTACATTAGGAGAAAAAAACTCCAGATGTTTTATTTTCAGATTTGCTATATTCAGTTGAAGTTGTATTGGAGAGAAAATAGAAGTCAAAAACTGAAGACAGAGTAACAAGTTGTTATTAAATTAAACAGTATTACATGAGAGGCAGTGCAGTATCAGTGAATATAGTACCTGCTGTGATTTATCACAGGTCTGACGTGAAGCGGAGGGCCGAAGACATCAGCACAGTTACCATCAGATTTGCCAAGTCGTGATGGGAATTCCAGCTCTTTTAAGCGAGACGGTTCTTATGGCTCGGCTCACTATAAAGAGCCAGCTCTTTCGGCTCCCAAGAGGCTTCTCAGATTTTTTTGTTGTTGTTGCTTAAATAAGCTTAACGCACAGAGCTACCAGAGGTCCCCCCCCCCCCCACTATAGCTTTCACTACTCACAGGCCTAAAGAATTTTAACTCAACTAAATTAGTTTACTACCAAAATAATGTAAAGTGAATTACTAATGTACAAAACATACAGTATATCAGATGTTTATTATTTATATTAGGGCTGCAGTTATCGATTATTTTAGTAATCGAATAATTTGTCACTGTAATCAAACAATTACTCGAGTAGTTGGGTACTTTTTTTATACTGAAGAAACTTGCATTGACCAACAAGTGTGGAACTTTCTTTCCTAAAGAGTAGTAGTAATTGTAGCAAACACTCAATAACAAAGGTACACATTTATTGCAATGTTTATTGCATATAATGTAACTTTAAACATTATGTTACACCATAAAGGTCCATTTTGTAGCCTTAGCTTAAACTCGCAACATAGCTAACATATAGCTGCCTACTGCTATTATACGTTCTTTGGCCATATGAGCATAATTAGCGTAGCTGACTATGCTCTGTTCATTTTAATTTAAAATCTCAATCACATACCTTGTCTTAGTCCGCTACTCGTGCGGGATGTGGTTGGATGCCGTCTGCGAGACTCTGTAACACCGATATGGTATGCTCACTCACCGCTCGGCTTTGCTATGTATACTGCATAATGTTTTCCTTCAATTTGAGCTTGAAATTATCCCAGACTTGAGATACTTTTTGTCGTTTTCTCTAACTTTCTTCCTTTTTGCCATCACTCTGACATCGCACTATTAAACAATCCCGCGTCTAGTTTACATAGCGTGATCAGAAGACGGTAATATAGACCAGAAGTGTTTCCTTAAACAAAGCTTTGAATCATAGATTTTTGAATCGAAGAATTTTTGCAATACAGGTGCAGCTCAGTGATGGCCAGATGAGGCTTTCTGGAGGACTTGAGGCCTTTCATCAAAATGGTTCACATAGGCAAGGCCTGATGTGGGACTTCATTTTCTCTACCAGGCCATCTAGTGGACAAAATGTATACAACATGCTGATTTTTACAAGTATTGTTGGTTTAATGTGTATTTTTTCACTTTCAATAAATGCTGTCTTTTAAGAAATATCAATGATCATAAGGCAGAAAAATAATAAAAGTGAGGCGACTACAGTGAATGTGCTTGTGCTACTTATCCATTTTTTTTAAAGAAATAATAACTTTTCAACAGTCATACCGTCTTTCTCAGTACATTCATCTCTGTCCTTATTGTCATGCAGGGCACAATAGTGCCTCAGCATAATGATGTGTTCTTGTTGTATCCAAGCTCTTTCAAACACAACAGACACTTCACTGTGCAAATAAAAATCATAGAGCGCATACCTCCGCCAAGGCTCCTTCCGTTTCTCATGGATCACCTCCAAAATGTAATGGATTTGTGTGTAGGCCTATAGCCACTTGTGGTGAAAATTGCATGAAAGTCTGTCCATCAGTTTTGGAATATTGTTGCTGACACACTGTGAGAAGATAAGAGCCTTGGCTGAGGTATGCATTCTCAGATCATCACCAAAATATAATGGGTTCCTCTCTAGCCCAAGAACCACCTCTGGTGGAAAATTTCATCCAAATCCATCCAGTAGTTTTTGTGTAATCCTGCTGCACAAATACAAACAAAGCCCTTGGTGGAGGTATGCACTCTCAGATCATCACCAAAATCTAATCATCTGTTCTCTGTGCCATTACACACCTTTCCTGAAAATTTCATCAAAATCCGTTCATAAGTTTTTGAGTTATGTTGGTAACAGACAGACAGACAGACAGACAAACCCCGGTAAAAACATTGCCTCCTTGGCGGAGGTAATAAATTATTAGGGACTTCCGGTTATGGCCGCTGCGTAGAAGGACGTGCTTCACTCTACTCTGCTCCTAAAAAAAAAAATAAAAAAAAAATCGGCAAATAACTCTCTCAATTGGAACAAAACCTATCCCAACGTTTGGGCGAGGACATGCCGGTAAAGCCTAAGGCTGGGAAATCAGGTGGAGGAAAAACTGAATCGCCGAAACAGTCCAAGTTAACAGACTTTCACGTCCGTGACGAAGCAGAAAAATCCCCAAATATGGCGGAGGAAGCTAGCGGAGGAGCGGTGACTACTGGCGATGGCACAGGTGCGGTGCTTGCTGCCATTAGTTCAATGAGAGCAGACTTTTCCTCTAAACTTGACGGGATTATTGCAGCGATAGAAGAAATGAAAAAGGAGTTAAGCGACTGTATGGAACGAGTTTCGCAGGTGGAGCTCCGAATTTCCAGTGCTGAGGATGACGTCTCCGGCCTACAATTAAAGGTGCGCACATTGGACTTAAAAAATAAACGTCTGGAAGATAATGTTCTGGATTTAGAATCCCAGTCAAGACGGAACAACCTGAGGCTGGTGGGTCTCCCGGAGAGAACGGAGGGTCTGGATCCATGTTCCTTTTTGGAAAAGTGGATCCCAGAAGCGCTGAACAACGCGGAGCTGCAGTCATCAGTCGTCTTAGAAAGCGCCCACCGAATTGGCCCACCGAGAGATAACAAGGCATCACCGAGGACGCTGATTATGAAGTTCCTCAGCTACAGAGACAGGATGACGATCTCCAACGCGGCGCGAGCCAAAGGAGAAATTAAATACCAGGATCAACAGGTGCGGTTCTACCCAGATTTGGCCACAGGAATCCAACAATTAAGGAAACAGTTCGACCCCGCCCGTAAAGAGCTGCGCAGCCTCTGGATTCGTCATGGAGTGATTTATCCTGCAAGACTGCTGGTCACGTATAAGGGCAGAACCCACATCTTCAAGACCCCTGAGGAGGCGCAGGAGTTCATCAAGAAGATCCAAGAGAGACTGGTGGGAGCTAAGCATGAACAAAATATAAGGTAGAATATTTAAACATTTGCACAGGCATCTGACTGATCTGAAGCATATAGCAAGTTTACAAAATATAGATTGTATTATATATTTTAAAAAAAACCTATGATGTACAAAGTTGCTATAAAATTTAGGAGTTAAGTTGGAAGACTACAGAAGAGAGTTAATGTTACGTCATTAAAAGCAGTAGAGTTGGGGTGATTGAGAGGAGAAAGAAAGAGTGGTTTTGACTGATCCTCACAGGTGTGGAGCAGTCAATGCTATAGCGGGAGACGGATTTTTTTTTTTTTTTGATTTTGGGGGGATTACCACGAATGTGGGAAGGGGGAATTTGTTTGTGTGTAGTTTGTAGGATGAATGTTCAACCACTCATGTTTTTGCTTCTCTGTGTGAGCATGTTTACATTGCGAGGTAATCTCAAACTCCTTATTGATCATAGACCAAAGCGTTAATCTCAATTTAACCTCATGGAATTGCAGAGGTCTACAAAATTTAAAAAAACTTAAACAAGTTATGAATAAAATAAAAGACATGGGTTCAAAAATTGTGTTTTTACAAGAAACTCATCTAATAGAGGAGGATGTAAAAAGAATTAGGAGAAGATGGCAAGGAAGTGTATTCACCTCATCATTTTCATCCCGAGCCAGGGGAGTTATGACTCTCATACATAAATCAGTCCCATTTCAAGTGAAAAATGTAATTGGAGACAAATTTGGAAGATATCTAATCATTCAAGGATCTTTGTTATTAGAAAATATAAATTTGGTGAACTTATACGGTCCCAATATAGATGATCAAAACTTTTATCTTCACTTACATGGCAACATATAATAGCAGAGGATTTTAATTGTACATTGAATCCCGGTATAGATAGTTGATAGATCAACAGGACTAGACTTACGCACAATGGATGCAGGCTGATCATTAATCATTTTATGAAAGAATTGAGATTGCTAGATATATGGAGAGAAATGAAACCACAAGTTAAAGCCTATTCTTGTTATTCTAAAATCTACAAGACATTCTCACGTATTGACTATTTTTTGATCTCCACAGAATTAAGGTCCAAGATTCAAAACTGCTTCTATGATAATATTGTGATCTCTGATCATGCACCCTGCTGTATAATATATGTAGATAAGAAATTGACAAAGGAACCAGGTAGGTGGCAATTTCAGCATAAATGGCTTCAGGATGAGGAATTTGTTAAGTACATAGAAAAACAGATAGATGAGTTCTTTGATATTGTAACGTGCTGCTCGACATGGCGACGTCCCACCGGGAGATTCGAACTCACGCCTCCCGCTCCGGAGTCCCGCACCCTACCTGTGTCGCCAATAGGGTCAACCCACTTGGCAAGCCAAGTAGGGTGCTCATATTGAGTTCGCTACACTACTCCCCTCTGGTTCTCGACATCGTCCCAATGTCAGTGCCCCATTACTGCTTTGGACAGGAGATCCCACTTCTGACACCAGTGTAACGTGCTGCTCGACATGGCGACGTCCCACCGGGAGATTCGAACTCACGCCTCCCGCTCCGGAGTCCCGCACCCTACCTGTGTCGCCAATAGGGTCAACCCACTTGGCAAGCCAAGTAGGGTGCTCATATTGAGTTCGCTACAATATCAATACTACACAAACATCAGCATGTATAAAGTGGGAGGCTTTCAAAGCTTTTATTAGGGGGCATATTATTAGTTATACAGGTTCAAAATCTAAGAAGACTCGAAAGGAGAGAGTCCAATTGGAACATAAAATAAAAATTCTTCAAGAAAAAGTGTATGCAGGAAGTGACCCAAAGTTAGAGAACGAATTACTGATTCAGAGAGCTGAATATGACAAAAAATCAGCGAATAGAGCTGCCTCGAGTCTTCTAAGATTGAAGCAATCTTTTTATGAACAAGGTGAAAAATCAGGAAAATTATTGGCATGGCAGATTAAACAATTAGAATTTAAAACACCAATTACCAGTATTATAAGTAACGGACAGCCAGTTGTAGATCCTTTAGAAATTAATAGTGCCTTTAGAGATTATTATGAAAATTATATAATACAAAAAATGAAACTGACTTAACAAAACTAAATGGGTTTTTGGACGGATTATCTATACCGTGTATTCCAAATGAAAACAGGGAGATACTGGAGTCTAAAATTGGTCAAGAAGAAGTTGGGCTAGCCATTGATAATATGAAATCAGGAAAAAGTGCAGGACCAGATGGTCTTCCAGTTGACCTCTATAAAAAAATTTAAGAATAAATTAATAAAACCATTTTTGGAAATGGTTTTAGAAGCATTTCAAAATAGTAATTTACCACCATACATGAATAATGCCTTAATTATACTGTTGCCAAAACCAGGTAAACCCTCTAATAAATGTGAAAATATGAGACCAATAAGCCTATTAAATGCTGACCTTAAGATAATCTGTAAAATTTTAGCAAGACGATTACAAGAAATATTACCAAACATTATTAACCGAGATCAGAATGGCTTTATAAAGGGAAGACGAGGCTTCCATAATGTAAGAAGACTATTTAATATTATCTATTCTAATAAAGAAGCACCGGATACAGCTCTCCTATCATTGGACGCCGAAAAGGCCTTTGATAGGGTCGAATGGCCCTTTCTTTTTGAAGTTTTACAAAGGTTTGGAATTGGAAATAATTTCACAAAATGGGTTCAGATAATATACAATAATGCTACAGCAGAAATCCTAACAAACAGCAATATTTCAAAATCAATAAATATCAATAGAGGATGTCGACAAGGCTGTCCACTTTCACCTTTACCGTTTACTATGGCAACTGAACCTTTAGCGATGGCAGTACATTTACATCCACAAATATATGGAATTAAAGTAGGACCAACAGAACATAAAATTCCCCTGTATGCCGATGACATAATTTTGTTTATGTCGAATCTTAAAAAATCAATTCCGACCTTGTTGAATTTAATAAAGAATTTTGGGGAAATATCAGGATATAAAATAAATAAAACTAATCTTCAATATTAATGCTAAATGAGACCCAGAGAAATCACCCAGCTCCTGAGGTAAATCAATTCAATGTTGTAAATCAGTTTAAATATTTAGGAATCCAAATTGTGCCTAAGCTTGAATTAGTCGCCAGTACCAACTATGAAGCCTTAATGACAGACATTAATGAGTTACTTCAGAGATGGATGTCACTACCAATGTCGTTGATCGGGAGAATCAATATACTTAAAAGTAATATTTTACCCAAAATACTTTATTTATTTCAATACATTCCTTTACCACCACCTTCAGATCTAATCTCAAGAATTAAAAAAAAGTTAGTGGAATTTTTATGGAACAATAGGAAGGCTAGATTACGTCTGTCTTTACTATATTTACCATTTGATCGTGGAGGTCTGAAATGTCCAAACTTTATGTTGTATTACTGGTCAGCACAACTGAGATCTATGACATATTATTTTTCATCAAATGATCTCCCTCACTGGACTGAAATGGAATCATACAATTTACCTTTACCTCTTCCCATATTCATATACTCAGACTCGGCAAAAAAATTACAGAAACAAGTTAAAAATCCATTTGTAAAGCATATGATCAAAATATGGTGTGAAACCACAAAATATTTAAAAGAACCACACTTACTGTCACAATTTAGCCCAATATGGGGTAATCAATATTTTAAACCAGGGAGAGCGGATGCTGTATTTAAAGTATGGAATTTAAAAGGGATTCAAAGATTCAAGACTTATATCTGTCATGTTCAGATAACATAATGTCTTTTGAAGAACTGAGGATCAAATTTAATCTTAATAGAACACATTTTTTTAAATATCTTCAGCTTAGGAACTTTATTCGATCAAATCAAAATAATGCTCTCATCCGACCTACTTATTCATCCTTGGAAAAAATTTTGACGAAAGATAGTAAGAGAAAGGGTATTATTTCAGAGTTTTATAACTCATTGACACTATTCTCAAGTGAAAACTCACAGAAAAGACTGAATTATTGGAAAGAAGACCTGCAAACTGAAATTTCAGAGGAACAATGGGAATTGGCTTGTACAGAAGCTCAAACCAAATCAATAAATGTACGTCTTAAATTGATACATTTTAAATGGTTAATGCGGATGTATGTTACACCGGTGGAGTTAAATAGATATAACAAAAACATACCAGATACGTGCACAAAATTATGGAAAGTAAAGGAACCCTATTTCATTGTTTATGGGAATGTAGAAAAATTAGAATGTTTTGGGAAGAGATGAGGGTAATAATTGAAAAAATAATTTCAAAACAAATCATATTGAATCCTAAATTGTTTTTGTTGGGTCTGTATCCAGAAAAGCATAACTCTAATAAGAGTGAAAGAGCATTCATAGACCTCAGTTTGCTTAACGCCAAAAAATGTATTGCACTATTGTGGAAAAAGACTCATAGACCAGATGTGACTCAGTGGTTAAGACAGATGTTAACAAACCTTCCACTAGAAAGAATAACATATATACTGAAATCAAAGGAAATTGTGTTTGAGAATATATGGAGACCTTTCATTGATTATGTAAAGAATTTAAACATAACTTTTGAAGAAGAAGGTGAATGATGTGTGTGGACCTTGTAAATTCCAAACTGGTGAATGTGTAATATGTATACTTATGTAATGGATTGCCTAGACTAAACAGAGGAGCATTGCTGAAGACCTGTCTTTGTTAGTGGTTGTTGGTGTTTTTTAGTACAATTTTTATTTTTTATTTATATATATGTAACGGATGCCAACTAGTACTGTTCGGCGTAGAACGTTAGTAAACCTCCCTCCCAAAGCCTCATACAGTATCGGTAGCGCTGAGCTATCGGTCGGACCTTATTGTGACAGAGATCATCCTGCGCAGTTCGCCCACTCGGGACACGAACCCGCGACCTACCAGTCAACTACACAGTTCGAGCATGGGAGACACAGCACGATCGCGCTGAGCTAAAGGTCCGACCGATAGCTCAGCGCTACCGATACTGTATGAGGCTTTGGGAGGGAGGTTTTACTAACGTTCTACGCCGAACAGTACTAGTTGGCATCCGTTACACTCTCCCCCTTAAACCTCACTCCCATCCCGGGTTCACGGCACCATTGTGACAGAGATCATCCTGCGCAGTTCGCCCCACACAGGACACGAACCCGCGACCTCTCAGTCAACTACACACAGTTCGAGCATGGGAGACACAGCACGATCGCGCTGAGCTAAAAGTCCGACCGATAGCTCAGCGCTACCGATACTGTATGAGGCCTTTCAGGAGGGAGGTTTTACTAACGTTCTACGCCGAACAGTACTAGTTGGCATCCGTTACACTCTCCCCCTTAAACCTCACTCCCATCCCGGGTTCACGGCACCATTGTGACAGAGATCATCCTGCGCAGTTCGCCCCACACGGGACACGAACCCGCGACCTACCAGTCAACTACACAGTTCGAGCATGGGAGACACAGCACGATCGCGCTGAGCTAAAGGTCCGACCGATAGCTCAGCGCTACCGATACTGTATGAGGCTTTGGGAGGGAGGTTTTACTAACGTTCTACGCCGAACAGTACTAGTTGGCATCCGTTACACTCTCCCCCTTAAACCTCACTCCCATGCCGGGTTCACGGCACCAGTGTGACAGAGATCATCCTGCGCAGTTCGCCCACTCGGGACACGAACCCGCGACCTACCAGTCAACTACACAGTTCGAGCATGGGAGACACAGCACGATCGCGCTGAGCTAAAGGTCCGACCAATAGCTCAGCGCTACCGATACTGTATGAGGCTTTGGGAGGGAGGTTTTACTAACGTTCTACGCCGAACAGTACTAGTTGGCATCCGTTACATATATATATATATACATATATATGTATTTTTTTTTTTTTTAATTACTTTAGTGTTAGTGTTTGATTGTTTGTGTTGTGTCTGTAAAAAAGGTTCAATAAAAAATATTGTGGAAAAAAAATAAATTATTAGAATGACCCAGCCGGGACTTGAACCCCAGCTTCCCAGTTGCAAGAGACATGATTTACCTCTAAGCTATTACTTAGTCATGAGTAGTTGAGGTTTTCTTGAACACTTGAGCCTTTCATCAAAATGGTTCACATAGACGAGGCCTTGTGGAACTTCATTTGCTCTACTAGGCCATGTAGTCGACAAATGTGCTGTCTTTTAAGAAATATCAATGATCATCAGGGAGAAAAATAATAAAACTGAGGTGACTCCAGTGAATGTGTCTGTGTTCCTTTGTGTGCTTGTACTACTTATCCATTTTTATTAAGAAATAATAAATTTTCAACAGTCTTATACTGTCCGAGTAAATTTAACTCTGGCCTGATTCTCATGCAGGGCACAATGGCAACAGTGCCTCAGCATAATGATGCGTAATAATGAGTCAAGCTCTTCCTTGCAAATAAAAATGAAATTAAAAGAACGACACAGCTGGGATTCGAACCTAGGTCTCCTGCTTGCAAAACAGATATACTACCGTTAAGCCATCACCCCAGTTGCAATAAAAAGCCACTATTTGTCAAAAATACATCAATGGGAGAAACGAGCTCAAGTGTTGTTGGTGCTGGCTCCATCTGAAACTTGGCTGTGACAACTCCCTTACACAGTCAAACATGACAAAACAAAATGTGAGGGACGGGGATTTCCATTGGGTAGTGCTGCTCAGTTTATTTTCTCCTGACCCAGTCACGTGGTCCGACGTCAACACATACGTCATGAGTCATGCCTCGAAACACGCCTCACCAAATATTTCCTGGATAAGATCGGATCACCGTTCGGAGCACTGGTGCCTGCCTGCCCATCACTAGTGCATCTCACTAAATTAGAATATCATCAAAAAGTTGATTTATTTCAGTAATTCAATTCATAAAATGAAACTCATATTTTGTATAGATTGATTACAGACAGTGATATATTTCAAGTGTTTATTTCTTTTAATTTTGATGGTTATGGCTTGCAGCTCATGAAAACCCGAAAATCAGTTTCTCAAAAAATTAGAATATTACATAAGCTCAATTTTAAAAAATAAGAGCGGCGCGGTGGTGGAGTGGTTAGCACTGCGGCAGCACAGCAACTCACCCTTGGCCAGGGGATCCTGGGTTCGATCCCAGCCCCCGACCAACAGTGATCTGTGTGGAGTTTGCATGTTCTCCCCGTGTCTGCGTGGGTTTACTCCGGGATTTCTCCGGTTTCCTCCCACATGCCAAAAACATGCAGGTTAGGTTAATTGGCATCAAACTGGGGATTCTAAATTGTCCTTAGGTATGACTGTGAGAGTGAATGGTTCTGTCTCTCTGTGTTGTCCCTGCGATGGACTGGCGATCTGTCCAGGGCATACCCTGCATCTCGCCCAGAGATGCTGGGATAGGCTCCACCCCCCCACCCCCCGTGACCCGAAAAGGATTAAGCGGAAGAAGGTGGATGGAAGTTACTAATTTATCAGGAAGAGTTGTACATTTTCAAGGAAAATGTTACAAGTTTACAAATAAAAATCATCTGTAGGATACCCCATTTCTGACAATCTCTGAAAATTTCATGAAAATCCGTCCATAACTTTTTGAGTTATCTTGCTAACAAACAGACAGACAGACAGACAGACAGACAAACCAACGTCGATGAAAACATAACCTCCTTGGCGGAGGTAAAAATCTCAAACTGGTGAGAAAATAAGAATTTCTGAGGAAAAAAGGTCAAATTTATACAAATGTGCATCTTGTAAATTGGCAAATTTTTCTTCAAAATTTCTGACTTTATTTTTGTAAATTTGAATTTTTTTCTTGGAAATGTTTTTTCTTCATTTGGAAATTGAGGAAATTGGGAGGTTTTTTTCCCTGAATTTGTGCCTTTTGTCTCATTAATTTTGAACTTATGGTAAATTTGGGACTTTTTCCATTACAAATCAGCATCTTTTATCATAGTTTTACACCTTTATTCCTGCAGATTTGCACTTAACTTATGTTTATGCAGTTGTACCTTGTAAAAAAATCACCTTCTGGTTATAGCTGTTTTGTACACACACCCTGCAATGCTGCTGTTGTACTAGATTGTATAAAAGCGAGCAGCATTTTTAAAACTTAAAATTTCCACCACAGCCGGACTGGATACAAACTCCATGTGATGTCACCTCTGCACAGGTTCCAGAGGTAGTTGTGCAGTGAATTCAAAGTTGGCAATTGGCTGTCTTTTTTTTTTAATGTGATCTTGCGTTCTGCTGAAAAAATAAACAGGCATGATACAAAGTGTCCAAGCTGTAATCAGCAGTTACATTTACATCAGATTTCTCCGGTTTCCTCCCACATGCCAAAAACATGCAGGTTAGGTCAATTGGCATCAAACTGGGGATTCTAAATTGTCCTTAGGTATGACTGTGAGAGTGAATGGTTGTCTGTCTCTCTGTGTTGGCCCTGTGATGGACTGGCGATCTGTCCAGGGTGTACCCTGCCTCTCGCCCAAAGATGCTGGGATAGGCTCCAGCCCCCCCGCGACCCAAAAAGGATTAAGCGGAAGAAGATGAATGAATGAATGATTTTTTTTTTTAATAGAAATGTTGGCCGACTAAAAGTATTTCCATGCACACACTCAATATTTGGTCAGGGCTCCTTTTGCATGAATTAATACTGCATCACTGTGGCACGGCATGAAGGTGATCAGCCAGTGTTACTGCTGAGGTGATATGAAGGCCCAGGTTGCTTTGATAGCAGCCTTCAGCTCATCTGCATGTTGGGTCTGGTGTCTCTCATCTCCCTGTTGACGGTACTTCATAGATTCTGTATGGGGTTTAGGTCAGGAGAGTTTGCTGGCCAGTAAAATATGGTGACACCATGATCATTAAACCAGGCTTTGGTACTTTTGGCAACAGTGTGGGCAGGTGCCAAGTCCTGCTGGAAATGAAATCAGCATCTCCATAAACCTTGTCAGCAGAGGGAAGCATGAAGTGCTCTAAAATGTCCTGGTAGACAGCTGCATTGACTTTGGACTTGATAAAACACAGTGGACTAACACCAGAAGATGACATGGCTCCCCAAATCAGGTGCCAAGTCCTGTCACTTGGAAATCATGGTCCCAGAATCTGGAGGAAGAGTGAACAGGCACAGAATCCAAGTTGCTTGAGGTCTAGTGTGAAGTTTCCACAGTCAATGATGATATGTGGAGCCATGCCATCTGCTGGTGTTTTTCCACTATGTTTAATCAAGTCCAATGTCAGTGCAGCCATCTAACAGGAAATTTTAGAGCACTTCTTGCTTCCCTCTGCTGACAAGCTTTATGGAGATGCTGATTTGATTTTCCAGCAGGACATGGCACCTGCCCACACTGCCAAAAGTACAAATACCTGGTTTAATGACCATGGTATCACTGTGCTTGATTAGCCAGCAAACTCTCCTGACTTAAATCCCATAGAGAATCTATGGAGTATTGTCAAGAGGAAGATGAAATACACCAGACCCAATAATGCAGACGAGCTGAAGGTCACTATCAAAGCAACCTGGGCTTCCATAACACCTCAGCAGTAACACAGGCTGATCGCCCCCATGCCATGCTGCATTGATACAGTAATTATGCAAAAGGAGCCCTGACCAAGTACTGAGTGTGTACATAGATATACTTTTTAGTCGGCCAACATTTCTATTAAAAAGCAATTTTTTAAAATTAATTTTATGTAATTAAATTTTTTGAGAAACTAAATTTGGGGTTTTCATGAGCTATAAGCCATAATAATTACTAGAAAAGCACTCGGAGAGCGCAAACCTCCACCAAGCGCCACAGTTCCCCCCATACAGTGTTTGTGTGTACGTTTTCAGATTCCTTGACCATGAAAACATATGACTAGCAATTGGATTCACAATGATAGGATTTGTGGTTCAGTAGTTATTGAGGAAAATGGCATTTTCCGTAATGGTGGTTTAGCGCCACAGTTCCCCCCATACAGTGTTTGTGTGTACGTTTTCAGATTCCTTGACCATGAAAACATATGACTAGCAATTGGATTCACAATGATAGGATTAGTGGTTCAGTAGTTATTGACTAAAATGGCATTTTCCGTAATGGCGGTTTAACGCCACAGTTCCCCCCCCCCATACAGTGTTTGTGTGTACGTTTTCAGATTCCTTGACCATGAAAACATATGACAAGCAATTGGATTGACAATGACAGGATTAGTGGTTTAGTAGTTATTCACAAAAATGGCATTTTGCGTAATGGCGGTTTTCTTGTGGACGATGATCCGGATCACCACCAAAATCTAATCATCTGTAGGATACCTCATTTCTGACAATCTGTGAAAATTTCATGAAAATCCGTCCATAACTTTTTGAGTTATCTTGCTAACTAACAGACAGACAGACGGACAGACAGACAGACAAACCAACGCCGATGAAAACATAACCTCCTTGGCGGAGGTAAAAATTAAAAGAAATAAACACTTGAAATATATCCCTCTGTGTGTAATGAATCTGTATGAGTTTCACTTTTTGAATTGAACTATTGAAATAAATCAACTTTTTGATGACATTCTAAATTATTGAGATGCACCTGTAGAATTACTCGAACTATTCGAGTAATCATTGCAGCCCTAATTTATATTGCTTATTAATGTACTCAACAAACCCAACAAAATAAACTTTAAAGTACAAAAACAACAGGGCTCATAGCCTTTTGCACAAATTGTCTCATAGAGCTCTGGGTTGTAGATCTAGTGGATGTGGTGGTGTAGCTACTGGATGATGCTGTAGACACTGCAGCAGCAACAGTTGAAGCAGACAAAGTGGCACTTTCAATGGTAGCAGATTCACTTGTCTTTTTTCTTCCAACTGCACTGATGGATGTCGGCTACAGTTCCAGTGTGCCTGTTCAGGTTATTTGTAGAGGCTTCTCAATATAGTTTTGCCTTGTACACTCTACACTCTGCTTTTGTGTTACCAGTGTAATTTAAAATGCATACAAATTTTACTGTTTCCAGCTGTCACTCATTTCCTCACTTTTCCAGCATTTTGTATCTGTAGGGGTTGTTCCCTCTCATCTCCCTCATCTGCCCTATGTGTGTGCATGCAGCTGCAAGTAACACTGCCCCTCCCCCTCCTGCTCAGTGCAGCCAATCACGTGCGGCTTGAGCTGAAAAAAATGGAGGGGAAAAACAACAAACCAACCGGTCGGTCAATTCAAAGAGCCATCTCTAACCCATTTCATTCACGAACAAATATATTCATGATACCGCACAACCTTGAGTGTAATATTGCTTTTATACAACAGTTCCACAAGCACACTTTATTAAATGACAGCAATACTGGACAAAATATTATGATTTGTTTGTTTAACCAGTTATTTTGTGCAGCTGAAGGAAAAAAAAAGTCCTTTCTAAATGTAGCCAGTAACTGTTGCTAAGCACCTCAATTACCATAATACAGTAAAGAATATGTCTTTTGTCATTTCACACACATGTAAACAAATTAAATGTTGTCAAGTGCAAATGTCAGTGTTTATATACTGGTCACCTGTTGAATTGGTTTGTGGTCACCATGAGATCATACCAGTGGCTAATTAGCATGCTAGTGATTTGGCTTTGGCACACTTCGCTTGCTTTTTCTTGGCATTTGCAGATGAAACAAAGAGTCCATCGCCACAAAGGTATTGTGGTTTGTTAATCAGGTCAGAGGGCTGGATTAGGACTGTCTCTAGCCGCTTTTCAAACAGTGCCTCACTATGGAAATTAAGGTATCCAACACAATATTACATTTCTCACATATAAGAAGCCACTGATACTAACTTTAATTAATGTCAAGATTATCAAAACGCAGCTGGAGTGGCGTGATACATATTCGATGAAACATCAGAGTGTGATTATCGAGGAGTATAGTAACTCCTGGAATTTCTATTGTCCAATCAGATTGCTCCATTGGAACTAACTGTTATATAAGATGGTTTTAATCACTGTATTGTTAAATGTATAGCAATCGAAAATGCACAAGAGAGGTTAAGAAAAGAGTGCAAGCAGGGTAGAGTGGGTGGAAACGAGTGTCAGAGGTGATTTGTGACAGAAGGGTAGCAGCAAGAGTGAAAGGGAAGATTTATAAGACGGTAGTGAGACCTGCTATGATGTATGGTTTGGAGACGGTGGTGCTGACAGAAAGACAGGAGGTGGCGCTGGAGGTGGCAGAGTTGAAGATGTTAAGATTTTTATTGGGAGTGACTAGAGGAACAGGATTAGAAATGAGTATATCAGAGGGACAGCTCAGGTTGAGCAGTTTGGAGACAAAGTAAGAGAGGCAAGGCCGAGATGGTTTGTACATGTGCAGAGGAGGAATAGTGGATATATTGGGCAAAGGATGTTGAAGGAGCTGCCAGGCAGGAGGAAAAGAGGAAGACCACAGAAGATTCATGGATGTAGTGAAGGAGGACATGGAGAGGGTTAGTGTTACAGAGGAAGTTGCAAGGGATAGGGTGAGATGAAGGCAGAAGATCTGCTGTGGTGACCCCTAAAGGGAGCAGCCGAAAGAAGAAGAAGAAGAAGAACTGTTAAATGTATAGCGACTGAAGTCATTTTTCTAACTCACTGTAAGCAAGACTTGATAAGGAAAAACTAGTTTTAAGCTGGCATCTCGTGCGTGTGTAGGTTTTTTTTAATGAGCTTTGGGCACTTATGCTTATGACTTCTGTGTTTTGCCCACAGAGTTTCTGCTTGAAGTTGTTGTACAAATGTCACTGAGCATGTTTTTGTTTGCATTCAACTCTATTAGCTTTACACTTGCAGATTTGTTTTAATTGTCCTTCTTTAGTAGTGCTGGCTAAGTAAGGTAAGTAATATAGCATAGTCTTGCAGGAGCTGGGAAACCACTGATCTTTCTCTGCATTTGTCGCCTTGATGTGTGCATTGCTTTTCCACATAATTGGGCTCTTGTTTAGAAGTTAAACTTGTTAAAAAAGTAAATTTAGCAGCGTAATATGTAGTTAAAAGGGCACTTGAAAGAAACAGACATTTTGTTTCTATGAGGAGCAGTCTGAGCTGTCTCTCTCTTATGATCCTTATGCCATAAGCAGTAATTCCGCCTTGCATTTGCTAGTGACTGACAGAGATCCAACGTGGTGTTTGTGGTGAACTCAAACCCACACTTTTGCATTTGTAGGTTCTTATTCTTGGTAAATAGTGAGGGCACTACACCACGTTCCAAATTATTACGCAAATAGGATTTTAATGTCATAAACATTCATTTTTTTTATTTTCAATTAAACTCATGGATAGTATTATGTGGGGCAGCATGGTGGGGGAGTGGTTTGCACTGCGGCAGCACAGCAACTCACCCTTGGCTGGGGGATCCTGGGTTCGATCTCAGCCCCTGACCAACAGTGATCTGTGTAGAGTTTGCATGTTCTCCCCATGTTTCTTCCCACATGCCAAAAACATGCAAGTTAGGTTAATTGGCATCAACTGGGGATTCTAAATTGTCCTTTCTCTGTGTTGGCCCTGCGATGGACTGGCGATCTGTCCAGGGTGGACCCTGCCTCTCACCCAAAGATGCTGGGATAGGCTCCAGCCCCCCCGTGACCCGAAAGGATTAAGCAGAAGAAGATGGATGGATGGTATTGTGTCTCAGGGCTCTTTGGATCACTGATATCAATCTCAGACAGCTGTCATAATTAGTTTGCCAGGTGAGCCCAATTTAAGGAAAACTACTTAAGAAAGGATGTTCCACATTGTTAAGCATGCCACAGGTTTCAAGCAATATGGGAAAGAAAAAGGATCTCTCTGCTGCAGAAAGCATCAAATAGTGCAGTGCCTTGGACAAGGTATGAAAACATTGGCTATTTCATGAAAACTTAAGCGTGATCATTGTACTGTGAAGAAATTTATGGCTGATTCAGATGGGTTTGTGCAGATAAAGGCATAATGAGGAAGGTTTCCACCAGACATATTCATTGGATTAAGATAGCAGATGCTAAAATGCTGTTACAAAGCAGCAAACAGGTATTTGAAGCTGCTGGTGCCTCTGGAGTTCCACGAACTTCAAGGTTTAGGATCCTCCAGAGGCTTGCAGTTGTGCATAAACCTACTATTTGGCCACCCCTAACCAATGCTCACAAGCAGAAATGGTTGCAGTGGGCCCAGAAATACATGAAGACTAATTTTCAAACAGTCTTGTTTACTGATGAGTGCCATACAACCCTGGATGGTCCAGATGGATGAAGTAGTGGATGGTTGGTGGATGGCCACCATGTTCCAGCAAGGCTGCAATGTCAGCAAGGAGGTGGCGGAATCATGTTTTGGGCCAGAATCATGGGAAGAGAGCTTGCAGGCCCCTTTAGGGTCCCTGAAGGTGTGAAAATAACCTTGATAAAGTATATAGAGTTTCTGACTGACCACTTTCTTCCATGGTACAAAAAGAAGAACCGTGCCTTCTGTAGCAAAATTATCTTCATGCATGACAACGCATCATCTCATGCTGCAAAGAATACCTCTGTGTCATTTGCTGCTATGGGCATTAAAGGAGAGAAGCTCATGGTGTAGCCCCCATCTCCCCTGACCTCAACTCTATTGAGAACCTTTGGAGCATCTTCAAGCAAAAGATCTATGAGGGTGGGAGGCACTTCACATCAAAGCAGCAGCTGTGGGAGGCTATTCTGACATCTTGCAAAGAAATTCAAGCAGAAACTCTCCAAAAACTCACAAATTCAATGGATGCAAGAATTGTGAAGGTTATATCAAAGAAGGGGTCCTATGTTAACATGTAACTTTGCCTGTTAAGATGTTTTTGATTGAAATAGCTTTTGATTTCAGTAAATATGACCTGCTAACGCTGCAAATTCAACAAATGACCATTTCCAGTTCTTCACAACCAATTAAGTGTTTTGAAACTCTGTTGTGCATAATAATTTGGAACGATGCATTTTGAGTTTTTGTTATTTTTGCCAAAAAATAGTTATCATTGGAAGGTTTGTTCAATAAAATTTGAATTATGCACTAACGGTTGATGACTTGAAAATTATACAGGCTGTCATTTGCATTGACTATTTAGGAAAATCAGACAAATATCATTTGCATAATAATTTGGAATGCGGCGTACAGTGGGAGCTACAGGTGCCCTTCCTTCTTTTCAAATGGGAAAAGTTAACTGTATGTCACAGGTTCCAAATCTTTCTAATATGTGCATGGTTCAACCTTCATTAAGTTCTGCTTCATTTAAAGTTGTTTTTTTTTTTATTTCCTTTTGACCATAGAGTTTTCTTCCTTAGAAATAGGTTTTAATGTGAGCCATCTGATTGTTTTTTTTTTTAATTAATTGTGTGGTGCATCTTTGTGCTCAAATAAAACATGATTTCTGCTCACAATGATAAAATAATCATTACAGCTGGGGTAATTCCACTGACAATACTCAAACCGGTTTATTTTACTGCTTTTGATTAAAAGATGGTGTGAAAATCAAGGCAGCTCAAGGAGAGTTGGGAACAGTTAGTCGTTACTGCTACAGTGAGTGATGCCTTCATCTGAGCCGGCCCTGTTTGATGAGAACTGCCTCGTAATGGTGTTTCCTTCGCCGCCACTGCTGGCTAATTGAAAATGTATTTATTCCTCTGAATTAGTGCCTACTCTCTGCTTTCACTCCCTCCCTATTAAGAAGATTGGCTGTGAGCATTTAACTTTGTCCATTTATGAGTGAAATGATGTGAAAAAAGAGGGGAAGAAAACCATAATTTGCCAGGCTTGGTGTAGCCTTGATTAAGTGGCGGCATGTCTTTGAAGTGTCAAAGTTTGATTTCTGCATACGTGCAGATTTTCCCCTTGCAGGGCTTTACTGGGGCAGAGCAGGCCAAGATGCTGCTTGACGTCAGTCTGTTTCAGCAGAGCCAATTTCTCTTATAATTGTCTCTCACTGTTCTCCTCCCTGCTGCGCCTGAATGAAATGAGGGTAATGGTGACAGACATCCTCGTCTGACCTTGTGTATCTCATTGTTAAGGATGCTCATAAGAATGAATAATTTCCCATAAAATGTTTCTCTCTCTTGCTCTCTCTCCTCTGCCCCCCCCCCCCCCACTTGTTACAGTATGTTAACCTGAGCAGGCCAGCACGCGTTGTAGAGTGGAACAGATGCTATTATGCATGCTTCTGTAGATTAGCTAATCACAGGCACCACCTGGGACTCCTGATTGCTATTAATCCACTATTGTAATTGAAAATTATGGTATACGCTGGAGTAGCATGCCGTCTCTCGCATCGACAGTAATGGACAGCTGATGCCTGTTTCTTTGCAAACGTTTCATTCACACTGACGGTGGTAATGCAGCATTAACCCCTGAGGTGCAACGGTAATGTTAATGTGTCTAAATGAGCGTGGGCCATTGGGCACTTGAGGATTCACACTAAAACTGTAGCTAACCTTGCCGCACAGTGCAGTCATGTAGGTGAATTGGTGTGTCATGCTCATGAACTATAGTGACTCTATTGTGGCAGATAAAGAGTTAATTGCTGTTTACAAATAACACTGGAACACGTACAGTTCTGTTAAGAAATATTTTCCCCTTTCTGATTTCTCATATTTTTGCATAACTTTCACACTTAAATGTTTCAGATCAAACAAGTTTTGATATTAGACAAAGATAACTTGGGTTAATACAAAATGCAGTTTGTATTAAATGATGATTTCATTTATCAGGGAAAAAGCTATCCAAACCTGCGTGGCCTTATGTGAAAAAAATAATCGTACCCACTTGTAACATCACAAATAAACTGTGATTAACCTTATTTTTTGGACTGCTGAGTTCATTTTTACTAGTTACACCCAGGCCTGATTACTGCCTTAAATAGAACATGTCTGACAAAGTGAAGTAGGCTAAAAGACCTCAAAAAGCAGCACCTCATGCTCCAATCTAAAGAAATTGAAGAACAAATGAGAAATAAAAACCCAGAACAACATCTAAAGAACTGCAGGCTTCATTTGTCTCAGTTTTGACACTGGTCAGTGATTTCACAATAAGGAAAAGACTGGGCAAAAATGACATCCACCGGAGAGTTCCAAGGTGAAAACCACTGCTGCCCAAAAAAGAACACAAAGGCTCATTGCACATTTCCCAAATAGCAACTTGATGATCCCCAAGAGTTTTAGGAAAATATTCTATGGATTGACGAGACAAAAGTTGAACTTTTTGGAAGGCGTGCATCCCATTACATCTGGCGTAAAACTAGCACAGCATTTCATAAAAAGAACGTCATGCCAACAGTCAAACATGGTGGTGGTGGTGTGATGGTCTGGGGCTGCTTTGCTGCTTCAGGACCTGGATGACTTCCCATAATTGGTGGAACCATGAATTCTGCTCTCTACCAGAAAATCCTGAAGGAGAATGTCCAGCCATTAGTTCGTGACTTCAAGCTCAAGCCTTCCAATGTGGCTGAATTAAAACAATTCTGCAAAGAAGAGTGGGTCAAAATTTCTCAACAGTGATGTAAAAGACACATTGCTAGTTATGGCAAATGATTGATTGCAGCTGTTTCTGTCAAGGGTGGCACAACCAGTTATTTGGTTTAGGGAGCAATTATTTTTTTCACATAGGGCCAGATAGGTTTGGATAGCTTTTTTTCCCCTTAATAAATGAAATCATCATTTTAAAGACTGCCTTTTGTTTTTACTCAGGTTATCTTTGTCTAATATTAAAATTTGTTTGATGATTCGAAACATTTAAGTGTGAAAAATATGCAAAAATATAAGAAATCAGAAAGCTGTCAAATACTTTTTCACAGCACTGTAAGTGAGAAAATCTAATTGTTGCCTACTGCAGCTCAACCATGTCAGGCAGCTGGCAGCAGCATCTCATGTGCTGCACTCTAATGGGAAACCAAGTATCCAGTCATCAGTGTCCTACCATAGAGCCCAGTCCTCAGTCTGCTGCCAGCTCACCCCCCCCCCCCCAACTCAGTCAATAATCCTGTTCAAAAATTTTCTCAGGGAAAGCGGATTACGACGTAGAGTGGTATGAATTTCCTCTCAGTTGTAGCTCACAGTTAATTAAATTTATCATTGTCTTTGGTAATGGCTGGCATCCCCTTCACCCTCTCTGGGATGTGTGTCCCAATAAAGGGAATTTCTGTTTGACTAATTAAGCCTAATGGATTCCCCTCACCTGGGGAATCTTGCTCTTAATCTGCTCATGCTGCTGTTGGCGTACACCATGTGGTTTATCGGTCAGCGGTGCTTCTTTAAGCACTCTGTGTGTGTTTTCAACCATATAACAATCTTTGTAATGAGGCTCACACATAACGTATACCCAGTGCAGCGCTCTTTGTACTGCTCTATAAAGCAATCCCCTGTACAAACATTCCAGAAAAACTGTTTTCTATTTTTTTAAGAATGAAATTAAAGCTGCACAGCATTTTTCTGTGGCCTCTATTAAATGCACTCACTAAAAACCAAGGAGTAGGTCAATACTTGTAGCTGGTTATTGTATCTCCAACAGAAAATTTTTCCAAAAATATTCACATGGATCTTTCTAAGCTTCTCTATACTTTTTTTGGCTTGGGAAGCCCTTAAGAAAAAAACTTATTCAGAACTGCAGAAAGTTCTGTTTGCTGTTAGTTCAAAAATTGAAGATAAAAAAGAATAAAACTGAGGAAAAGGAAGGCTGGTTGTATCCGAACCGGAGTGGATTTGTTGCTGTCACTCACCTCCCCCATCTTTCTCCTTCAGTGCTACCAGCACCCAACTTGTTTTTCTTAGCACTCGAAACATAAGAGCAGGCTTGTTTTGTTTCAGAACAAGACATACTTCTGCAAGCTAAGAGATGGCAAAGATTTCAGCTGTCAACCGAAACCTTGAGGAGAGTGTGTGTGTGAGAGAGAGAGAGAGGGAGAGGGAGAGATGGGGAGAGAGAGAGAGGAGGGCTCAAAAGAGGCTCGCCTCTAAATTCATCATGGCACACCTCTAAGTCGTCGAGCGGTGCAAGGGCGCATTGAGAATGGAGGCAGGAGTATATCTACTACATATGCAGCTGTGTCGAGCGTCTTTCTATGCATTCTGAAACATTTTCACATCCCAGCCTTTGCCCCAGTTTTTCCTCATATCCTCATAGCCCAGATCACTGTGATTTGAGGGATTTAGTGGGAGTGGGGTGATGTTTGTGGTCATGTTCATGTCCACTGGTTGACATTTGAGGTTTTTGTGCATGGGCACTTTGTGTGGAAAAAAACATAGTGTGTGAAGGTTCTGTTCTGTGTTTATTAGGGTCACAATGGAAACTTCCCTAAGATGCACCTTTCAAGGGCATAATTTAGCGTTCTTCCAGCCCTTTCTGTTTGCTTGTGTGTGCACTGGTTTGATTGAGGACAAATGTCAGTGAGTCAGCTGGAACTGACACACACGGAAAGAATCCTCTCACAGAAATCCCAGTTCCCCCTCAAACACAACGGGGTAATTCTGGCAAGCTATCTCTGACATCATATTAATAACTGAGACCTATGTTTCAAGAGGGACACGACTCGCCTCTATTAAATCAGTTCTGACTGGATCAGTCCCTGAGCAACTCTACACCATGACTCACCCACTCACCCTGGGTGTCATTACTGCCATGCTCTCCATGTGCTCTGTGCATTCCTGATGCACAAGCCCCTTCCAGGTGCTAATAAAGTGACTCAGAGCTTTGCTGGATCATTGATATTTGTCTGTGGATCTAACAAATGTGTGTGTTGTGTTTTCTTTCTTGAGGCACTGTACAACCCCCCTATAGGGACTAGTTTAAATTCATATTTGAAGATTATTTTTGCATGTGGTTGATATTTATCTGACAACTTTGTCTGCCTGGAATATAATTAAGCAATATTACACAAGAGGGAGTATGGTATCAATGAATATAGTAACTGCAGGTGTGATTATGTCTAATGCCCTCATTCATGATACCGTAACAACCCTGAGTGTTACGACAGTTCTGGCAAGCACAATCAATTAAATGACAGCAATACTGGACAAAATATTATGGTTTGGTTGTTTAACCAGTTATTTTGCGCAGCTGAGAAAAAATAGTTCCTTCTAAATGTAGCCAGTAACTGTTGCTAAACATCTCAATCAGCATGAAGACGCCAACTGTCATTTCACACGCATGTAAGCAAATTAAATATTGTCAAGTGCAAAAGTCATTGTTTATAAAACATATACCTGTTGAGTCATACTGCAGAAGACCCGAGATTAAAACGTGGGGCACAACACCGGCAGCTAGACAGTGGCTAGTAGTTAGCATGCTAGCGATTTTTTTTCGACACACTTTGCTTGCTTTTCTTGACATTTCCAGATGAAACAAAGAGTCCATCACCACAAAAGTATTGTGGTTTTACTGCGTTATCCTCGTTTTTGCTTTTCTTCAGATTGTCCAGGTCAGCTGATGAAATTTTTGCACACTGGAAGGTTTCCATGGAAATAGCATGGCTTCTTCCCTTCTTCTCCTCCTCTTCTGATGACCACTCATAATTTAACTCAAATGTTATATTCAGAAAAAAAGTCCATCTGCTCCTGCTGTCATTTTGCCATATTCCATTAATGTTGCCTTAAAGTGCCGACCAGGAGTCAACAGTAAGTAAGTTAAGTAATTAACGGTTTCTAGAACACCTTTGAAGCAGAGTGATACATATCCAGTGAAAGTTGGAGTGCACTTATCGTGGATTTTAGTGACTCCTGTAATCTCTATTGTTCAATCAAATTTCTCAATCAGAACTAACTGTTGTATAATCTGTGTTCAAACAGGGGATCTGTGTCATTCATAGCATCATCATTGTATTATTATGATGGCATGGTGCCATTCATACATGCTTCATATTAATGTAAAAGTTTTTCATAGTTTTAATTCAGACAGTACTGCAGTTTTGATTTCAGGAGCTACAGTAACCACTTCTGTGCAATCTTTCACTGTTACTGACTTGGAGGCCATATTTCGGTAGCAGTTTTGAGAGGACTTAACCTGTATATTGTGTGAAAATGCAGCAGCTGTTCTGTAGTTGTTGGTTTGTGTGGGTGAAGACCCAAAGACGAGCTTATGCTTTCACCCCATCATGGTCTGTGTTGTTATTGTGTTTGGCATTTAGGAAAAAGTTAAGCTCTCGGTTATCAGAGAGTCAAATGTGTCTCGGTATGCTTTGCAGTAGTGCTGCAACGATTAATCAACTAGTTGATTATCAGAAAATTAGTCGACAACAACACCTTCTGAGTGTGTATGTTGCCGAACTGTGACATAACCCCTAGTGGTCAAGAGTGGTAAATATTTTTTGTCAATAAAATAGTTCAGATTTCCAAGGCTATAACTTGAAAGTTGCAAGAGAAAATGGCTTACTGTCAATATAGAAAGATGTAAAATATGATCCAAAGTTTCAGATAGGAATAAATTAATGCATCTAATTTGCATAATGTCGTGGCACCTCTTTAAATTCCATAAATCAGTCAAAACTGGACTTGGGCCATATTCACACAAAGAATGGTTCAGTCTTTTGACACCGTTTTTTTTTTTTTTTTTTAATACAGAGGTACCTCATCATCTTATTTTCAAAGTATATGAACAAGAAATCAATACATTTAAAAAAACCCGAAATAAGTCACTTACTGTTGACAAAGGTGGCTGGCTGGCTGGCTGGTTTGGTGAATGGCTGGCTGGCATGGTCGCTGCGTTTTCACACATGATGGTCCATATATTAACATAAATTTAATTTTCACATACATTTCGCTTGTATCCCGCAGCTATTTTCGGTGTACAAAGCCAAAAAAGTGACTGTGGCAATCGCGGCCATATTAGCTTTCTGAGCTAAATGCTAAAACAGGAAAAGGAAATGAGGAGTTCTTCTTTGGTGTATTACGTGTCATCCACGGAGTCCTCCAACGGATGTCTGCCACCTTTTGAAACAGGCAAATTAGTACAATCAGTACAAATTCCCAAGGCAGGTGATCATGTCAGTGAGAAGACAGGCGGAGTACCACGCTCTGCCACTAGGGGCACAAAAATTCTCACACTCAAAGAGTTAATAGTCGATTAATCACCTGTGAACCCTTTTCCAGGAAAATTCTAAAAAATGTACAGTATGTATATTTCAGGTTCTAAAACATGAAAAATTGCCACTTTTTTGTTTGAGCATCATGAGTTAAATATGTTATAGTTTTGTAATATCTAACAATTGTGTTGCTCAAGCTTTAAACTCATGTTTGATGGGTCATTATTTTATTTAGCTGTAGGAACCTTTTATAAAATGCTAGAGACTGGAAACAAGGTGACATTCTAAGGTGTGCAGACTTAAACAGGTGAGGTAAAACATGCAGTGGAGCCGTGCCAACAGGAAGCGGAGATAGTGGACATGACAGAAATATTCGTGATTAGTCAAGTGATCAAAAAAATAGTTATTAGATTAGTCGACTACCAAAATAGTCCTTAGTTGCAGCATTTCTTTGCAGTCATCTGTTATTATTCTTATCTCTCTATATAAAAGGGATTCTGCAGTGTGGATATGTATGTTTGTATGTATTAATGTATGTGGCAGAGACTTTGTGCCCCTGCTGACTCAGAGGTCACTTGACCGCTGCCTCTCATCGCTTGCATAACAATGCCACAATACCTGAAGAGTGCACCTGACATGGTTTCACTGACCGCTTGACCATAAAATTTTTAGTTTTTCTGTTTTTTGTAACTGCTGACCAACTTGCTATGCTTGAGTGACAAATATGAGTCATGATGTTGTTCCTGCTCATTATACCGACACCATCTAAGATTTTGACCTTGAAATAATGTTTCCAAAATCATTTTGATGGTACATCAACCTCTGACTGGGTGAATGCCACTTCCACCATAACCCGACTGTAACAGCACTATGTAACAATTTTGGGAAATGACTTTTATTGACCTACTAACAAAGCACTTTTTGGTTTGCTGTTGGGACTCAGGCTGTAAAGAGTGCCAGCTGTAGTCTTTTTAGTGTTTCTACAAGGAAAGGGAATTGTACAGTATCTTTCAAAAGTGAGTACACCCCTCACATTTTTGTAAATATTTTATTATATCTTTTCATGGGACAGCACTGAAGATATGACACTTTGATACAATGTAAAGTAGTCAGTGTACAGCTTGTATAACAGTGTAAATTTGCTGTCTCCTCAAAATAACTCAACACACAGCCATTAATATCTAAACTGCTGGCAACAAAAGTGAGTACACCCCTAAGTGAAAATGTCCAAATTGTGCCCAATGTGCCAATATTTTATGTGGCCACCATTATTTTCCAGCACTGTCTTAACTCTCTTGGGCATGGAGTTCACTAGAGCTTCACAGGTTGCTACTGTATCCTCTTCCACTCCTCCATGATGACATCACAGAACTGGTGGATGTTGGAGACCTTGCGCTCCTCCACCTTCTATTTGAGGATGCCCCACAGATGCTCAATTGGGTTTAGGTCTGCAGACATGCTTGGCCAGTCCATTACCTTTACCCTCAGTTTCTTTAGCAAGGCAGTGGTCATCTTGGAGGTGTGATTGGGGTCGTTATCATGTTAGAATACTGCTGTGTGGCCCAGTTTCCGAAGGGAGGGGATCATGCTCTGCTTCAGTATGTCACAGTACATGTTGGCATTCATGGTTCCCTCAATGAACTGTAGCTCCTTAGTGCCAGCAGCACTCATGCAGCCCCAAACCATGACACTCCCACCACCATGCTTGACTGTAGGCAAGATACACTTGTCTTTGTACTCCTCACCTGGTTGCTGCCACACACGCTTGACACCATCTGAACCAAATAAATTTATCTTGGTCTCATCAGACCACAGGACATGGTTCCAGTAATCCATGTCCTTAGTCTGCTTGTCTTCAGCAAACTGTTTGTGAGCTTTTTTGTGCATCATCTTTAAAAAGGATTTCTTTCTGGGAAGACAGCCATGCAGACCAATTTGATGCAGCGGCGTATGGTCTGAGCAGTGACAGGCTGACCCCCCCACCCCTTCAACCTTTGCAGCAATGCTGGCAGCACTCATACATCTCTTTTCAAAAGACAACCTCTGGATATGACGCTGAGCATGTGCACTCAACTTCTTTGGTTGACCATGGCAAGGCCTGTTCTGAGTGGAACCTGTCCTGTTAAACCGCTGTATGGTCTTGGCCACCATGCTGCAGCTCAGTTTCAGGGTGTTGACAATCTTCTTATAGCCTAGGCCATCTTTATGTAGAGCAACAATTCTTTTTTCAGATCCTCAGAGAGTTCTTTGTCATGAGGTGCCATGTTGAACTTCCAGTGACCAGTATGAGAGTGTGTGAGAGCGATAACACCAAATTTAACACACCTGTTCCCCATTCACACCTGAGACCTTGTAACACTAACGAGTCACATGATACTGTGGAAGGAAAATGGCTAATTGGGCACAATTTGGACATTTTCACTTAGGGGTGTACTCACTTTTGTTGCCAGCGGTTTAGACATTAATGGCTGTGTGTGGAGTTATTTTGAGGGGACAGCAAATTTACACTGTTAAACAAGCTGTACACTGACTACTTAGCATTGTATCAAAGTATCATATATTCAATGTTGCCCCATGAAAAGATATAATAAAATATTTACAAAAATGTGAGGGGTGTACTCACTTTTGTGAGATACTGTATATAGCGCTGCTTTAATGTGAAGCCATACATTCAAACCCGTTTCATATTAAAACTGGAAAAAATTAAACAAAAATAAAAACTGCACACAGCTATTGGGGCAGTGGGCTAGTATCAGCTCTTTTAAACACCCACAGTTAAATCACAGATGTAAACCTGCAAATAATAAAAACCTTGTGAAACTGTCAGTTTTACAAGGGTTATCACACATCACATAAAATGTTTACTTAAGAAGGTTACTCTTGACAAGTACAGCATGGACATGCATGGAACTGTTTCAGAACTTTGTGATCACTTTGATTCCTCCAGTCTTTGCAGTGTTTATAGACAGAGTGTTGGCTGACAGTCAAACTCGATTTATATCTGTCATGTAACAGCAGCTAGCTCACAGATGTTCATTTTGATATGCTCCAGTTCAGCCTGCCCCACCACCTCTATCACCCCCTAATCCGTCAGTCCATTGGTCATGTGGATGAATTATTTATTAAACATAATCAGCATCTGCTTTGGGCAGCTGGAAGAATACAAATCAGTCAAAGCCTCAAATAAGATGGCATGTGGTAAATATTCAGCTGACATTCAACGGATGTAGAGAGGCTTTGCCTCTGATTCTCGACATATCTGCTCTCCAGTGTGTGGCTGCCAAAGCCTTTTCTTTTCTTTTTTTATAATTTTCTCTTTATTGACATTCATCGATAGACTTAAACCTTTGTTTTATTTAATAATTACATCTGAATGTCCTTTTTTGTTAGAGGGTGAAAAAGGAAAGGGGAAAAAAAGGGAGGAGAGAAAAAAGGGGGAGGGAGTCAACATGAACATCTGCATATAGGGAGTGGTTGTTAATGTACGCACACTTGTACTTATATTAACAAATAGTCTGCTATATCAGTTCTGCAAAGTGAAAGTCCGGCCTGAGTGGTGTTACATATTTAGTCCATTTTTCCCATCCTGACATAAACAAATCTTTTTTTGTAGTTGACACAAGCAGTTATTTTCTCCATCTTATAAATGTCCATTGTAATGTCCATCCACATATCAAGAGATGGGCTCTCCTGTGAAAGCCATTTTTTTGGTAATTGCCTTTCTGCTTGCAGTCAGTAGAATACATAGTAAATATTTGTCCCTCTTTGACCACTCTGTGGGCATAAGTCCGAAGAATAGAGTTTTGCTTTCCAGAGGTAGATGACATCCAAAAACATCTTGTATAGCTTTATGAATTTCCTTCCAATAATTCTGAATAACATGGCAGGGCCAAAATATATGATAATGATTTGCATTTGCACTACCACATTTTCTCCAACAAGTTTGGGAGTTACCTTTGTACTGAGCCTTCTAGGAAAGTGAGATGAAGTATCTAATTAGGCTTTTCCAGCCAAACTCCCTCCAGCTCTGTGAACTGCTGCATTTCCATTGATATGACCATATTAATGTTCATTCCACTTCCGATATTTCTATTCCTCTTTCTGTTTCCCATTTTGTTTTAATATACACGGTTGAGTGTCTTTTCAAGTTTATAAGACCTTTATATAGACCTGAGATTAAGCCTTTGTCTTTATTTGAATTATATGCCCTTTTAAACAAGTTTAGCAATGGTTTACATTAGGGCTGGGAACGATCCCTAATTTCCAGAATCGATTTGATTCCGATTCTTGAGATTCTGAATCGATTCGATCCGATCCCGATTCGATCTGGGGAATTACCATTTTAATAGCCATTTTACTTCCCATGAAACAAAAATCTTTGAGACCTAATGCTGCAAATTGTACCAAGAATCTTCTAACTTTGTTAATACATAAATTATCACATTTAGAACTGACCCAAAATCAGTTACAATAATGCACTTTTTATTATTTAATTATCATTTCATAAAGTGCTCACAGGTGCTTTCTTTAGTGCAAAGGGTGTGTCGTGTCAAGTTCACCACCCAGAGTAAGTAAACAAATTCAATGCATGAACCATGCATACATAATCTCACTGTATTTCAGTCCCTCCAGGATTTTGTCAGCTGTTTTTGTGATTGTTCTGGTCCAAAAAGCCTGAATTTGTAGGAGCTTTTCCAAAAAGTTATGGCACTTTTAGAGTTTTTTTGCACTCAAAGTTGTGTGAGGAAGCACTAATTTTAAAGCAGCTGCTTTTTCCATAGTTTACAGTGATGCTATTCTATGTAACACCACAAGAAAAGCACAGGATTGCCAAAAATTTCCTGTTAGTGAGTTATTTAGAATTAAATGCTCAGTAAAATTGTAAAAAAAAAAAAAAAAAAAAAAAAAAATGACCAACATTGTATTCTTGCTGAGAACTTAAAAAAAAGAAATAAAAGAATTTGTCATTACAACAACTAAATTGCATTGAATGCACGTTAGTGTGGAGAAAATGATGGCAGCACCTCCTTGAATCTTGAATTTGAAGGTCTTCTTCTGTGCTGAAATCCACATGAAGCAGGGATGCTCCTCCACTGACGACCTCTGACCTTCAGAAGGTCTCAGTGAGGATGAAGCTTCCAGTCTTCACACATCTGAAGGCAGATAAAAAGAATAGATTTCACAGTAAAATTAACATTCATATTTTTAGATCGCCACACCACAGTAGGGTTTAATAATTTAGGTTTTTTTATATATATATTTTAACTACAAATTAACTTTCAATGTTTGAAAAGGGTTTCAATTCATTTCCTGAGGTTTGTTCATTTCAATTTAGTTCCATCCATCCATCCATCCATCTTCTACCGCTTTTCCGGAGGTCCGGGTCGCGGAGGCAGCAGTTCAAGCAGAGAAGCCCAGACTTCCCTCTCCCCAGCCACCTGCTCCAGCTCTTCAGAGGGGATACCAAGGCGTTCCCAGACTAGCTGGGAGACATAGTCTCTCCACCGAGTCCTGGGTCTGCCCCGGGGTCTCCTCCCAGTGGGACGTGCCTGAAACACCTCAAGTGGGAGGCGTCCAGGAGGCATCCTAATCAGATGCCCATACCACCTCAACTGACTCCTTTCAATGTGGAGGAGCAGCGGTTCTACTCTGAGCCTCTCCCGGATGAATGAGCTCCTCACCCTATCTCTGAGGGTGAGTCCAGCAATCCTACGGAGAAAGCTCATTTCAGCCGCTTGTATCCGCGATCTCGTTCTTTCGGTCATTACCCAAAGCTCGTGACCATAGGTGAGAGTAGGAACGTAGATTGACTGGTAAATCGACAGCTTTGCCTTAGAACTAAGCTCCCTCTTCACCACAACAGACCGGTACAACGTCCGCATCACTGCAGATGCTGCTCCAATCCGTCTGTCGACCTCTCGCTCCATTTTCCCCTCACTCGTGAACAAGACCCCAAGATACTTAAACTCCTCCACTTGGGGCAGGAGCCTGTCCCCAACCCGGAGAGGACAATCCACCTTTTTCCGGCTGAGGACCATGGACTCGGACTTGGAGGTGCTGATTCTCATCCCAGCCGCTTCACACTCAGCGGCAAACCGTCCCAGCAAGAGCTGTAGGTCATTGCTGGATGAAGCCAACAGGACAACATCATCTGCAAACAACAGAGATGAGATCCTGTGGTCACCAAGCATGACACCCTCCATTCCCTGGCTGCGCCTAGAAATCCTGTCCATAAAAATTATGAACAGGACCGGTGACAAAGGGCAGCCCTGGCGGAGTCCAACTCTCACTGGGAATGACTCCGACCGAGTGTTGGCAATGCGAACTAAACTCTCACAACGGTCGTACAGAGACCGAATAGCTCGTAACAACAAGCCCGATACCCCATACTCCCGAAGCACCCCCCACAAAAATCCACGAGGAACGCGGTCAAATGCCTTCTCCAAGTCCACAAAATACATGTAAACTGGTTGGGCAAACTCCCACGAACCCTCAAGAATTCTCGAGAGGGTAAAGAGCTGGTCCGATGTGCCACGGCCAGGACGAAAACCACATTGCTCCTCCTGAATCCGAGGTTCGACCAACGGCCGGACTCTCCTCTCCAGTACCTTGGCATAGACCTTCCCAGGGAGGCTGAGGAGTGTGATCCCTCTAAAGTTGGAGCACACCCTCCGGTCCCCTTTTTTGAAGAGAGGAACCACCACCCCGGTTTGCCATGCCAAAGGCACTGCCCCCGACCTCCACGCAATGTTGCAGAGGCGTGTCAACCATGACAACCCAACAACATCCAGGGCCTTGAGGTACTCGGGGCGAATCTCGTCCACCCCCGGGGCCCGGCCACCAAGGAGATTTTTAACCACCTTGGCGACCTCAGCCCCTGTGATAGGCGAGTCATCCCCCTCGTCCCCAAACCCTGCTTCCTCTGTGGAAGGCGTATCAGTGGGATTGAGGAGATCCTCGAAGTATTCCTTCCACCGCCCGACGATATCCCCAGTTGAAGTCAACAGTGTCCCATCCGCACCATACACAGTGTGGACGGGGAGCTGCTTTCCCCTCCTGAGCCGCCGAACAGTTTGCCAGTTTGGTGTTTGGTGGTGGATGAGGTGTCCACATTTACTTTGACTTCTCGGTCTTCTTGGGCAGCAGTACAGCCTGGATGTTGGGCAGAACTCCACCCTGAGCGATGGTGACTCCTCCCAGCAGCTTGTTGAGCTCCTCGTCGTTGCGGACAGCCAGCTGCAGGTGACGGGGGATGATCCTGGTCTTCTTGTTGTCTCGGGCAGCGTTTCCAGCCAGCTCCAGGATCTCGGCGGTCAGGTACTCCAGCACGGCCGCCAGGTACACGGGGGCACCGGCACCCACGCGCTCAGCATAGTTGCCTTTACGCAGCAGCCTGTGGACACGACCCACGGGGAACTGCAGTCCAGCCCTGGAGGATCGGGACTTGGCCTTAGCGCGGGCTTTACCGCCTGTCTTGCCTCTTCCACTCATGGTTTCAGGAGCTTCTTCTGGGAGTTAATTTAGTTCTACTGAGTAAAAATAGCTTGTTGTACTGCAGCATTTATTAATTTTATTGTGATTTATTCTCTTCACATCTCTTCGCAGAAGTCCATAATCTCATAAAATATACCTTAATTCTGCATTTATTCACAGCGCTTAACCAACAGTTCTCTCTGTGTCCATAGTTTGTAAAAGAAACCACCATCATGCCGGATAAATTATTAATTGACGACACAAATGTTAAAACAAACAAATGATATTATACTTACAGTCTCAGCAGCTCCAAGTCTCCCTCTGCCTCACGGGTTTCAGTCTCCGCGCATTTTCCCTTTATCACTCGTCAACTTTATGTTCCAACACAGCGCTGCACGGAGTAAAAGTCCGTTTATCCCCGCTTTATGAAAAATATTCAGAAGCTGTTGAGGACAGTCTTTATGGTGACTTTTGCTGCTAAATTAAGAGACGCACGTTAATAATTCCGCTCGTGTAAACATGAAAGGCGTGTGCACGCGCGGCAGGGAACACAGAAGTTTTATTTATGAAAAATATTCAGAAGCTGTTGAGGACAATCTTTACGGTGACTTTTGTTGCTAAATTAAGAAACGCACGTTATTAAATCCGCTCGTGTAAACACGAAAGACATGTGCACGCGCAGCAGGGAACTCTTGCCGGATGAGAACCGTTTTAACACCACAGAAGAACAACTAGCATATCGTTAGCTTGCTAGCTCCGTTAGCGCGTCGGTTGTTTATGGTTCTCGGCCGTTGTTCCTGGCTCACTGACCCAGTTTCGACCCGATTATACTCAGCAGACGTTCACAAATGTAAAAATATTATATTAAAATATATTAATATTATATTAAAAGATCGATCCGCGGATTTTGTGGATCGATATCGGCTCAGTCAAACGTGGATCGATCCATATCGATATATTGATCTTTTGAACCCACCCCTAGTTTACATGATTCTGCTATACATTTTAACTTATTGACAAAATGTCTCATCTGCAAGTAGCGATAAAAGTCTTGTGATTCTAACTGATACTTCCCTTTAAGTGTTTCGAAGCTAAGTAGTGCGTCATCTTTCATTATCTTACATAAGGCTGTTATCCCTCTATTTGCCCAGACTTTAAATCTTGTGTCTGACTTCTAAATTATATTTTGATACTACTCTTTTCCAAATTTTAAGAGTCCACATAACCCATGGATTTTCTGTGTTCTTGATAATGTCCTGTAGGTTACTATCAGTTATAGTCGCTTGTATAGGAGTGGAGGTCATTCCCTCTTCAGTACTCTTCCACTGGGCATTATATGATGGATTACACCAGCAAATTATGGGTCTTAGTTGTGCTGCCCAATAATAGTCTCTCAGGGAAGGAAGGCCCCACCCCCCCTTTTTGTTTTGACAAAGCAGGGTTTCTTACCTTGCCATATGTATCTGGATAGCATTTTGTCCCATTCATTAAATTATTTTCCACTTATCTCTATTGGCAAAGTTTGAAATAAGTATAATAATTTGGAGAGTATATTCATTTTAATTGAATCAATTCTTGAGTTTAAGTTTAGGTATGGAATTAGAGTCCATCTTGCGATGTCCTCTTTGATTTTTCTTTGTATTGGTGAATAATTGCGTTCTAGTAGTTCAGAGAGGTCTTTTGGTATTATGACTCCCAAGTATTTTAAAAATTCTGTTTGCCAAGCTAGTTGATAATTATTTTTGATTTCTTCTGGCAGGCTGTAATTGTATTTAAGCAATTGTGTTTTACTTATGTTAATTTTGTATCCTGATAACTGACCAA